>CM038671.1:612822731-614022731 GCA_021605145.1 Aegilops bicornis
GAGCCGTCGCTCGAAGCGAGCTTGTTCCACTGGATCTTCAGGCACGCCGAATTCGTCATTGCCGAGGCTTGCCTCGTCCTTGGAGGGGGGCGTATAGTTGTCCCTCTCCAAGTATCCCATAGTGGCCAGTCCAGCCTTCTGAAAGGCACGCCGACTAGGGTTATATTCATCTTCGGCGCCATCCGGATTGTTTTCGACTTCTGGGCCGGTATTCCTGTGGGGGGCTTGGAGCGGCACTGACGACGCCCATACTTTGCTTTCCCCCCTGGGGGATTATCCTCCGCTGCCTATCGCCATTGGTTTCCTTCGGAGTGTTCGCCATGTGTATATCATGGGGATAGGCGGCTATCCACTGCCCAGTGAGCGGTGGCTCCTGTGATTCTCCTGCATCGTCGTTCATACCATCGATGTCTTCGGAGTCAAAGTCAATCACGTCGGTTAAATCATCGACCATGGCAATGAAGTGGGTGGTGGGTGGGCAAAGAATTCCTTCATCACCTGCTTCCCACTCGAGCCGGACATAGTTCGGCCAAAAGCCTCCTGACAAAGAGAGAGACTTTAACGAGTTCAGAATGTCGCCGAAGGGCGAGTGCTGGAAGATGTCCGCAGCGGTGAACTCCATTACCGGAGCCCAACCTGGCTCGACTAGATCGGGAGTGTGCGGACCAGAACCAACATCCGGATACGAATCCGGGGGTCCGGATTCACAGGCCACCACAAGGGTAAGGCCCGTGTTCGGCTCTACCGCCGATGAGTGCGAAACCTGCGGGGCGGGGTCCAGCCCCCCGTCCTTGGGCAACGCAGCCTGCTCCGGATTTAAGTCCGAGGCTACTACGGGGGTGACACCCCGAGCTTTGTTCGACAGCAGGTCTAAGCCGTGTTCGTTGTTACTGTCCGGTGGTCCTAGCATAGGCCCGAATCCGTCGAAGATCCAGTCTCAGCGGATGTCGGCCATGCAGTTTAGGTTTTCGACCCTGATCTGGTGGCTAAGGGCGTGCCTATTGATCTGCTCCAGATGGCCAAGCGAATTGGCCCGCAGGGCGAAGCCGCCGGACACAAAGATCTGTCCGGGGAGAAAAGTCTCGCCCGGGACCGTTTTGTTGACGGTGGTTGAAGGAGCCATCGAGCCCTGTAGCGATGGCACAGAGGAACTCTCAATGAAAGCACCAATGTCAGTGTCAAAACCGGCGGATCTCGAGTAGGGGGTCCTGATCTATGCGTCAAGGCTGATGGTAACAGGAAGCAAGGGACACAGATGTTTACCCAGGTTTGGGCCCTCTCGATGGAGGTAAAACCCTACTTCCTGCTTGATTAATATGGATGATATGGGTAGTACAAGAGTAGATCTACCACGAGATCGTAGAGGCTAAACCCTAAGAGCTAGCCTATGATGGTATGATTGTAATTGTGATCGGCCTTCTAAGGACCAACCTCTCCGGTTTATATAGACACCGGAGAGGGCTCGGGTTTACATGGAGTCGGTTACAAGGAAGGAAATATAATATCCGGATCGCCAAGCTTGCCTTCCACGCCAAGGAAAGTCCCATCCGGATACGGGTCGAAGTCTTGAGTCTTGTATCTTCACGCTTCAATAGTCCGGACGTTGTACACAGTCCGGCTGTCTGGATACCCCCTAATCCAGGACTCCCTCAGGGAGTACTATATACTAATAAAACATTAAGGCCACGAGGCGATGCAGTGCTGGTTACAGGGGGCAAGAAGAAGAGATTCATCCATCGAAGAAGTCCACCTCCTCGACTCAGGGCGCCGGCCCACCGAACGACGCCTAAGTAGCAACGGCTTTCGTGGCTAGGTCGACGTGCTTCTGAACAATGGCGTCCAAAGATTCCAGCAACTGGAAGAAGGCCAACGTCATTCTGTCCTCGCTTGCCTTGTAGTGGCCTATGTAGACAATTTTCTCATAGACGTGGATGTGCAGGTCGACAGTTTCTTGCATGGCGAGGCGCTGTGCGGCGAGCGCGGCCTCGAGGTGCACATTCTTTGTCGCGACCTCCAGCACCTGCAGGGCCACCAGGGCTTGAAAGAGTTCGTCACCATGGACGCCGATGAGGGTGGCAGGCAATGAGGAGCCTGGGCGCTGGTCGAGCAAGACGGCAAGGTCGTCCCGCGCTTCGACGGGCGGTGAACTTGCGGATGGAGTTGACCATCATGTCATCCATGTGAGAGGCGAAGCCGGCGTCGGTGAGGGCTACGATACTGCATGGGTCGCCAAGACCGTCTAGAACGCTGCTGCTGCGGGGCAGGCCGGCGCCTTGGATGATTTGGCACACCGATCGCATTGCCGCTGGCCCATCGCCTCCATAGGTGCTTGTGGCTTCTGGTCACTTGGTCTTGGATTGGAGTGAGCAGTGTTGTGCAGAGACTTGAGAGTAGATGGATTGGAGTGGTGGGGCGCCTTTATTACATGAGAGTCCAAACTCTGTTGCATTCACATCGTGTTGGCTCTATTTTGCTTCTCCAATTAATTCCCTCTTCATGTAATTGAGGATGCATCATTCACCGTTCAACGTCTCGGGAACCGCTACCCTCTCCCTCCTTGGCATTCAAGCACCTATGGACCCGTTGACGACGAGGTGCCTATGGTGACTTCATAAATTTCAAGATGATAGTGACGTGCGTGTGTGCGTTCATAGGGGCGAGTGTATGCGCGTGTATATGAGCAGTTGCGTCTGTACTGTGTCAAAAAAATGTAAATGCGTGTCAAAAAGAGACTAGTCAGTATACTCAATATTGTGCACCTCGGAGAGGAAAATGATAGAATTAGTACGCATTTATTTACGGTGCAGATTCACTCATTTTGCTCCATATGTACTCCGTCTTGGTGTAGTATAGTCACTTGTTGAAATCTCTAGAAGGGCAAATACTCCTTTCTGGTTTACAGGGCTATACTAGCAAGTAGTTGTACATACTAGTACAATAGTGGGCTCACATAGCAATCTTGTCTCATGCAAGAGCCTGGGTATATGCGTGCTCCAATGTTCACAACTGCAACGTTCGGTTTGCGCTTGGCTCTTCGCCTCTTCGAGAAGACGAACAATGATGTTACTACTACTGCTTCTATAGTGTTGAATCCACTGCTGCATGTCCGTCCACGGCGAGCGGGACAAATAGCTTGTTCTAGAAGTACTACTAAGAAAAAGCCTGTCCTCGTTTGCGAGCAACCGTGCGCATGGGCGAGGGAGAAGGCGTGTAGTAAAATCAAGCTTCTCCTCGTTGTACGAGTTGACGCGACACATCATAGCACTGGCCCCACATGCTTGCCTCTAAACTTGGCTGAAAGACACGCAAAGGTACAATATATTTGCTGCAACCTCTAACATTTACCCACCACAAATTAAAATATATGTGGCCGTATGCATCGCTCGATGCGAGAGGCGAAATCCCTGTTTTAGAAAAAACAAATTAAAATATATATTCCTGTCTTGACCAGATGAGCATGCAAACTACAATCACCGGGGTGACGGTAGGGCGGAAGACTATTTTAATTTTTTTAAAACTTCGAGACAGCCACATAGCATAGAGCCGACCCCAACGATTTTAAGCTTACGAGCACGGTACACGCTATCCTAGACTACTCTACACATGAAAGCGCCACACGGCGTTCGGGCTGCGCTTGGCTCTTCGCCTCTCGGGAAGTCGAACAATGATGGAGTACTACTGCCTTTGAAGGAGTACTCTGATGACGTTCAGCCATCGACACCGATTGAACTGCTGCATGTCCACCGCGTGCGGGAGGGAGAGCGTGTAGCGAAAGCTTCTCCTAGTCTTGCCATCCACCACGCTCATGGGCGAGGGAGGGACACTCATGTCCTTGTATTTCAAATTTGAATTATGCACACAAAGGTGACATGTTCCCTCCCAGAACCACGAGCCTTCTTGAGAGAAGCTCCGATTTGCAAGAAGCTTATACCAAAATTTGTTCCTATTAGGCCAATTTTTTTACCACGACATGGTACTACCATGACATGACACCATGCCAAGTTTCATGATTTTAAAACCAAGTTTCTCAATGTTCTCGACCGAGCCACGATGCCCAGATGTTTGAATTTTATTCTCATTTTTTGCATGGGACCTAGAAATTCACCCGAGGACACAAATGTGATTTTTCAACCAATTTTGGTGCGCAGGAGCATGTGCTTGTAGTTCAAATTTGAATTATGCACATTAAATGACCAAAAACTCAATTAATGTGTAAATAAGGCCAAACGAAGCCGGAATAATTCCAAAATTTAATAGGGCACTCATGTAGTTCTATGTTGCCTTTGTAAATAAACTCAAGGGGGACAGCGTACATCGTTTCGCACTCAAAGCTGGCATGTTCTCTCTCAGAACCACGAGCCTTCTTGAGAGAAGCTTCGGTTTGCAAGACGCTTGTACCAAAATATGTTCCTATTCGGCCAATTTTTTTACCACAACATGGTAGTACCATGACATGACATCCATGCCAAGTTTCATGATTTTTAGACGTGTTTTGGATTTACAAGAATTTTAAAACCAAGTTTCTCAATGTTCTCGACCGAGCCACAATGCCCAGATGTTTTAATTTTATTCTCATTTCTTGCATGGGACCTAGAAATTCACCCGAGGACACAAATGTGATTTTTCAACCAACTTTGGTGCACGAGAGCATGTGCTTGTAGTTCAAATTTGACTTATGCACATTAAACGACCAGAAACTCAATTAATGTATAAAAAACGACAAACGAACCCGGAATAAAATCCAAAATTTAACAGGGCACTAATGTAGTTCTATTTTGCCTTTGTTAATAAACTCAGGGGGGGCAGCGTATATAGTTTCACACTCAAAGGTGGCACGTTCCCTCTTAGAACGACGGGCTTCCAAATCGGCCCAATTTACCACAACATGTTAGTGCCATGACATGACACCATGCCAAGTTTCATGATTTCCAGGCGAGTTTTGGATTTACATGAATTCAAAATCTAAGTTTCTCGATGTTCTTGACCGAGTCAGACGCCCAGATGTTTGAATTTCATTCTCATTTCTTCCATGGGACCTAGAAATTCAACCAAGGACACACATGTGATTTTTTAACCCACTTTGGTGCACCGGAGCATGTGCATGCAATTCATATTTAGATTATGCACATTAAAAGTCCAGAAACTCAATTAATGTATAAAAAGGCTAAATGAACCGAAATAATTCCAAAATTTAACAGGGCACTCATATAGTTCTATGTTGCCTCTGTAAATAAAATCAGGGGAGGCAGCGTATATCGTTTAGCACACAAAGGTGACACGTTCCTCTCGGAACCACGAGGCTTGTTGAGAGAATCGCCGGTTTTGCAAGAAGCTTATACCAAAACTTGTCCCAATTCAGCCAAAAATTATACATATGAAAACAGGGTTTAGATTATCCCGAACATCTCGCTACCTAGACCAATAATGTACTATGATTTGAATTCAACATAAAATGGATACACATATTTGAATTGGAGAGCGTATGATACATTTAGTTCATATTGAAATATGATTACTGCTATATGCATGTTTTTTTGTTATGAAGATAATATTTAAATTATTATATAACTTGACAACAATCGTATTCAAATAAGGAAAATTGATTCAAATTTAGTCCATATGGTAGACGACAATATATATGCTCACATGGTGGAGTAAAATGTTCAATATGATGGAATATCAAAATGTACGAGTACATCAATTATAAACCGCAAGGTCACCTAACGATATATTCGAATTCAACATAACGTGGATTCAAAAATTGAAATTCGAGATCATGGCATCTGTAATCATATAAAAAAGGAACATTACTCTTTCATTGGTGGGAATTGATTTGTTTTTTGTTGTTGTTGAGGGAAGTGCAAATCGATTTGGTAATCTAGTTCTCCCGATTTTTTTACATTTTTCTTGTAGTTTTTTCAATGGCATCTATAGTAATATAGTAAAAGGGGACATGACTCTCTTTTGTCTTGTATGAATTGTTTTTTTACACATTAAGTTTGTTTTGCCGAACAAGGAATCTACATCTTGTTATCCCGAAATTTTCAAGATCGAGTATCTTTTGTCTCACCTGCTTTGAAACTCCCGCCTCTTCAACCCGCGCCACGCCTTGTTATCCCGAAATTTGGACGCGCACGAGAACTCCCTCCTCATTCGAAATCAATACCGCAGCCCAGACATGCGAAATCCCCCTTCTACCCCTCAGCCAGAAATGAAGCTCCGCGTCGCGATGTCAAAACCGGTGGGGGTATGCTGGTAACTTACCCTACATTCCGGACAAGCGTGTCCCTAAGCTTTGGCTCCCCCCTCCCCCTTCGCCCCCCATTCGTACACCGAGGCTGCCAAAACCCGCGAAACCCCACGCTCCTCCGTCGGCCTCCTGGCCGCCGCCCAGCCGGAGACTCTTCCCCGACTACGTCGTCCACCGCAATAGCTCGCTGTCCCTCATCCACCGCACCGGATGAGGATCCGTTGTCGATCTCGTCGTCCCACCGGATCGGCCGCCCCATCCTCCACCTCCAAGGAGCTGCCCCGAAGTTCGCCTCGTCTATCGTGCCACCTCAATCCCCACAGCGTCGTCTTGACCTGCCCCACCGGAACCGCAGCATCCTCACCAATTCCTTCGATGAAGCCGAGGCCAACTCGGCGCCACCAAGGAGGTTCTGCACTCACCGCTGCATTTTATCTTTTATTTGATCTCACGGGGCTGCCGGTGCTCGATACCGAGCAGACATGGTGTGTCTCAATCGACGGCGCCGTCGCCGGCCACATCATCCACGGCGTCTCTGCCCCATGTCGTTGTTTCCTTGGAAGTGACTTCCACAACCGCACTAGCTGCAGCTGCTCCGGCTCTCGCTCACGCTGCGGCTCTGTTCTTGCTGTCGGTCGCGCTGCTGCACTGATCCTGCTTTCGTTCGAGCTGCTGCTCTGCTCTTCCTCTCGCTTGCGCTGCTGCTGCTGCACGACCTCCGGCAGCTACATGAGTTGCTGCTTTACTTTTCGCAGCTGCAGTGTTCTTGCACGACTTGCTCTCTGCTAGTGCATTCCACCTTTCGGCGTCTGCTGATTTAGATCACTGCTTCTCTGCTACTAGTGCTCGAACGCCGTAAACATCTATTGCAATGCTCTGTTACTAGTTCAATCAATTTCGACCGTAAAATTCAGTTTCGACTGTAAAGTTCATTTTCTTCAGTTAAGTTCAGAGTGAACAGTACTTACAACATCTGTCGGAGCGGCCGTGGGCGCTGGCCGATGCGTTTACATCTAGCACTTTTTGGTGATGTATTTTACATCATCTATTGCGAGATGATATTAGGGTCCCACTTCAGATTAACGTTATACGTCTTGTCATGCTTCAGCCTCGTTGCCGTACACCTTAGTGGAGCTGCTCCAACGACGGAACCGTCCATCACGGTGGAGCAGTACCCTTGGCACCGTTTCCAGAGGCCTCGGATCTTCTTACCCGCCTCCGGCAGTCACCAGCATCATCACCATCCTCCACGTCCAACCCAATGATCTTTGAGGTCCACAAGGCTATGCCAAAGAGGTTGTACACTCGTCGCATCACTTTGTTTCTCCATTCCTGTGTTCTTCCAATTCATGTGAGCCAAACACCCAGGTTGATTGAAATCCTATGTTTCCAAATGCTCTATTTTGCACGTGCATTCCTATCCTATCCTGTGTTTTTCCTATCCCTGCGTTTATAGAATCCTCCAATTCTAAGGAGCCCTTACAGATTTACTTCATTTTCAGATATGCGTCAAAGAAAACTCTGTGTGTTATGTCCTGCTCCTGCCGTGCCGTCATCCACCCCACCTGAGGTGCACCATCGACAGAAGCGTTCACTGCAGCAGAGATCCTCCCTTCAGACTTTCTTTCGCCGCCTCAGATCATCTTCCCCGTTGCCGGCAGCCACGCCAACTACATTACCATCATCGACTGAGCAGATGAACCTGAGGACTACACAATTCTGGAAGAGAGGTCACAGTCTTTTGTGTTTGCTTATGTTATACATCGGTTATTATTACCTGCTACTTTATCGTTCAATCTTGAGTTTTGAATTGCCCATGGGTCTCATATCGAGCCAGCAATGAATAGTATCATCTACTATCTGGTTCATCTGGGGTCTTCTATGTGGTTCATGTGGGGTGGGCAACAAACAATAGATGATCCATTGTCTATCTTTCTAAACTGAAGCTATAATCTACCTGCTATCATTAGCTTTGGATCCATCCACTCGTTTGCTACCATCAATCTTGATTTTTGCATGCACCACTTAGGCCTTACAAAATCTAACTATTTTTTTATTATGCATGTCAGATATTGTACCCAATCATACTGAAAATGTAGAGAAAAAGAGAAGACCGTTGCATGGGAATATAATGCCATGCAGACGCCGCTCCATGGTGGGCGAAGTGCCCCCCCCCCTCCTGCATTTCCAGATTGTATTCCAGAGGAAGATAACTGTTCAGATGGAGATTCAGAAGGAGCCGACCACGCCTGTTTACCACCGGAGGGGTTTGCTCTAACACAGCATCTTGATGTTGGTCATATCAAGCATATGGCGCCTTGCATTGCTTACATTATACATCTTATATGTCATCATCTTAGTTTAGATTTGCTTTGTGTGAATGCCACCTGTTTGGTTTGTATATCATACTCCCACCATTCCTGAATATTTGTCTTTTTAGAGATTTCAACAAGTGACCACATACGAAACAAAATGAGTGAATCTATACTCTAAAATAAATCTATATGCATCCGTATGTGGTAGTCCATTTGTCTCTAAAAAGACAAATATTTAGGAACGGAGGGAGTATATGGGAATTATGCAATGCCATCTTCTTTAGCCAGGCATCATATACATGAATCATGCAATGCCATCCTGTTTAGCCAGTCATCGTATATGTGAATTGTATCGTGCCATATTTTTTCCATAATGTATTCCATTTGTCAACAATGTTTATACATTCATCTACTCTTCTGTGCATCAGCCATTTGAGTCGGTCATGGGAAAATCTGGAGTGAAAACAAGGTCTTCCGAGCAATCGGTGCTACCCGTCGATGCAGATTTCTTCTTTGATTCTGAGATAGCTTTCGGAGGAGGAGGATTGAGAGACAGATGACGGTCGTATCCCCCGAGGTGCATGCTCTAACTTGGCTGGGTTATATTGCTCATATCATGCATATGGTGTCTTGCATTGTCATGCCATCCGCTTAGATTAGACATGCTTTGTGTGAATGCCTCGGTTTGTTTTCTATATCAGATATGTGAATTATGCAATGCCATGTTTTTCAGCCAATTATCATATATGTGAATTATGCACCGCCATGGAGCCAGGCATCATATATGTGAATTATCTCATGCCATCTTTTTTTTCATTACGTATTCCATTTGTCGACGATCTGTGTATATTGAACTACTCTTCATGTGTATCAGCCATTTGAGCCGGTTATGGAAAAATCTGGAGTGGAGACAAGGTCTTCGTGAAAGGCAATGGTACTGTTGAAGCATATATCTCGATGGTTCTGAGGAGCTCCTCACAGGAGGATTCAGAGACATATGACCAGTCCTATATCCCACCTGAGGTGTATGCTCTAAGTTGCAATGTTTATATTTCTCATATGATGCATATGGTGTCTTGCATTGTTTAGTTTAGACATCATATGCACAATATTGAATTCTATCTGGTTAGTTTAGAGATCATACATGTGAGTGCCAGCTGCTTAGTATATGAATCAATTATGTCAATTATATCATGCCATCCTGTATACTTAGACAACATGTATGTGAATTATTTCATCCCAACCTAATTTAGAAAGACATCATATAGTTTTGTCATGTCATCTTGTTTAGGTACTCATCATATGTTAAATTATGCCATTATATCCTGTTAAGTTATCCATCATATATCTGAAACTGTGTCATGCTATCCTATTTAGTTAGGCATCATATTTGTGAAATTGTGTCATGCTGTCCTGTTTGGTTAGACAACATATATCTGAATTACCACATCATCTATCATACAATGTCATCAGACGTTCAATTTCTTTTCTTGTTTATCAGCCATTTGAATTGGAGGGGTGTTGGCTGTATCTAAGGGAGCAAAAACATGTTCTTCACAAAAGACAGTGCTACCCGTCGATGCAGATAGAACCATGGTTGTACTGGCCCACAAACTAGCCCCACCACACATAATCGAGACTCTTCTAGATTGCACACTTACACTGTTGGGAAGAGAACAAGCTACAACCCATCTAACCGCAACCCTCAGTGGATAGTAACCCACTTCTAGTTGACAAAGCACCATGTCCACCACAGTACCCCACACGAGCAGTTTGTAAAGCTCTTGCGGTGCCCAAAGCACGAAGACCACCACAGCTAACCCAAACTCCACATTTAAAGCGGAAGAGCAAGCTGTTCTCGTGTCGATTCCGTAGCTATGGTCCATACTCCTTTCTTTGTTGCATCCTTTGTATTTACTCATACCAACTACTTTCGAATTTCAAGGATCCAATTGAAACTCCAATGGCGCAACATGTATGTTTTAAACTTATTTCTTTAACTGGATTGCTGTTCTAACTTCTTGCTCTATGTTGATTTCAGTTTAAGTTGTATAAACAGTTATGTTCTCATGTGATGCACATTACAAGTGCTGCCAATGCTGTGTAGTTTCTCACACTTATATTCTGTCTATGCTGCCGTGTCTTAAAAATATATGAGTTGAACTGTGTCTCTATCTTGATTAGGGAACATAAACTAGAATGATATGGACAATAGAGTGACCAATACATAGATATATGTTTGTTTCATGATGTTATCCTGTCCACCTTACTACTGACCCGGTTTACGAAAATGACTTACGTATACTACAAGCTAAACCTGTGACGTGTCTGCTTGTTTCTCTTGTAGTATGCAAACAGAATATTGGAGAAGAGCACCCCACTATGCAATGGTAGAGAAAGTAATGCAGATAAGGTTCAAGATAGTGAGACAACCATGTTGGTCTCCAAGAAAGGTGATAAAACGATCTTGTAGACAGTGAGAAAACCCCACAGTCCTGCGTTGATGTAGTGTTCGATTTACTGGCCAGTACCGCTGGCACAAGCTCTTCGAACTCGCTTCCTAAATCACTTCGGCTTCTTCAGTCTCAGCTACAAGCCGAAAGGCATCAGTCAGTTGTGTTGCGGCAAGAAGCCAAAGGACTGAGGAAGTCCCTGCAGAATTCAGATGCGTACTTTCTTGTGCAACAGCAAGCGCTAGAGGATTTAAGCGCCAAACAAGAGAAAGTTAATAAGCTTGCTAAGCATCTTGCCAGCATTATGGGTACCCAGGATATTGTTTCTTGAACTCTTCTGAAGTGGTTTCAGTTTCTGACTTGTTTTGCTGCGACGTTTATATGTTGCTTTGTTCCCTATATTTGCACTGGTGGCGAACTTTGATGCCAAGTGGATGTAATATGTGTAATAGCCGTGATAGCCTAGCATAAGTTGCTTGCTTATTTATTTCCTTGTTGTCTTGTTTATTTGTTTGCTTGTAGTCAGTGCAGTTCTTTTTCCGCGGTTTGCTAGTGGCTGCAATAACCTATTTTTAAAACTAGGCCACAATAACCATGGGCTAATATTCTTTGTAGTGACCTTTGGGTCTCCTACGGGCCGTGAAAACAGTGGGCCTTCTACGGTCGTGAAAGCGATGGGCCTTCTACGGGCCGTAGAAACAATGGGCCTTCTACGGGCCGTATCATCAATGGGCCTTATACGGGCTGTATGATTGATTGGCCAAACATGGGCCAATAACAGGCTGCATTATGGCTGTAAACGGGCTAGAGTTGGAATCGTCCGTTCATGGGCCGACCATAATGGGCCATCATTAATAGGCCGTATTTGATGACGCTATGAAAACGGCCCAACGTATTAACGGACCACAAAAGGGCCGACTGTAACCACGGGCTGAATTTGGCCCACAAGCGTAAAAATGACGAACGGGCCGTAAGTAAACGAATGCTGGAAATGAGCCCACGATTAAATGAGCTCAGAGAAGGCCAAAAGATAACATGGGCTGGAAACGGCCCAACGGGATAACGGGCTGTTAATGGGTATAATGTGATACACTGTTCATTACGGGCCAGTTTCACCATGGGCCGTTAATGGGTGTAAAGTGATACACTGTACATTACGGGCCAATTTCACAACGGGTCGTTAATAGGCCAAGAGTTACATAGGGCCTCATATGGGCCAAATGACGTCATGGGCCATACATGGGCCAGAAGTGAAAACGGGCTGGAATCATATTGGATGGCCCAGATGATGCTACTGGGCCTAATTCGGATAGGGCGTAACGGGCGGGTTAGCGGGCTGTAAATGGGCTATATGCGAACATGCCGTTAACAGGCTTTCCATGGGCCGGCCCGCCACCTTTTGACCAAGTCAAACGGGCTGGCCTTTTCACAGGAATGGGCCTCTGTTGGGCCGTGCCACGTGTCAATGTATCATAGGCCCCTTCTGTCCAATGAGTGGATGACATCTATCCCAACGATGAGCCGACACGTGTTTCCTCCAGCCAATGATGATTTTACACGTGGAAAATCCCCATTGGTCGGGGTTGTTAACGGGTTATCGGATCCAAAACCCGACCCGATCACCCTTGATGAAAGCACTTCTGTGACGCACGATTTATCGTCATGGAAGTGGACACTTCCGTGACGATAATTTTGGTAATGTCATGGAACACTTCTACGACAGCACATGTATGACTATCTTGATTCTGTCATAAAATCTTCATGGATGTACATGCATGACAAAAAACGCGACCTACTGTGACAAACACGTACCATCACGGAAGTGTATTTTTTTTGTAGTGAATTTAACCAGATTAGAAGAATTACAATCTAGACACCATATGCAACATGCAACCACATATCACGCTGCCAAGTTAGATCAAGCACCTGCGATGCTAGTGCAAGGGAAATGCAGTAATCAACTATAGAGCTACATTCACTATCTTCATCTAGCCTTGTTGTTTCTTGAGAATCATGTGGGGAGGCTGACGCTGCATTCTTTAAATGAGGATCTTTAATCACAGTAGTCCACTGGCATGATGCCTCATCATAAGTGATTGATGAGGGATACACAAGAACATTAGTTTGATGTAAGAACATGGTTAATAGATAGATGTACTAGTATGTACCAAAAACAGGAAGGCGTGTCATATTCAAAGGTATAGTGTGTAAGCTAAGAAGATGCAATTTAACCAAATTGGAAGCAATACAAGCTAGACATCTGGCTGGAGTGGTGAGCATGATCATCTAGGACACGAGAGCACGGTGGGAGGCGGGCTGCTTCACCACCATCGTGGCTTTTAGTTGGCTTCGGTGATGCATGTGCATCTTTGGGCTTGTCATCAGCTCGGCTAGTGCCCTGACTAGCTATTTGTCTTCTGGTGCTCCCGGGATGGTGGTTCATGTAAAAAAACTATCTTTCCTTATCTTGATAATGACCGACTTCGGCCTTCCGAATACAAGCTAGACACCATATGCAACATGCAACCACATATGACACCGTGAAGTTAAAGCAAGCACCTGGGATGGTGGTTCACGGCGAGCGAGATCATCAACTCGAGCTCGTTCCCCGTCTCCATCTGCGACACTACACCCTTTAAAGTCTTGAAAGCGATATACGGCCTAGCGCTGCACTACCATGTTGGAGCGACTTCTCTCTTCTCTTTTCAGCTTCTGTCAAAGGTGGTCTGAAATACCCTTGCATAAAAACACAATAGTGAGAGTATGGGTGAAGTGTGTGCAGAACTAGTGCACTGGAAAAGTAGCAGATAGCAGGTGGCTAAAAAATAGATGACAGGAGACATATGATAGCTCTACAACAATGCATGGCAAATAAAATTAGATTCTACTCCGTATGATTTTGTAATATATGAGCACAGGAAATGCAGGTACTCCTCCAGCACACCACCACATGTGGTCCTATCAAGATAACAGTCGACTGAAAATAAATAGGTCAGTCGATTTTTTTATGAACCGTTCGATCTATAAGTGTTGGAAATATGCCCTAGAGGCAATAATAAAAGGATTATTATTATATTCCTTGTTCGTGATAATTGTCTTTTATTCATGCTATAATTGTATTATCCGGAAATCGTAATACACGTGTGAATACTTAGACCACAACATGTCCCTAGTGAGCCTCTAGTTGACTAGCTCGTTGATCAACAGATAGTCATGGTTTCCTGACTATGGACATTGGATGTCGTTGATAACGGGATCACATCATTAGGAGAATGATGTGATGGACAAGACCCAATCCTAAGCATAGCACAAGATTGTGTAGTTCGTTTTGCTAGAGCTTTTCCAATCTCAAGTATCTTTTCCTTAGACCATGAGATCGTGTAACTCCCGGATACCGTAGGAGTGCTTTGGGTGTACCAAACGTCACAACGTAACTGGGTGACTATAAAGGGGCACTACAGGTATCTCCGAAAGTGTCTGTTGGGTTGACACGGATCGAGACTGGGATTTGTCACTCCGTGTTACAAAGAGGTATCCTTTGGGCCCACTCGGTAGTGCATCATCATAATGAGCTCAAAGTGACCAAGTGTCCGGTCACGGGATCATGCATTACGGTATGAGTAAACTGACTTGCCGTAGCGAGATTGAGCGAGGTATTAGGATACCGACGATTGAATCTCGGGCAAGTAACATACCGTCGACAAAGGGAATAGTATCACGGGGTTGCTTGAATCCTCGACATCGTGGTTCATCCGATGAGATCATCGAGGAGTATGTGGGAGCCAACATGGGTATCCAGATCCGCTGTTGGTTATTGACGGAGAGTCGTCTCGGTCATTATGCGCATGTCTCCCGAACCCGTAGGGTCTACACATAAGGTTCGATGGCGCTTAGGGTTATTAGGAAGACTTGTATGTGATTACCGAATGTTGTTGGAGTCCGGATGAATCGAGACATCACGAGGAGTTCGGAATGGTCCGGAGGTGAAGATTTATATATGGGAAGTTGTCATACGGACACGGAAAGTTTCGGGGCATATCGGTATTGTCTGGGGCCACCGGAGAGGTTCCGGGTCCATCGGGAGGGCCACGCCTCTCGGAGGGCCTCATGGGCCGCAAGGTGGAACCAGCCCCTAGAGGGCTGGGCCCCCCTTGGGCCCATGCGCCTAGGGTTGGGGGGGGAACCCTAGTTGGGGCGCCCCCCTTTGCTTGGGGGGCAAGCCCCCTCCCTGGCCGCCCCCCCTCTAGATCTCATCTAGAGGGGGCCGGCCCCCTTCCCCCTTCCCCTATAAATAGAGGGGCGGGGGGAGGGCTGAACACCTGATCCAAGGCGAAGCCCTTTCGGAGTACTGCCTCTCCACCATCATCACGCCATCGTGCTGCTGCTGGAGCCTTCTTCCTCAACCTCTCCTTCCCCCTTGCTGGATCAAGAAGGAGGAGACGTTGTCCGTTCCGTACGTGTGTTGAACGCGGAGGTGCTGTCCGTTCGGCACTTGGTCATCGGTGATTTGAATCACGGTGATGCGACTCCATCATCACCGTTCCCTTGAAGGCTTCCATACGCGATCTACAAGTGGTATCTGAGATGCAATCTCTCTCCCATGACTCGTTGCTTAGATGAACTCATAGATGGATCTTGGTGAAACCGTAGGAAAAATTTTGATTTTGCATAGCGTTCCCCAACAGTGGCATCATGAGCTAGGTCTATCGTAGTTCTCTATTGCATGAGTAGAACACAATTTTTTGTGGGCGTAGATCTTGTCAACTTGCTTGCCGCTACTAGTCTTTTCTTGCTTCAGCGGTATTGTGGGATGAAGCGGCCCGGACCGACCTTACGTGACGCTTACGTGAGATAGGTTCCACCGGTGACATGCACTAGTTGCATAAGGTGGCTAGCGGGTGTCTGTCTCTCCTACTTTAGTTGGAGCGGATTAGATGAAAAGGGTCCTTATGAAGGGTAAATAGAAGTTGACAAAATCAACGTTGTGGTTATTCATAGGTAAGAAAACGTTCTTGCTAGAACCCAATTGTAGCCACGTAAAAGATGCAACAACAATTAGAGGACGTCTAACTTGTTTTTGCAGCAATTGTCATGTGATGTGGTATGGCGGAAGTTGTGATGAATGATGAATGATATATTGTGATGTATGAGATCATGTTCTTGTAATAGGAATCACGACTTGCATGTCGATGAGTATGACAACGGAAGGAGCCATAGGAGTTGTCTTTATTTTTTGTATGACCCGCGTGTCATTGAAGAACGCCATGTAAATTACTTTACTTTATTGCTAAACGCGTTAGCCATAGAAGTAGAAGTAGTCGTTGGCGTGACAACTTCATGGAGACACGGTGATGGAGATCATGATGATGGAGATCATGGTGTCATGCCGGTGACGAAGATGATCATGGAGCCCCGAAGATGGAGATCGAAGGAGCTATATGATATTGGCCATATCATGTCACTACTTTATATAATTGCATGTGATGTTTATTATGTTTATGCATCTTGTTTACTTAGAACGACGGTAGTAAATAAGATGATCCCTTAGAATAATTTCAAGAAAGTGTTCCCCTAACTGCGTGCACCGTTGCTAAAGTTCGTCGTTTCGAAGCACCACGTGATGATCGGGTGTGATAGATCCTTACGTTCACATACAACGGGTGTAAGACAGTTTTACACATGCATAAACACTTAGGGTTAATTTGACGAGCCTAGCATGTACAGACATGGCCTCGGAACACAAGAGACCGAAAGGTCGAACATGAGTCGTATGGAAGATACGATCAACATGGAGATGTTCACCGACGATGACTAAATGCGTCTCACGTGATGATCGGACACGGCCTAGTCGACTCGGATCGTGTAACACTTAGATGACTAGAGGGATGTCAATCTGAGTGGGAGTTCATTAAATATTTGATTAGATGAACTTAATTATCATGAACTTAGTCTAAAGTCTTTGCAAAATATGTCTTGTAGATCAAATGGCCAACGCTCATGTCAACATGAACTTCAAGCGTTCCTAGAAAACCAAGCTGAAAGATGATGGCAGCAACTATTCGGACTGGGTCCGAACACGAGATCATCCTCATAGCAGCCAAGAAACAATATGTCCTAGAAGCACCGCTAGGTGAAGCACCCATCCCAGAGAACCAAGACATTATGAATGCTTGGCAGTCTCGTGCTGATGATTACTCCCTCGTTTAGTGCGGCATGCTTTACAGCTTAGAACCGGGGCTCCAAAAGCGTTTTGAGCAACACGGAGCATATGAGATGTTCAAGGCGCTGAAAATGGTTTTCCAAGCTCATGCGGGTCGAGAGATATGAAGTCTTGACAAGTACTATAGTTGTAAGATGGAGGAAAACAGTTACATCGGTGAGCACATACTCAAAATATGCAGGTTGCACAACCGCTTTGTCCCATTTGGACATTAACCTCCGGACGAGGCGGTCATTGTGAGAATCCTTGATCGCTCCCACCAAGCTACAAGAGCTTTGTGATGAACTACAATATGCAGGGGATGGTGAAGAGCATTCTGAAGTATTCTCAATCTTTGAAGTCAGCAGAGGTTGAAATCAAGAAAGAACATCAAGTGTTGATGGTTAATAAAACCACTAAGTTCAAGAAGGGCAAGGGTAAGAAGAACTTCAAGAAGGACGACAAGGATGTTGCCGCGCCCGGTAAGCAAGTTCCCGGGAGGAAGTCAAAGAATGGACCCAAGCCTGAGACAGAGTGCTTTTATTGCAAAGGGAAGGGCCACTGGAAGTGGAACTGCCCCAAATACTTAGCGGACAAGAAGGCCGGCAACACTAAAGGTATATTTGATATACATGTAATTGATGTGTACCTTACGATTACTCGTAGTAACTCCTGGGTATTTGATACGGTGTCGTTGCTCATATTTGTAACTCACGCGGCAGGAGCTGCGGAATAAGCGGAGGCTGGCGAAGGGCGAGGTGACGATGCGCGTCGGGAATGGTTCTAAGGTCGATGTGATCGCCGTCGACGCTACCTCTACATTTACCTACGGGATTAGTTTTAAACCTCAATAATTGTTATTCGATTGCCAAGTTTGAGCATGAACATTGTATCGGGATCTCGTTTAATGCGAGATGGCTACTCATTTAAATCTGAGAATAATGGTTGTTCTATTTATATGAGAGATATGTTTTATGGTCATGCTCGATGGTCAATGGTTTATTCTTAATGAATCTCGAACGTAATATTACACATATTCATAGTGTGAATACCAAAAGATGTAAAGTTGATAACGATAGTCCCACATACTTGTGTACTTTGCCGCCTTGGTCACATTGGTGTCAAGCGCATGAAGAAGCTCCATTCGATGGACTTTTAGAGTCTCTCGATTATGAATCATTTGACACATGCGAACCATGCCTTATGGGCAAAATGACCAAGACTCCGTTCTTCGGAACAATGGAGCGAGCAACCAACTTATTGGAAATCATACATACCGATGTGTGCGATCCAATGAGCGTTGAGGCTCGCGGAGGATATCATTATGTTCTCACTTTCGCTGATGACTTGAGTAGATATGGGTATGTCTACTTGATGAAACACAAGTCTGAGACCTTTGAAAAGTTCAAGGAATTTCAGAATGAGGTAGAGAATCAACGTGACCGAAAAATAAAGTTCTTATGATCAGATCGTGGAGGAGAATATTTAAGTCACGAATTTGGTACACACTTAAGGAAATGTGGAATCGTTTCACAACTCATGCTGCCTGGAACACCTCGGTAATAACGGTGTGTCCGAGCGTCGTGTCGCACTCTATTGGATATGGTGCGATCTATGATGTCTCTTACCGATTTACCGCTATCATTTTGGGGATACGCTCTAGAGACAGCTACATTCACATTAAATAGGGCACCATCTAAATCCGTTGAGACGACACCATATGAATTATGGTTTGGGAAGAAACCTAAGCTGTCGTTTCTAAAAGTTTGGGGATGCGATGCTTATGTCAAGAAGCTACAACCTGAAAAGCTCGAACCCAAGTCGGAAAATGCGTCTTCATAGGATACCCTAAGGAAACCATTGGGTACACCTTCTACCTTAGATCCGAAGGCAAGATCTTTGTTGCCAAGAACGGATCCTTTACGGAAAAGAGTTTCTCTCGAAAGGAGTAAGTGGGAGGAAAGTAGAACTTCGATGAAGTACTACCTCCTGAACCGGAAAGTAGAGCAGCTTCGGAAAATGTTCTGTGGTGCCTACACCGATCGGAGAGGAAATTAATGATGATGATCAAGGTACTTCGGATCAAGTTGCTCTTGAACTTCGTGGGTCCACGAGGACACCTTCCACACAGTGGTATGGCAACCCTGTCACCGGAAATCATGTTGTTAGACAACGGTGAACCTTGAACTATGAAGAAGCGATGGCGGGCCCAGATTCCAACAAATGGCTTGAAGCCATGCAATCCGAGATAGAATCCATGTATGAAAACAAAGTGTGGACTTTGGTGACTTGCCCGATGATCGTGACGATAGAAAACAAATGGATCTTTAAGAAGAAGACGGACGCAGATGGTAATGTCACCATCTATAAAGCTCGACTTGTCGCTAAGGGTTATCAGCAAGTTCAAGGGATTGACTACGATGAGAATTTCTCTCCCGTAGCGAAGCTTAAATCCGTCTGAATCATGTTAGCAATTGCCGCATACTATGATTATGAGATATGGCAGATGGACGTCAAAACGGCATTCCTTAACGGTTATCTTAAGGAAGAGTTGTATATGATGCAGCCGGAAGGTTTTGTCGATCCTAAGAATGCTAACAAAGTATGCAAGCTCCAATGATCCATTTATGGGCTGGTGCAAGCATCTCGGAGTTGGAACATTCGCTTTGATGAGATGATCAAAGCGTTTGGGTTTATCTTGAGACTTATGGAGAAGCCTGCGTTTACAAGAAAGTGAGTGGGAGCTACGTAACATTTCTCGTATTATATGTAGATGACATACTTTTGATGGGAAATGATATAGAATTCTTGGACAGCATTAAGGCCTACTTGAATAAGTGTTTTCAATGAAGGACCTTGGAGAAGCTGCTTACATATTAGGCATCAAGATCTATATGGATAGATCGAGGCGCCTCATAGGTCTTTCACAAAGCACATACCTTGATAAGATTTTGAAGAAGTTCAAAATGGATCAGTCCAAGAAAGGGTTCTTGCACTGTCTTTGCAAGGTGTGAGATTGAGCTCGGCTCAATGCCCGACCATGGCAAAAGATAAAGAAGAGATGAGTGTCATCCCCTATGCCTCAGCCATAGGATCTATTATGTATGCCATCTTGTGTACTGCATCGGATGTAAACCTTGCCGTAAGTTTGGTAGGTAGGTACCAAAGTAATCCCGGCAAGGAACACCGGATGGGGGTCAAGAATATCTGAAGTACACGAAAGGGACAAAGGACATGTTTCTCGTTTATGAAGGTGACGAAGAGCTCGTCGTAAAGGGTTACGTCGACGCTAGCTTCGACACAGATCTGGATGACTCTAAGTCACAAACCGGATACGTGTATATGTTGAATGGTGGAGCAGTAAGCTGGTGCATTTGGAAGCGAGCGTCGTGGCGGGATCTACATGTGAAGCGGAGTACATGGCAGCCTCGGAGGCAGCGCATGAAGCAATTTGGATGAAGGAGTTCATCACCGACCTAGGAGTCATACCCAATGCGTCGGGGCCGATCAAACTCTTCTGTGACAACACTGGAGCTATTGCCCTTGCCAAGGAGCTCAGGTTTCACAAAAAGACCAGGCACATCAAGCGTCGTTTCAACTCCATTCGTGAAAATGTTCAAGATGGAGACATAGAAATTTGCAAAGTACATACGTATCTGAATGTCGCAGATCCGTTGACTAAACCTCTTCCGCGAGCAAAACATGATCAACACCAGAACTCTATGGGTGTTCGATTCATCACAATGTAACTAGATTATTGACTCTAGTGCAAGTGGGAGACTGTTGGAAATATGCCCAAGAGGCAATAATAAAAGGATTAATATTATATTTCCTTGTTCGTGATAATTGTCTTTTATTCATGCTATAATTGTATTATCCGGAAATCGTAATACACGTGAATACTTAGACCACAACATGTCCCTAGTGAGCCCCTAGTTGACTAGCTCGTTGATCAACAGATAGTCATGGTTTCCTGACTATGGACATTGGATGTCGTTGATAACGGGATCACATCATTAGGAGAATGATGTGATGGACAAGACCCAATCCTAAGCATAACACATCGTGTAGTTCGTTTTGCTAGAGTTTTTCCAATGTCAAGTATCTTTTCCTTAGACCATGAGATCGTGTAACTCCCGGATACCGTAGGAGTGCTTTGGGTGTACCAAACGTCACAACGTAACTGGGTGACTATAAAGGGGCACTACGGTATCTCCGAAAGTGTCATTGGGTTGACACGGATCGAGGCTGGGATTTGTCACTCCGTGTTACGGAGAGGTATCACTTGGGCCCACTCGGTAGTGCATCATCATAATGAGCTCAAAGTGACCAAGTTTCTAGTCACGGGATCATGCTTTCTGATGACGAGTAAAGTGACTTGCCGATAACGAGATTGAACGAGGTATTGGGATACCGACCATCGAATCTCGGGCAAGTAACATACCGTCTGACAAAGGGAATAGTATACGGGGTTGCTTGAATCCTTGACATCGTGGTTCATCCGATGAGATCATCGAGGAGTATGTGGGAGCCAACATGGGTATCCAGATCCGCTGTTGGTTATTGACGGAGAGTCATCTCGGTCATGTACGCATGTCTCCCGAACCCGTAGGGTCCACACACTTAAGGTTCGGTGACGCTAGGGTTATTAGGAAGACTTGTATGTGATTACGAATGTTGTTTGGAGTCGGATGAGATCCGGACATCACGAGGAGTTAGGAATGGTCCGAAGGTGAAGATTTATATATGGGAAGTTGTCATACGGACACGGAAAGTTTCGGGGCATATCGGTATTGTACAGGGGCCACCGGAGAGGTTCCGGGGTCCACCGAGGGGCCACCTTCTCGGAGGGCCTCATGGGCCACAAGGGCAGGGAACCAGCCCCTAGAGGGCTGGGCGCCCCTTGGGCCCATGCGCCTAGGGGTTGGGGGACCCTAGTAGGGCGCCCCTTTGCACGGGGCAAGCCCCCTCCTGGCCGCCGCCCCCTCTAGATCTCATCTAGAGGGGCCGCCCCTTCCCCTTCCCTATAAATAGAGGGGCGAGGGAGGCTGAACACCTGATCCAAGGCGCAGCCCTCTCCTCCCAACACCTCCTCCTCCGCTGAGTGCTTGGCGAAGCCTGGCCGAGATCTTGCCTCTCCACCATCATCACGCCATCGTGCTGCTGGAGCCTTCTTCCTCAACCTCTCCTTCCCCTTGCTGGATCAAGAAGGAGGAGGCGTCGTCCGCTCAAGACGTGTGTTGAACACGGAGGTGTTGTCCGCTCGCACTTGGTCATCGGTGATTTGAATCACGGCGAGTACGACTCCATCATCACCGTTCCCTTGAACGCTTCCGCACGCGATCTACAAGTGGTATGTAGATGCAATATCTCTCCCATGACTCGTAGCTTAGATGAACTCATAGATGGATCTTGGTGAAACCGTAGGAAATTTTTTAATTTTCTGCAACGTTCCCCAACAATAAGGAACGGGCAGATGGCCTTCGTCTACCTCCCGCCAGTCACTGTTGACGATCTTTCTCAAACCGCCAGCGACCACCAGCCCAGACCCCTGCCTCCGCCGCCCCACCCTCCCCTCGACCTCACACCACCGTCGTGCTTGGCAGTGCCCCCATGCTATCCCTTTAATCTCGGCTGACCTCCAGATCGGGTGCCAGCAGCTCTAGGCCCCACACGCCCCTAAGATAAACACCGAGGCACTGCTTCCCCAGCGTAATAGGCGGACTAGCGCCTGTTATGCCGGGGAATGCTTCCGTTAATTAGGAGTCAACTGACCAGGAATGGAAATCCAGGGGGCGACGGACCTCTAGCTAAGGTGAAATAGTATATGAGGAGAAACCTTGTGCATCACGAGTAACTAGGAACATCTAGTATCAAGAAGAAGCGGTCAACTAGTGTCTTCTGTGGGATGAATACCGTGCAAGCAGACACGTAAGATTTGCACGAATAAGGGAAGAGGAGTACCATTTTCAGTTGTCGGTGTGGCCGCATCCACATGTTGGGCCGATCTTGTTCTTTTTGCCGGGCAAACCGATGTTTTGGAGGAGGGTGCAGGCTTGGACGAACCCATGGCCAAATTGTTGACTGTGTTGCCGTGGCCGTATGTGGGCGGAGGGGAAGCATATCTGAGGCGGCGAAGGACGGTGTAGCAGGAACAGCTCCGGTGCGGTGGACGGTGGCGAAGTTGGAGCGGTGAGGCGTAGGACGGCGTGGTTGAACTGGCTCGGGTACAGATGGCTCGGCCTCGGCTTCAACTACTAGCCATGGAGGGTGTTGCGGTTGAGGTTGTGGTGGACGACGATGTTGGGGTATTAGCTCCGGTGTGATGGAGGAGGGTGGCGGTTGATGGGTGGGATGGGGTGGCAAATGGAGGATCTGGTGGAGAGGTAGTTTTGGCGCCCACGAAATACGAATGGGGAGTCAGACGGGGAAGGGGCGGGGGAGCTAAGGAGATCCATGTTTAAATGCAGGGACGCGCTTGTTTTTGGCTTTTTTGAACAGATGGGACGCACTTGTTTGAAATTTGGGGAAAGTACAAACTTTACCCCCCTCTTAAATTTTGGACCTACTGCGGGTCGGGGTAGGATGGTAATCCCAGGTGTCCCAAATGGTGGGCGGGAGCGTTTTCGTCCGCGCGCATGTGTGCTTAGGCGACCATTGTGTATGAATGTTTTTCGGAGGCGGTTGTGTGGCGTCTAGATGAAGCTACAAACCTACCCCGGTTTAGACCTTTGGACGTCGGGCCGGTAGGTTTCACGGGTCAGAGTTAGAAAAGTAATTTCCTTCTACTACCAAACATTGGTCTCACACGGTTTTGGGCGAGTAGATGCTCTTTTGGCGCTTCGTTCGAAATTTTGAAACAGAAGCATTCACGTTTAGAATACTCTTGAACTTTGAGGATTGACCAAAATAGACAACGTTAAATTTGACCTTGTATGTTTGAAAACCTCATTAAATTATCCGCTTCTGTTTGAAATTTTGACACTTGAAAATCTTATAACTACGATTATTTTGGAATGGAGAAGCTAAATTTGAATCTATTTTCTACATGACTATATATGCTATTATGTACAAAATTAGAGCAAAGATTGGTGCCCCCATAACTTAGGTATGATTTACAAATGCCATGATATCGAATTCAAATAATTGAATGGACTTCATGTTGAATTCGATTTTTTTTAACCACCTTAAGTTGAATTGAAATGCATGCTAGTTCATAGCTAGCTATTTATAATGTTCATTGTGTAACTTTCGTATGTATAACGTGCTTTACACACACAACATGAACTATACTCACGTTTATATTCGATTGCTAAAGAGATGCATTGTCTGGAGTTCAAAATACTAACTATGTGGATCAATTATGTCGAATAATAACATAGACATGCTCAAATTCGATAGAATCTAGATGTCTGATGGATCAATGACCGTTCCTTACGCGAATTGCAAATACCATGATCTCATCCTAATATTTGGATACAATTTATATCTTTAATCAATGTGTACATCAGTCTTATACGTGTAGTTTCACTCTCCATCGGTGGTCTCTCACACATGCTCACACACTCTCTCCCGAGGTGTCTTTCTCACAGACATGCTCTCGATATAACCCTCCCTCCCTCTCGTAACCATTTACGACTGTTTTCACTAACCTTTATCACAAGCACTCTTCCTCTCACAAGCATACACACGCACAATCCCCATCGACCCTTTCTATATACATAGACACGCCTCGTGTCTCCTGTACGCACATTATCTTTAGGCCTGTCTCTCACGCATTGTCTCACACCTCTCTTCCTAATCGACGAGTATGATTCGAGCAGAGCATTCTGTAGGATGCCCCTTAAAGTTAGGTTGGATGAATAGTAATATCAAAGATAAGGGGTTACCTTGGTCTGATAACCCAGGGTTACAAATCCTAGCCGGCTTTGTTAGTGGACACAGAGTCCTTCACAATTTTGCTATCGTTGTCTTGTACGACAAGTCATCCATGGGTCTCCCAAAATGCGTCATGGGCCGACCAATGTGGCGTAGGACAGAACTGAACCAAGGGCCTCACCTCTGCCCCCAGGTCTCGTTATCTTCTCACACCCACACATACCAACACAGACACCACACAAAAAAAATCTCCTCGTGCCTCTATACCCTCCCCTTGCATATACAGACCCAAGGGAATCTCTCGCCGTGACATCATATTAGTTTCTCTCTCTAGACCTCTCTCATTTCTCGTGCTATCTCTCCCACGCCCCCTCCCCCCGCCGGCCCCTCTATCCATGCCTCTCTCGAATACGTAATACACACACATACCTCTCTAGGCCCTGCCAAATACATCAACTACACATTCGCACATCTTACATCATGTACCCCATTGATCTAAAAAGCCCTCTCTTCACGTTTATTTCGCATACAACATTCCTTTTGAATGAAGTGTGGCCAAAAAATTATTTTAGAATTTCTACATATATACAACATTACAAAGTTATATGGAGGAGTATGAACGTTAATTTGCATTGCTTGGTGCCCACAATGATATTTATTCAAGACCGTGAATTTTTATATTTTATACTATATATAAAGTTAGTCATAATAAAGAGAAATAAAGAGCATCTCTCTCCCCATCGCATACACCCCCTCTACGCCCCTTTCACGTACGCACACAAACTATCTCCAGGTCCTCTGAAAGTAAGCCCCCAGCACATTCACGCATGTTTCATCTTTCTCTCGCGATATATATAATGACGATCATTGTATTTGGAGCGAAAGCACGATACATACATTGGACTTTAGAATCCACTCATTACGGTCACCATTTACATTTTGTGGTTATTATACAGTCACGGGCTCACCGTACAGCTCTGTATTTGCTCAAGACATGACTAGTTGACTAGTTAAACGCTCCACGTTGCACCTCTAGTGTCGCATCACATTATCTCACTACCATTGGGCCCACCTGTCGGCTTGTATCTACTCTTCTACACTCTTATAAAAAACAGAGTTGGTGATGATGGTGTGCCTGCCATCCTGCAACATAGGCCGTCCAATTTATATCTGACGGATAGGAAGGAAACTATGACAATTTTGCAAAAAGGTACCCACACACCTCTCCACATTTGCAAATAAGGCCTTCCCTCGTTCATCCTTTTCTCTCACAAGATAAACTAGTCATACAAATGCATCTTGATGTTACGTGCAACGACGGGCATCTGCTAGTAAGAATGAAAACAAACGACAAAAAAATATTGGACGGTGGTTCGAAGTCATGACCGTGGGCACAGCGGACAAGGTGGCCTTGTATTGGTATGCTGAGCCATCTGTTTTAACACACATGAACTGGTGTGGTGATTATACACACACACACACACACGCATGCACACGAACTGCATGCACGCAACACTCACACGAACACATGCAGCCACGCACGCACGCAACACTCACACGTACACACACAGCCACGCACGCATGCATGCACACACCACACGACCAACACACACTCCCACGCTCAAGTGCTCAACCTACACGTGCATGCGCACACATCAGGCCCTGACAGACACATACACAACCAGGTGATTCCCGCGCACGGGTTGGAGTCTTGTCGCGCCTGGGTAAATTTGTGTTTATCTGACCTTTTTTCTATGTGAACTGACTCGTGGGACCCACAAGGAACATGGTCAGTTTAACTAGTCAACATGGTGCTACGCAGACTATTTGGCCGGTCAACAGAGTGCAATTCGATGCTGAACGGTGAGCAAGTGACCATATAATCACCACAAAACGTATATAGTGACCGTAATGAGCGTATTCTGAAGTTCGGTGACCGTATTACGCTTTTCTCTCTGTAGGCCCTCCAAAACTACATCTCTACACGTTCTCGCATGTTACATCTAACAACTATGCAATACAGCACTACTACTACACTCTAACACAACAAATCATATGTGTTTTTAGTTTTACTAGAGATCATATTGTTACTTAATTATTCAGTTTGCATACATCAAAATTTCCTTTGAAATGTATGGCCAGTATCATCTACCGCGCGGGAAAAATCCCGCCTTTTCCTGTTTAATCGGGTTTGTATCGATGGATCGTGCGAAACAGCAAAACTATAGTACTATACAACACAAGTGACAGTTCACGGGGCCGCCGTGTCGTGTACTCCTCCGTCGTAGGAGTGGAGCGCTCGCTTTCATAAATGTTCCAGTCCTGTTCGCCGACATGTGGGACATCATGCTACCGGGTCCACATGCCATACCAAAATACATTGCAGAGCAGCAGGGGTGAAGCACCCCAGTCATGGCGCCGGCATAGTAATGAGCAATGAGGTGTCAAATCACAAAGCTGCACCTTTCCCGCAGTTAATTTGGAGGGACGAAGTAATAATGCTAAAAAAAGAAGTTGGAGGGACGAACCAACAATCATTTCACTCGTTGCTGAATCCGCTTCTCCCTCATCTTCTTCAACTTTTTTTTATAAGATCTTCTTCAAGTTAACACTGTCGTTGTTCTGCCTCATGTGGGACATGGATTGGCTTGGTAAAGCACTGACACGTGGGACCGCATGTTAGCAAACCGCCAGGCCAAAGTCCTCTAAAAATAAGAAACCTCCCCAGCCATCCGCGCAGCAAAATCACCTCCTTTTTACTAATCTTGATTCTATAAATTTTTAGATCAATATAATTGAAATTTGTATAGATAGCACGCAGGAGCAAAACCAAGTGGTACGGTTAAGGGCATCCACAATTTGTAGCCAAATGTGAAATAGCTTTTGGCATCGATGGGAACCATTGTGGACGGTGCTGCCAAAGCCAAAAAGATGGAACCGAAGCTCCCTGATTGATTGATTGAAGGAATAGAAAAATGCAACGTCTCTCCTCCTGCTCCCGTGCTTGGACGCATGTACAGTATAGGGCATAGAGTCTACTCCCCTGTCCCTTCTATCACAAATCACAAAGCATTGAGGCGTCAAATCACAAAGCACGGACGAAGCAACCATCATTTCAATCTTCGCTTACTTCGCTTCTCCATTGTCTTCTTCGAGAAACCACCTCACTGCACTAAGCTGGACGGACGACGCTATTGTGTACTAGTAGTACAAGTACATTTACGCGTCCTTTGGTTCAACGGACTTCTTGGATGCAAATAAGGCGATTGTCTCGGCTTGCAGGCGGCACTTGCGTCCGGTGGTCTCCCTCAACGGTGTTCTCCGTCGAATGCACTTCGCCAAACCACGACGTTCGAGATATCATCGACGTCAACGCAATGGGGAAGGAAGTCAAATAGTTACTATCTCCATTTTTTTGTACACAATGCCACTGTATCAAAATTACAATTTGCAAAAGGCCGCTAACACTAATCGAGGCAAAATTGATGGGGTCTGCCTTGTACTAGCAACCAAGGACATTAATATACCCTTGCATGCATGTGGAAGTGAGAAGGTTGGTTTGCATGGCGCTGCATTAATCAAACGATGAGGAGCAAGATGGTTAGCTCTTTGGGGTTTGGAGAAAGATACGCATTAATTGACACGTCAAACAAGGATTTGTATCAATTAATCCCGTGAAGGAAAACCCCGCCTTTCTTTATTAACACCAGTACTCCTAGTACGTACGTACTTATCCTGTTTGGGTCTAGGCCTTGCATTGCCATACTTCGTCACACATTTTTGCCAAGCTTGCCTAAAGTTTTCAAAATGAAAAGGAGGTACACTTGCGCATGGCTGTCGCGGTCGCACAGCACCCTCACACGGTCGCTCCGCCCCCTCATACAGTCGCTCCTGCACGCTGCAAACCCAACCAAGGGAACGCACCCTCACTGACACGTGCTACCACATGTGAACAAACCAAACTCAGCCATCCTACCGCTGACACATAATTTTCGTTCATACAGTATGTTTATCCAACCGCATGTTGGGGAGGATCCGTACGACCCGTGAGGTGGTCTGTTGGGGAAGAAGAAGAGGCGAGGAAGAAGGTTTAGGAGACGTAGGATATTCATCCAACAGCCTGAAATGGTAGACCGACCCAAATGATCAAAGTCAGGTGACTTGCATAACAATATATGTTTTTACACAGCAAAAGATCCCTAAAAACAACAACATCAAGAACAACTATCACTGCTCGCGGAACGAGACAGCCTCGTCATCTTTAGCTGCCGGCATGAACCAGTCGTAGCTGCCGACGTGTGTCTCCGCACCGTGGTTGTCCTCGGCCTCCAGCTACTCGTTCACGCGGAGCGTGCGGGCGCTCTGCACAGATGAGAGCACCGCCCGGTTCAAGTCGAGGGAGTCTGGTTCCGCCTGCAGGAGGGCCTCGATGGCAGCGGCATCCGCGTGCTCCGTGTCGAGTTGAGCCTTCACCACCTGGTTCAAGTCGAGGACGTCCGGTTCTGCCTGCAGGAGGGCCTCGATGGCAGCGGCATCCACGCGCTCCGCATCGAGTTGAGCATCTGTTGCCCTGTTCAAGTCGAGGACGTTCGGTTCCGCCTGCAGGAGGGCCTCGATGGCAGCGGCATACGCGCGCTCCGCCTCAAGTTGAGCCTCCGCCGCCCGGTTCACATCCACGACATCCGGTTCCGCCTGCAGGAGAGCCTCGATGGCAGCGGCATGTGCATGCTCCGCGTCGAGTTGAGCCTCTGCCTCCCGGTCCTCCTTTAGTATCGCCAGGTTGAACCGTTGGTCCGCCTGCACCATGGAGGACCCGGACGCCGGCACGAAGTCGACGTCCATCGTATCATACCCATCGTGGGCCTTCTGCGCCACGACCTCCGCCATGAACATTGAATCGGCTTCCTACTCCTCGTAGCTTGGCTCCAGAGAACTCAAGGATTGGCCGCTGCAAATCGAGCTTGGGAATGGAGGTCTGTGGCGCCGATCGCCGCCGCGATTTCTGCGCGATGCTCCGGTGTCAGCATCTTCTAGTACGTGATCTTGCGGCGCACCATGGCTTTTCGGCAAACTAGGAGACGCTTGATGCGGGCTAGGTGATCGAAAGGCAGGGGGATGGGATGGAGAGAAGGTGTGGTTTTGGGGCAGTGGCCGGCGTAGGCCGAGCAGTGAAGGTTCTGGTGTGAATAGTGGTTTCGGTGACGACCGGTCAATCAGTTTTGACTGTACATCGCTCTTGTCGCGTTCGCATTGCACCCCGGCACGCTGGACCCTCCATGTCCCTCACCGAATGGAACGCGCTTCGTCTTGCGTTTTCGCTCGCTTGTGGGACCACAGTTGAGAGCAAACCGACGTCCCTCCCCCGCCCGCATCATTTATACTACCACTCCCTCCGTTTTATGCGGAGCAAATAAAAACAGAGGGAGTATACTACGGATAAGGATCCCCTGACGTGGCTGAACCCATTGAGTAACTGAAAAGCGGGGCCTAGCAAGCATGGGGTCCGCCAGTAAGTGAACGAAAGGGAGGGTAAGGCAGGGATACCTACGTTAGAGGATCCACTTCCACTACTACTCCCTCCTTCCATCTACAGGGCCTAATGCATTTTTCGAGGCTAACTTTGACCAAATGTTAGAGTAATAATATATGACATGCAACTTACACAAAGCATACGGTCAAATTCGTATGTGAAAGGAGCTTCCAATGATATAATTTTCACATTGTACATCTCATGTACTATTAATCTTGTCAATAGTCAAAGGCGGTTTTGAAAAACGCATTAGAGCATGGTTAATAATATAGCCAGTCGATGGCTATAAGGAACTGCCATGTCATCTATAGCCATCATCTATATGCACTGATACAGTAGTGTGGGCTATTTCCCGCAAAAAAATATAAGGTTGGCTATTGTATTAGTACTTTTTTCCATCTCCTCTCTATCTCTTTCTTCATATTTATTGTATTTAACTAGGAATACGTATATAGCTTGGCTCTTGCATGAGAGCTCACTCCCTTTACTTTTTCACATCTCTCTCCTCCACATAGGCCCTATATAAATGGAAGGAGGGAGTACTATGAGCACTGTGTACTCTACTACAGATGTTGTCAGTACTCCACTAGTACTATTGGACAGGGAGCTTAAAAAAAGTTACTATTGGACTGGCTATGCGTGGCGAAATCCTAGAAGGAAGAGCATGCGCTAGAACAAGCACATTCACGTGGTTGAAAAAAAATTGGAAACCATATTTTTTGAATAAAAACCTAGGAGTACGTACGAATCTAACAATATTGATTTGGCGTTGTTGAATGTTGATACTTTTTTTGTAAGTTTGATCAAAGTAGAGATACTTTGACTACACATAAAACTTATATGTAAACTACTAGAAAGGATCGGAGGGAGTATATTGTACGTTCAAGAGTGAAACGAACATTGTATACCCTTTATATATGATTTATGGATGCTATGATCACCGGTTCAAAATTTTGAATCCGCCTTACGTATCACACATGCACCCACTCGTTCTTTCTCGATTTCATCTCGAGGTCCAGAGATCGATTGAAAGAGGACTAGGGTGGGTACAATATGTTCGGCTCGCTTACGAACGTACAATATACTCCCTCTGATCCCCACAGACCCCCTCCCCCCACCGGTCATTTCTATCATAGAAACGGACCAAACCTTTATCTCCTTGCATGACATTCAAATTGATCTCTCAACAACAATCGATCTCGTCAAGATGTATCGGGGCATGAACCGAATGGGATGTCAAAACTAAGACGGGAAGCGACACATAGTGGAGGCAAAGTGAAACTTTAAACGAACCGTTTGTTTGTATGCATGTCGGACAAATTACAACATTGGAAATACCAACAGGGTCTAGGCCCACATGCGAATGATACTCGGTGGAATGTTCAAATGAGGCATGCGGGAGCGACACGCTCAACGTCGCTTTACACGATGGGTTTCAGTGTGCCGAGGGTGGCGATAGCACTATGGCACGACCAGCAGATCAACACCCGGCTCGTCGAGGATGCACGGGCACCGAAGTGCGCGCGCGCCGCACCGCATCCGCGGAGTGGTATAGCACGGCCAACTGCATCCCCAGGACCTGAAAACATGCCGGGTCATCTTGCTTTTTCGATGACATGTGGGGTCGCATGTGAGCAAAGGGCATCTCCAACGTTGCCACGACCGCGACTGACTACCCTGGCACACCAAAAACCCTCGTCCCTCGCACAGTCACGAGGTGCGTTCCCAGCCGGCGCCAGCTGCCCGCATTCATGCCGTTTGTCTGTATGCCATCGTTAAGAGGCTCGGTGCCTGAGGAACCAACTCCGGTGACTTAATGACGCACCCAGACGCTTGGCCTCACTGGAATGTGCTACTCAAAGCGGCAACGCCCAGCTAACCTCCACATCGTAGCGCATCGTCCTGCTACCTCGCACCACATCCACCATGACCGCGAGCGCGAACGCTCTGCAGGAGAGCTTGTCTTCAGGGATGAAGCTCGAGGTTGCCACCCTCACTCAAGTCGCCGCTCGCGACGCAATAGCGGCATAGCCGGATGCAGACGCGACCGCACAAGCGGTGGCCATGCTAGCGGCCGACGATGGGAGCACCGTCAGCCACGCGTCCTACTTGCCGCCGTCCAACGTCCGGCACCACCGAGGTCGGGGACTCCGCTGTCAGGACCCCGATTCCAAGTCACATCGATCTAGCCGGTAACACCTCATATCACTTTGCGACCTCACGCACGGTATTCCCACGGGTGTCGCCTTACCATGGCCCGGGACCGTTTGCGTCTTTTGGCTCACGTATATGATAGTGTCGCTAGCATCCATATGACAAAGAACCGGGCCGACATGGCTAGTCGTGAACCCAAAGCGGCACTAACCTATGGGGACAGTATACATGAATCACATCGAGCATGTCGGTCATCAACGTATAAATTCGGGCTGTAGCACTGGCTAACAGGACTCCGGTATCCCGGCTGTATGGTGCTGGCGGGACTCCGAATAACACCGCGTGACATTTCCCGAAGAACAGGACATAGGAACGAAGTGAAACACATGCCGGCCAGTCAAGTGTCCAAGCAGTAGTACTGGGCTAGCAGGACTCCGGTGAACCGGGCTGTAGCGGACTACTATCACTCAGAAGCACGAGACTACATTTCCCCATATAATAGGCTACCAAGGATAAACAACTAGTTTGTCGGATCCCACACATACCAAGCATTTCAAACATACACACAATATGCTCAATATGTGTAGATACAACATGGCATCACAACATAACTCTACGACTCAAATATTTATTCAATAGGCTCCGAGGAGCGAGATATTACAAACATGGGTCTCATGACCCAACACTCAGAGCATACAAGTCAAAGCACAAGCGGAAGCTAAACATGTCTGAGTACAGACAACTAAAAATGAAGAAGGCTGAGGAGCCTGACTATCTACCAGATCTGTCGAGGGCACAAGATCGTAGCCGAGGTAACAAGCTAAACGTCAAGTCCAAGCGGAACTACTAAGCGAGGCCGACGTCTCTCGCAAAAACATAAAATAAGCAAGCGTGAGTACAAACGTACTTTCAAAGAAGACTTACATCGAACTAACTACATATGCATCATTATCAAAAGGGGTGGTGGAGTTTGACTGCAGCAAGCCAGCTTTGACTCGGTGGCTATCCTGAACTACGACTGCAAGTAACTCTTTTGAGGTGGCGCACATGAGTCCACATATTGACCATATCAATACACCACTATGGACCCGCTCCCGTCTCCCTACGAGAACGCCATCCATAGCACTCACGCTTATCTTGCGCATTTTAGGGTATCCACTTTCACTTGTCTATGAACTGATATAGGCAACCCAGAAGTCCTTCTCCGTGGACACGGCTATTCGAATAGATCATATTAACCTGCAGGGTGTACTTCTTCACACACGCTCACCACTTACCGCCGTTTACGGCATGTACTCAGCAACCTTCAAGCGGAAGCCCAACGTGGGTGTCGGCCACGGCCTACCTAAACACTCAAGTCCCAAGTCCAGGTTTATCGCCTATTCGGGTTCCATCCGCAGGAGTCCGCCGAGGTTTCCCATACAGCCCGAACGATGTGTACAGGATTCCCGAGACACCAAGCAGGGCGAATCGGTTCATCAAGACCACGGTGCCTACCGCAACACAACCCACCCCTATGGTCAGCGTTGCGTCCCCCAAAGATACTACAAACACCGAAACTACTTGCAACTCCGGACCGAGGACAAGGGTGGTTAAGAAGCCGAGAGGGTCAATTAAGGATCCCAATGCGTGGTAGTAACTGTTTCATGGATCACAAACACGTAACTCAGTTCTGAGGACTACCGCAATGAGACAACCCACCATGTACTCCTACATGGCCTCTCACCGCTACCTTTACCAAATCGTGTTCACACACTTAGCTCACACAGTAGGGACATGTTCACACAACCATTCCAATTCATTCCCGATGAATCATACGACTCAACTCTAAGCAAAGTGAGGCATGACAACAAGCATGATTGAGTAGGCACAACATGGCTCAAACAACTCCTACTCATGCTAGTGGGTTTCATCTAATTATTGTGGAATGACAGGTCATGCAGAGGATAAAGGGGTTCAGCTACGCGGCAAGTAACACATGAGTCGTTGTTGTCCTAATGCAGTAAAATAGAGCAGGAGCGAGAGAGTGGGATTATATCGGAATGGACAAGGGGTTTTGCTTGCACAGCACTTCGAAGATAATATAGTTCTTCATCGGTGTCATCGAACAATCGTCGGAACGCCGCGTCTATCGAGAGGGGCAATTACCGCAAACAAGAGAGAACACAATTAATGCAATGCACATTCACATGAATGACATGTCATGTTAAGGTACTGAATTCACCTAATGCAATATCTAGCCAAGTTAATTGAAGTGGAATTCAAACAAGGTTAAACTCCAACTCCAAATGTTATTTCATAATTTGCCCTAATCATGATTCATCCTATTCAGTGAGGTTAACTTGTTCAATCATGCATGAAAATGCCATAAACAGATTCTTCATATTTTACGATCATTTTCATATATAAATTATTTAATTTGGAGTTACAGATTAAAAGTTATGAATATTTGAAGTTTGGGGTGTTTTCTGAAATTTCCTGAATTAAATTAAATCCAGAAAACTAGTTATTGCGTCAGCCTGACGTCAATGTGACGTCAGTGGTCAACAGGTCACGGTCCGGTCAAACTCGACAAATGGGTCCCACATGTCGATGTGATTAGTTTAGCTAATTAACAATTAAACTAAACCCGATTAGTTAACTGTATGGCCCCACATCATAGGCTCAACAGGTCAAACATGGCCCACTCGTGGTCAAAGGCAAAGTCGGCTGCGGCGTTTAGCTTGGCCGAGACGCGGCGGCGAGAGTGGTTTTGGCCACTCCGGCGACCAAATGGGCCGCGGAGGGCATCTAGGAGTAGCTGGGGAGGAGCCGAAGCTCTTGGTGGAGTTAGCCGGGGTCGGGGTGGTCGGAAATGGTGTTGGCGACGACCTAGGCGGCCACGAGCTCGAGGCGAGCTTCGGGCTCGACGCTGTGGTGCACTAGAGAAGAAGCCGATGGGCTAGGTGGCATCCATGGGCCACCAAACACTCTGTAGTACCGGGTTGGGCAGAGGGGCTCGGGAGCGTCGAGCTCGTCGGCAATGGCGGACGGTGGATTCGGTGCTCATGGGCAGCGGCTCTGTGAAGCGAGAGAGAGAGGTGAGGGGAAGCGATGGTGAGCTCCGCGAGGTCGAAGACAGGCTCGGTGGCTCGGGACGACCGGAAGGCGGCGAATCCGTCGATGGAGTCAGCGGCCGTGCTCGGGAAGACGACTCGGGCGGCGATGCAGGGCTCCAGCAGTCGAGTGGGTTGGTGTGGATGACGCAGAAGGCCATGGCGGTTCACTGGACCCATCGGGAGGCACGGGATGGACGGTGGCAGCGGTGGAGCTCGTCGGTGGCGGCGGCTCCGTTCGGTGAGCTTCGAGGAAGAGGCCGGGGGAAAGAGAGGAACAATGAGTGAGGGAGAGGAGCGAGGGGGCACGGGCGTCGTCGTGGCGTCGCAAGGAGGTCGGGAGGCTGCCACCGCTTGAAGCAGGAGGTGGCGTCACGGTGGCCGTCTTGGCTTCACACGCCACACTGTCCTCTGGCAGGAGGAAGACAGCGGAGGGGCGGTGGTGGGTGGGCCGGCCACTGGAGGAGCTGGGCCAGGGGGGAGAAAGGCTGGGCCGGCTGTGCCGAAGGCTGGGCTTCTCTCTCTCTCTTTATTTCTGTTTTCTATTTAGATTACATTTTTGTTTTAGTTTAGTAAAATACTAAACCATTTTATAAAATCTGAAGATAATTATGTGGCTGGAACTAAAGTATACCAAACCACATAAAATGTCCCAGAATTATTGGACATATATTAATTATATATAAAATATATTTCCAATGCAAATAGTTATTGAATTAATTCAAAGGCCCAAAATAAAATGTTTGATCACTCCAAAAATATTGGTTTGAATTTTATTCTTGCCAATATTTTTTTAAAGCTGAAAAGGAACATTTCCTTGGAAACATTTGAAGCAATTTTTAATGTTGATCATTTATTTTAAATGATTCCTGAGGCTCTCCAATTCCCCCAATTCAAATTTAATGGAAATTTAGACATGATGCATGGATGCAAGAAAATCAAGCTAGGGCTGATCTGGGGCTGTGACAGCTCATCCCCACTAAACAAGAATCTCGCCCCGAGATTCAAGACGTGAGGTAAGAGGAAAAGGGGAGTCGCAAACTATCACAATCTTCATGATCCATTTGCCCTTCTCGAAGATGTTGATTTACTCCATCATTTTGGTCTTGACGTCTTTGCTATCGAAATCTTCACTCGACTCGACAACAGAAAGAAGGGGGAAACCCTACAGGATTTAATCTTCACGAAGATCAAGTAAACATGATCGACTCACGGACTGGGATGGTGACACATCTCGAGTTGAGACACAAAACATATCGAGAGGAAGGAATAACAAACGACGAGGTTTGATTAGTGGGCAACAATTCCACGCTTAGGGAGATGATGGATGGTGTCAAGGTGGCGAGGAAATAATTGTCATGATTCAATAGCGGGGCATCTCAGGGGAGGTGACGCGAGGAACTATTCCCTTAAGTGGAAAAAAGAATTACTTTTGATACAAAGATCATTGAAACTCTTCATACCAGCCTAAGGCAATTCACAACGATCGTTTGGTGGAGTGCAAAGGAATGGTACACCCGGACTAGAATGGATGATGTGGACTACCTTGTTGAAGACAACGCAATGGATGATTTTTGCTTATCATCGGAGGTGGAGGGGACCCATGGTAAGTCCACTTTTGAGGATGATCCTGGACAAGAATTACTAAGAAGGCAGCCTATAGTGAAATGGCACAAGGACGGTGCAAGCTGGGAACGAAATGCAACTGTTGGAATGTTCCAACCATCATATCTGCCTGAGATTCAGATCCGATTGGTGCCAGGATATTCCAGACTAATCGAGTCTAGAAGAAAAATGAAAGTTTGCAACACAAATCGACGAGAAAATGTCGCGAGATTCTCGGGAATGAACTACGATAGCAAGCTCCAAAAACATGAGCTGGTTCTGCTACTAACATGTGAACATGTTGTCCAAGACAAGAATGACCACATAGTAGTCTTATCATAAAACACTACCAAGTTCGGTGGGAAACCATCATCGGGATAACGAAGTCCTTACATAAGTCCGGATTAGCTCTTAGGAAGGAACTTCTTCTCCTTGAACAAATCAATCAGTGGCTTGGTATGCTAGGAATACATATAGAATGAAGGTTGCAAGTCTCCGGACTACGAATACTTCCATGCGTGCATGACTCGACTTGGGATGATTCCAAAGGAAACAAAACAAACCTTTCTCAAATTCATGGCGGCAACTTACACCTAAAGCACATGAATTGAGGAAGTCACTTCTTCCATCCAAGCATAAGCTTGATGAACGACACACGAAGAAATGCTTACACAATTTTCCAACACTAGGTTGATGTTCAACATGACTCATGGGGGAGACAAAATGCTACTGATGGGCTCAACAGCAACTCATCGAAATTTCCATATCCTTTGGACTTCCACCATCATGTGAACACGGTGATAGCATTGGTCAGACCAAAGGATGTAATGGTATATGCTCGAGGGATCAACCACGAGTAAGACAACATTACGAGCATCGTTGGTACTGATTTGATTTGACGATAGCCCACACTCAAATCAAAGGATTGATGAGACCATAGGTCCAAAGAATCGATCACAGGGACCAATCGATGAAAATATCATCTTTCTTCAACACACACTACGCAAGAATATCCCTTTGGAGCGAACTAAGTCAGGCAAGCTTTTATCCTCCAACTCTCCAAGTTGTTGTTTGGCTTAACCAACTAGCTCGGGGATATCCAACAGATTCTTGGAGAAAGGGTGGTTCACAAGAAACCAACTTGATCACGAGCTCAACATAACAGTCAGGGGACAACCTGGTAATACTTCCGAGAAGATATTCGGAAAATCACAAACTACCGATATGTTACTAAGCTCGAGAACAATCTTGCTTTTGAGGGCAAGACGATATGATCAAATGAGTGAGGACTTGATATAATCCTAACTCATCAATCGAAGTGTGCACCAGAAATAAGGACTAGGTAGCACGATCAATCTTAGGATGATGATTTAATAACCAACACGCTAAGAGTGAGGATATTGTCCACTAGCTGCCAAGCAACGAGTTGCTCGGAGTATTGATTTCACACATCACAATTCACTCGTCGGCATTCGGTTTCAACAACTTCGGAACCGAGGAATGAATAATGATGGCGAGAAGTATCAACGCATCAAGAATTCATAAGAGAAGGTGCAATTCTCATGACATTCTTGACATAAGATGGTAACACTCCGGTGGAACAGCATCAAAAGCTGAATTGGCATTTTGATCTGCGGGATACAACTACTTTGACCCAATCACGGAAATGGATGAGGTATCGAGTTTGTTTCTCCTAGTCATTCCAAGTAATGGCTTGACGGACCACAAGGATAATAGACATCGATAAACGAATGCACACATACTCTTGGTTATCAAGCGATAGAGGATGGTCGGGATACAACTAAAGAGAGCAACTCAAAGGAACATATAATTTTCGAGTTGTGGAAGCATGGATTAGTATATCGAGCAAGGCTCAACATTTCTCCGGATAACCCATGCGAGAAAGTAGAATTGGCAGATTCACAATATGGAATGGAGAACTCCTCAAGAGTACTCTGATTGTGATCTTTTGGTTCAAAAGAACTTCTGCCATAAGCGGTTCGTAGTATTTGGAAGAAGGAAATACCACGGACCTCGAAGACTATCGCAAAGTTACTAATATCCTAAGGGAACTAGCAAATACTAACAACATGAAGTAGGATGAATCTCGGTTCGTAAAACCCAGTGAGTAGAATACCTACTACTAAATGGCATCACAGGATGCTTTTCGAAAATGATGGCGAATTATCACCTTTGGGGATACAAAAGCATTGCTAAATTGCTAGGTGACTTCCTAAACAACTAGGGTCACAATAATAGTTCCAACATCTATGCCGAGGCAACGAAGTACCTCAACTTACCGATTAGTGTGCTTATTCGACCAAAAGGACATCGAAGCGGAAGGAAAGGATTTGCAAATGCATCGACTATTTAGAGACCTGGGATGACTCGGACAAAGATAACGGCCGTAAGTGCTCACAATGATTTGAGACATCCTGCAAAAATGGTGGCATAACCACTCAACATCACAATACCAAGATTCCGAGATCAACAATTATCATACAGAAATAGTAGGAACTGAACTGAGGCTTAAAACCAACAATCTTATAAGTCTATGGATTAGTAACACGTCATCCTGATAGATAGATGAGAAGCCTAATTCTTAAACCCCGTAGAAGAGAAGAGGTTGACTTTCAGATCGGAAGGCCATGAGGTATAAGGAGTAAAAGAGCCTTACATTCCTTCCACAATCAATTCCCTTACATAACTAAAGCATTTCTAGACACAACTTCGACCGGTTTGGCTTGGTAATCCCTCTGACAGATCGGGCTCGATACCAACGCTGTCGGACCCGATTCCAAGTCACATCGATCTAGCCGGTAACACCTCATATCACTTTGCAACCTCACGCACGGTATTCCCACGGTGTCGCCTTACCATTGCCGGGACCGTATGCGTCTTTTGTATCACGTATATCAAAGTGTCGCTAGCATCCAAATGACAAAGAACCCCGGCTGACATTTCTAGTCGAGAACCCAAATCGTCACTAACCCAATGGGACAGGCATACAAGAATCACAACGAGCAAGTCGGTCATCAACGTATAAATTGGGCTGTAGCACTTTGGGCTAACAGGACTCCGGTATCCGGGTCAGCTTGAGCTAGGCAGGACTCGAATAACACCGCGTGACATTTCCCGAAGGGACGGACATAGGAACGAAGTGAAACACATGCCCGGCCGATCAAGTGTCCAAGCGGTAATCTTGGGCTAGCAGGACTCCGGTGAACCGGTCATGGCGGACTACTATCGCTCAGAAGCACGAGACTACATTTCCCCATATAATAGGCTGCCAAGGATAAACAACTAGTTTGTTGGATCCCACACATACCAAGCATTTCAAACATACACACAATATGCTCAATATGTGTAGATACAACATGGCATCACAACATAACTCTACGACTCAAATATTTATTCAATAGGCTCCGAGGAGCGAGATATTACAAACATGGGTCTCATGACCCAACACTCGAGCATACAAGTCAAAGCACAAGCAGAAGCTAAACATGTCCGAGTACGCATAACTAAAAATGAAGAAGGCCGAGGAGCACGACTATCTACCAGATCCTGCCGAGGGCACAAGATCGTGGTGAGGTAACAAGCTAAACGTCAAGTCCAAGCGGAACTACTAAGCGAGACCGACGTCTCTCGCAAAACACAAAATAAGCAAACGTGAGTACAAACGCATACTCAGCAAGACTTACATCGTAACTAACTACATATGCATCATTATCAAAAGGGGTGGTGGAGTTTGAGCGGCAAGCCAGCTTTGACTCGGTGGCTATCTGAACTACGACGCAAGTAACTCTTTTGAGGTGGCGCACACGAGTCCACATATTCACCATATCAATACACCACTATGGACCCGCTCCGTCTCCCTACGAGAACGCCATCCATAGCACTCACGCTTATCTTGCGCATTTTAGGGTATCCACTTTCACTTGTCTATGAACCGATATAGGCAACCCGAAGTCCTTCTCCGTGGACACGGCTATTCGAATAGATCATATTAACCCTGCAGGGGTGTACTTCTTCACACACGCTCACCACTTACCGCCGTTTACACGACATGTACTCGGCAACCTTCAAGCGGAAGCCCAACGTGGGTGTCGGCCACGGCCTACCTAAACACTCAAGTCCCAAGTCGGGTTTATCGCCTATTCGGGTTCCATCCGCAGGAGTCCGCCGAGGTTTCCCATACAGCCCGAACGATGTGTACAGGGTTCCCGAGACACCAAGCAGGCGAATCGGTACAGAGACCCACGGTGCCTACCGCAACACAACCCACCCCTATGGTCGGTGTTGCGTGCGGCCCCCAAAGATACTACAAACACCAGAAACTACTTGCAACTCCCGGACTGAGGACAAGGGTGGTTAAGAAGCCGAGAGGGTCAATTAAGGATCCCAATGCGTGGTAGTAACTATTTCATGGATCACAAACACAGAACTCAGTTCCTGAGGACGGCTGCAATGAGACAACCCACCATGTACTCCTACATGGCCTCTCACCGCTACCTTTACCAAATCGTGTTCACACACGATGGGACATGTTCACACAACCATTCCAATTCATTCCCGATGAATCAGACTGACTCAACTCTAAGCAGTAGCAGGGCATGACAACAAGCATGATTGAGTAGGCACAACATGGCTCAAACAACTCCTACTCATGCTAGTGGGTTTCATCTAATTCTTGTGGAATGACGGGTCATGCAGAGAGGATAAAGGGGTTCAGCTACCGCAGCAAGTAACACATGAGTCGTTGTTGTCCTAATGCAGTAAAATAGAGCAGGAGGCGAGAGTGGGATTATATCGGAATGGACAAGGGGTTTTGCTTGCACAGCACTTACGAAGATAATATAGTTCTTCATCGGTGTCATCGAACAATCGTCTAACGCCGTCTATCGAGAGGGGGCAATTACCGGCAAACAAGAGAGAACACAATTAATGCAATGCACATTCACATGAATGACATGTCATGTTAAGGTACTGAATTCACCTAATGCAATATCTAGCCAAGTTAATTGAAGTGGAATTCAAACAAGGTTAAACTCCAACTCCAAATGTTATTTCATAATTTGCCCTAATCATGATTCATCCTATTCAGTGAGGTTAACTTGTTCAATCATGCATGAAAATGCCATAAACAGATTCTTCATATTTTCTCGATCATTTTTCATATATAAATTATTTAATTTGGAGTTACAGATTAAAAGTTATGAATATTTGAAGTTTGGGGTGTTTTCTGAAATTTCCTGAATTAAATTAAATCCAGAAAACTAGTTATTGCGTCATCCTGACGTCAATGTGACGTCAGTGGTCAACAGGTCACGGTCTGGTCAAACCTGACAGCGGGTCCCACATGTCAGTGTGATTAGTTTAGCTAATTAACAATTAAACTAAACCTGATTAGTTAACAGGGCTGGCCCCACCTGTCATAGGCTCAACAGGGTCAAACATGGCCCACTCGTGGTCAAAGGCAAAGTCGGCTGCCGGCGTTTAGCCGCCGGCGAGCCCGACGCGGCGGCGAGAGTGGTTTTGGCCACTCCGGCGACCAAATGGGCCGCGGAGGGCATCTAGGAGTAGCTGGGGAGGAGCCGAAGCTCTTGGTGGAGTTAGCCGGGGTCGGGGTGGTCGGAAATGGTGTTGGCGACGACCTAGGCGGCCGCCGGAGCTCGGGCGAGCTCGGGCTCGACGCTGTGGTGCACTAGAGAAGAAGCCGATGGGCTAGGTGGCATCCGCGGGCCACCAGAAACACGCTGGTACCCCGGGTTCGGGCAGAGGGGCTCGGGAGGCGTCGAGCTCGTCGGCAATGGCGAATGAGGTGGATTGGGTGCTTTCATGGGCAGCGGCTTCTGGTAGCGAGAGAGAGAGAGGTGAGGAAGCGATGGTGAGCTCACGAGGTCGAAGACGAGCTCGGTAGCTCGGGGACGACCGGAAGGCGGCGAATCCGTCGATGGAGTCCGGCCCGTGCTCGGGGAAGACGACTTCGGGCGGCGTCACGCAGGGCTCCAGCGGTCGAGTGGGTTGGTGTGGATGACGCAGAAGGCCATGGCGGTTCTCCTGGACCCATCGGGAGGCACGGATGGACGGTGGCAGCGGTGGAGCTTCGTCGGTGGCGGCGGCTCCGTTCGGTGAGCTTCGTGGAAGAGGGCTGGGGAAAGAGAGGAACAGCGAGTGAGGGAGAGGAGCGAGGGGCACGGGCGTCGTCGTGGCGTCGCAAGGAGGTCGGGAGGCTGCCACCATGAAGCAGGAGGTGGCGTGGCGGTGGCCGTCTTGGCCGCCACGCACTCGCCTGTATCCTCTGGCAGGAGGAAGACGACGCTGGAGGGGCGGTGGTGGATCTGGCCGGGCCAGTGGAGGAGCTGGGCCAGCAGGGAGAGGAAAGCTGGGCGGCTGTGTGCAGTGGTGGGCTTCTCTCTCTCTCTTTATTTCTGTTTTTCTATTTTGTTCTGTTCTGTTTTAGTTTAGTAAAATACTAAACCATTTTATAAAATCCTGAAGATAATTATGTGGCTGGAACTAAAGTATACCAAACCACATAAAATGTCCCAGAATTATTGGACATATATTAATTATATATAAAATATATTTCCAATGCAAATAGTTATTGAATTAATTCAAAGGCCCAAAATAAAATGTTTGATCCACTCCAATAATATTGGTTTGAATTTTGTTCTTGCCAATATTTTTTAAAGCTGAAAAGGAACATTTCCTTGGAAACATTTGAAGCAATTTTAATGTTGATCATTTATTTTAAATGATTCCTGAGGCTCTCCAATTCCCCCAATTCAAATTTAATGGAAATTTAGACATGATGCATGGATGCAAGAAAATCAAGCTAGGGCTGATCTGGGGCTGTGACATCCTCCGAGGATGAGTAGGGCATGAGAGGCGGCAGGGCATGGTGTGACAACTAGCCGGTCTGTCTCCCGTGTTCTACTCTTCCTCGCCAGAGACCGCACCTTCACTTCACGGGTCTTGAACCCCGCCCACGTACATGGAGATCGCAGATGGAGGACGTTGGTCGCCGCCGTAGAATAGGTTTAGGGTCGGGTTTCTTTTATTTTTCTGTCCTATAAAAGTTCGAAATATAATGAAAATCTGCCGTGTTTGCATTAATCTCGGCCGGTGTATATGAACTTTCACAATAATATAGTATATTGTAGGAGTACTTGAAAGATGCCCGTGAGTTGCATGGAACATCAAGATATTGTGGGAGAAAAGGATGAACGAGGGAAGGCCTTATCTGCAAATGTGGAGAGAAGTGCGGGTAAATTGTCATAGTTTCCTTCCTATCCGTTAGATATAGATCGGACGGCCTATGTTGCAGGATGGCAGGCACACCATCATCACCAACTCTGCTTTTTATTGAACCGAGACAAAACTAACATGCGAAGTAAAATAAACAAATAGTCTTCATACACAATTTATCTTAGGCACTCCAATAGTACGTCCACTACACATTCACGCATTTCACATCTTTCTACATCTACGGGAACCTACAAAAGGGTTAACGTAAATTGCCTCTCTCTCCTCCTTCATTTTCATGGTGGTGGGCCCCTCCCTCCCCCCAATCTACAATCAACAGCTCACATGTTTCACATTACGTTAATTACGTAAATGGGATTACGTAGGTGTATCATTACTCGTCCTAAAAAACCCAACTAAGCCAACCTCCCAAAGATATCGGCGGAAAAAGACCCGGTCGCGCCGTTTTAGTCGGGATTACCGGATTACTAGTAGTAGTATCGATGGATCGCGCGAAGCACCAAGTTTTCTTTTCTTTAGGGGGCGAAGAACCTAGTTTATTAAAAGGAAAAAAGGCGGTACACTCACAACACCCCTGTCGCGGTCGCATTGCACCCCACACACGTTCGGTCCTGCACACGGCTCACGCATAAGCGGGCAACGCCGGCTTGCCTCTTCACTGACACGTGGGACTGCACTTGGAGAAACCAACCATGCGCCAACCCCTCCCACCCCCCCGCCCCCGCCCACCGCACGAAAATCCCCCCCCCCCCAAAAAAAAATTCCCCCCAAATCCCTAATTCAACCGCCCTTCGGCCAACTAGCCAATAATATTCCCCAAAACCCCTCCCCCCATCCCCCTCCACTCCATTCGCTCCGCCAAAGCCACCCTCCCCGCCGCGCTGATACGTCGGCGTCGCAGTTCGTTGAGGGGACGCACGGCGATCCTCTCGCTCCCACATTACGCTCTTGTAGACTGTCGTCCTCTAGCCGCGCCGCCACCGGTGGCGGCGTTCTTGTGGAGGCGCACGACAGTCAGCGCCGCCACCGCTGGCGATGTTTGTGTGGAGATGCATGGCGTTCAACTTCTCCCACTGTATGTGCATTCTAGACTGAGGCCCCGTGCATGTCGGTGTAGTGTTGAATGTTAGCTTATAGACGATGTTAATCTCACTATTTGCTGAAGTAGTTTACAGTCAATATGCTCTACTTAAGAAGCTTCCTTGCCCTGTTCTGCACTCAACCTGCTTAGCTGAGATGGCATGCCAAGCCCGATTAGTTGCTAAAATATCCTGCCATATATTTATTGTGACGTAGGTTGGCATGGTCTAGTAGCCAATCTGTTAGGTGAAATAGCTATACACCATTTTATACTCGATCTTTGTTGCTGCGATGGCCTTCGATAGTTCGATGGCTGTGTGCTCAACCTCATTGACTGCTGAAACAACCTGCCATAATTTAGCACTCAAATCTGTTTGCTGAATTAGCTTTACATATATCTCGTTACTTAGATCTGCTCGTCCAAATATCTTGCCATAGCTTTAGACATCGACCTAGGTATTTTTTTCTAGACTACATAAAAAAGCATATATGTTTTTCCTGTAATATCTAGTAGAAGAACTAATTTGTATGTTCTATGAGATGGACAGGACTTGGATAACTTCTGCTCGAAGATTCTCCACTGCATATGTCGTGGGGGTTGAAAACTTCATGAACTTTATCAGAGCTGAGTACGGTGGTCTGAAATCAGATGTGCTCTTCCCGTGTAGCAGTTGTATGAATTCAGTTACAAGACCCCAATCAACTGTGCAAAATCATCTGCACTTGTATGGGATGTCGGTCACATATACTAGGTGGGTTCATCATGGTGGAGTTGTGAACGTCAATGTTACTGACTACGTGGAAGGATCAGATCACCATCTTAACCTGCCTGATGCTCAGGTGGAAGAGGAGGAGGAGGTGGTGGTGGCGGAGCCAGTGAGTTTGACCAACATTGAAACAATGCTACGAAATGCGGTGGGCCCGCATGTTGGAACGGTGGGCCCGCATGTTGGAACAATGCAACGTGGGCTGTCACCCCAGGAAATAAGCTGTCAGTATTCTCAGCTATGGTCACCTTTCTTCAGGTGAAGACATCTGAGCGGATGACCAACAAATCATTCGATGCGATGTTGGCTGCTTTCTGCAAATCTTTCCCGGACAAGCGCCCGAGCTGCCACACACCTACAGTAAAATAAAGAATTTCTTTCGTGCAGTTGGAATTGGATATGATATGATCCATGTTTGTAAGAATAATTGTGTTCTGCTCCGGAAGGATTATGCCAACTTAAGTGAATGCCCGAAATGCAAATCATCAAGATGGAAAGATGGCGATGCTATGAAGAGGGTTCCTCATAATGTTCTGAGACATTTTCCAATTACACCAAGATTGCAGAGGTTGTTTCATGATGCTGAAACAAGAGGATGTACTGTGGCATTCTAGGAACCAGGAGTGTAGAGATCATAATGTAATGAGCCATCCATCTCATGGTAGTGAGTGGCAAAGCTTCAACCAGAAACACAAAAAGTTTGCTGCTGACCCGAGAAACATTAGACTTGGCTTAGCTTCAGATGGATTTAACCCATTTGGCCACCAGAGCGCCACATATAGCATGTGGCCATTAGCTTGTTATCCTTACAACATGCCTCCAGATGTCGCACCAAAGAATCAAACTACATGATGGCCTTTCTCATCCCAGGTCCAAAAAGTCCTGGAAAGGATTTTGATTTATTCATGGAGCCTCTTGTGGAGGAACTTCATCAGCTATGGAAGGGTGTTCTCACTCAAGACCTATATAGCAGCCCACCAGCTGATTTCTTTCTGCGTGCTGTTATAATTTGGTGCATCCATGATTATCCGGCTTTGGGCACTATGTCAGGGCGAACGACACATTGTTACAATGCATGTGTTCGCTGTGACAGGAATCCGCTGTCATATGCAATACTTTGCAAGATCTGTTACATTGGACACCGCCATTTCCTTGCTAAGGACAAGCCGTATCCTACAAAATACCGAAGACATGTGTTCAATGCAAAGCATAAAAACCGTGATGCTCCAAAGAGGCTCACCGCCGATGAGTTGCAAGTGGAATTAGAGAAGGTCAGGCATTTTACACCAGGAAACCATCCTGGTAATGGTAGCGGGAAAAGGAAGTGTGGCAAGGCAGAAGAGAGATTATTGTTTACCCGCAGGTCCACTTTGTGGGACTTGGAGCATTGGAAAGATTTGGATCCGCGGCATAATCTTGATGTGATGCACATCGAGAAAAATATATGTGACAGCATTGCCGGCACACTTCTTAATATTGAAGGCAAGACGAAAGATACCTTAAAATCTAGGATTGATTTGACACATCTAGGTATGAGAAAGGATTTGCAGGTGCAAGATGAAGGTAAACCATGGGATATGGCACCAGTTGTGTATGACTTGGACAAGGTAAAAAGAAAAGAATTCTGCGAGGCCCTGTCACGTGTGAGATTCCCACATGGATTTGCTTCCAACCCTGAAAGGAGAGTCAGTGCAGATGGAAACAAGGTAAAAGGGTTGAAAACTCATGACTACCACGTCCTACTTCAAAGGGTTTTACCTGTTATCCTTAGAGGACTGGGCATACGACTTATCTGAGCGATTCTTGCAGAGTTGGGACAATTCTTCAGGGAACTCTCTAGTAGAAATATCAGGATAGATGCTTTGGAGCGTCTTAGACACAAGATACCAACTATCCTATGTGACCTTGAGAAGATATATCCTCCAGCCTTCTTTGATGTGATGGTGCATTTGGTTGTTCATCTACCTGATGAGGCACTACTTAGAGGTCCAAAGACAGTATGGCTGGATGTACCCTATTGAAAGGCGGCTAGGCACTTTCAAGGGCTATGTCAAGAACAGAGCTAGACCTGAGGGTTCCATTGCATAGGCCTACATTGCTACAGAAGCGTTGACATTCTGCTCAAAATACATTGAAACGGCTGATCAGCTTAGCAAAGAGGTGGGTGAAGATAATCCCGGGCTCAATGTTTTCAATTATTCTGTTCAAGTTACAGGGAAGAGTCGACAAGAGGACAAACCTAAAGATTTGGACAAAATGGTTTGGTATATGTTGAATAACTGTCCTGAGATACTACGTTATATCAAGTAAGTGCTAAGTACTGCAGCTTATACATCGTAATCTACTAAACTTGCAGCACATTCCTATATATTTAGATGTTTGACGCGATCACTATGTTGTGCAACATCTACAAAAACGAGTTACTGCAGCAAAATCCAAGAAACATTGACAAACTGGTTATGGCAGGATTTGCGAAATGGTTCAAGAGCCATGTAAGCTTTTGAATTACCTTTGTCGCTTTTTAATATATTGAGTACGTAAGATGATCAGCTTGTCTATTTTCTAAACATATGTTAAGAAGATGCGGGAGGATGGGCAGGCAGTTGATGATGCCCTTTACGCACTAACAATGGGTCCTGGTACTCGGGTAAGACATTATGAATCTTGCGTTGTTGGAGATGTGCGCTACAACACCCTTGCACGCGACGAAGGCGGGAAGACACAAAACAGTGCCATCATGAGCACATATACGTACGGGAGAGTGACAACTGAAATGTATGCTAACATAACAGACATTGTTTGCAGTATATCTCCAGTTTCGAGGATCATCGGTGTGTGGTTCTGTTGTGCTGTCGTTGGTATAACCTGTTTTCCAGGATCGCAAAACCCAGAGCTGATGATTATTTCAAATCCATCAATGTCAAGGCGGCGTACTAGACCAACGAGCCTTTTATTTTGGCAAATCAAGCAACACAGATATTTTTCTTGGAAGACACATTTGCACGTAGCGATGACTGGAGAGAATTGCAAAGGTTTGAGCAGAAGAATTCGTTTAATGAAGTTGCACAACAAGATGATGCTTACATCGCTCCTGATGTACAAGATTCCACAGATGTTCCTAATATCTTTGAGAACCATCATGTCAATGACGCTGGCGAAAAGATTGCCTGTCGTGCTGTGGACATACAAGAGTTGACCAAGAAGAAGCCAACATTCGAGGACATTGAGGATGAAGAAGAAGATGACACTCTGGGGAATTACGATTCAGACTGATACACATGGCGAAGATGTTCACGCTGCTGCTGCGGATGATGATTAGATTGCTTTTGTCGTATTTTCCTTTCAGAAGATGGTTTTTATCTACTATGTGAAATTGCGTTTGCTGTGACAACTGAAACCTGATGAACGTGTTGTTTAGTATTTTGCTGTGAGAAGATCAGTTTTTATGTATGTTGATTTGTGTTTGGTGATTGTATGACGAGTAAAACATGATGACATTGTTGTTTAATTGTACTCATATTTGGCTGTGAAACTTGAATTTGATGACATAGTTTGTTGTTGGACTACAATTTGCTCGATGTCTTCGAATGGGAACAAAGTTGACCCGACAGGGCCTCTGCTAATTTATTTATTTATTACCAAAAGGGGATACCCCCCGATTTCCGTTAATAGAAATCATTAGATGTTCACAACACTACACCCAGCCTGCTAAACAGGTTTCATTCATTACTAGTTTCAGCAAAGTTCTCATGTCATATCCACTGAATACATCATGAGTGCTACATACACTACAAATAAAGAGACAATCATCCTATAGAGCACATCGATTTTGCCCAGTATCTTCACAAGCTCTTTCATCTCCTCATTGTTGTCAAGGCCGTTCAGCAGTTGTTGCTTGGCCATGATCAGAGGAACTGCATCTTTAACCTTCTGCTCTGCATCTTCCTCTTATGTCGTTCCTTCAGTTACTTGTCCAACACCCAAACCTGCTGGTATTGGGATTCCTCGGCTAACCAAATAATCAGCGTAGTTGCATGCCCCCACATCAGCAACTTCCTAGAAATACAAATCACACGAATCTTCCCTTTTCTGCACGAATCAAATTGGAAGATCATCAACCAAACTATTAAAAAAATCAGCAACTAAAAGCAGCAGAATAACACTTAAACATATTATTACCCCATGATTCGGGCATTTGAAGAAGACTCGGCCAGGGTTGAGGATTGTCGTTGAGACGCGACGGATGACTCTGCGTGATTTGCAGCAGTGGCACCACACTAACGGCGTGGTTGCGATGAGCAACCGGCTGCGGTGCGTGTCTTGGCGGTGTGATGATACCCACGGTGATGAATGCGAATTGGCGACTTGGCGCATATCGGGTTGTTGCTTCTTTGAAGAAGCGGTGGACGAGCAGCGGCGGACATGGTTGCTGCGGCGAGCTTCGATGCTAGGCAGAGTAAGTAGAGAAGAGGAGAAGTGAACATTGGATATATCAGTTTCATTACTTGCAGAGTAGCATAGCACCATATATAGTCATAGTCTAGGTTTGGATTCGAACCAGCTATAGGAGCACGTCTCTCTTTTTTCTAAAACTCAGCAACGTCTCCTTACTGGCAAACTAGCTTGTTCTGTACGCCTTCTCAACTCTTTGATTTTCTTTCTTTTTTTTGCGAGGAAGGAAGGAGGATAAAATTGAGAGTTCCTGGGACTCGAACCCAAGGCCTCTCGGTTGAATATCAAGGGTGCTAGTCACTTATGTGGCGAACGTACCCTGGGAGGAGGACGGCAGACGAATGCATTTTCCTTGCAGTTTTAGTTGCGACGCAAGATCGAACGGTCGCAGTTTCGGGAATGTTACCAGGTGAACGAGCCCAGTTTTTCTTTTCTTCCTATATATAAAAAAGTATGCTACTTGGTGTCGGCTTAGTCAACAAACGATTGTGCCAATCTTGACCATTGGATTGACATTCAACGTCTATCGTGTTTCTTCAATCTCTTCTTCGTCCAGCCGCCAAAGCCAAACCAGCGCCGGCGGAACGCCCGCTCCCGCCTCCCACGGCTGGTTGTGGCTACATCGCACCCAAAAACTCCGCGCATCTTCCCCGGCTCCTGTTCATTCCCGTTTGAGGCCTCACCATCGTCCTCCGCCTTGGTTCGCTCGCCGCGGCGCCGCCCTCCGATGTTGTCAACATGGTCAACAACTGAGAGGAATAAGGACATGACTGTGCATGGTGAGGATAACAGTAGGGACCCAGCAGCGCGCGCAGTAATTTTCTTTTTTCGGGGCGGAGAAGGGAACTGGGTTGTGCGGGAGCTATGGCCCGTCTAGCCCATGCTTTTATTTCATATGTTTAGCACATGACCAGTCCAGTTTGTTTTTTTCCTTTCTGAAAATGGCTAGCCCAGCTATTTTGTTTTTTGCAGAATAACCAACGTAGGTCTACTTGCTTTTCTACGCCCTGCTGGGCCAAAAATCTTTCAAGACGAGGAGGGGTGCATTTTGCCCAGAAAATGGGCTATAAGTAATAAGAAATGGGCTATAAGTAATAATAAATGGGCTGTAAAATGAAAAATACAGCAAACAGGCAATTAGTTCCAAAATACTTTTTTCTTTCGGATTTTGATATTTTAAATTTCATTGTTTTTGTGCGGGTAAAATTCCGTTGGATTTAAATTAAGGTATGATTAGTTTTTAAAGTAATTTGAATATGGCTAGAAATTTCGGGTTGTATGCTGTTTGGGACATATTTGGAGGCTGACTTGTAGGTCTACTAGGTTGACGTGTATGAAAGGCTTTTGTCAACTTAGTCCACAAATGATTCTAGGAGCAGTGACCGTTGGATGTTAATCCAACGGCCGTGCTGATTCTTCAATATCTGATCTTGCTCCAGCCGCCCAAACCAGCGCCGGTGGGACTGCCTGCTCCCGCCTCCTGTGGCCGGCTGTGCTACCGCACAGGCTGCACCGCCCCACCTACTCCATTGCTGGCCAGGCCATTCCTCTACTTACCCACACCTCCTGTTATTTTCCGGCGACGGCAGCCGGACCAGTAAACCCTCATACTCCTCACCGCGTGGGCAACCACTCTCGAGTCTTCCCCGGCTCCGTGTCATTCACTTCCTAGGCCTCGCCGTCATCACCGCCCTGGTGATCTCGGCGCGGCGTGGTCAACGTGGTCAACAAACGGCATCCATCGGACGTGGAATGTACGTGGAGAGGCTGACAGCTGGGTCCACGGCCGCACATAAGGAAATGCTTCCTTATTACGCGCAAAACAATGATTCCTCTACCTGACATCTGGGACCCACCGGAAGGGCCTCTATATTTTGCGAAAAAAATGTTCCCCTCGCTGACAGGTCGGACCCACCAGCTATATCTTCGCACGCAAGGAAGTGCCTCCTTATTACGCACAAAAAAATGAATACTCCCCCTGCTAGCTGGGACCCGGATAGTGGGAGGCTGACTTGGGCCTACTAAGTTGACGGGGACGGAGGGCTTTGTCAACTTAGTCAATATGAATGATTCTAGCTCCAGTGACCGTACAATGTCCATCCAACGGCCGTAGTGCTTCTTCAACCTCTGGTCTTCTCGCTCCAGCCGCCCAAAGTAGCATCGGTCGTGCCGCCTGCTCCTGCCTCCTATGGCCGGCTGTGCTGCAGTGGAGGCCTCACCGCCCCCTACTACTCCCACCGCTGGCCAGGCCATCCCTCCACTCACCCACACCCCCTATTATTCTGCGGCGACGGCAGCCTCACACCAAAGCCGAATCAGTGAACCCTTGTACTCCTCTCCGCGTGGGCATCCACTGTCGCATCTTCTCCAGCTCCACATTGTCCCCTTCCTAGGCCTCGCCGTCGTCCATCGCCCTGGTGCTCTCGGCGCGGCGTGGTCAACGTGGTCAAGGAACGACTTCCATCGGAAGAGTACTGTACGTGGAGAGGCTGACAGCTGGGTCCACGGCCGCAGCAAGGAAGTGCCTCCTTATTACATGGAAACTAATGATTCGTCCACCTGACAGCAGGGACCCACCGGACGGGCCACCGTATTTCACAAAAAAACGTTTACTCCCTGGCTGCTGGGGCCCACCAGCTACATCTTCGCACGCAAGGAAGTGCGTCCATATTACGGGCAAAAAAAATTGATTTGCCCCCCTGACTGCTGGGACCCACCAGCTACATCTTCGCATGCAAGGAAGTGCCTGACAGTCGGGACCCACCCGGTCGAAGCGTACATAGCGTTGTCATTCTGGTCGCGAACGTGTACATACATACTGGTCGATCGGTCTGTCTGCAGGCTGCAGCGATGAACCGTGGCCGTGTAAAGAAGGGCACATGTGGTAGTAGAGGCGTGCACGTGTGGTAGTAGAGGCGCGCACATAGCATGTACACGTACGTACAACGGCGAGGGTGCAAGAAAGTAAATACAGCCCGCGTCACATTACATACGGGCGGGGTCTCGAACGCCTACTTTCGGCGCGCTCACGTCGGCGAGGCTCGTGTACATGGCTATGGCTGGGTCAGAACGGAGAAACTGCGTCGTCGTCGTGTTCATGGGGAGGCAACGGAATGCTTCATGTTCATCGGGAGGAAACAGAACGCGTGTTGTTCACCGGGAGCCAACCGGCTTGGATGGAACATGCGATGGAAACGAGGCCTGTCGTACCGTAGAGCGGAGGAAACGGCCTTGTGTTCGACCGGCCACGGTGGAAACGGGATCCTGTTCATCGGGAGGTGCAGCGTACAAAAGCGGCGGAAGCGGACCTCCCACGGTCCAAACGGGTCCTGTTGATCGGGAGGGGTGTGGCGTACCGCAAAACAGAGGAAACGGACTTGTGTTGGAGTGCTACGGTCGAAACGGGGGTCCTGTTCATCGGGAGGGGTGTCGCGTACCGCAAAACGAGACTCCACTGGATAATGTTCATCTCCACCATCGACTGCCTCCACGGGCTACTATTCATCCATCGTTGATTGCCTCCACGGGCTCCTATTCATTCACCGTCGACCTCCTCAAGCCTCCACGCGCGACTGTTCATCCACAGGCTCCTGTTCATCCAGCCTCCACAGCGCGCTCCTCCATCGGCTACTGTTCAACCAGCCCTCTCCACGGGGTTCCTGCTCAACCACCCCTCCACGGGCTACTGTTCATCCATCCCTCCACCGGCTACTGTTCAACCAGCCCTCCACGGGGTCCTGTTCATCCGGCCCTCCACGGGGTCCTGTTCATCCACCGCTCGACCGATCGAAGTCTTGTTCATCCAATGACAGCAACGGCCTCTACTACCACGGGTTCCTTTTCATCCAACCCCCACCGGGAACTGTTCATCCAAACCCCCCCAACAATGCTCACTGTTCATCCAGAGGCAGCATCGATCGGGTTCAGTTAGCAGCAGGAGCGAAGGAATCGCTCGATCGGGTTCAGTTAACAGCCATCGATCGATCGCTCGGGTTCAAGAACGCCAGAGCTGCAGTGCAATCACTCTGGTTCAGTTAGAGCCCAACGCCTTGCTCGGGTTCAGTTAGAGCGCAACGCCTCACACACACTCGCGTACGTACGAGAGAAACGCGCATCGCTCGGCCCCCGACCAGCCACCATAACCGGGAACTCCCCCGATATTTTCCTCGCGCTCGCTTCTACCACGGTTTTCTCTGTCATGGACGGCCCAAAGAATGTCATGCAGCTACGTCTCCGGCCCGGCCAGGACGAAAAGCCCATTTTCTGTCATGATTTTTTGTCATAGAAGTAGGAGCCCACCACATCTATGACCATACCGGGTTTTGTCACAATTATCGTCATAGAAGTGTCATAAGCATGACAGAAAAAAATTCGTTCGGCCCAAATGTCACGGATGTGTCTTTTTTTTGTAGTGTATATAAGAAACACCACCGGCTTGTCCATAGCATAAATAAGGATTGGGCCACTTGCCACACTCTTTTACTTTTGTTACTATTTTCCTTGTTACAAATTATCTTGCTATTAAACGATCTTTACGACATTTATAGCGAAACCTTGGTGAAAACTAGTACTTGTCAGTTCCTTTAGCTCATCACTCAGTTTAACACTCTTACTTATCAAAAAGGCTATGATTGACTCCCTATACTTGTGGGTCATTAGGTATCACTGATACGTCTCCAACGTATCTATAATTTTTTATTATTCCATGCTATTATATTATCTGTTTTGGATGTTTTATATGCATTATTATGCTATTTTCTATTATTTTTGGGACTAACCTATTAATCTAAAGCCTAGTGTCAGTTCCTGTTTTTTCCTTGTTTTAGAGTTTCACGGAAAAGGAATATCAAACGGAGTCCAAACAGAATGATACTTTTGCGATGATTTTTCTTGGACCAGAAGACATCCAGAGGACTGGGAGTACACGTCAGGAAGCTACGAGGCACCCACAAGGACGGAGGGTGCGCCCAGGGGGTAGTGTGTGCTCCCACCCTTCTGGGCCCCTCATGACTCCACCGAACTATTTCTTGTGCCTATATATTCTCAAATGTTCCAAAACAAATCAGGAGGGCCACGAAAACACTTTTCCACCGCCGCAACCTTCTATACCCGTGAGATCCCATCTAGGGGCCTTTTCCGGCGTCCTGCCGGAGGGGGATTCGATCATGAAGGGCTTCTACATCAACATCATTGCCTCTCCGATGAAGCGTGAGTAATTTACCTCAGACCTACGGGTGCATAGCTAGTAGCTAGATGGCTTCTTCTCTCTCTTTGATTCTCAATACCATGTTCTCCTCGATGTTCTTGGAGATCTATTCAACGTAATACTCTTTTGCGGTGTGTTTGCCGAGATCCGATGAATTGTGGATTTATGATCAGCTTATCTATGAATATTATTTGAATCGTCTCTGAATTCTTATATGCATGATTTGATATCTTTGCAAGTATCTTCGAACTATCGATTTGGTTTGGCCAAGTAGATTGGTTTTTCTTGCAATGGGAGAAGCGCTTAGCTTTGGGTTCAATCTTACTGTGCTTGATCCCAGTGACAGAAGGGGAACCGAAAAGTATTGTATTGTTACCATCGAGGATAACAAGATGGGGTTTTCATCATATTGCTTGAGTTTATCCCGCTACATCATGTCATCTTACTTAAAGCGTTACTCTGTTCTTATGAACTTAATACTCTAGAAGTAGGCAGGAGTCGGTCGATGTGTGGAGTAAAAGTAGTAGATGCAGGCAGGAGTCGGTCTACTTGATACGGACGTGATTCCTATATTCATGAGCATTGCCTTAGATATCGTCATAACTTTGCAATTTTCTATCAATTGCTCAGCAGTAATTTGTTTACCCACCGTAATATTTTCTATCTTGAGAGAAGCCTCTAGTGAAACCTATTGCCCCCGGTCTACTTTCCATCATATAAGTTTCCGATCTACAATTTTAGTCTCCTATTTACTTACTTTGCAATCTTTTACTTTCTGTTCCATAAACAAAAAATACAAAAAATGTTACTTTACCGTTTATCCATCTCTATTATATTTCACTTTGCAAATAACCGTGAAGGGATTGACAACCCCTTTATCACATTGGGTGCAAGTTGGTGTTTTTTTGTGCAGTTATTTGGTGACTTGTGCGTTATCTCCTACTGGATTGATACCTTGGTTCTCAAAACTGAGGGAAATACTTACTCTAATTTGCTGCATCACCCATTCCTCTTCAAGGGAGAAACCAGCGCAAGCTCAAGAAGTAGCAGGAAGAATTTCTGGCGCCATTGCCGGGGAGCTCTACGCCAAGCTAAGACATACCAAGTACCCATCATAAACTCTCATCTCTTGCATTACATTGTTTGCCATTCGCCTCTCATTTTCCTCTCCCCCACTTCTAAAACAATTTTCGAAAAGATTCGCCTTTTCTTCGCCCCTCTTCCATTCGTCTTCTTTGCTTGCTTTTTGTGTGCTCGTGTGTTGGATTGCTTGCTCTGTCATGATGACTCAAGAGAATACCAAATTGTGTGACTTTCCCAATACCAACAACAATGATTTTTATTAGTACTCTGATTGCTCCCGCTACTAATGTGGGATCTTGTGAAATTAATACCGTTTTGCTGAATCTTGTTATGAAAGATCAATTTTCCGGCCTTCCCAATGAAGATGCTGCATCGCATCTAAACAATTTTGTTGATTTGTGTGGTATGCAAAAGAAAAAAGATGTGGATAATGATATTGTTAAATTGAAGTTATTTCCGTTCTCACTTCGAGATCGTGCTAAAACTTGGTTTTCATCTTTGCCTAAAAATAGTATCGATTGATGGAATAATTGTAAAGATGCTTTTATTTCCAAGTATTTTCCTCCTGCTAAGATCATCTAAGTTAGGAATGATATTATGAATTTAAGCTACTTGATTATGAACATGTTGCACAATTTTGGGAGAGGATGAAATTGATGATACAGAATTTCCCTACTCATGGTTTGAACTTGTGGACGATTATACCAAATTTATATGCCGGATTGAATTTTGCTTCTAGAAATCTTTTAGATTCGATCGCGGGAGGTACTTTTATGGAAATTACTTTAGGAAAATATATCAAACTCCTAGATAATATTATGGTTAATTATTCTCAATGGCATACCGAAAGATCTTCCACTAGTAAAAAAGTGCATGCAATTGAAGAGATCAATGTTTTGAGTGGAAAGATGGATGAGCTTATGAAATTATTTGCTAGCAAGAGAGCTCCTATTGATCCTAATGATATGCCTTTGTCTACTTTGATTTAGAATAATAATGAATCTATGGATGTGAATTTTTTTGGTAGGAACAATTTTGGTAATAACGCGTATAGAGGTACTTTTAATCCTAGGCCGTTTCCTAGTAATTCCTCTAACAATTATGGTAATTCCTACAACAATTCTTATGGAAATTATAATAAGATGCCCCTTGAATTTTATATAGTGTTAAAGAATTTATGAGTTCACAAAAGAATTTCAATGCTTTGATTGAAGAAAAATTGCTTAAGATTGATGATTTGGCTAGGAACGTGGATAGAATTTCCTTGATGTTGATTCTTTGAAACTTAGATCTATTCCACCTAAGCATGATATCAATGAGTCTCTCAAAGCTATGAGAATTTCCAGTGATGAGTGCAAGGAAAGAACCGCTAAGATGCGTGCTAAAAATATTGGTTTATAAAAGCGTGTTCTTCTAGTTTCCATGAAAATAATGATGAGGATCTTAAAGTGATTGATGTGGATCCTATTGAATCTTTGTTTTCCAATGTAAATCTTGATAAAGATGGGACTGGAGATGAGTCAACTTTAGTTAGAAGGCGTCCCAATGATTCGGAGTTTTTAGATCTTGATGCAAAAAAATGATAAAAGTGGGATTGGAGAGGTCAAAACTTTAGGTAGCAATGAACCCACTCCTTTGGATTTCAAGGAATTTAATTATGATAATTGTTCTTTAATATATTGTATTTCCTTGTTCCAATCCATGTTGAATTCTCCTCATGCTTATAATCAAAATAGAGCTTTTACTAAACATATCGTTGATGCTATGATGAGATGTTTTGAAGAAAAGCTTGAATTAGAAGTTTCTATCCCTAGAAAACTCTATGATGAGTGAACCTACTATTAAGATTAAGATTAAAGATTATGAGTGCCATGCTTTGTGTGATTTGGGTGCTAGTGTTTCCATGATTCCAAAAAATTTATGTGATGTGTTAGGTTTCCGTGAATTTGATGATTGTTCTTTAAATTTGCATATTGCTGATTCCACTATTAAGAAACCTATGGGAAGGATTAATGATGTTCTTATTGCAAATAGGAATTATGTGCCTGTAGATTTCATTGTTCTTGATGTAGATTGCAATCCCACAAGTCCTATTATTCTTGGTAGACCTTTCCTTAGAACGATTGGTGCAATTATTGATATGAAAGAAGGAAACATTAGATTTCAATTTCTGTTAAGGAAAGGCATGGAACACTTCCCAAGAAAGGAAATTAAATTGCCTTATGAATCTATTATGAGAGCCACTTATGGATTGCATGCCAAAGATGATAACACTTAGATCTATTCGTGTTTTATGCCTAGCTAAGGGCGTTAAACAATAGCGCTTGTTGGGAGGCAACCCAATTTTATTTTTGCTTTTTAGGTTCTGTTTTGCAATAAATATTTCATCTAGCATCTGGTTAGATGTGGTTTTGTGTTTTAATTAGTGTTTGTGCCAAGTAAGATCTTTGGGATAGCTTACGGTGATAGTTGATTTGATCTTGTTGAAAAACAAAAACTTATGTGCCCAGTCCCAGAATTTTTAAAAATCACAGAAGCGTGACAAGATTCTGAATTTTTTTACACAAGATTGATATAAAAATTTCCCCTGTTGTCCTAATTTTCGGAATTTTGGGAGTTACAGAAGTATTCGAACTATCCAGATTGCTACAGACTATTCTGTTTTTGACAGATTCTGTTTTCTTTGTGTTGTTTGCTTATTTTGATGAACCTGTGGCTAGTATCGGGGGGTATGAACAATGGAAAAGTTGGAATACAGTAGATATTACATCAATGTAAATAAAGAATGACTTCACAATAGTACCAAAAGTGGTGATTTATTTTCTTATACTAACGGAGCTTATGAGATTTTTTTGTTTAGTTTTGTGTTGTGAAGTTTTCAAGTTTTGGGTAAGGATTTGATGGACTATGGAATAAAGAGTGGCAAGAGCCTAATCTTGGGGATGCCGAAGGCACCCCAAGGTAATATTCAAGGATAACAAAGAGCCTAAGCTTGGGGATGCCCCAGAAGGCATCCCCTCTTTCGTCTTCGTCTATTGATAACTTTACTTGACGCTATATTTTTATGGGCCATTTGCATTTCTGTCCCTAACTCGAACCACCTAATAATATTTACCCCTAATTCCAAAGCCTTCTCAAAAATGCCCCTCCGCCATGATGTGCCCTTATAGAAATGCCCCTCCGAGCCGTTTTCGTCCAGTCAAGGCTGTTTGACCGCTAACGTGTCGTTTCTTTGACATTTTTGCCCCTCCTGTCGTACATCTGGGCCCAACTAACCGGTTCACTCTCTCTCCCCTCTTTCTTCTTCGTCTTGACGACAGGGGCATTTTTTAGCTCGTACTGGATCGGGCGTTTCCGCGGTCGGAGAGAGAGGGGCAGGTCGGGCGCGGCGTGGTGAGCGATGTGTACGTCGGGCACGGCGGGGATGTCTTCTACGAGCTCGTCGGTGGTCGCCAATGTAAGTTTCAGTGTCTATTTGGGGGAGATATGGGCATATTGCGGAATTAGGGTTCATCAATTTGGGGTTTTTTGCTGTTGTTAGGTTGATGGTGTCGGGATAGTTCAGTTTCAATCGGAGTTTTACATCCCCGATCTGACATTCTGTGGCCTTGAGGTTCGCTCGACGCAGCGGTGCCCTGGCCACGGGCTTATTCCTGCTCGTCGCTTCGCCTGGCGAGGAGCAAGCTCCGGCAGAAGGTTTCTCGGTTGCCCTCTTGATGTAAGTGTTTGGCTTTTAAGCTTGATTCGATTCTGCTCTTTCCCCTCTTTCTAATTCGATCATTGATTTTGCAGCTTCCTGATGAATGTGAGTGGGTTGTATGGATTGACCCGCCACCGACCAAACGTGTTGCTCGTGCATTTGAGGAGCTTCATGCAGGATTGGAGAAGAGCTGGCTAAAATCTCATGTTTTAGAGAGGAGGGTGATGTATCTAACCGAGAAGAACAAGAAACTGAAGCTAAAGATGAAGAAGAGGAACGAGCTTATGCAAACATGGGGATTTATCATAGTTCTTGGTATTAGCATTGTGGCCACATTTGTTTCTGGGTGGTCTAATAATCCATACTAAATGGATTTCTCTTTTGTAGTGTATGTTGTGATGGAGCTTAGTTTGGGTATGTATTATCACAGAACAATGCTGTGATTTGGGAATGTTGTGATGTTGCTATTTGGAAATGACTCAAGAATCTTGCTTTGATCAATGACTGAAATAGCATAGATTGAAATATTTGAACAAATGATCTGTTGTGACAAAATAGGAGCTCACAAAAATATTTGAAAGTAGCATCTCACAAGATAGCAGCTCACATAATATTTGAAACTAACAGCTCACAAAATAGCATAAATTCATCATTGCACAAAAGGAGCATTGCACATTCAAGATAGGAGCTCACAAGTTCACCATTACATAAGTTCATAATTTCAGCATCACACACTTAAGATAGCAGCTAACAAGTTCACAAATAGTTGTTAAACAACAAAAACAGCAGTAAATGATTCCAGTCATAGGTCTTTCATATTCTTGCTCCTGGTGTTGCAAGCAGGGTTAGCTAAGAGCCTTGAACTCCTCCTTGTGGTGACAGTTTTGCTCACTTCTTTGCTTAGCTGGTTGCTTCCAGTTACAGATCCTACTGTAGGATCTGGTGCAAACTTGAGCCTCTTCTTGGCTGGTGACATCCCTCTATCAGCTGCCTTTTTGTAGTTCTTCCTTGGGATACAATTGAAATTAGAACATTAAATGAAGCAAAAAAGGAATCCAGAACATCAAATGAAGCAAAATTTAAAATGAGAACATCTGTAGCATTTGCACCTTACAGCAGATGACACTGTTGGTGCATCTGTAGCAATTGCAACATCAGGTTCAACATCTGGAGCATTTTCAGCATCAGGTTCAACCCCTGTAGCATTTTCAGCATCTATTTCAACCTCAGTAGCATTTTCAGCATCAGTTTCAGCATCTAAATGATCATCTATTGCATTTTCAGCCCCCCAGTGCTCTTGTTCCCCAAAAGTTGGGTCAATGGATTCCTTGCAGTGAGTGCCACGATGGCCAAGCCTTCCACACCTGCCACATTTCTTTCTCCTTCCTCCAAGTCCTTTACCCTCAGATTTTGCCCTAATTCTTTTCCTAGGTCTACTAGGGGCCCTGTTTTGCAATGGAGCAGACAATTTAAACCCAGGGTCCACCACATCCCACTGTTGTTTGCCCTCCATTGCAGGAAAATTTTCAGCATAAGTAGCATTGAATCTAGCAACAGAAAAGTACTCATGTACATACTGATCAATCTCACTTCTGGGCCTCTCATTGAAGTAATAAAATACAAAGCACGTATGCAAGGCTGTCCAGTTAACTGCCACTTTCTACAACTGCAAGTCCTAGTGGCCAAATTTACTGGATATCTCCACTCTCTCTTTTCCTTGTCAACTATTGTGATCTCTGCCTCATATGTGCTTCTCTTCACTGTCTCCATATCAAGGTCCTTAGATTTTGCATGAAGCATTTTCTTGACTTTGGGGACTATGATGTGGCCAATGAATGTAGCAGCTGCAATCTGCTGTCTGAGATCAAACTTCTCCATTATAAATTGTCTCATTTTGTTTAGCAAGTCCACAATGTGTACACCCTTCCATTTGTTAATCTTTGAATTAAAGGACTCGGCTAGATTGTTATTAACATAATCTACTTTACATACTTCATTGAACAGTGACCTTGCCCATAGCTTGCTATGATGCTCCTCTAAGTACTCCTTCACACCAAATTTTACTGTGCAACTGCCTAAGATGGTAGTTGTGTTTCTTTATGCTGTATGTCAATGAGCAGGGCCATAAATTTTCATCAAAGAATTTTCCTCTAAACTTTTTTGTGAAATTTGCAGCCAAATGCCTCATGCATTCTCTGTGCTCCACACCTGGGAACACATCTTCCACTGCAGTCTCCAGGCCTTTGCATGCATCAGTGTGGATAACAAGACCTGGTGGGTGTCCTATAAGCTATCTTAAGTTCTGAAAAAACCAAGTCCAACTCTCTATATTTTCACCCTCTAGAACTCCATATGCAACTGGGAAGATCCAATTACAAGCATCCACAACACATGCACTCGGCGGGTCATTGCCGCCCTCGAGGTACTCCAGTACCTCGTGGAGCGTGCGGCTAGGGGCGCCCCACCATAGGCGGAGCCCCTCGCTATTCTTCACGCCCCCACCACCGGCGCCCCGTTGGTGGACGCCAGCCGTTGCGCCTGTCGGTGCTGGAAGTACGCCGCCCACAACGCGTGGTTGGCGGCGGTGTACTGCGGGGGGGCGCACTGCTCCTCTGTGAGTGATGCTCGCACACGGTCGACCTCGGCGGCTAAGAGGTCGGGGTGTGCGTCGATGTCGGGCACCGGGGGAATGGGGACTCCACCGGCGCTGAGTCTCCACCCCATCGGCCCGGCGCGCATGTCCGGTGGCGCCGGGATGTTCGCCTCGAAGAAGAGGTAGGCCTCCCACTCATGGAGCGAGCGGTGGCCGAAGCCGTTGGCCGCCGCCCCATCGCCGGTGAACCGCTCGGCCATCGGATGGGCTTGGGGAGAGAGGGGAGGGGAGGAACGTCGGTGACAGCTGCACACGAGGAGAAAGGCAGAGCTCGGCGGCGGCTGTGGGCGGGTGTGGCCATAGGCGAGGGGAGGCCTTGCTTTTATAGCTGCGTGTCGTGTGTACGCGTGGTGGGAGGGGAGGCGTCGCTGCGCCGCCCGTGAAGCACCGCCCGTGAGGAATCAATGGAAGGCTGACCGACGGCAGCCTTGTCAGGACCCCGATTCCAAATCATATCGACCTAGCCGGTAACACCTCATATCACTTTGCGGCCTCACGCACGGTATTCCCACGGGTGTCGCATTACCATGGCCCGGGACCGTTTGCGTCTTTTGGCTCATGTATATGACAGTGTCGCTAGCATCCATATGATAAAGAACCCGGGCCGACATGGCTAGTCGTGAACCCAAAGCGGCACTAACCTATGGGAACAGGCATACATGAATCACATCGAGCATGTCGGTCATCAACGTATAGATTCGGGCTGTAACCTGGGCTAACAGAGGACTCCAGTGAACCGGGCTGTAGCAGGCTAGGCGGGACTCCGAATAACACCGCGCGACATTTCCCGAAGAACAGGACATAAGGCGAAGTGAAACACATGCCGCCGATCAAGTGTCCAAGCGGTAGTCTTTGGGCTAGCGAGGACTCCGGTGAACGGGCCAGAAGCGGACTACTATCGCTCGAAAGCACGAGACTACATTTCCCCATATGAGAGGCTGCCAAGGATAAACAACTAGTTTGTCGGATCCCACTCATACCAAGCATTTCAATCATACACGCCAATATGCCCGATATGAGTAAATACAACAAGGCATCACAACAAAACTCTACAACTCAAAGTACTTTATTTAGAAGGCTCGAGGAGCCATACATAACATATCCATACAGATAGGGGTCACATGACCCAACACTCAAGTCATACAACATACAAGCACATGCGGAAGCAAACTAGTCTCGAGTACGGACTTTAAAAAGAAAGAAAGCTTGTTGAAGCCTTTCTATCTACAAATGGCCCTTCACAAGCCTTGGATCACCACCGGTGGCTAGTTCACTCGTCGATGTCAAGGTCTACATAGAACCCATCGGAAGGGCGGTGTTGTCGCCTCAAAAAACATTAATTAAGCAAACATGAGTGCGGAGGTACTCAAAGCAAGTCTTACCACGTAATCCTATCATACATGCACATTCTCAAGAAGGTGGTGGAGTTAAATGCAAAGAAGCCAGCTTTGACTCTTGGCTAAGCTATCCTCGTGACACCACTTGAAAAGCATTTGTCGCACTTTGAGTCCACTAATCACCATCACAATACTCCACCGTGGATCCTCTCTCGTCATCCCACGAGAGGGCCATCCATGTACTCACACTTATCTTGAGGCTTTTAATAGTATCCATTTACTTGTCTATGAACTGATATAGGTAACCCGAAGTCCTTCTCCGTGGACACGGCTATTCGAATAGATCATATTAACCTGCAGGGTGTACTTCTTCACACACGCTCTCACCACTTACCGCCGTTTACACGACATGTACTCGGCAACCTTCAAGCGGAAGCCCAACGTGGGTGTCGGCCACAGCCTACTGAACACACAAGTCCAAAGTCCAGTTTATCGCCTATTCGGGTTCCATCCAGGGAGTCCGCCGAGGTTTCCCATACGGCCCCGAACGATGTGTACAGGGTTTGAGACACCAAACGGGCGAATCGGTACACTGGCCACGGTGCCTACCGCAACACAACCCACCCCTTTACGGTCAGCGTTGCATGCGGCCCCCAAAGATGCTACAAACACCGAAACTACTTGCAATTCTTGACCGAGAACAAGGGTGGTTAAGAAGCCGAGAGGGTCAATTAAGGATCCCAATGCGTGGTAGTAACTTTTTCATGGATCACAAACACAGATCTCAGTTCTTAGGGACGGCTTCAATGAAACAACCCACCATGTACTCCTACATGGCCTCTCATCGATACCTTTACCAAAACGTGTTCAACACTTTCACTCTCGAGCCCAACACAACCTTTCACTCCAGGTTCATCATCCCGATGAGCGGACACGACACAACTCTAAGCATAGCAAGCATAGTATGGTAGGAAACACAACATGGCTCAATCAACTCCTACACATACTAGTGGGTTTCATCTAGTTACTGTGGCAATGACAGGTCATGCAAAGGAAGTGGGTTCAACTACCGCAACACAACAGTTTGAATCGCGTGTCTTAATGCAGTAAAACAAGAGCGTAAGCGAGAACATGGGTTTGTATCGGAATGATCAATGGGTTGCTTGCACGATGGAGTGGTGGTAGGATCGCCCTTGAGACGGATATTCGGGATTATCCTGAGGCGTAACCTATCACGAAAGACATACCGAAAATAAACACACATGGCAATATGCAACAATATGATGCATGCTATGACATGGCAATATGGATGTGTATTGGCCTAATGCAAACTGAAACAAAAAGGATGAACTCATTTGAATCAAAGATTCAAATGCTAGCTCATTTAAAATAGTCCTAAAGGTGTAATATCTTATTCTGCTTAAACAGCAAGGTTAACTTGTTTTATCATGCATGAAACCTGTACCAATGGATAGAATGGATTTTTCGATCATTTTTCATATATAGATCTTTGTATTTGGAGTTACTGATTAAAAGTTATGAATATTTGAAGTTTGAATTATATTCGGAATTTCCTATATTAGAATAAATCCAGTAATTGATTTATTGCGCCACCATGCGTCAAGATGACGTCAAGGTCAACGGAGACGTCCGGTGTCAAACCCGATCAGGTCCGTGGTGTCGTGGTAATTAGTTTAGTTAAAGTTTAATTAAAACTAAACCTATTTAGTTAGCGTGGCTAGGCCCCACTGTCATTGACTCATCGAGTCAACCAGGCCCACCGTGGTCAAAGTCCACGCTTGCCGTCGGCTGCCCAGTCAGCGCAGCCCGACGCCAAGTGAGGAAGTGAGTTTGGCCATTCCGGCGACCAAACGAGCCGCGGAAGGTGGCTATGGGTAGCTGGGGTAGAGCCGCAGCTCTTGGTGGAGTGGGTTGGGGTCGGGGCGGCCGGAATCGACGCCGGCGACGACCTAGGCGACCGTCGGAGTTTGGCCGAAGGCGAACTCGAGGCTAGAGGGGTCGGAGAGATGCGGGGAGTGCATAGCTAGACTCTAAGCGACGTGGTGAGTGTGATGGACACCAAGAGGTGGTCGAAGGGTGACCGGGAGCACGTCGGCGACGAGCTCCGCGGCGGCGGGTGCGGTTGAGCTCCGGGAGGTCACTACACAGCTCGGGAGCAAGAAAGGAAGGGAGGGGGAGATGGCTAAGCTCACAGGGAACTCGGAGGAGCACTCGGTGCGGTCGGGGACGGGCCGGAGCGGCGACGGCGTTGAAGGGGATCTCCGGCGACGGTGGACTCGGGCGAGGTCGGTGCGGTCGACTCGGGCTACTCGAGCACGCGGGGCTCGGCTAGCTCGACGAAGACGAGGGCGGCGGAGCTCCTGGACACGGTGAGGAGGAGCACGGACGGCGGGGAGCACGCACTGGCGATGGGCGGGCGGCGGGGGCGTCGGCCAGGGCGGGGGCGCGCGAGAGAGAGACGCCGGGGAGGAGCGGAGGTGTCCGGGGGGTTCGGGGGAGAGAGGGGAAGCGTTCGGCCGACACCGGAGGAGGGAGCGGCGAGGCGGGCGACCAGGTGCGTGGCACCCATGCGGTGCTTTCGCCGAAAGCACTGGCTGCTCGCTGGCCGAGCTAAGCAGCCATGGCCGGTTGGCTGGGCAGTGGGCCGTTAGGTGGCGCCAGGTAAGTGTTTCCTTCCTATTTTTCTTTTTCTATTTTTCTGCAACTTTGTGGAGTTTTTAAAAATACCAAAACAGCTTCAAAAATCACCAAATTGTTCCTGGTCCATTGTTGGAATATTTCCAACATGAAACATTTTAGTTTGGCAATATTTGGGCATTTGAAATATTTTATATAATTTGAAATGCTCAAACTCAAATACTTATGATTTAATTCAAAGACCTTTGGATGACCTAGAAAATGGTGCACCACTTTTGGCGAGGCTACGAACCAAAGCAAAGATGATGAACATTTTGAAGGGCATTTCAGGTTCATTGAAATAATTTTTAGTAAACCCTAGTTGAATTAAAAGAGGTTCTGGGGGTTTCCTGTCTTCCCCATTTCAAATTCAAATGAAATTTAAACATGATGCACACACTAATGCATGGTCTAACTGGGATGTGACAACTCACCCCACTCAAAATAATCTCGTCCGAGATTTAGGATCTGTTAATGAAAAAGGTGGGATACTCAAGTCGAAGACGATCCTCCCTTTCCCAAGTTGCTTCTTGCTCGGAATGGTTTGACCATTGAACCTTTAGAAACTTGATATTCGACGCCGAGTGGTACGCTCGGCTTGATCAAGAATCTGAACGGGATATTCTCGATAGGTGAGGTTATCTTGAAGATCAAGCGCTTCGTGGTCCACTCCATGGATAGGATCCGAGAAGCAACGCCTGAGTTGGGAAACGTGGATGACATCATGGACTCGGAAAGATGCGGAGGTAGTTCCAATTGGTAGGCAACTTCTCCTCGCTTTGGCAAGAATGCGAAAAGGGTCCAATGTAACGAGGAGCCAACTTGCCTTTGATACCGAATCGATGGGTTCCCTTCAAAGGAGTAACCCGAAGATAAGCCTTCTCGCCAATTTCATAAGCCATAGGCTTATGCTTGCGGTCATATTGACTCTTTTGACGAGATTGGGCTGTTTTCAATTTCTCACGAATAACGCGAACCTGCTCTTCTGCTTCCTGAATCATATCCGGGCCAAAGAGTTGTCTCTCCCCGGTTTCTGACCAGATTAAGAGGCGTTCGACATTTCCGTCCATAAAGAACTTCGAAGGAGCTTTGCCTAAGCTGGCTTGATAACTATTGTTATAAGTTTAACTCGGCGAATGGAAGGCATTTCTCCCAATTCATGCCGAAAGAGATGATGTAAGCTTCAAGCATATCCTCTAGGATTTGATTGACTCGTTCTACTTGACCACTTGATTGAGGATGGAATGCGGTGCTAAAAGAGAGACGAGTTCCCATAGCATTTTGGAAACTTTCCCAAAATCGAGAGGTGAAGAGACTTCCAAGGTCTGAGTTAATCTCCAATGGAACACCATGAAGAGACACTATTCGAGAGATGTACAAATCAGCTAGCTGGCTAGCGGTTATACCCTCACGAACGGGTAGGAAGTGGGCTACTTTGGAAAGACGATCGACGACAACGAAGATAGCATTATTCCCTCTCTTGGTCCTGGGAAATCCGGTAATGAAATCCATACCGATCTTATCCCATTTCCATTCAGGAATTTCCAAAGGTTGAAGGGTACCGGCAGGCCGTTGATGCTCGCTTTAACTCGACGCATGACGCCGCAACTAGCAATGTATTGAGCGATTTCTCTCTTCATCCTAGTCCACCAAAACCTCCGCGTAGGTCTTGATACATTTTAGTACTACCGGGATGAATGGTGAGAGGAGAGTCATGAGCTTCCTTAAGGATCGATGTCAGAGTCTGTTGTTTCTTGGGAACCACCAAGTGGTTCTCAAAGAAGACAACACCTCGTTCATCTATGGAGAAACACTTAGCAGCTCCGCTAGCAATGTTCTCCTTGATCCGAGATATTCCTCTATCATACTGCTGAGCAGCTATGATCCGATCCGTAAGGTTAGGTTTCGCCACTGTGGTGGAAAGGAATCCTCGAGGAACAATGTGAAGATTAAGCTTACGAAATTCCTCGTGGAGAAATGGTTGACTTTGTTGTAACATTAGATTGTTACAATAAGATTTGCGACTTAGTGCAACAACCATGACATTGGCTTTGCCTGGGGTGTAAGATATTCCTAAGTCGTAATCTGTAATCAACTCGACCCAACGTCTTTGCATGAGATTCAAATCTGGTTGGGTGAAGATGTATGTCAGACTTTGGTGATCAGTGTAGATTTCGCAACGATTACCAAGAAGGTAATGTCGCCAGGTTTTGAGTGCATGAACCATCGCCGCAAGCTCTAGATCGTGTGTGGGATAATTATCCTCATGTAGACGCAAATCGTCGGGAAGCGTAGGGCAATCACATGACGATCTTGCATGAGTATGCAACCTAGTCCTTGTCGCGAGGCGCCGCAATAGATAATAAAGTCCTTAGAAAATCTGGTGGAACAAGTACGGGAGCAGATGTCGAGCGTCTTTTCGGGCCTCGAAAGCTGAACTCGACTGTGGCGTCCATTCGAACTTCTTATCTTTCTTGAGGAGTTCGGTTAGAGGTTTGGCAACTTTAGAGAAATTCTCGACGAAGCGGCGGCAATAGCTCACTAAACCGAGGAAACTCCGAACTTGCTTGACCGATTCAGGTGGAGTCCAGAAGGACGGCTTAAACTTCGCCGGGATTGACAAAGCAATGCCCTTACCAGAGATTACATGGCCTAGGTAGGTCACTTGGTAGCCGTAATTCACACTTGGAGAATTTGGCATAAAGGCGATGCTCTCAAGTTTCATCAATACTAGCCTTAGATGTTCGGCATGTTCTTCCTCATTCTTGGAGTAGATGAGTATATCATCGAGGTATACCACGACGAATTTATCCAAGTACTCCATGAAGATTGAGTTCATTAACCGAGAGAAGGTGGATGGAGCATTGGTTAATCCAAAGGACATGACGGTGTACTCGTATTGGCCATAACGAGTAACAAAGGCCGTTTTAGGAATGTCCCCGTTCTTGATTTTGATTTGATGGTAGCCCAACCTCAAATCCATTTTTGGAAAAGATTGAGGATCCAGCGAGCTGATCATACAGATCGTAGAACCTGGGGAGCGGATACTTGTTCATGATAGTGACCAAATTGAAAGGTCGGAAATCCACAACCATCCGAACCGTACCATCATTCTACTAGACGAAGAGGACGGGGCAAGCCCATGGAGACGAACTAGGACGGATGAAACCCTTTTGCAAGGACTCATCAAGTTGCTTCTTAAGTTCGGCTAGTTCTAGGGGTGCCATCTTATAAGGTCTTCTAGAAATTGGGACGGTTCCGGGAACAAGATCTATCACGAACTCGACATCCCCGCTGTGTGGAATACCGGCAGTTCTTCCGAAAGACATCCGGAAAATCACGGACTACCGGAATATCTTCGAGGTCCGGAAGGGATTGGCATTTAAGGAGTAAAGCTGGCGCTTGGACACTCGGGTTAAAACATTAACCTGCCTTGCCCAAGGATGGGTGAGTTGAACAGTTCTAGTAGAGCAATCAATCTTAGCATAATGGGCTGACATCCACCCATACCCAAGATGATGTTTATGTCCGAGGACTTGAGAGCTATTAGGGAAGCAAGAAAGACTAATCGTCGACAAGAATTTCATTCCCATGACTTATTCTAGAGGTTTGCCATCTAGAACCGTGGGGTCTGAATTTCCATGGAGGTGTGCATGTCACGTAATGTGGTGTTGTGTAATCGAGCATAGCTCTCGAAATAAATGAATGATATGCTCCAAAGATCAAAAAGAACAGCTTGTCGGATGACAATTAACAAGGAGCGCATCGAGAACGACGTTGGGATCCTCATAGGTTTCCTCACTGAAACATAGTTGACGTGGCCACGCAGCAAAGGGTACCGGGTTTAGCATGGAGCACCTTTCCCGCCGGGCTTACCACGGCCAACAGATTTTCCGATCCGACCGGGGTTGTTCTGGGACACTCACGGATGTAGTGGCCCGCCTCCACACTTGAAGCAAGTTATCATATTGGGACGTGGGGCAGCATTAGCAGCGGGGCCTCCATAAGTCTTGGGCGGAGCATATTGCTGGTTGGGGCGAGGCGCCTCAAAGGATGGCCTCGGGGTGAACCAGGGTGGCAGAGCAGTATGTGGAATCCAAACCCGGCGCTTCCGAGATCCAGAGCCGGATGAAGATCGAGTCACGGATATGCTTGCGTGAAGCTTCAAAATCAGACCGCCAGCCGCACTGATAGCCTTATTGACTAACTTCGGAAAGGATGTGCACTCATGCAGACGGAGATCATGACGAAGCTCGGGGCTAAGTCCCTTGTGGAACCTTGCCTGCTTCTTGGCGTCAGTAGAAACCTCTTCAGGAGCATAACGTGCTAGATTCCCAAACTCACGGCTGTAAGCATCCACAGACAGCCTACCTTGGGTGAAATTGCAGAATTCCTCCCTTTTCTGATCCATGAGACCTTCTGGGATGTGATGCTCACGGAAAGCGGCACTAAATTCAGCCCAAGTGGTAATTTGTCCAACGGACGCATAGACTCATAATTCTCCCACCAAAGGCTAGCAGGGCCTTCGAGATGATAAGCGGCAAATGTAACCTTATCAGCTTCAGCCACGTTAGCAGAACGTAGCTTGTGGTTGATGCTGCGAAGCCAATCATCCGCGTCGAGAGGCTCAACGGAATATTTGAACTTCGGTGGATACAATTGACGAAGTCATTGAGTGACACCGAATCATTTCTTGGCTGGCGTGCGGTGTTTTGCTCAATCCGCTCCAAAGAGGCGATTGGTCTCACGCTATTATGCGCTCGCTTCCAAAGATAACCTCGCCAAAGATGGCGGTTGAGGCAGATTTGCATTTCCGTTGCTGGCTTCACGCCTGAGCGGCAGGATTGTTATGGGTGTTGACCATCCTAGGAAACAAAACAATGGTTTAAACCAGGATGGCAGAATTTAGCAAGAAAGTGCGGAATGTAATGGATAACACGGAATGCGTAGATGTTCATCAGTATGACATGGTAATATAAAACTGCCATATATATACCAACGGTCATACACACCATACATAGTTTAGTACAAGCCCAACGGAGTACAACTATAGTGAAAGGCGTTACATCTCATCGGAAGCATTCCAACTCATATACATTATTTTTCTACACTTCCGGAATGATACACACTAAGTCATATTCCACAAGTCACGCAGGACGGCGGAAATACAACTATTACAATACTAGGGATACTACTACTACTCGCACAGCTCCGTAGTAGTCCTCATAGAAATCACCACCCAAGCGTGGAAGTGGAACATGATCATCCGGAAATAGACGATCCTGTGGAGCTTGCGGACCAAAGGGGCTCGGATGTGGACGTGGTCCAACAAACGGCGGCAGACGAGGTCCACGAGGAGGAGTGATGCCTCCTACCACGCCACTCCATAAAGTCCGGCAGACCAGCCCGCATCGGATACAAGTCCCTCATGTCCATGTATCCGCTTGCACGGCAGTGCAAATCGAGTCGAGTAGCCCGGTGATCAGACGGGCATTAAAGAGCTCCATACGCAAGGCCCGGTTTTCACGGTCCTTGTCTTCCAAAGATCTCCGTGGTGGTGCGAAGAAGTGAGTTCTCATGGGATGCATCGATGTACATACCACGAAGGTAACCATGCGCCTGTGGAGGGATCTTTGGCATGTAGCGGAAATCGGTGTTGCACAACCAAGGCAGTTCTGCTCGAATAATAGTCATCATGGAATAGGCTGCATCTTGCACGGACATCCCAATAGTGATCCCAAGTCCATAAGAACAAAGTGGAGCGGTTCAAGAGCTCCGGATAAGATGGATAAATCCTGACCGTACGAGATATTGGCTTTGATTAAAATCCTCGAACTGCTCCTCGATGGTATATTCAGGATACCATCGGTAACCGCCTCGACCATCACTCGAACCAACATTGCCGTGTGACCACACACATCAATGCAACGGGTCAGACGAACCACTTGGTTCTGGGGACGGGTGGCCATCTGAAAACAGAGCCACAATGCAAAGACATTAGAATTTCTAGGGAAAATCGGGCAGCATAACATCTGTAAAAGCTCAAAAAACAGATTTGAGACATTCATAATCAGGTTGCAAAGCCACACAACAACATCATATCAAGGTTCTGGTTCAACTGGTAGCATACCAAAAATAATAGAAACTGAACTAAGGATGTAACCAACCATCCTATAAGTTACTATGGATTAGTAACACGTGAACCTGATAGAGAGAAGAGATCCTAGTCCTATACCCACGTAGAATGAGAAGAGGATGACTCAGATCAGAGGGCATAAGGTAAAGGAGTAAAAAGAGCCTTACGTTCCCTCCCACAATCAATTCCCCTACATATAACTAAAGCATTTCTAGACTCAACATCGACCAGTTTGGCTTAGCAAACCTACAGGCAGCCCTGCTGTGATGCTAACGCTGTCAGGACCCCGATTCCAAATCATATCGACCTAGCCGGTAACACCTCATATCACTTTGCGGCCTCACGCACGGTATTCCCACGGGTGTCGCATTACCATGGCCCGGGACCGTTTGCGTCTTTTGGCTCACGTATATGACAGTGTCGCTAGCATCCATATGATAAAGAACCCGGGCCGACATGGCTAGTCGTGAACCCAAAGCGGCACTAACCTATGGGAACAGGCATACATGAATCACATTGAGCATGTCGGTCATCAACGTATAGATTCGGGCTATAGCACTGGGCTAACAGGACTCCGGTGAACCGTGTAGCGAGCTAAGCGGGACTCAGAATAACACCGCGCGACATTTCCCGAAGAACGGACATATAGGAACAGTGAAACACATGCCAAGCGATCAAGTGTCCAAGCGGTAGTCTTTGGGCTAGCAGGACTCGGTGAACCGGCTGCAGCGGACTACTATCGCTCGGAAGCACGAGACTACATTTTCCCATATGAGAGGCTGCCAAGGATAAACAACTAGTTTGTCGGATCCCACTCATACCAAGCATTTCAATCATACACGCAATATGCCCGATATGAGTAAATACAACAAGGCATCACAACAAAACTCTACAACTCAAAGTACTTTATTTAGAAGGCTCCGAGGAGCCATACATAACATATCCATACGTATAGGGGTCACATGACCCAACACTCAAGTCATACAACATACAAGCACATGCGGAAGCAAACTAGTCTCGAGTACAGACTTTAAAAAGAAAGAAAGCTTGTTGAAGCCTTTCTATCTACAAAGGGCCCTTCACAAGCCTTGGATCACCACCGGGTGGCTAGTTCACTCGTCGATGTCAAGGTCTACATAGAACCCATCGGAAGGGCAGTGTTGTCGTCTGAAAAACATTAATTAAGCAATCATGAGTACGGAGGTACTCAAAGAAGTCTTACCACGTAATCCTATCATACATGCACATTCTCAAGAAGGTGGTGGAGTTAAATGCAGCAAGCCAGCTTTGACTCTTGGCTAAGCTATCCTACGTGACACCACTTGAAAAGCATTTGTCGCACCCGAGTCCACTAATCACCATCACAATACTCCATCGTGGATCCTCTCTCGTCATCCCACGAGAGGGCCATCCGCGGTACTCACACTTATCTTGAGGCTTTTAATAGTATCCATTTACTTGTCTATGAACTGATATAGGTAACCCAAAAGTCCTTCTCCGTGGACACGGCTATTCGAATAGATCATATTAACCCTGCAGGGGTGTACTTCTTCACACACGCTCTCACCACTTACCGCCGTTTACACGACATGTACTCGGCAACCTTCAAGCGGAAGCCCAACGTGGGTGTCGGCCACAGCCTACCTAAACACACAAGTCCCAAGTCCAGGTTTATCGCCTATTCGGGTTCCATCCGCAGGAGTCCGCCGAGGTTTCCCATACGGCCCCCGAACGATGTGTACAGGGTTCCCGAGACACCAAACGGCAAATCGGGTACACCGGGCCACGGTGCCTACCGCAACACAACCCACCCCTATGGTCAGCGCTATGCGGCGCTCCCCCAAAGATGCTACAAACACCGTAAACTACTTGCAATTCCCGGACTGAGAACAAGGGTGGTTAAGAAGCCGAGAGGGTCAATTAAGGATCCCAATGCGTGGTAGTAACTTTTCATGGATCACAAACACGTAACTCAGTTCTTAGGGACGGCTTCAATGAAACAACCCACCATGTACTCCTACATGGCCTCTCATCGATACCTTTACCAAAACGTGTTCAACACTTTCACTCTCGAACCCGACACAACCTTTCACTCTAGTTCATCATCCCGATGAGCCAGACCTGACACAACTATAAGCATAGCAAGCATAGTATGGTAGGAAACACAACATGGCTCAATCAACTCCTACACATACTAGTGGGTTTCATCTAGTTCTCGTGGCAATGACAGTCATGCAAAGGAAGTGGGTTCAACTACCGCAGCACACAACAGTTTGAATCGCGTTGTCTTAATGCAGGAAAACAAGAGCAGAAGCGAGAACATGGGTTTGTATCGGAATGATCAATGGGTTGCTTGCCTGATGGAGTGGTGGTAGGATTACGCCCTTCAGACGGATATTCGGGATTATCCTCTGAGGCGTAACCTATCACGAAAGACATACCGAAAATAAACACACATGGCAATATGCAACAATATGATGCATGATATGACATGGCAATATGGATGTGTATTGGCCTAATGCAAACTGAAACAAAAAGGGATGAACTCATTTGAATCAAAGATTCAAATGCTAGCTCATTTAAAATAGTCCTAAAGGTGTAATATCTTATTCTGCATAAACAGCAAGGTTAACTTGTTTTATCATGCATGAAACCTGTACCAATGGATAGAATGGATTTTTCTGATCATTTTTCATATATAGGTCTTTGTATTTGGAGTTATAGATTAAAAGTTATGAATATTTGAAGTTTGAATTATATTCTGGAATTTCCTATATTAGAATAAATCCAGTAATTGATTTATTGCGTCAGCCATGCGTCAGCAGGACGTCAAGGTCAACGGAGACGTCCAGGTCAAACCTGACTGTGGGTCCAGGTGTCGTGGTAATTAGTTTAGTTAAAGTTTAATTAAAACTAAACCTATTTAGTTAGCGAGGTTGGGCACCACCGTCATTGACTCATCGAGTCAACCAGGGCCCACCGTGGTCAAAGTCCACGTCGGCTGCCCGGCGTCTAGCCGCCGGCGAGCCCGACGCGGCGGAGGAAGTGAGTTTGGCCATTCCGGCGACCAAACGAGCCGCGGAAGGTGGCTATGGGTAGCTGGGGTTGAGCCGCAGCTCTTGGTGGAGTGGGTTGGGGTTGGGGCGGCCGGAATCGGTGCCGGCGACGACCTAGGCGGCCGCCGGAGTTCGGCGGAAGGCGAACTCGAGGCTAGAGGGGTCGAAGAGATGCGGGGAGTGCATAGCTAGACTCTAAGCGACGTGGTGAGTGTGATGGACACCAAGAGGTGGCCGGAGGGTGACCGGGAGCACGTCGGCAACGAGCTCCGCGGCGGCGGGTGCGGTTGAGCTCCGGGAGGTCACTACACAGCTCGGGAGCAAGAAAGGAAGGGAGGGAGATGGCTAAGCTCACAGGGAACTCGGAGGAGCACTTGGTGCGGTCGGGACGGCCGGAGCGGGCGACGGCGTTGAAGGGGATCTCCGTGACGGTGGACTCGGGCGAGGTCGGTGCGGTCGACTCGGGCTACTCGAGCACGCTGGGCTCGGCTAGCTCGACGAAGACAAGGGCGGTGGAGCTCTGGACACGGTGAGGAGGAGCACGGATGGCGGGAGCACGTCTCTGGCGATGGTCTTGGCGGTGGCGTCGGCCATGGCGGGGAGCGCGAGAGAGAGAAGCCGGAGGAGCGGAGGTGTCCGGGGTTCGGGGAGAGAGGAAGCGTTCGCGTCGACAATTTGGAGGAGGGGAGAGGCGGCGACCAGGTGCGTGGCACCCATGCGGTGCTCGCCACGAGCACTGGCTACTGCCTGGCCGAGCCAAGAAGCTGTTGGCCTTGGTCTTTGGGCTGGGCAGTGGGCGGTTAGGTGGCGCCAGTAAGTGTTTCCTTCCTATTTTTCTTTTCTATTTTTCTGCAACTTTGTGGAGTTTTAAAAATACCAAAACAGCTTCAAAAATCACCAAACTGTTCTGGTCCATTGTTGGAATATTTCCAACATGAAACATTTTAGTTTGGCAATATTTGGGCATTTGAAATATTTTATATAATTTGAAATGCTCAAACTCAAATACTTATGATTTAATTCAAAGACCTTTGGATGACCTAGAAAATGGTGCACCACTTTTGGCAAGAGGCTCAATCAAAGCAAAGATGATGAACATTTTGAAGGGCATTTCAGGTTCATTGAAATAATTTTTAGTAAACCCTAGTTGAATTAAAAGAGGTTCTGGGGTTTCCTGTCTTCCCCATTTCAAATTCAAATGAAATTTAAACATGATGCACACACTAATGCATGGTCTAACTGGGATGTGACAAGCCTTGCCATTGATTCCCCGCGGGAAACCGAGGCGTTGTGAGGACGACGAGGCGAGTGTCGCTGATTCAGCGGGCCCGCAGCTCTTTCGCACTGAAATCGCTTGCCCCGGCGCCCCCGAGCGCGCCAGGTTCGGCCTGGGTCCGTCGGCGCCAGTTTCATCCCAAACCGGCGAAAAACGGGCTCCTGGGGGCGCGACTGGGCCAACTTTTGGGCGTCGGCACGGAAAATTCACCTAGGGGGCCTGTTGGGGGTGCGGCTGGAGATGCTCTAAGTAGTTGTGAATTTCAGAAATACTTGTGTTAAGGTTTGTGAGTCCCGTAGCATGTACGTATGATGAACCGTTATGTAACGAAGTTGGAGCATGAGATATTTTTTGATTGTCTTCCTTATGAGTGGCAGTCGGGGATGAGCAATGGTCTTTTCCTACCAATCTATCCCCCTAGGAGAATGCGTGTAGTACTCTGTTTCGATGACTAAAAGAATTTTGCAATAAGTATGTGAGTTCTTTATGACTAATGTTGATTCCATGGATTATACGCACTCTCACCCTTCCACCGTTGCTAGCCTCTCTTGTACCGCGCAACTTCCACCGGTACCATAAACCCACCATATACCTTCCTCAAAACAGCCACCATACCTACCTATTATGGCATTACCATAGCCATTCTGAGATATATTGCCATGCAACTTTCCACCGTTCTGTTTATTATGACACGCATCATCATTGTCATATTGCTTTGCATAATCATGTAGCTGACATCGTATTTGTGGCAAAGCCACCGTTCATCATTTTTTATACATGGCGCTTTTTATATATGGCACTCTTGATTCATTGCACATTCCGGTACACCGTCGGAGGCATTCATATAGAGTCATATCTTGTTCTAGTATCGATTTGTAATTTTTGAGTTGTAAGTAAAAAGAAGTATGATGATCTTCCTTTTTAGAGCATTGTCCCATGTGAGGAAATAAAAAAAGAGAAAGAAAGAAAGAAAAAGGGAGAGAAAGAAAAAAAGAAAACGAGAGAAGAAAAAAAGAAAAAATGAGAGAAAAAGAGAGAAGTGGCAATGTTACTATCCTTTTGCATGCTTATGCTTCAAAGTAGCACCATGATCTTCATGATAGAGAGCCTCCTATGTTATCACTTTCATATACTAGTGGGAATTTTTCATTATAGAACTTGGCTTGTATATTCCAACGATGGGCTTCCTCAAAATGCCCTAGGTCTTCATGAGCAAGCAAGTTGGATGCACACCCACTTAGTTTTCTTTTTGAGCTTTCATAAACTTATAGCTCTAGTGCATCCGTTGCGTGGCAATCCCTAATCACTCACATTGATATCTGTGGATGTGCATCTCCATAGCCCGTTAATACGCCTAGTTGATGTGAGACTATCTCCCTCTTTTGTCTTCTCCACAACCACCTTCTACTCCACCTATAGTGCTATGTCCATGGCTCCCGCTCATGTATTGCGTGAAAGTTGAAAAGGTTGAGAACATCAAAAGTATGAAACAATTGCTTGGATTTTCATTGGGGTTGTGCATGATTTGAATATTTTGTGTGATGAAGATGGAGCATAGTCAGGCTATATGATTTTGTAGGGATAAACTTTCTTTGGCCATGTTATTTTGAGAAGACATAATTATCTTGTTAGTATGCTTTAAGTATTATTGTTTTTATGTCAATATTAAACTTTTGTTTTGAACTATACGGATCTGAACATTCATGCCACAATAGAGAAAATTACATGGATAAATATGTTAGGTAGCATTCCACATCAATTTTTTTATCATTTACCTACTCGAGGACGAGCAGGAATTAAGCTTCGGGATGCTTGATACGTCTACAACGTATCCATAATTTTTGATTGTTCCATGCTATTATATTATCTGTTTTGGATATTTTATATGCATTATTATGCTATTTTATATTATTTTTGGGACTAACCTATTAACCTAGAGCCTAGTGCCAGTTCATGTTTTTTCCTTGTTTTAGAGTTTCGCAGAAAAGAAATATCAAACGGAGTCCAAACGGAATGAAACTTTCGCGATGATTTTTCTTGGACCAGAAGACATCCAGAGGACTTGGAGTACACGTCAGGGAAGCTACGAGGCACCCACAAGGACGGAGGGCGCGCCCAGGGGGGTAGGGCGCTCCCCCCCTTGTGGCCCCCTCTTGACTCCACCGATCTATTTCTTCTGCCTATATATTCTCAAATATTCCAAAACAAATCAGGAGAGCCACGAAAACACTTTTCCACCACCGCAACCTTCTATACCCGTGAGATCCTATCTAGGGGCCTTTTCCTACGTCCTGCTGGAGGGGGATTCGATCATGGAGGGCTTCTAAATGAACACCATTGCCTCTCCGATGAAGCGTGAGTAGTTTACCTCAGACCTACGGGTCCATAGCTAGTAGCTAGATGGCTTCTTCTCTCTCTTTGATTCTCAATACCATGTACTCCTCGATGTTCTTGGAGATCTATTCGATGTAATACTCTTTTGCGGTATGTTTGCCGAGATCCGATGAATTGTGGATTTATGATCGGCTTATCTATGAATATTATTTGAATCTTCTCTGAATTATTATATGCATGATTTGATATCTTTGCAAGTCTCTTCGAACTATCGATTTGGTTTGGCCAGCTAGATTGGGTTTTCTTGCAATGGGAGAAGTGCTTAGCTTTGGGTTCAATCTTACGGTGCTTGATCCCAGTGACAGAAGGAGAACCGACACGTATTGTATTGTTGCCATCGAGGATAACATGATGGGGTTTTCATCATATTGCTTGAGTTTATCCCGCTACATCATGTCATCTTACTTAAAGCGTTACTCTGTTCTTATGAACTTAATACTCTAGGTGTTGGCAGGAGTCGGTCGATGTGTGGAGTAATAGTAGTAGATGCATGCAGGAGTTGGTCTACTTGATACAGACGTGATGCCTATATTCATATGATCATTGCCTTAGATATCGTCATAAATTTGCACTTTTCTATCAATTGCTCGAAAGTAATTTGTTTACCCACCGTAATATTTTCTATCTTGAGATAAGCCTCTAGTGAAACCTATGGCCCCGGGTCTACTTTCCATATTCCGATCTACAATTTTAGTTTCCTATTTACTTCCGTTGCAATCTTTTACTTTCCGTTCCATAAACCAAAAATACCAAAAATATTACTTTACCATTTATCCATCTCTATCAGACCTCACTTTGCAAATAACCATGAAGGGATTGACAACCCTTTTATCGCGTTGGGTGCAAGTTGGTGTTTGTTTGTGCAGGTATTCGGTGACTTGTGCGTTGTCTCTTGCTAGATTGATACATTGGTTCTCAAAACTGGGGGAAATAGTTACTCCACTTTGCTGCATCACCCTTTCCTCTTCAAGGGAAAAACCAACGCAAGCTCAAGAAGTAGCAATCACCAAGTTTTCCATGAACTTTCTTAACACCAACATTTGTTAATATGCTCTTTTGAGCCGCCAAGATCTCTCAGCGAGCAATCAAATGTCGCCTCAAGTTCAATGGTCAATCAAAATCTTTCTATCTGAGACACAGTTGGCTTCCACAACATGACCCGGAGGACTCGGGGGCTACTAACGAAGGAATGCCCACCGGGGAGGCCCTCAACGACATACAACCTAGGCCCAAGAAGACCGTCCATGGGAGGGCCTAGCAGAGGGTCATTTCCAATCGATTGCAAGCTGCCTGTTGGGCATCTTCTCCTCCGGTAGGTTTCAGGAAGGCCATTGGTCAATCGTCTAACGAAGGCTTCACCCATGATCTCCACTACGCACTAAATACAGACGTTACCAATGGCGGTATATCGTGTTAAGTACAACCAAGCAGGATTAGGCCATGCCCCGGGTCTGCTTCAGTGTACTCTATACAAGGTGTTGCATGGCGGTGTTGGCGCGACGCTCACGAGTATCTCTATTGCATCGCTCATCGATCACAATCAAGTTGTTTCACCATGGCTTGCACCAAGAAACATCACTAGGGGTAGTCTTCAAAAATTAGGTGATCTTGTTGACCTCACAAACTCATGAGTTCTTCACACATTGTTGGTGAATGATCTCAAGTGACCCATGGCCATCTAGGAGGAACACACCCTCCAAGAGTAACACGTGAAGCAAAGTCACTTGGTAGAATTTTCTCAAAATATCTTCAATCATACTATCTCTTGTGAACCCATATGATCCCTATCTCACACACAAAAGGTGGGTTGTGGTGAAAGATATGAATTTTATGCGTATAGGTTCAAGAAAGGGAGGAATAGTTATTGGCCTTCAAGAATCAAGAAGTGTTCATGGAATCACCCAACACTTCTATCCTCCTTTCTTGCCTTGGATCTCTCTCTCTCCCCCCTGTTTCACACACACACACACACACCCACACACACGCACACCCCCACACACTTGATGTGCCAGTTGGAAATGAATTATATTAGTTGGTTGTGGCCACAAAGGGGTATGGGGATCTATACATTGAGAGTCCAAAATTAGACCATTGCCTTGGAAAGAGAACTAGCTTGGAAGTGCCGAGAGAATAACTTCTAAAGTTCCAAACACATCTATATATTTGAACCGTCAGGGGCATATTAGGAGCCAAACATAAACACATTACACAAAAGTATTGGGCTAAAATACAATGGTGGTTTTAAGCAACAAAAGGTGGCTTTTTTTGTGAGAAGAGAACTGTCTCAGAAAGTACTGGTTAAAACCAATTTCTCGGTGGTACTATAGTAGGCTCAAATGCAAATTGCTTAAAAATCCAAAGTCACATCTCAGAGGTACTTAACTTATAATATGACCACATAAAGAAGCAACCCAAGAGGGCTCAGAAATGCCGGATAAAATTGCTATGCTTAGAGGTGCCAGAGCTAACCGAGAATGTCTCAATAAGATTAGGTTTAGCAGTACAGAAAAAGGTGCGGTAGTTATGACGATGTTGAAACTTGATTTGATCTCTATGGATAAGTAACTCTAAGTGCTCATTTGTACCGGAAGAAAAGCTTGGGTAGTATCGAGACTTAAAGAAACTAGGAATCTATGTGGATTGAGTGGATTTTGGGGACTTTGTTATGTGATATTTCTTGGAGTTCAAACTAAAGCACCCCTTATTGTGCCCTTCTTGATTGTAGATGGTTCTACACTTTATATGAATCTTAGATCAACCAAAAGTATATAAAATACAATCTAAGAGTTTGAGGTAGACAACAACTTACAATTCTTGTGGTTGGGATCACCATTTATGTTTTACTCAAAGCAACATGCCTATGAAATTAGCTCGGTAGAAACATTAGTCATCTATCATAAATAACCAAAACCCAATATCGGTATCTAAGATATTGACTTTCGTAGTCATTTTGCATGAGACGGTTCATGAACTCCACATCAAGAAATTGGACTTAAGTAATCTTAAAAATAGACTTTGAGAATACTTATCATACATTAGCGGGTCCTTTTATATCAAGTCTTGTTTGCATGAAAGTTTCCTTCAATTTGGCGGGTATGGATGGGTAATTCTATCCAGTAGGGTGGCATGGCCATCAAAGTGAATGTTGATGTTAGGTAGTTCTTTCAAAACAAGAAAGTCGGTTTGACGAGGTGACTCTTGATCCATTATTTGTTTAACATCGTTATCGATATACTAGCTACTCTCATGAATATAACCAAGGAAAACGGTCAGATTAGCGCTCTCATTCCTCATTTAGTGGATGATGTACTCTCTATTTTGCAGTTTGATGACTACACAAATCTTTTAATGGATCATGGTTTAATCAATGTTCCCACAATGAAGTTAATTTTGAGTACATTCAAACAACTATCAAGACTAAAGGTACATTCTCGAAAGAGCGAACTCTACTATCTTAGAATGGCTAAGGAGCATGAGCTGGAATACACACATCTTTTTGACTATAGTGTGGGCTCAATCCCCTTTAAGTATCTTGGAAGTGCTACTCATTATCGTAAAGTGCATATCGGAGATTGGAAAGCTATTGAATATCATTTTGAAAAGTGCCTCAATAGCCATAGGTCTAATAACTTATGTTGTGGATGTTGTGTAGTCCTTATTAGATGGATGCTCAATGGTTGTCCTATTTTTATGATGTCTCTTCAGGAAAAATATATCCCAAATGGGGTCTGCAAGATTACTCTTATTGATGTGTGTGATGTGTTACGCCTTTTGGCTATGCAACTTCTGTGTATTTTGTAGTTTGTCTCAATCTTTTAATGGGCTACCTTTTAATGACTTGTACACTATTTCCTTCATTTTTATTTACTCTGTATATTAGTTTTGTATTAAGTTAAACTTTATAAATTTTGACCAGATTTATATATATAAGAGTTCCTAACATCTATAACACCAAATCAATACGAGTATATCATTACTCTCTCTATACATATTCGATTATTGAGAATGCTCATACTGTTCTCTAAAAACTTGATCAAACTTTATACATTTGACTTAAAATAAAGCTAATATGCAGAGTAATGATAAAAATAGAGGGAATAATAAACAGTGTAGCAATCGAGACTATATGGATCGACGATGCAGACAGTACAAAGAAAAATACAAGCTCATGTCGCTAAGCGCATCGGCTCCCTACAAGGTGACAATTGTAGCAAAGACCGTTGTAGCCGCTTCGTTGCACGGTCACGTGTCCATCCAAATTTTATATCTGCAGGACAATTTGGTTTGGAATATGATACACGGTCATTCATGCGAAGAATGGATCCAGTTGAAATTTCATTCGAAAAAACGAATAGGATACACAGACGGCTGCCAGTGCAGTCGCCAATTTGCCTTGTTTATTACTCCAATCTGGGATATACCGGTTCAGTTCTAGCTTGCTGACTGGCAGTACAACTTCACAACTTTCTTCTTATTTGATCAGACACATTGCAGGCCTGGCAATTGGCAAAGCCGGGAAAGCAAGCTGTGCGAGCATTTTTTATATCTTGCGCCTTGCTTTTCAATCAATCAAGCAAAACAATAGAACGTGGCGATAGAGTGACAGTAATATACTCCCACGCCTCCAATCATCCACGCCGGAGAAAGAGAAAAGCGGACGCCACGAAAAATAGAATAAAGCCAAGTGCATGTGGTGATAGAAACGATGGCGACCACCGTGGCGAGGGCTCATAGTACTTGACATAAACGGGTATCTCGGCAGGCGCCACCCTATACTTTACGCATGGTTCATTCCCGGAAGATATCTCCGCCGCGTGTAAAGTAATCGTCTCACCATATAAAACACAGCCTGCTGAGATGCCGATCTCCCCCGGCCGGGAACCTGAACCTTTTCCCCGCAACAAGACAAAATCGACGAGCCGGCTCCTGCCGAGCGATCGGCCGGGAGAATATGCCGTCGCACCTAACGATTGCACCGGCGCCGGGCATGGTTCAGACTAATTAATTATTGGGGTGAGCGGCCAAGGTGGCGACGGGAGAGAAGCGACGTGATGACGGATGGATCAGGCCAACTGATGCTGCTCGCCACCTTGGCTGGCCCGGGGCTTTGCCGAAACCAGCGACCGCGTGCAGCAAACCATCCGCTGAATGGCAGTGGTGCCGCGAGCCAGTGAGTGAGTGGCCGATCGGTCGATGCCTTCACGTCAATGGCTGGCGCACATGGTTTTGGTTCCACGTAGCACATATGTCACTCGCTGGGTTGCACCGGGTCTGCTTGCGCCGGCCGTCGGTGGTGATGGCTTGGAGCGGGAGCGGGAGTGGAGGTCGACGCTCGGTCACGATGCAACAGCGACCGACCGCGCAATCAATTCCGGCGCACCGACGGCCACGCGGATGGTCGCACCGATAGCTGCTGGCCTGCTGCCTACGCCCACCCTGCACTGTGTCAGTACTCCTTTCGTTTTTATTTACTTCGCATATTAGCTTTGGTCAAAGTCAAGCTTTGCAAACTTTGACAAAATTTATAGATAAAAATATTAACATATACAATAACAAATCAATATAATCAAATTCATTGTTGAATGTACTTCCATATTATATAGACTTTTTATGGTAAATATTCATATTATTTTTTATATGTTTGGTTAAACTTTACAGAGTTTGACTTCAGTCAACTCTAATATGCGGAGTAAATAAAAACGGAGGGAGTACTTATTAAGTAAGGCAAGTGTCGGTTCTGGAATTAACGTTGGTCCACATTATTTTTTTCTTCTCTGGTTTTGTTTTAGGGGAAAAAAAGGATAAGCCCGAGTGTGATGTAGTGGGCTGCCGTGTCTGGACTGAATCTGCTGCTTGGTGGTCTGTCTGGCAGCAATAACTGGGCTACCTAGCTCGGGCGCTGATATGCTTCACGCGAGAGCAACTAGTTCGTGAGCGTTTCTTTGGATACTCGAAACGACCACTTGCGGTGGGCTGAGGGCGCCTCACTTACACGCTCTCAGTCGCCGCCACATGTCGCATCCTGGGCACTTTCTTTGGATTTTCTTTTGTTTTCTCACACGAGTTTTCAGCTTTTTAGATGTTTGTTTTTTCAATTTTTCGGTTTGTCATCATTCTTCCTTAGCTTTTTAATTAAAAAATACACGAAAAAACCTTTTTTATTGCTTCCTTAAGAGGCCCTTGGAAACGAAAAAAATCTTATTTTTATTTTTATTTTCTTTCATGAGAGGCACGATTTCACTTTCGCCAGATGTACGATTTCGCTTCCGCCAAAGCCACAGTTTTTGTAGATCTGTTTATTCAAAGGTTTTATCTCTTAGATTGTATGTATAAATCTTGAACCGTTTTCATCGTTGGATTACCCACGTCAAGATCTTCAAAACTAGATCCCATGTTGATAGGATTTAACGAAAAAAATCACAAAAAATCAGACGAAAAAATCACATCGAGAGCACGTTATTTTCCCTTTCCGAGAGGACAGCAGTGCCTCTCATAGAAGAAAAAAAAACATTTTTTTCGTTTCTGAGACGCACGGCCGTGCCTCTCACGGAAGCAAAACCGTGCCTCTCACGAAAGGAAAAAAATATAAAATGCTTTTTTCGTTTCAGAGAGGCACGACCGTGCCTCTCGCGGAATTAAAAAACAAACATGTTTCTTTGTTTTTGAGAGGCACGGCCATACCTCCCATGGAAGCAAATCCGTGCCTCTCGCGGAAGCAAAAAAACATGTTTTTTTTTTTCGTTTTTGAGAGGCACGGCCATACCTCTCACGGAAGCAAAAATCGTGCCTCTCGCGAAAGCAAAAAAATTGCGCTTTTTCGGTTTCCGAGTGGCATGGTCGTGCCTCTCACGAAAGCAAATTCGTGCCTCTAGCGGAAGAAAAAATATGTTCACGCGAATTTTTTTTCTTCCAAAAGCTAAGAAAGACCGGTGAAAAATCGAAAAGCCAAAATAAACAGGAAAACCCATCTAAAAATCTGAAAATGCGTGAGGAAAAATAAATAAAAAATCAGATGGGAGTGTCCAGAGCACGGTACATGACGGCGGTGGTGCGCTCTCAGCCTAACCCCAAGCGACCCTTGGAGAGGCTCCCGAAGGACCGCTCCTCAATTAGTTGCTCTCAGGCTCGCCTTTAAGCAGGCCCCATAATGGGTCAGCCAAGTGGGGACTGCGGGCATTCAGCGTTTTTCCTTCTTTCATTTTTTCCACATTTTTGCCATGTTTTTTTCTAAATTGCTTATATTTCGTAATATTCTAGTTATATCTATAAAAAATCATTTTACATACAGAGAAAATTTAAATGTATATAATGAAAATGTTTATCACATATATGAAAAATGTATATACAAAAAAAAGTGTATGAAACAATCTGATCATGTATTTACAAAATGTTAATCAAGAATTTCAAAAAATGTTGAACAAGTGTTTGAAAATTTTTAATCAAGCATTTGGAAAATGTTAAATATGTATTAATTTTTTGACCATGTATTAAAAAATGATGATTTTTTATCGTGTGTATAAAAAATGTTAATCAAGCATTTAAAAAAAATGTTGCACAAGTATTTGAAAATGTTAATCAAGCATCTGAGAAATGTTAAATGTGTATAGAAAAATTATTGATCTTGTGTTAAAATAAGTTGGAAATTTTGACATGTACAAAAAACTTTAATCAACCAGTTTAAGAAAATTGAACAAGTATTAGAAAAATGTCAATCAAGTATTTGAAAAATGTAAAATATGTATGGACAAAAATGTTGACCATTTATTAAAAAATGAAGGAAATTTTTTATCATTTATATAATAATGGTAATCAAGCATTTGAAAAAAATGTGTAACAAGTCTTTCAAAGATGTTAATCAAGCATTTAGAAAAATGATAAATTTGTATATAAAATTGTTGACAATGTACTAAAAACTTATAAATTTTTTTGATCATTTACATAAAATATTAATCAAGCATTTGAGAAAATGTTGAACAAGTATTTAAAAAATGTTAGTCAAGAATTTGAAAAATGTTAAATGTGTATAGGAAAATATTGACCATGCTTTACAAAAAATAATCTCATATTCAAAGAAATATAAGTTAAGCATTTAAAAATCTATATAAAATATTGACCGTGTATTTTATTTTATCTTCTATTTGCAAAATGTTAATCAAGCATTAAAAATGTGTATAGAAAAATGTTGACGTCAAATAAAAAATGTTAATTTCTTTTTTTGAAAATTTTAGACATGTATTAGAAAAATCTTATTGACGTATAGGAAAAATGTAGAATGAAAACGAAAAGAAACAAAGAGGAAAGAATAATCGATGATACCCATGGAAGTAATAATAATAAATCCAAAGGAAATGTGGAGAAAACCTATAAAAATAGGGCAAGAAACAAAAAAGCCCGAAGAAAAATCAAAAGAAAAAGCAAAACAAAAAAACCGAAGCAAACAGAACGTAGACAAAGAACCAAGTGAAGCTATGGAACAAAAGCGTCTAAAATGGGCGGGCCCAATACTGTACCGAGCAGGAAAAGCTTCAGCGAGAGCTCGTTCCATCTCGCTTAATGTGATATATAACTCCCGCGTAGCTTGTCAGGACGGGACCTCCTATCTACCACATTCCGCGACAGAATGTCGGGGCTTCGCACAGGCAGACATCCCACTTGGCCATGCCCACATAGGAGCGACGAGCAGTGTAAACATTAAGAAAAATTGGAAGCGAAAGCTAGAGTTCGAACTCACGATCCACCTATAGTACCACTGTCGCCGATTAGTGTTCCTGGTAAATAGGCGACGTAAACTGTTTAGAACTACCTACATTTTTTTTGCAAACCGCCCACAAGGCATTTTATTCATTTTGGCGGGCTATGTCTAATTGTACAACGTCAACCAAAAAATCAGGGATTATAGAAAAAAAATCTAGAACTAGTGTCTAAAGCCAAAGACTCTTTGGCACAACTATGGGGTGTAATATTTGCTTCACGGCCAGTCCATCGAATCTCAAACCCGTGCAAAATTTGGAGATAGATGCCCATCTCCCTGAAGATATTCCCACTCACCGAGCGATCATCTCGGTGCCACGCATCAAGGATTGCCCCGACAGTCCATCTCGAGCATGACTCTGGCGTAGCCATTGCTAACCGCCAGTGCCACATCGTCTCTACATGCCAATAGTTCATTAGTGTATGGCTCCATCAACGTCAAGTATTTATTGCATTGAGCTGGTTTGAACTGACCCTCATGATTTCTCACTACATGGGCACATCAATATTTTTTAGTCATTTCTCAAAAGTTCTGAAAATATTTTGACAACCATGTATGAGTTGTGAAAATTGTGAACCATTTTCTAATTTGTAACCAAATTTTCAAAACCAGAACAAATTTTGAAATTGTGAAGAAATTTTGGAAAATAAGAACAGTTTTTAAAAATTCTGACAAATTTTTGATAAAAACGAACAAATTTTTTAATTTGTGAACCAAATTTTAAAATAGAATTTCTAAAAATTGTGAACAAATCTTGAAAACGGGAATATTTTTGAAAACTCCAAAAGAAATTGACAATCAAGAACGGGAAAAATGTGAAATATTTTTGAATTTTTGAATAAAATTTTAAAAACAGTAGCATTTTTGTATTTGTGAACAAAACATGAAAAAGGGAACATTTTGCAAAATTCCAAACAATGTTTTTAAATACCGAACAAGTTTTGAAAAAATCTGAACACTTTTTGAATTTTTTATCATATTTTCAAAACAGATTTTTTTTAAAAGTTCGAGTATTTCTGCTGAAACCCGAACAATATTCGAAAACCATGAATTTTTTTTGAATTTAATCCATTTTTTCAGATTGGCAAACATTTTTAAAATGTGAAAATAATTTGAAAATAGATTAAATTTTTTATTCCAAACAATACTTGAAATTTCCAAACATTTTTTGAAAAAAGTAAAGTAAACTTGAAAAAGGAAAAGAAAAGAAAAACCATAAAAACAGAAAAAAGAAAAAAGAAAACTATAAACGGTAGAAAAAAACGTTCCAAAACAGGAACGAACGAACTGGTTAAATGGGCCAGTCCAATCGCTTCGCTAGTGCGGCTACCTGTGCATAGGGATTTCCTATCAGGACACTAGGGCTAGCTGGCTGGCAGAAATAACTGGGCTAGTTAGCGGGATGTTCGCGATTCGTTGGGCCCATTTCGTCTTAGGGCCAGTTTCTTTTGGGCGGCTTAAAAATTAAGCTACCTCTTCCTAGCTTAAAAAATAAGCCATTCTCTAAGTTTGTCGAGACTTCTTAATTAGTTTTTTCATAACTAGTTTAGAAGCCCCATTTAATAAGAGAGACAACTTCTCAAATAAGCGGGATAGAAGGCGGCTTATTTTTTAAGCTGCTAATAGAACTGGATCTTAGGGTCGCTGCTGCTCTCTCAACCTATGCCTATACAATGTGCTAAAAAGGGTCCATGCCAAATCGAAAAGGTGTGATAAAATGCGTGTTTCTTATACTACGCTCAGTGCGGAGAGCAACTTGACATCAAGGGGTACCGTTGAATGTCACTTTGGTGGAGAGCGCGTCAAGTGCTACGTGCAGCCGCCGTCACGTGTCGTGTGCTGGGCGCTCACTCAGAATTTTTTTTACATAATTTTGGGTTTTAGATGTTTCTTTTTGTTTTTTCAGTATTCACCCGGTTTTGGAGAACTTCCTTTTTAAAAAAATCATGAATTATTTTCCACACGAAGCATGGGGTTACTTTTTATGGAGGCACAGATTTGTTACCGCGAAAAGCAATGCAGTGCTCGGAAAGGAAACATGCATTTATTTGCTTCTCATGTAGGAACAAATTTTCTTACACGAGAAGCATCATTGTGCTTTTCGGAAAAGGAAAAAAAATACGGAAAAATGTGTTCTTTTGCTTTCACGAGCCCCACAGATTTACTTTTGCAAGATGCACAAATTTGCTTCTCGAAAAAAATACGTTATTTTGCTTTCATGAGAAGCACAAATTTACTTCTCGTCGAGCCACAGAGAAAGCTGCATTTTCTGCTTTCACGAGAATCACAAATTTGCTTCCATGAGAAGCACGTATTTGCTTCCCCGAGACGCAGAAAAGATATATTTTTTCACGAGAAGCACATATCTGTTTCTCGTGGGGGCACACGTTTTCTTCCATGAAAACAAAGCTCCAACTCTGGGTTTTTGGGGGGTTTTCATGAAAAAAAGTTCGTTGAAACGTATTAACACGGTATCTAGTTTCGAAGATCTCCACGCAAGAAATCCAACGGTGAAAACGGTTCGAAATTTAGACGAATGATTCAAGAGATAAAACATTTTGAATAAACGAATCTACGAAAAAAAAGAAAAACTTCTGAGATTGCGACAAGTGGTGCACTGCAAGTGTGCCGTTAGCGCGTGAGAAGGTGAGAGTGGCCGTTGCAAGGGGTTCCCCTTAGCTAGTGATTTCGCTCGTTGTGTCGTTTTGTCGACCTTTCCCGTAGAGCCCAAGCAAGAGAGCATTGAATTGGGCCGACCCTTTTAACAGCTAGCGGTGGATCTGGTTTTGGGAACCTTTTAGAAGGTGTCTACCAGCTTTGGGAACCTTCTAACCTAGTTTCTTCTTCTTCTTCTTTGTTTTTCCTGCCTTTTATTTACCTTTACCATTTCCCTTTTTCTGTATATCAAGTTCATTTTTATTTATTTTCAATAAAATGCTCAGATATTTCACTAAGTATTTTTGTTTTTCTAAATTTGTTCACAAATTCAAAAAATATTCTCATTTTCAAAATTTGTCCAAGCTTTTTCAAAACACATTTATGTTTTACAAAAAACAGAAATTAAAAACTGTAGCCCTCTTAAATAATTTGTTTATTTTTTAAAACATGTTCCGTTTTGAAAATGTTGGTAACTTTTTGTGATGTTGGCCAAGAAGTTGGTAGCCAACCAATGGCAACGAACCAATCATGCTATATCCACATAAGCACACACAAGACACAAATTGTTGGGAAAGGTTGCATGGAAAACATAAATTTTCTACGCACACGCAATATCTATCCATGGAGATGCATAGCAACGAGAGGGGAGAGTGTGTCTACGTACCCTCATAGACCGTAAGCGGAAGCGTTTAACAAAGCGGTTGATGTAGTCGAACTTCTTCGCGCTTCAAGCGATTAAGTACCGAACGTACGGCACCTCCGTGTTTAGCACACGTTCAGCTCTGTGACGTCCTCCGCCTTCTAGATCCAGCAAGACGAAGAGGTAGTAGAACAGTTCCGGCAGCACGACGGCGTGGTGACGGTGATGGTGAAGCTATCTCCGCTGGGCTTCGCCTAAGCACTGCGAAAATATGACCAGGGTTGTAAATGGTGGAGGGGGCGCCGCACACAGCTAAGATAATGTTCTGGTGTGCTAGGCGCCTCCCCTCCCACATATATATAGATAGGGGGAGCAGGGAGTAGCCAGGAGGGTGCCCCAAGTAGGCCGAATCCTACTTGGGGTCCCCTTGAAGGAAATATGCCCTAGAGGCAATAATAAAGTTGTTATTTTGTATTTCCTTATATCATGATAAATGTTTATTACTCATGCTAGAATTGTATTAACCGAAAACTTAGTACATGTGTGAATACATAGATAAACAGAGTGTCACTAGTATGCCTCTACTTGACTAGCTCGTTGAATCAAAGATGGTTAAGTTTCCTAGCCATAGACATGAGTAGTCATTTGATTAACAGGATCACATCATTAGAGAATGATTTGATTGACTTGACCCATTCCGTTAGCTTATCGCTTGATCGTTTAGTATGTTGTTATTGCTTTCTTCATGACTTATACATGTTCCTATGACTATGATATTATGCAACTCCCGAATACCGGAGGAACACTTTGTGTGCTACCAAACGTCACAACGTAACTGGGTGATTATAAAGGTGCTCTACAGGTGTCTCCGATGGTGTTTGTTGAGTTGGCATAGATCGAGATTAGGATTTGTCACTCCGATTGTCGGAGAGGTATCTCTGGGCCCTCTCGGTAATGCACATCACTATAAGCCATGCAAGCAATGTGACTAATGAGTTAGTTACGGGATGATGCATTACAGAACGAGTAAAGAGACTTGCCGGTAACGAGATTGAACTAGGTATTGAGATACCGACGATTAAATCTTGGGCAAGTAACATACCGATGACAAAGGGAACACCGTATGTTGTTATGCGGCTTGACCGATAAAGATCTTCGTAGAATACGTGGGAGCCAATATGAACATCCAGGTTCCGCTATTGGTTATTGACCGGAGATATGTCTCGGTCATGTCTACATAGTTCTCGAACCCGTAGGGTCCGCACGCTTAACGTTCGGTGATGATCGGTATTATGAGTTTATGTGTTTTGATGTACTGAAGGAAGTTCGGAGTCCCGGATATGATCACGGACATGACAAGGAGTCTCAAAATGGTCGAGACATAAAGATTGATATATTGGACGACTATATTCGGACACCGGAAGTGTTCCGGGTGATCTCGGAGAAAACCGGAGTGCCGGAGGGTTACCGCCCCGCCCCGCGGAAAGGTTGGGCCTACATGGGCCATAGGGAAAAGGGAGGCAGCCCACAATGGGCAGCCACGCCCACTCCCTATATGGAGTCCGAATTGGACTAGGGAGCCCCCCCCCCCTTTCCTTCTCCTCTTCCTCTCCTTTCCCTCTTTCCCCTTCTCCTCCTAGGTGGACTAGGAATGGAGGAATCCTACTCCCCCAAGGAGGAGGATTCCTCCTCCTTGGCGCCCTAGGGCGGCCGGCATCCCTCCTTGCTCCTTTTATATCACTGAGGCAGGGGGCACCCTAGAACACACAACAGACAACAGTTTTAGCCGTGTGCGGTGCCCCCCTCCACCATAATCCACCTCGGTCATATCGTCGTAGTGCTTAGGCGAAGCCCTGCAGTGGTAGCTTCATCATCACCGTCATCACACCGTTGTGCTAACGAAGCTCTCCCTCGACACTCAGCTGGATCAAGAATTCGTGGGACGTCACCGAGCTGAACGTGTGCAGATCGCGGAGGTGCCGTACTTTCGGTATTAGGATCGGTCGGATCGTGAAGACGTACAACTACATCAACCGCATTGTCATAACGCTTCCTCTTTCGGTCTACGAGGGTACATAGACAACACTCTCCCCTCTCGTTGCTATGCATCACCATGATAGATCTTGCGTGTGCGTAGGACAATTGTGAAGTTACTGCATACCCCAACAATGGTATCCGAGCCAGGTCTATGCGTAGATGTTATATGCACGAGTAGAACACAAATTAGTTGTGGGCGATAATAGTCATACTGCTTACTAGCATGTCATACTTTAATTGACGGTATTGTTGGATGAAGTGGCCTGGACAGACATTACGCGTACGCTTACGCGAGACTGGTTCTACCGACGTGCTTCGCACACAGGTGGCTGGCGGGTGTCAATTTCTCCAACTTTAGTTGAATCGAGTGTGGCTACGCCCAGTCCCTGTTGTGGTTTTGATGCGTAGGTAAGAACGGTTCTTGCTCAGCCCGTAGCAGCACGTAAAACTTGCAACAACAAAGTAGAGGACGTCTAACTTGTTTTTGCAGGGCATGTTGTGATGTGATATGGTCAAGACATGATGCTAAATTTTATTGTATGAGATGATCATTTTTTGTAACAAAGTTATCGGCAACTGGCAGGAGCCATATGGTTGTCGCTTTATTGTATGAAATGCAATCACCATGTAATTGCTTTACTTTATCACTAAGCGGTAGCGATAGTTGTAGAAGCAATAGTTGGCGAGACGACAACGATGCTACGATGGAGATCAAGGTGTCGCGCCGGTGACGATGGTGATCATGACGGTGCTTTGGAGATGGAGATCAAAGGCACAAGATGATGATGGCCATATCATATCACTTATATTGATTGCATGTGATGTTTATCCTTTATGCATCTTATTTTTCTTAGTTCGGCGGTAGCATTATCTCTCACGAAATTTCAAGGTACAAGTGTTCTCCTTGAGTATGCACCATTGCGAAAGTTCATCGTGCCGAGACACCACGTGATGATCGGGTGTGATAAGCTCTACGTTCACATACAATGGGTGCAAGCCAGTTTTGCACACGCATAATACTCGGGTTAAACTTGATGAACCTAGCATATGCAGATATGGCCTCGGAACACTGAGGCCGAAAGGTCGAGCGTGAATCATATAGTAGACATGATCAAAATAGTGATGTTCACCATTGAAAACTACTCCATCTCACGTGATGATCAGACATGGTTTAGTTGATATGGATCACGTGATCACTTAGATGAATAGAGGGATGTCTATCTAAGTGTGAGTTCTTTAGTAATATGATTAATTGAACTTTAATTTATCATGAACTTAGTACCTGATAGTATTTTGCATGTGTTGTTGTAGATAGATGGCCCGTGCTGTTGTTCCGTTGAACATTAATGCGTTCCTAGAGAAAGCTAAGTTGAAAGAGATGGTAGCAACTACACGGACTGGGTCCGTAACTTGAGGATTATCCTCATAGCTACATAGAAGAATTACGTCCTGGAAGCACCGCTAGGTGCCAAACCCACTACAGGAGCAACGCCAGATGTTACGAACGTCTGGCAGAGCAAAGCTGATGACTACTCGATAGTTCAGTGTGCCATGCTTTACGGCTTAGAACCGGGACTTCAACGACGTTACGTCATGGAGCATATGAGATGTTCCAGGAGTTGAAGTTAATATTTCAAGAAAATGCCCGGACTGAGAGATATGAAGTCTCCAATAAGGTCTACAGCTACAAAATGGAGGATAATAGTTCCGTCAGTGAGCATATACTCAAAATGTCTGGGGTATAACAATCACTTGATTCAACTGGGAGTTAATCTTCCTGATGATAGTGTCATTAACAAAATTCTTCAATCACTGCCACCAAGCTACAAGAGCTTCGTGATGAACTATAATATGCAAGGGATGGATAAGACAATTCCCGAGCTCTTCGCAATGCTAAAGGTTGAGGAGGTAGAAATCAAGAAAGAGCATCAAGTGTTGATGGTCAACAATACCATCAGTTTCAAGAAAAAGGGTAAAGAGAAGAAGGGGAACTTCAAGAAGAATGGCAAGCAAGTTGCTGCTCAAGTGAAGAAGACCAAGTCTGGACCTAAGCCTGAGACTGAGTGCTTCTACTACAAAGGGACTGGTCACTAGAAGCGGAACTGCCCCAAGTATTTGGCAGATAAGAAGGATGGCAAGGTGAACAAAGGTATATGTGATATACATGTATTGATGTGTACCTTACTAATGCTCGCATGATAGTGCACAGGTATTTGATCTCGGTTACATTGCTAATATTTGCAACTCAAAGCAGGGGACTACGGATTAAGCGAAGATTGGCTAAGGACGAGATGAAGATGCGCGTGGGAAATGGTTCCAAAGTCGATGTGATCGCCGTCGGCACGCTATCTCTACATCTACCTTCGAGATTAGTTTGACCTGAATAAATGTTATTTGGTGCCAGCGTTGAGCATAAACATTATATCTGGATCTTGTTTGATGCGAGACGGTTATTCATTTAAATATGAGAATAATGGTTGTTCTATTTATATGAGTAATATCTTTTATGGTCATGCACCCTTGAACAGTGGTCTATTTTTGTTGAATCTCGATAGTAGTGACACACATATTCATAATATTGAAGCCAAAAGATACAGAGTTGATAATGATAGTGCAACTTATTTGTGGCACTCCCGTTTGGGTCATATTGGTGTAAAGCGCATGAAGAAACTCCATTCTGATGGACTTTTGGAATCACTTGATTATTAATCACTTGGTACTTGCGAACCATGCCTCATGGGCAAGATGACTAAAACTCCGTTCTCCGGAACAATTGAGCGAGCAACAGATTTGTTGGAAATCATACATACTGATGTATGTGGTCCGATGAATAATGAGGCTTGTGGCGGGTATCATTATTTTCTCACCTTCACAGATGATTTGAGCGGATATGGGTATATCTACTTGATGAAACATAAGTCTAAAACATTTGAAAAGTTCAAAGAATTTCAGAGTGAAGTGGAAAATCATCGTAACAAGAAAATAAAGTTTCTATGATCTGATCGTGGAGGAGAATATTTGAGTTACGAGTTTTGTTGGGGATGTAACTACTGAATATAAACCGCCCTGAAGGGGCCGGTTTGCCCTCGGCCATAATTGGGGCCCACGAATACTCAGAAGGTGGCGATTGCTGTAGAGCTTAGAGGCCGGAGCCGAGGCGAATTAGGGCCCATAATGGTAAAACCGCCATAACCTTGTAACTTGTGTTGTAAGATAAGAGAGAAGAGACCGAGCCGGACACTTGTATGAGCCGGCCTCGGGACTTTGTAGACCGGCCGGACGTCAACCCGTGTATATAAGGGGACGACCCGGCGGCGGTTTGGGGACAGAGAACAACAATTCGAGGCTTAGGCGAAGCTATTGCTCCCTAGTCGTCGAAATCACATCAATCCCATCACAAACTAGACGTAGGCTTTTACCTTCATCGAAGGGGCGAACTAGTATAAACTCTCGTGTCTTTGCGTCCGCTTTAACCCCTCTAAGTTAACCCCTACGATGGCCCCGCGACTAAGTCCTTTCAGGAGGACATCTGTCGTGACAATTCCACGACAGTTGGCGCCCACCGTGGGGCTATCGCACGATGGTTTGATGATCTTAGAGGGCAAGTTCGAAGGACTCGAAGGCTATGCTGTGTGCCGGATGACCAAGAGTCGTCGCGGCAAGCTCTACATCGACGATGCAGGCTGGGGCTCCGAGGCCGGCTCGATTGAGTATGGGTACCGGGTCCCCTTTGGTAGCATACACGTGTTCATCGGCAAGATCGGTGAGCCGTGGCTGAGCCGGACATCTGCACCGACCTCGTCGAGACGGCTCGGGCGAAACCTGCCTGGCTAAACCGGTCATCAAACGTGCTTTCATGGGAGCCATCCACGGAAGAAACTACGAGGACGGATCGCATCGGTGGCGAAACCGTTGTCTACTCGGATGACGAGTCATCGACCGAGAAATCGAATGTACCGGTGCAAGATGGCCGGATTGGGGCTGTTCCGACGGTAATGATTCCGGACCCCTTTGATCTGCCCAACCGGGTTGGAATATTCATGGCCGGTACACAAGCGACGCTTCACTCCTCAACCGCCGCGACAACGGTCGCCGGTTCGATAGCAGCGGTGGCAGCCGGGGCAGGAGGCCCTGTGCGCCCGCCGGCTCAAGTTTTATCAGAACTATTTGATGCGTTGGCTATGCTCATGGCAGAGGCTAACCCGGCGGATCAAGATCTGCATAACGCAGAGATTGCAAAGGTGAATGAGCAAATCACTCGGGCTAAAAGCGGATCTGGCAGCTCTGACGCTAGGATGGTGGCGAGAGCGGGTCGCTTTGGATGCGCAGCTTATAGGCTCATCTTTGGATCGAGAATGCGTCGCATGAAGTCATGAAAAGGAAGTACAGATCCCGCTTGCCCTCGGTTTTCGAGGAAGAGACCTCTTCAACACCCCAGAGGCAGGGGACCCGGTAATCCGCCGCCAGTGGTGAACCGGGCGGAAGCACCTGGGACGGGCGCGCCGGTTCAGCCTCGTGTGATAGATCTACCTCGCCATCATGCCGGCGCGCCTCAAGCTGTGCAAACACCTCCAGGTCACTACTCCAACCCGATGGATAACCTTGTTGCGGCTGCGGCGCGGTTGGAGGCGATTCCAATCGAAGGTGATTCACCACAGGCGGTGGAAACACGCCGGGTCAAAGAGCTCCTTAGGACGGCTCTGGTCCAACAGGAAGCGTATTCAAACAGCCGCGATCGGATCCACTCCACCCCCCGCCCGAGCCGGAGCTATAGCGAGCATGCAGATGAACCGCCGTGTCAAGTAATGCGCAACGCAGTGCACCTCATGCAACAACCCGGAGGGTGGTTTCGAAAACGCTCAAGAGGTGGTGGACCGGGCCGGGGCACGTAGGGGGGCCGAGTTAGGAGCACAACATCAAGATTATCAGCTTGCGCCGGTTCGACCGACTATCTTCGAGCCTGGAGTTACATCTAGCTCTTTGGGGGTGCCTTGCCTCGTCCCCACTTTACGCAATATGCGCTTGCCCAAAGATTTCAAGGGGCACGCATAAGGTGCCCAATTATACCGCCGATCTGGCTCGAAGCATGGATAGAAAGCTATGAGATGGCCATGGAGATCTTTGGATGTGGATGAAGCTGCATGTGCAAAGTATTTTACCATGATGCTTGAAGGCACGGCCCGTGCTTGGTTGAAAAACTTGCCACCCAATTCCATCAGTTCATGGACCCGATTGCGGACCGGTTCATTCAGAATTTCAAAGACACTGTAAGCAGCCCATATACGTGGTGGACTTGGCGGCTTGTGTCCAGTGCCGAGGGAGAATCCACAACCCATTGGGTGCGCGCGTTTGAAGTTCTACATTCTTGAGACGGATCAACACCGATTACGCAATCTTAACCCTAGAGGGCAACTGCCGGTTCGAGCCTTTAAAATTGAAGCTGGGTCGCATGAAGCGTTTTTGCAATGACATGGGCACTCTCATGGGCGTTTTAGTGAAGTACGCTGATTCTGATAGTACCAAGGATCCCGAGTCCGAGGAGGATGAAACAGGGAAGGGAAAACAGAACAGCAACTCCAGAGGCCGGCAGCATCACTCGGCAGGTAATGGAGGAAACAAGCGTAAGGCGAATGGTAACATGGGCTTTGTAGCCAATACCAACGCGCAGGACAAGGGCCAACGGCGCAGGGGTAAAAATCCAAACCGAGGTGGTGCGCCTAATCACAATCCGGACCGGTTGAATTATCTGTTGAATCAACCTGTCCGAAGCATGGGACGAAGGAGGCGTGACAAACCACCTCTGGAAGGATTGTTACATTATGCGGGGAGTTCAAAAGTTCCAACGCTTTCCGGTATGATCAAGGCCCGGCGGCGGTTCGTGGTCCGCCCGGTTACGGTGGAGGAAATTCCGGTCGAGTTTAATGGTAATCCGGTAGGCGTAACAATCAAAACAATCAAGACAATCGAACAACCAAAATTGGTTACAATCAGCAGCGGCGATCGGGTTATCAAAGCAATCCGAAGCGGTTGAATGGTGGGCGATATCACGTCTTCACCACTAGCTTGGACAAGCGAGACCGGAAACTTGAAGCGGGCAGTCAACGTTGTTGAACCGGCCGTGCCGCATTACCTACGCTGGTCAGAGCAGCCTATTGTGTGGAGTAGAGAGGATCATCCTCCCCGGGTTGACAATCCGGGTTAGCTAGCCCTAGTGGTGGCGCCTCAGGTGGGAGGATACAAGTTCACCAAGGTGCTTATGGACGGAGGGAGTAGCATCAACATCCTGTATTATGAGACCTTCCGTCGTATGGGGTTAACGGATAAACATCTCAAGCCGTCCAATACAATATTTCATGGTGTGGTGCCTGGCAAGTCAGCATATCTGGTTGGTAAAATAGCTCTGGAGGTGGCCTTTGGGGATGAACATGACTCTAGATCGGAAACATTGACATTTGAAGTGGTGAAAATTCAAAGCCCTTACCACGCCCTGTTTGGGCGGCCGGCTTATGCCAAGTTTATGGCGCGACCTTGTTATGTCTATTTGCAGCTAAAAATGCCGGGTCACAAAGGGACGATGACGGTTCATGGGAGCCGCAAGATTGCTTTAGAGTGTGACGAAGGTGATGCGGCTTACGCAGAGTCGGTTTGTGCCACCGAAGAGCTAAAGTACTATAAAGACAATGTTGATCCGGCGGATATGACCCCGTTGAAGAAGCCAACTACAGAGCACGATCCGGATCTGAAGTTTAAATCGTGGTGAGACTAAACTTGTTGACTTTGTGCCCGTGATTCGTCCAAGCGGTTCATCATCGGTGCTAACTTGGATCCTAAATAGGAAAGCGTGCTCATCGAAGTTCATCCGTGAGAATCGGGACATTTTGCATGGAAGCCTTGACATGCCAGGTGTACCGAGGGAACTCGCTGAGCACACTCTTAATGTTGATCCCAAGTACAAACCGGTAAAGCAGTTCCTTCGCCGGTTCAACGAGGAAAGGTGTAAGGCCATTGGAGAGGAGGTTGCCAGGCTCTTAGCAGCAGGCTTTATCGTTGAAGTTTTCCATCCAGAGTGGCTTGCTAATCCGGTGCTGGTCCTTAAGAAAAACGGCACTTGGCGCATGTGTGTGGATTACGAGATCTTAACAAGGCTTGTCGGTAGATCCTTTTGCCCTCCCCGCATTGACCAGATTATTGATGCTACGGCGGGTTGTGGCGTTTGAGCTTTTTGGATGCATATTCGGATATCATCGAGATCAAAATGGCGGTTAAGGACCAGGAGAAGACAACGTTTATCACTCCCTTTGGAGCCTTACGCTATGTGTCTATGCCTTTTGGGCTCAAGAGCGCCCAAGCAACTTATCGGTGCATGTAATTGCTTGCTTGCATGAGCAGATCGGCCGTAACGCATACATGCTTATGTGGATGATATTGTGGTTAAGTCAAGGAAGAAGGAAACACTGATTGAGGATTTGAAAGAAACCTTTGACAACTTGCGGGTGTACAAGATGATGCTTAACCCGGCCAAATGTGTTTTCGGTGTTCCGGCAGGCAAGTTATTGGGTTTCCTTGTGTCCAACAGGGGGATTGAAGCTAATCCGGAGAAGATTACAGCTATCACCTCCTGGCTAAGCCAAAGTGTATCAATGATGTCCAGCGATTGGCGGGCGGATTGCCGCATTGAGCCGGTTTATCAACCGCCTCGAGAGAAGGCCATTCCTTTGTACCAGATCTTTGAAGAAGACATATCGGTTTATGCGGAGCCCGGCCGATGAAGCGTTGGAGGACTTGAAGCGGCAATTGGCCAACCCGCTTTGTACTCGCCGCTCCCATTGACAAAGAGCCGCTTACGCTATATGTTGCTGCTAATGCCAGGCAATTAAGCGTAGCCATTGTGGTAGAGCGGAAGGAGGCGAGGAAGGAGCATCCGGTTCAACGTCCGGTTTATTATATCGTGAGGTGCTTATTGAGTCCAGCAGAGATATCCGCATTGGCGTAAGCTGGTGTATGGAGTTTTTATGGCAAGTCGGAAGGCTGACGGTATTTTCAAGGGCATCCCATCACGGTGGTGATTCAGCTCCCTTAGGTGATATCACTCTGTAACCGGAGGCGGCGGCGGATTGCTAAGTGGGCGATAGAGCTTGGGCATACGGTTTAAAGTATATGCCTCGGACGGCGGTAAAATCGAGCACTTGTGGATTTCATTAATGATTGGACGGAGTTACAAGCGCCTGAAGAAAAGCCAGATCATACTTATTGGACCATCCACTTTGACGGGTCCAGGCAGCTGGAAGGCTCGGGGGCTGGAGTCGTGTTAACTTCCCCACGAGGTGACAAGTTTTGTTACGTCCTCCGCCATCTGTTCCCTTTGTACTAACAATGCAGCTGAGTATAAGGCCTTGCTCCATGGTCTTCGGATGGCTAAGGAGATGAATCTAAGCCGGGTTAAGTGCTTCGGTGACTCGGACTTGGTGGCCCAGCAGGTGTCTGGCACTTGGGATTCCAAAGACCCACTCATGGCCGCATATCGTCGGGAGGTGGATGTTGTTGCAGGTCATTTCAAAGGCTATCAGGTGGACCATGTGGATCGACGGAAGAACGAAGCGGCGGACGCTTTAAGCCGGTTGGGCTCTCAACGCAAACCGGTCTCGCCCAATGTCTTCCTTGACATACTGCACAACCCGTCAGTCAAGCTCCCCGATGAAGCAGATTTGGCTATTCCTGATCCAGAGGCTCTGTTGGTGGCAGCCCTGCATGTCATTCCGGATTGGACACTCCCTTATTTGGCGTACATGAGCCGGGCGAGTTACCGAAGATGAGATATTGGCCCGACAGATAGTTCGGGCGGTCTAAGTCTATGACCATTGTTAATGGCGAGTTGCATCATTGCGGTGTCGTGGCGTTTCAACGCTGTGTGTCCCCGAGGAAGGCTGTGAAATATTGCGTGAGATCCACGAAGGGGACTGGTCACCACGCCGGTTCAAAATCCTTGGTGGCTAAGGCGTTCCGCCATGGTTTTTATTGGTTGTTGCCCATCTTGATCACGGAAGATCTGGTCGAGCGATGTGATGGTTGCGGAAGTTTTCTAGGCGTGCTCATATACCGGCCCAAGAATTGAGGATGATTCCAATTACTTGGCCATTTGCGATTTGGGGCTGGATATGGTTGGACCTTTCAAAAGGTCCAAGGACAAGAGAAGACCCACCTGTTGGTGGCGGTTGACAAATTTACAACGTGGGTAGAGGCAGAACCTGTTAGCAAGTGTGATGCGGCCATGGCGGTTCAGTTCATCAAAAAGGTGATATTTCGGTTTGGTTTTCCACACAGTATCATTATAGATAATGGTACCAATGTGTCCAAAGGTGCCATGAAGGAGTTCTATGACGTGAGCACATCCGGCAGACGCTTTCTTGATAGCTCACCCACAGTCCAATGGTCAAGTGGAAAGAGCCAATCAAGAGATCTTGAGAGGCATCAAGCCTCGGCTTATGGTCCCTCTGCAGAGGGTGGGTTGTTGGGTAGAAGAGCTACCGTCTGTGTTATGGAGTATAAATACTACCCTAGCAGATCCACCGGATACACACCGTTCTTTATGGTCTATGGAGCGGAGGCGGTTCTCCCCAGCGATATCCGTCATGACTCGCCTCGTGTGGCAGCCTATGTTGAGGCGGATAACGAGGCAACCGCAGACGCTTTGGATCGACCGGATGAAGAACAAGATATGGCGGCTGCTCGCTCGGCGATTTATCGCCAGGATCTTCCTCGGTATCACGATCGGCCGGGTCGTAACAGAACCTTTCAAGAAGGAGACTTGGTGCTTGGCTCATTCAAGACCAGACAGATATGCACAAGCTATCCCCACCTTGGGAAGGGCCTTTTGTGGTCAGCAAGAATCTGCACTGTGGGTCATACTATCGATTGATGTTCGAGAGCATAAAGACTCACGCACGCGTCGAAGAGGAGACCAACAGGCCGTGGAACATAGCTCATCTTCGGCCTTATTATACCTGAGCCATCGGCTCTCCTTATGTACATATTATGATAATGTATACACTATAAATGAAAGCAATAAACCGGAGCCTCAGCTAAAGCGGGGTATCCGTTCTGTAAAAATCCGGCTTGGGTACATGGAGTTGTTGTCTTAAAACGGCCTCCGGTTTATCCCTTGAGCTTGCTCGTCAGAAGCTTTTAGATGTCACTTGGGGGCTTGGTCGTATCCGAACCAATGCCACACCTCTTGATGGGCTTAAAGCCACCAGATCACTTGGGGACATGGTCAAGTCTGAACTACCACGCCTCTTGATCGGCCTAAGGCCATAGAGTCACTTGGGGCTTGGTCGAACCCGAACCATTGCCACGCCACTTGATCGGCATAATACCACGGTTTCAGTTGGGGACTGGCTGACTTGAACCGTAGCTACACCTTATGGGGAGCTTGGTCGTGTCCGACCATGGTAATACCATCTGATCGGCTCAGTAAAGCCTCTTTCTGCAAATTGTTATTTGATTCTTTGTTGCGTTTTTAAACCGATAACATTTTTTCAAACCGGTTCAACCAGCCAATTGACGGCTTTCGGTTTATTTTAATCCGGAAATAACTTTTCCGGTTTGATTTTTCCTGTTAACATCCCATTATGGAGTAACAGGGGGCTTAACATGACCAGGCATGGTTTACATGGTAAACCGGCATTATAAACACAGGAGCTATTTTCTCCTTTAAACGGTAATGGTTTATACAACCTCCGCTTCCAGGTTGGCTAAGCCAACTTCATGCCCGACGCTGGCAGGTATTTTTGTATCACAAAATTTTGATCATATACCTCAATATTTCCTTACATATACATATGAGCGTCACAAGCCGGCTGGCGACACAAGCCGCCGTGGCAGTTTAATTTGTGATTGCAGGCAATATAAATTGAAGGTTTCGATTATTCAATCAAAAGTATCAGCACCTCTGCGCAAAGGTTGCAGACTGAAGGCATAAAGGCATATTCAAAAACAAAAGTGCTGGCTATTCTATTACAAGGCCTTCCGAGGCCCAACATTTCGAATGGCGTTATGACTAGCAGCTTATGATGCATCAACCGGCTTGACGGATTAAGCTTCCTCGCCGGGTTGACGTGAAGAAGATGGGTCGTCTGGCGTCGGTTCAACTTCTTCCTCTTCATCACCCAATGGCCGGAAGTCATTGGTAGACCAGTCAATCCGGTTTAAAGCCTGAAAGACAGCCTCTTCACTTATAAGCTCAGCCGGATCAACGTCAGGGGCATAAGTGTGCTTACGGATTGGAGGAACAAGGTTACGCATACGGAATGACAAATTCCACCCGCCTGTTGTTTGCATCATAAAAAGAGCGGTAAACCGCCAGGTTGGATTCTGCTGCCAGTTGACTCGCCAGAGGACGAAATCTCCTTTGTTATTCGTTTGAGGGCGTCATTATCAAAGGCTTCGCCGTTTTCTTGAGCGCTGGGGAAGCCCTTGGCTATGTCAGCCGGATCAAGGTCCGCTATCCACGCCTTTGGCGCGAAAGTTAGAGCCAATAAACTGCCGGCCGGGTCATGGATCGTTTCAACTCTTCAACTTGTGCCGGAATCATGGATAGCCGGTCCAGCGTATCTTTGATCAAGGACGGAGCTGTGTTATCATACGACGTAAGCGCATATGACTCATTTGGGTGCGGTATACAGCTGCTCAATCAGCGTGTATACAGCCTTTGAGCTTCTTCCACATATCGTAGCCTAGATGAGCAATACGCTTCCCTATACGGTTTAAGACAGCTCGAGTTAAACCGGGCGCAAATATCAAAACGGAATAGTAATCAGTGAAAAATCTCTTACCAAAGATCGCAGAGGTCATGGCATTAATTTGGCGCTTTAGTCCGGTGAGCTCTTACATCACCGGTTTAAGAGCCGCTTCAAAGATCTTCCGCCCGTTTAGCAAACCAGCCTTCTCGGTGTCCCAGTTGGCGTGCTCGGATTTATACCACTCCTTGAGCTGCTCCATAGTGGTCAAGGCAGTTTTCAATTCATCCTTGGCCTTGGTGGCTTCTGCTTGTTGAGTCTTCAGATTGACACAAAGGTCCTTGAGCTGTACGGTTTGCTGGTATATCTCACTCTGATAAAAAATTGATCACGTTAGTTGTTTCATTATGAAGTCCCAAGCTCAATATAGGTATTCAACTTGGCACTTGGGGGCTAATGGCTAATTGATCTCATCTTGCTATGGTGATACATGTTAAGTCGGTTTAACTATGCTAAGTTGAACTGGCCCTTGGGGGCTACAAAGACCGAAGTTTGAGACGTATGAGTTTTATATTAAGTCCGGTTTAACTATGCTCAGCTTGAACCGCCCTTGGGGGCTACTACACAACAAAAGTACAAGAGAGGCATAACTCCTTACCTCATAGCGTTCCTTCATACGATTCACGGACCAGCTTCAAAGTCACGACTTGTGTAGAGTCGGTTCAGGAAGCCGGAGTGAAGTTCTTAGGCAGAGAAGTTATCATAAGCTGACAGATCGGTTTTTCCCTTCTCTTTACTCATGGCAGTAGACTCTTCCTTGGCGCTGTGTTTTGATAAAGCGACCGGATTGCCAGGGGCGGTATAGGCGGTGCCCGTCACTACGACATCGTCATCTTTTGCCGGGCTGGCCGGATTGGCATTCTTCCTTGGGCTTGGTGTTTGCATACCCAGGCTCGGCGTTTCAAAGAACTGCTACTGTTCAGCTGCAGGGACTCGGTGGAAGCAGGATGTGAGGTTTCCACTTGGGCATCCGGTTCAACCTCCGGTGGATTAGCATTGTTGTCTTGGTTCAACCCGGCAGAACTGTTTTTGCAACTTCAGGCTTTTCGCCATGGTGCTCTGGAGTCTTCTCGGATCAGCATCCTGATGAGGGTCAAGGGTTTTCGCCTTCTTACTTAAGCAAGCCTTGGTGCTGCAATATTCAGAGTTAGAGCATGATGAACCGACAAATGCGAAGAAAACAAAAAAGAGCATTATGCTTACCCCGCAGCAACTTTAAGAGGAGGCAGTTGAGTGGTTGATGAACCGCCAGATGAGTTGGAAGAGGCTTGATAATTCGGATCAGACGGATTGAGAGGACATCGGAAGAAACCTTTCAAAGGATAACGCTTTTCAGGAGAACAAATCACCTCTGGACGACGCTTCCGGGTTGGGGTGTCGAGTAAACCGGACGATGTGATTTGTTGACCATCTTGCGGGTCGTACGTCGCATACGTCGCCTGCTGTGTCTTCAAAGAAAGGTTCGGATTCAAATGAGCACGGAGTGAGATTTTTCACTTTCCGGACTGTGCGGCGAATTCTTTTAACCGCACAAGATTAGATTCGGAAGAAAGAAGGATTACCTCAACAGGATCGGCATGATCGCTTCAAAGATCATCCCGGGAATTGAAATCATCAATAGGATGAAGGATAAAAGGGACAAAGTAAATCAAGCTTCACCTCGACCTTACGAATCTTCTTCTTCCGGCGGATCGGAAGACTCGGCGGTTTTCCTCTTACCAGCTTTCTTGGTGGTCTTGGACTTTACACGAGGAACCGGGCGGTTTGATTCGTTTCCGTATGAGCTGTTAGCACGAGAAGTAACAAGGATTAATATATATCAATAAGGCATTAATATCGGAAGAGCGATGAGCGGAGCCTTACCGCAGCGGTTTGTTGGAAACACGTAATGGGGCCAACCCGGTTTGGCTGCAGACGGAGATCGGCTCATCGAGCATCTTCTTCATTGTCTCAGTGACTTCAAGCTCAGTTATTGGTAGCTCGTGACGTCTTTGAGGGTCTTTGACGCTACCAGTGTATTCGCGGCATCAATCCGGGGCGGCGGCTTAATGGCAAGATGCCCCAAGAAACCCAACATCGAACAAGGTCAATACCAGTTAAGCCATTGGCCATTAGAGCCCGGAGTTTGATAATTTGAGGCGCAAAATTCTTCCGTTCTGCGGCGGTCAAGCGTAAAGGCAATGGGTGATGGTTGCTAAGCCGGTGAGGGCGGTAGCCCGACAAGGGGTTCTCGCTGTCAGGAGCGGTATTCCGGCAATAGAACCACGTTTCTTTCCAATCTTCGGATGGCTATGGTGTTTTGCGTGAGGAAAGTCTACTTCCTTCCTTTTACGGATTGAAACGCCACCCGGTTTCGTGTTAGGACCATCGAAAACTCCGTCTGACGGTTCAAATGAAAGAAATCCCGAACAGCTCCACAGATGGTTCTTCTTGAAGATAGACTTCACGTAAAACTTGGAAATTGCATATATTGGACATGAGTTCGGACCAATATCTTGTGGATGGAGTTGGAAACTTGCGAGGACATCCGGAAGAATTTCGATCCGGCGGGCTGAATCCCGGTCTAAGTGCTGCATAAATACAATTACTTCTCCTTCTTGAGGTTCAGGAGGGCATTCGGCATCGGAACACGCCAATGGAGGACATTTTGGAGGCTAAAGCGCCGGTGGTGACATATCCATTGAGTTGCGTCTCGGTGATCTTGGACCGGACCCAATTGCAAGCTGAGAATTGTTTGGCCATTCCGGAAGAAGAAAGCTGCGAAAGGAAAAGTAAAAAGCGGTTCACCGTTAACGGTTCGAACATATTATACAATGCTAAACCGCAATTTGGCGATCAGTTCCAATTTCCGGTTTAGCTGAGGACTAATGGAGTATGGCGGATTAGCTATCAAAAATTAAATCGCCCTTAGGAGGAAGAGATGAACTGGAAAATCTGCTAAGTGTGGAGAGAAACAGGTTTCACATATGAAGGGAGTTAATTTGGATCTACCGAAGATTGATGAAGGAAAATTTCTGCGACCCATGCAAGCCTTATAAAGGGCAGGGGAAATTTGTGCGTTCTAACAAGAGGGTGCGAACAAAAAGAAAGATGTGCAAAGTGCTAAACTGAAGGCGGAGCGCATTACTACACATGATATATGCTACGGTTGGATTAAAAAGCCATGGCAGAAGCAGGTATGAAGAGACTAGGGATGAACACCTATGAGCAGCGATATGAACAGGACCTCAAGATGCAGATCTAGGGCATGAGGAAGAGCCTTACCCGATGCACGTAACAGCGGAGGAGCGCCGAGTCTCTGGTACAACCAGGTTGATGCAATGACCTTGCAATCGACACGGCGTTCGGAGGTCGGAGGCGACGGCGGAGCTTCAGAGCTGGAGCGTCGCGAGGAAGAAGAAGCACGGAAGGAGGAAGAAGAGAAAGGGCCTTCCGGTCTATTTATAATGAGACGGAGTAATTAACAGGCGCGAGAATGGAGGAGTCGAAAGCGGTAGACGGCGCAGCGGTCGCCTTGATTTCCGGGATAGTATTAAATGAAGGGAATCTTACTGTTTGGGCTTCTTTAATAAAGATGACGTCAAGATGCTCTGTTCTTTGTGGTCGGAGGATGACGTCCACGGCGGTTTAAGCAGATGGCGGTTTACTGAAATATGAAGGAAGATATTCAGAGTTTCCTAAGATGTTGAAGATTAACATGAACAGGTTCAAGTCAACTGGGGCCTAATGTTGGGGATGTAACTACTGAATATAAACCGCCCTGAAGGGGCCGGTTTGCCCTCGGCCATAATTGGGGCCCACGAAGACTCAGAAGGTGGCGATTGCTGTAGAGCTTAGAGGCCCGGAGCCCAGGGGCGAATTAGGGCCCATAATGGTAAAACCGCCATAACCTTGTAACTTGTGTTGTAAGATAAGAGAGAAGAGACCGAGCCAGACACTTGTATGAGCCGGCCTCGGGACTCTGTAGACCGGCCGGACATCAACCCGTGTATATAAGGGGACGACCCGGCGGCGGTTTGGGGACAGAGAATAACAATTCGAGGCTTAGGCGAAGCTATTGCTCCCTAGTTGCCGAAATCACATCAATCCCATCACAAACTAGACGTAGGCTTTTACCTTCATCGAAGGGGCCGAACTAGTATAAACTCTCGTGTCTTTGCGTCCTCTTTAACCCCTCTAAGTTAACCCGTACGATGGCCCCGCGACTAAGTCCTTTCATGAGGACATCTGCCGTGACAATTCCACGACAAGTTTGGTCTTCATTTGTGTAGGACCTTGAAATATGTCTAGAGGGGGGTGATTAGACTACTTGACCAATTAAAAACTTAGCCTTTTCCCAGTTTTAGAGTTTGGCAGATTTTAGCTATCTTAGGACAAGTCAAGCAATCATCACACAATTCAAGCAAGCATGCAAAGAATATATTGGCAGCGGAAATTAAAGCATGCAACTTGCAAAAGTAAAGGGAAGGGTTTGGAGGATTCAAACGCAATTGGAGACACAGATGTTTTTGGCGTGGTTCCGATAGGTGGTGCTATCGTACTTCCACGTTGGTGGAGACTTCAACCCATGAAGGGTAACGGTTGCGCGAGTCCACGGAGGGCTCCACCCACGAAGGGTCCACGAAGTAGCAACCTTGTCTATCCCACCATGGCCGTCGCCCACGAAGGACTTGCCTCACTAGCGGTAGATCTTCACGAAGTAGGCGATCTCCTTGCCCTTACAAACTCCTTGGTTCAACTCCACAATCTTGTCGGAGGCTCCCAAGTGACACCTAGCCAATCTAGGAGACACCACCCTCCAAGAAGTAACAAATGGTGTGTTGATGATGAACTCCTTGCTCTTGTGCTTCAAATGATAGTCTCCCCAACACTCAACTCTCTCTCATAGGATTTGGATCTGGTGGAAAGAGGATTTGAGTGGAAAGCAACTTGGGGAAGGCTAGAGATCAAGATTCATATGGTAGGAATGGAATATCTTGGCCTCAACACATGAGTAGGTGGTTCTCTCTCAGAAATGGTAAGTTGGAAGTGTAGGTTTAGTCTGATGGGTCTCTCCACGAATGAAGAGGAGGTGGAGAGGTATATATAGCCTCCACACAAAATCTAACCGTTACACACAATTTACCAATCTCGGTGGGACCGAAGCAACAAAGTCGGTCAGACCGATTTTAGTAAACCTAGTGACCGTTAGGGTTTTCGTGGATCGACATGCATCTCGGTAGGACCGATATGGTTAGGGTTAGGGCATAATGTAATCTCGGTGAGACCAATTACACAAACTCTGTGAGACTGATTTTGGTAATTAGCTAACCAGAGAGTTGGTCAGGTAAACTCGGTGGGACCGATTTGCTCTTTTCGGTGAGACCAAAATGTTACAAAAGGGAAACAGAGAGTTTACATTGCAATCTCGGTGGGACCGATCCGCTCTTTCGGTGAGACCGAAAAGTTACGAAAAGGAAACAGAGAGATTACAATCCCATCTCGGTGAGACCGAGATCCCTATCGGTAGAACCGATTTGCCTAGGGTTTGTGGCAGTGGCTATGACATATGAAATCGGTGGCGCCGGATAGGAAGAATCGGTGAGACCGATTTTGGCGTTAGGTTTAGGTCATATGTGGATGTGAGAAAGTAGCTAAGGGTTTTGGAGCATATCACTAAGCACATGAAGCAAGAGGCTCATTAAGCAACACCTCATCCCTCCTTGATAGTATTGGCTTTTCCTATAGACTCATTGTGATCTTGAATCACTAAAATATAAAATGAAGAGTCTTGAGCTTTTGAGCTTGAGCCAATCCTTTGTCAATAGCATTTTGAGGATCCACTTTCATCATCCATGCCATGCCATTCATTGAGCTTTCCTGAAATGTTCATCTTGGAATAGCATTAGCTCAATGAGCTATATGTTGTTATGAATTACCAAAACCACCTAGGGATAGTTGCACTTTCAATCTCCCCCTTTTTGGTAACTGATGACAACATAGAGATCAAAGCTTCAACAAATGATAATAAGATAGAAAAAACATCGTCGCTTTGAGAAGTATGTGATAAGCAAGAGCTCCCCCTAAATTTGTGCATAGATTAATATTTGCTTTGGACTGCAAATGCACAAGGAATTAGGCTCATGGGTTACTCTTTCATGTCACATACATCTTGGTGGAGCGCTTAAAATGATACGAAATGAATACATGCACTCATCACCAAGCACAGTGAATGATCACATAGGATAGATAAGATAATATCATCAAACATGCATAAGTGTAGCTTATGATCAAACACATGATCATCAATGTCTCACAAACATATTAAATTAAGCAACCAAAAGCAAAAAAGTTTGAAAAACCACCAAATCAAGAGAGAACAAAAGCAACACTCTCTCTCTCGAAGCCTATGATCTATACATTTTTCTCCCCCTTTGGAAACAAGTTACCAACAAGTTCATAGAAAATGCATAGTGCTAGATCGACTCTCAGGCTTGATCTTCAGGTGGTGGAGTCCGGATAACGCCGAGGACGAAAGCTTGATTGAAGTAGATGGAGCTGGAGCTGATGTAGGTGCTGGAGCTGGTGGCACGGAGGCTGTAGCTGGTGCAGATGAAGTTGCTCTTGTGTCAGGAACTGGCACAGCAGATGACCTCTGGGCTCTAGGCACTCTGGCAAATGCATCAGTTGTTGTTTTGCCCTTCCTCTCCTGCATGTCATCTTGTAGTTGCTCCACTGCAGACTGAATCTCAGTTACTTTCACATCTAAGTCATAGAACTTTTGTTCTATGATTCTCTCCAAGCTCTCCTGATTTTGAGTGAGGGTGGCCAATCCCTTCTCAATCCTCAGGGTTGATTCTATTAAGTATCCGAGCCGCTCCTACTTGTTCTTCAAGAAATACTCAGATGCCTCCTCTTGAGTTGGCATCCTGGCAGCCTTCTCCTTCCTTGCCGTCTCCTTCGTCTCTTGTGCTTGAACTGACGATGGATCATTCTCATTCATGACAACCTCATTGTCCTTAATGTCTGGATAAATTGGAAAATGCTCTTTATCCAATAGATATTTGCCTGTGCCCATCTTTGAGTTAATCAACTCCTGGATCTGAGGGGCATATCCACAACTTCTTTTACGATCACCGCAGTCCTCTTAATGGTTTCAACCATAAGGCTCATGACTTTGAATTTCTGTGGCACATCAAACAAATGCAACATGTTGATTGTATGCCCTCTGATCATGTTGTGGTCACCAGACTTTGGCGATGAGGGTATGCCTTAAGATGGTATTGATAGTAGGCAGCCCCGATGAAGAAAGTGGACTGATCCAAAAGAGAAAGTCTCTAGGGCTTCGTCTGGGATCTCCTTGTACATGTGTGTCATGGTATTGTGTCCCATTTTCTTCTTTGCATATACATCCAGGTCATCTTCATTCTCCTTTGGGGCATTTATCAGCTTTGCCCACTCCTCAACAGTTGACTGGTACCTTGTACCTTCAGACATCCACACTATCCTGCCATCTGGATAAAAGTGTCTTTGTGGAGTAGAAGCGCATGATAAGTTCATCGTTCCAGTTGGTGAGCTTTTGCCCAACAAAGTCTGCAACTCCAACAACAACAAAACTGTCTTGCACTCCAGTGATAGTGCTCTACATTTTCTTTCATGTAGGTCCATCGACCCACCTCATATCACACACTATGGGCTTCTTATCCAGTGAGCAGTCTCATAAAGGTCCTGCTGTTCCTTGGTGTGGAATCTGTAGTCCACGGCAGTTCTTCTCCTTGAGGCATATGGATCTGTCATCCTCCATAGCCTCAACCCATTGTCTCTTTTGATCTTCATATCCTCAGCCACAGGATGGGCATCATTGTGATGCAGTATCTTGGGCTTGAGCTTCCTCGTAACTTGTCCTTCTTCATCTTCTTCTTGACAACCTCGTAACCTTTGGGGCCTTGTTCTTCTCCGTAGCTGGAATACTCCTGGTATTCCCCTTTGGTGCAGACTTGGCCTTGGGGGCAGCTTTGGGTGCTTCCTTGGGCTTAGATGTGGCAGCCCCTGATCTTATAGCATCACCCATAAGTTTGGGTGCCTTTGGTGCTGGTGCAGCTATCTCTTCTTCCTCTTCCATCATGGAAGGCTTCGCAATAACTCTGACTGTGGTCTTCTTGACCCTCTCTTTCCTTTTCTTCCCTTCTGCAGCAGCTGGCTCTTTGGGATCAGGCTTTTCAGGAATTTGAGTTGATGCTCTGACCTTTAGCATAGGTGTCCTCTTGGCAGGAACCTTCTTATTGAGTCCAGGATTTGAGCTATGTGCTGAGCCATACTCCTTTTTGAGCACAACCTTCTTGGAGGTTGCTTCATCCTCTTCTTCCCTATAATCCTCATCTTCTGAATCTGAGGTTTTCTTCTTCCTTTGCCTGGTGGCAGCTTTAGGCAGATTGCTTGGGGTGCTCCTGTTGACTTCATCTGAAGAGCTGGAGGGACTAGTGCCCTCACTCATGTTCTCCTATTCCTCTGACCTGTTACATTTGTCACTCTGAGTGCGACATCTTGTTATTGACCCTGTGAAGAGTTATAGATGAGGTAGAGTGGATGAGCATCACAAAATGCAGAGATTTTTGCAAAAGAATGACTCAAAAATTCAGTTTTAGTTTTCCACAGAAAGCATTTCGGATCAACAAATTTTCAAACTCGGTGATACCGAAGCAGTTTTGGAACCTAAACTGATGAACTCGGTTGGACCGAGTCACAGTTCGGTGGCACCGAGACTGCTAGGGTTTATCAAAGTCCTAAAATCGGTCTCACCGATTAGTAATTCTCGGTCAGACCGAGTCTTACTAGTGCAATGGCATAAGCCAAATCGATGGGACCGAGTTTTTCAACTCGGTGGGTCCGAGATGGTTTCGGCGGAAACCTAAACCTAAATTTTCAAATCAAAACTATTCTAAGGATTGCATTGATTGGATAGGAGTGTTTCAATCGTGTCAAGAATCAATAAGAACACAATGTGCTGAGAATCGGACGAGGAAAGCACAGTGATCGAGTCCATACCCTAGTTCGGCGGAGACTCGCTTCTGGTAACGACGAGGTTGAACTCCGTTGGCGGCGGATACCAGCGACAGTGGTTGGCGGCGAGGAGGCGATCCGGAGACCACGGAGGCAGAGCGAGCTATTGTGAGGCGAAGAGGTTCGGAGAAATTTCCAAATTTTGCCCGTGACTATATATAGCCCGACCACAGCCGGTGTGATCGAGTGGAACAACTTCGGTGGCACCGAGATGCAAAACTGTGTACAATTATTGCAACTCGGTGTGACCGAAGAGTTCAAATCGGTTGCACCGAGATTGAAAACCTAGATCGACTAAGTGATCTCGGTAAGACCGAAATGGAGGAATCGGTAAGACCGAAAATCACAAAGAAGTTTTGGAAGTTTAAGTCTATGATGAATCGGGGACTCCGAGTGCTCCTCACACAGTGGTTCGAATCTGACTTGATCAAATTTTGTGATGTAGCATGAACAGAGTTTGAGACGAGAAAAGCATAGATAGCTAAAGAAGGTTCTTAGGCATTCTTGTCCATCCACTTGGCCAAAGAAAAAGAAGCCAATCAATCAAAACAACAAGTGTATGTCCTTGAATGAGTAAAGTATGCATCCAACATGCTCACACAATAAGATGGCAAATGAAATATGTGACAAAGCATGCACAACCAATTCTAGCATCTATCAAGCAATTGGCGATGACTAGGTCATCTATATATGAGTATATTGACTTAGGAGTCAAATGATAGACATTTGATCATAGGTCATACTCATATTTTAAGCTCAAGTGGGGTTACCACTTTTACATAAAGCATTTATGTGTTCACATCATTAGAGTTGCTTTGACTCAATTCTTAGAGTTAAGCTCCCCCTAGATGTGAGATCCCCCCTAAGAGGGATGAACTAACCTTGGGTTTTGTCGATGATGAGTTCATGTAGGTGTTGAAGATGTGGATGCTCAATGTTGATGTAGATCCTTTTGGAGCAATCCTTTGGAGTGAGTTGCACTTTCAATACCTACATGGGTTAGTCCCACAAGGAACAAACAAGTATATCCATAGACATAGAGTGATGCACACACAAAATGATGTCCATGAAATCATTAGGTTACCTTGTCCCTTGCCTTACCAACATAAGGGTTTGTGACTCCTTGAACTAGTGCAAGATATGGAAGTTGATTGCACTTGTCCTTGCCATAATGATATGAGTGAAATATATTGGCGGAGTCACCCTCAAGAACTCTCTAGTTCTTCTTCTTCTGGATCCACATCATCTTGATGGGAATCCTTGGAGTTAGTTGTACTTGATGAGGTAGAACTTGGCGTAGTCTTGGGAATCCACTTGACCGAGACCTTAGGTGCTTCTTCAAATGCATCAATCTCTTCTTGAAGCTTGTCCTTGCCTTTGTTCTTGTGGTCTTGTGGTGGAAGATCATCTTGTGCCTGTGTTCCCTTGAAGGAAGTAGGATCATACTTCTCTTGTTGAGGAACAAACTTCATCTTGGGGTATTGATCTTCTTCCCACTCAACTCCATTGGCATTGAACTTTCGTTCAAAACCAACACCTTGATTCTTCCGGTGCCTTCCTTGCTTGCGTACAATTTCCTCGAATTGCTTACTCCCGGCAAGGCTCTTGTATACACCTTTCTCTATAATTCCCTTCATAAGCTATTTTATTGCTCAAGTGTAACTTGGCTAAGAGAATCATTAGTGGAATCAAGAGAACTACTAGAAGCAAAAATATTGGATTTAGCATTGTTATTGTTACTACTAGAAGAAGAATCTTTCTTGTTCTTGTTACTAGACTTGACTTGAGGCATGTAAGTAGATAAGATTAAACGCTTGGCAATGTAAGAAGAACTTTTCTTACGGAGATCATCATTGATTGCTTTTAAGAACTCATGCTCTTGCTCAAGATTGAGCTTTTCAAAGCGTAACTTCTCATGAGCCCTTAAAAGTTCTCGATGATCTTCAAAGATAGTTTCATGAGCTAACTTAAGAGTGTTTAGTTCTTTAGTTAGACGCTCAATTTTCTCCTTATCATTGTCATTCGTTTCAACTTGATTAGCATGATTAATTGATGTTTCATCATAGTATTCATCACTAGAGTTGTCAACAATTAAATCATCATCACCTAGCAAGTCATCTTCATCAACATCAAAATCAATATACTCGGGGTGTGTTACCTTAGGACCTTTGGCCATGAAGAATCTACCAATTCCTTCATTTGGTGATTCAAATATGTCGTAGGAGTTGGTTGACACAAGTGCTAGACCGGCAACACCTTCATCTTGAGTATATTCGGAGTCGGAGTGATAGCTTCTCTCGGAGTGATGGTCGGAGTCGGAGCCGGATACCCATTCACCAACATGAGCTTGATGTCTTCGTTTTGTGTAGCCCTTTGATGACTTGTCCTTCCTTTCCGAATCCTTGCTTCTCCGTGAGGGTCTTCGTTCATAACGATCATCTCTACTCCTCCTCTCTCTTGGTGGTGATTCTTCTCTTCTACTTATTTTTTTGGAGAGTCTTCTCTTCTTTTGTAGGGTGCCGTACACTCATTGGAATAGTGTCCGAGTCTCCCACAATTGTAGCAATTTCGCTCTCGACTAGAAGATCTTTTGTCATTGTAAGACCTAGACTTGGAGCTTCTTTCTTTGCTTCTACTCTTGTAGAATTTGATGAAGTTCTTCACCATTAAGCTCAATTCTTCATTGAAGGTTTGTTTCTCACTTGATGATGTGGGGGCTTCACTTGAGGCTTTGTAAGCACCACTTGACTTGTTGTGAAGTTCCTCCTTATTCTTAAGTGATATCTCATGAGCAACAATTCTTCCAATGACTTCCGTTGGTTTGAGATCTTTGTAGTTTGGCATCATTTGAATCAATGTGCACACGGTATCATACTTTCCATCCAATGCTCTTAGGATCTTCTTGATGATGAATCTGTCGGTCATCTCTTCACTCCCTAAGCGGCAATTTCATTTGTGATAAGTGCAAGCCTAGAGTACATTTCAGCGACACCTTCACCATCCTTCATTTTGAACTTGTCAAGCTGACTTTGGAGCACATCCAATTTGGATTCCTTGACGGATTCGGTATCTTCATGCATATCAATCAAAGTATCCCAAATTTCCTTTGCATTCTCAAGACGGCTGATTTTGTTGAATTCTTCGGGGCACAATCCGTTGAATATGATATCACAAGCTTGAGCGTTGTATTGCAACATCTTCAATTCTTCCGCATTAGCTTCACGGTTCGGCTCTCTCCCATCAAAGAATTCACCTTGCAAGCCAATACAAATAATTACCCAAACGGCGGGGTTATGTCCAAGAATATGCATTTTCATCTTATGCTTCCAACTAGCAAAATTAGTACCATCAAAGTAAGGACCTCTCACGGTGATAATTTCCTCGCTAGACGCCATACTCTCCTAGGTTGTGAAACCAAGGCTATGACCACCAAAAGCTATGGAAATCAAAGCAAATGGAGACCAAAGCTCTGATACCACTTGTAGGACCTTGAAGTATGTCTAGAGGGGGTGATTAGAGTACTTGACCAATTAAAAACTTAGCCTTTTACCAGTTTTAGAGTTTGGCAGATTTTAGCTATCTTAGGACAAGTCAAGCAATCATCACACAATTCAAGCAAGCATGCAAAGAGTATATTGGCAGCGGAAATTAAAGCATGCAACTTGCAAGAAAGTAAAGGGAAGGGTTTGGAGGATTCAAACGCAATTGGAGACACGGATGTTTTTGGCGTGGTTCCGATAGGTGGTGCTATCGTACTTCCACGTTGGTGGAGACTTCAACCCACGAAGGGTAACGGTTGCGCGAGTCCACGAAGGGCTCCACCCACGAAGGGTCCACGAAGTAGCAACCTTGTCTAACCCACCATGGCTTTCGCCCACGAAGGACTTGCCTCACTAGCGGTAGATCTTCATGAAGTAGGCGATCTCCTTGCCCTTACAAACTCCTTGGTTCAACTCCACAATCTTGTTGGAGGCTCCCAAGTGACACCTAGCCAATCTAGGAGACACCACTCTCCAAGAAGTAACAAATGGTGTGTTGATGATGAACTCCTTGATCTTGTGCTTCAAATGATAGTCTCCCCAACACTCAACTCTCTCTCATAGGATTTGGATTTGGTGGAAAGAGGATTTGAGTGGAAAGCAACTTGGGGAAGGCTAGAGATCAAGATTCATATGGTAGGAATGGAATATCTTGGCCTCAACACATGAGTAGGTGGTTCTCTCTCAGAAATGGTAAGTTGGAAGTGTAGGTTTAGTCTGATGGCTCTCTCCACGAATGAAGAGGAGGTGGAGAGGTATATATAGCCTCCACACAAAATCTAACCGTTACACACAATTTACCAATCTCGGTGGGATCGAATCAACAAACTCGGTCATACCGATTTAGGTAAACCTAGTGATCGTTAGGGTTTTCGGTGGGACTGACATGCATCTCGGTAGGACTGATATGGTTAGGGTTAAGGCATAACGTAATCTCGGTGAGACCGATTACACAAACTCGGTGAGACCGATTTTGGTAATTAGCTAACCAAAGAGTTGGTCAACTAAACTCGGTGGGACCGATTTGCTCTTTTCGGTGAGACCGAAATGTTACAAAAGGGAAACAGAGAGTTTACATTGCAATCTCGATGGGACCGATCCGCTCTTTCGGTGAGACCGAAAAGTTACGAAAAGGAAACAAAGAGATTACAATCCCATCTCGGTGAGACCGAGATCCCTATCGGTAGAACCGATTTGCCTAGGGTTTGTGGCAGTGGCTATGACATATGAAATCGGTGGCGCCGGATAGAAAGAATAGGTGAGACCGATTTTGGCGTTAGGTTTAGGTCATATGTGGATGTGAGAAAGTAGCTAAGGGTTTTGGAGCATATCACTAAGCACATGAAGCAAGAGGCTCATTAAGCAACACCTCATCCCTCCTTGATAGTATTGGCTTTTCCTGTAGACTCAATGTGATCTTGAATCACTAAAATATAAAATGAAGAGTCTTGAGCTTTTGAGCTTGAGCCAATCCTTTGTCAATAGCATTTTGAGGCATCCATTTTCATCATCCATGCCATGCCATTCATTGAGCTTTCCTGAAATGTTCATCTTGGAATAGCATTAGCTCAATGAGCTATATGTTGTTATGAATTACCAAAACCACCTAGGGATAGTTGCACTTTCAATTTGAAACAATGCGGAATAGTTTCACAACTCACGCCACCTAGAACACCACAACGTAATGGTGTGTCCGAATGTCGTAATCGCACTTTATTAGATATGGTGCGATCTATGATGTCTCTTACTGATTTGCTGCTATCGTTTTGGGGTTATGCTTTAGAAACGGCTGCATTCATGTTAAATAGGGCACCATCTAAATCCGTTGAGACGACACCTTATGAACTGTGTTTTGGCAAGAAACCCAAGTTGTCGTTTCCTAAAGTTTGGGGCTGCGATGCTTATGTGAAAAAGCTTTAACCTGATAAGCTCGAACCCAAATCGGAGAAATGTGTCTTTATAGGATACCCAAAAGAGATTGTTGGGTACACCTTCTATCACAGATCCGAAGGCAAGACATTAGTTGCTAAGAATGGATCCTTTCTAGAGAAGGAGTTTCTCTCGAAAGAAGTGAGTGGGAGGAAAGTAGAACTTGATGAGGTAATTGTACCTGCTCCCTTATTGGAAAGTAGTTCATGACATAAATCTGTTTCTGTGACTCCTACACCAATTAGTGAGGAAGCTAATGATGATGATCATATAACTTCATATCAAGTTACTACTGAACCTCGTAGGTCAACCAGATAAGATCCGCACCAGAGTGGTACGTCAATCCTATTCTGGAGGTCATGTTATTTGACCATTACGAACCTACGAACTATGAGGAAGCGATAATGAGCCCAGATTCCGCAAAATGGCTTGAGGCCATGAAATCTGAGATGGGATCCATGTATGAGAACAAAGTGCGGACTTTGGGTGACTTGCCTGATGATCGGCAAGCCATCGAGAATAAATGGATCTTCAAGAAGAAGACTGACACTAAGGGTAATGTTACTGTCTACAAAGCTCGACTTGTTGCGAAAGGTTTTTGACAAGTTCAAGGAGTTGACTACGATGAGACATTCTCACCCGTAGCGATGCTTAAGTCCGTCCGAATCATGTTAGCAGTTGCTGCATTTTATGATTATGAAATTTGGCAAATGGATGTAAAGACTACATTCTGAATGGATTTCGGGAAGAAGAGTTGTATATGATGCAACTGGAAGGTTTTATCAATCCAAAGGATGCTAACAAAGTGTGCAAACTCCAGCGATCCATGTACTGACTGGTGCAAGCATCTCGGAGTTGGAATAAACATTTTGATAGCGTGATCAAAGAATATGGTTTTATATAGACTTTCGGAGAAGCCTGTATTTACAAGAAAGTGTGGGAGCTCTATAGCATTTCTAATATTATATGTGGATGACATATTGTTGATCGGAAATGATATAGAATTTCTAGATAGCATAAAAGGATACTTGAACAAGAGTTTTTCAACGAAAGACCTCGGTGAAGTTGCTTATATATTGGCCATCAAGATCTATAGAGATAGATCGAAACGCTTAATTGGACTTTCACAAAGCACATACCTTGATAAAGTTTTGAAGAAGTTCAAAATGGATCAGGCAAATAAAGGGTTCTTGCCTGTGTTACAAGGTGTGAAATTGAGTTAGACTCAATGCCCGACCACTGCAGAAGATAGAGAGAAAATGAAAGTTGTTCCCTATTCTTCAGCCATAGGCTCTATCATGTATGCAATGATGTGTGCTAGACCTGATGTGTGCCTTGCTATTAGTTTAGCAGGGAGGTACCAAAGTAATCCAGGTGTGGATCACTGGACAGCGGTCAACAACATCCTGAAATACCTGAAAAGGACTAAGGATATGTTTCTCGTTTATGGAGGTGACAAAGAGCTCGTCGTAAATGGTTACATCAATGCAAGTTTTAACACTGATCCGGATGACTCTAAGTCACAAACTGGATACGTATTTATATTGAACGGTGGAGCTGTCAATTGGTGCAGTTCTAAGCAAAGCATCGTGGCGGGATCTACGTGTGAAGCGGAGTACATAGCAGCTTCAAAAGCAGCAAATGAAGGAGTCTGGATGAAGGAGTTCATATCCGATCTAGGTGTCATACCTAGTGCATCGGGTCCAATGAAAATCTATTGTGACAATCTTTGGTGCAATTGCCACGGCAAAGGAATCCAGATTTCACAAGAGAACCAGGCACATCAAGAGACGCTTCAATTCCATCCACGATCAAGTCAAGGAGGGAGACATAGAGATTTGCAAGATACATACGGATCTGAATGTTGCAGACCCGTTGACTAAGCCTCTCTCACGAGCAAAATATGATCAGCAACAAGACTCCATGGGTGTTAGAATCATTACTGCGTTATCTAGATTATTGACTCTAGTGCAAGTGGGAGACTGAAGGAAATATGCCCTAGAGGCAATAATAAAGTTGTTATTTATATTTCCTTGTATCATGATAAATGTTTATTATTCATGCTAGAATTGTATTAACCGGAAAATTAGTACATGTGTGAATACATAGACAAACAGAGTGTCACTAGTATGCCTCTACTTGACTAGCTCGTTGAATCAAGGATGGTTAGCTTTCCTAGCCATAGACATGAGTTGTCATTTGATTAACGGGATCACATCATTAGGAAATGATGTGATTGACTTGACCCATTCCGTTAGCTTAGCACCTCATCGTTTAGTATGTTGCTATTGCTTTCTTCATGACTTATACATGTTCCTATGACTATGAGATTATGCAACTCCCGAATACCGGAGGAATGCTTTATGTGCTAGCAAACGTCACAACGTAACAGGTGATTATAAAGGTGCTCTATAGGTGTCTCTGATGGTGTTTGTTGAGTTGGCATAAATCGAGATTAGGATTTGTCACTGCGATTGTCGGAGAGGTATCTCTGGGCCCTCTCGGTAATGCACATCACTATAAGCCTTGCAAGCAATGTGACTAATGAGTTAGTTATGGGATGATGCATTATGGAATGAGTAAAGAAACTTGCCGGTAACAAGATTGAACTAGTTATTGAGATACCGATGATCGAATCTTGGGCAAGTAACATACCGATGACAAAGGGAACAAGGTATGTTGTTATGCGGCTTGACCGATAAAGATCTTCGTAGAATATGTGGGAGCCAATATGAACATCAAGGTTCCTCTATTGGTTATTGACCGGAGATATGTGTCGGTCATGTCTACATAGTTCTCTAACCCGTAGGGTCGGCACGCTTAACGTTCGGTGACGATCGGTATTATGAGTTTATGTGTTTTGATGTACCGAAGGAAGTTCGGACTCCCGGATATGATCACGGACATGACGAGGAGTCTCGAAATGGTCGATACATAAAGATTGATATATTGGACGGTTATATTTGGACACCGGAATTGTTCCGGGTGATTTCGGAGAAAACCGGAGTGCCGGAGGGTTACCGGATCCCCCCCGGGGGGGAAAGATTGGGCCTACATGGGCCATAGGGAAGAGGGGAGCAGCCACAAGGGGCAGCCACTCCCCCTCCCTATAGGGAGTCCGAATTGTACTAGGGAGGGGGTGTCGGTGGGAAACGACACCTATGGGATCACGAGAATCCCTACTACGGTTGCCGGGGCGTAGGGTTGTGAGAAGAGCAGGATTAGCAGTCAACACAAGGATCGTATACCCAGGTTCGGGCCGCGAGGATGCGTAATACCCTAGTCCTGCTTTGGTGGTTGTATTTCAGAGAGTTCTTGAGCTCTCGAACTAGCTATGGTGGTTGCGTGGTCCAAAAGAGTCGAATCCCTCTCCAGTACGCCATGGGCCTCCTTTTATAGTCGAAAGGGGCTGCCACAGTGGCACACAGGAGGTGTAAAAGGCATACAGTACCGCGAGCTTATCACCCGTATTACAGGGCAAGGCGCATTTAATGTGCCGCTGAGGTGTCCCCTAGCTTTATCGGGGACGGGAGCGAGGCCCGTCCCGGCGTCGCCGCTCCTCCTCACTTCGACACGCGCCCTGGCCAGCGATGCGTGAGGTGCCATGTAGGCAGACAGGCAGCTGAGGTGGCGCGGTGGTAGGGTCTTCACGAAGATCTGCATGCCGCCAAGCAGGCACTCGCTGGGTTGGCCTGGGAGCTACATGTTGCCACACAGGTGCCAGCCCAGCTGGTTGGGTTGGCAGCTGCATGCAAACGACGGTGGAAAACTTTGGCTGGCGCGGGCCTGGCAGTGGCCCCGCTGATGTCCTCGGCAAGGGCCTTGCCGTGGCGCGCAGTCGTCCCCGGCAAGGATATTGCCGGGGGTCTTGTGGCTTTCCTCGGCAAGGATTCCGCCGAGGGTCCCCGTCTTCTGGTCCTCATCTGATCTCATACGTTCGTGGTCTTGACAAAGATCTGCATGTCACTAACGGAGGTGCCTCCCGAGCCTGGGTTCCAACACAGCTGTTGGTGATACTTGGAACCCCTGGGCTCAAGGGTGGCTCGCTCTGTGGGTGCTGGGCAAGTTGCCCCGGCAAGGCTCTTGCCGGGGCCGCGGAGGCCGCCCCGGCAAGGATCTTGCCTAGGGAGTCCACCTCGCCCCTTTGCTCTCAGTGCTCCTGGTCCTGGCGTTGTCGTGGTTGTCTTGGGCTTCGGCTTCTCTCCGGCTCCCCTCCTCTGCCTTGCTTAGTGTGGCTGTGGCGCGTGGCTCCGACTGCCCGCGGACAAGTAAAGGGGTACAAAGGTGTGCCCCTACTTTTGTACACCGACAGGAGCACCCGGGCCTGGGCCACACATAAGCGCGACACATTGTTGGGCCAGGCCCAGAATGTTGCGCGGGCAGGCAGGGCGGATTTTACCGTAGTAACTGCTTATCCGCTGAGCTTCCCCACGACCCGTGTGCGACGTGTAGGGTCGTGCATGACGTGGGATCATGCGTGATGCAGTTCCCGCACGCATGCGTCACATAGCAGTTAATGGGAAAGGAGGCGGCCCGCGCCTTCCCCATAAAAAGGAATAACCGCGGGCACGCTGCTCACTTTACCCCTTCCGCGCCTTCTTCCAATCTCAGAGCCGCCGCCCCCTTCTCCTTCCTCCCTAAGCTTTGCTCTTGCTCGTCGCCGCCGTGTCCCCGTTGTCTTCCGTCTCTTGCTCCCCTAGCCGCCATGGCACCCAAATCCACCAAGGGCAAGGCCAAGGACGCCGGAGTGACGGAGCCGCCGGAGAGTGCGCTGGCGACGCAGCGGACGCATCTCACCTGCTTCCCCTCGACGGTCGACGTGTTCGAGCCCCGGGAGGCCTTCAAACCCTTGTGGGGGGTCAAGACGGGGGAAGAGAAGACGGGGCATCCAGCCACGCGCGTCATCCCCGCCAATTGCGCCGAGGCCGCTCCAAATCGATACCCTTTCTTCGTCGACTACTTCTCTTGCGGGCTATGTCCCCCCTTCTCTGATTTCTTCAGCGACGTCATGCACACCTACGGCTTCCACCTTTTGGATTTTACTCCAAATGTCGTGGCGTGCATGGATCTTTTCGCGCACCTCTGCGAGGGCTTCGCCGGGGTGCACCCCAACACGGCGCTCTTCCGCCACTACTTCTCCCCTCGGATCCAATGGGGGGTGCCATCTCTGGCTGCATCACCTGAATCCCACGGTCCAAGGGGGCATACCCGGAGGGCGCCTTGAAGGAGAGGTGGGAAGAATGGCGGGGCCGGTAGTGCTGGATCGAGGAGAAGGACCCGCCGGCGTTCTGTGAGGTTCGCCAGGCGCCACTGGTCCGCAGGAGCGACGTCGATGCCAACGGCGAGAAGCTCACGATCGCCACCACCAGGATCCTTCGGCTTACTGAGGCCGGGCTCACCCTCGAGATGATTGGGGCGGATTTCATCCGCCGCCGGATCGCTCCACTGCACAACAAGGGGACGCCGGCCTAGCTCTTCACGAACGCCGCCGACATCATGAGGCTTCGCCCCGGCCTCGACCACAACTTCACAGTGATGGGGCACGCTCACTTCTGCCAGCGGCTCTTCCAGCTCGACGTGAACCGCGACGACGAGGTCGAGCGGACCGGCAAGGCCACGAGGGCCGCCGTGAAGGCCGGCAAGGTCGCCAAGGGGCCCTTGTTCAAGTTGCCTGCAGGAGTGGTCCCGCTGAGCAACAATTCGCGCCGGACCAAGATCATTGCCATGATGCCGGACTTCAACGCGCATGGCCTTGATCCGAGCTGGGTCGAGCCGGAGGAGATTAAGGTGCAGGAGTTCTTCGACACCTTGCATGAGGGGTACGTCACTGCCGAGCCGCAGCTTGTCCAGGACACCACCCAGGCGGAGCTAGACTACATCACGGCCAGGGTAATGGAGGCGAAGCTTGCCGAGGAGGCCGGCAGCGCCGGTGGCGTGGAGGACAGGGCCGCGACGGCCGCGGAGGAGGAGGAGCTCGTCCGGTTAGTAGAGGCCGCTGGGGAGGCCAGCAGCGCCGGCACCGAGGCTCCTCTTGTTGAGGATGCGGCCGACGAGTCGTCGGAGGAGGAGGCCGGGGCTGTTGACCCTCCGGCCACGGGGAGAGGGCGAGTCCTGCGGCGGGCCACTTCTGGCGAGCCGGTACGGCCCGTCAAGGCCGCACGGTGGCCAAAGTCTTCGGAGGAGTCCGCACGTCATACGAGGGCCGCGGCGGCGAAGAAGGTGGTGAAGGCCGATGTGGCAAAGAAGAAAGCATCTGCCTCCTCTTTGTCCAAGCGCGCCCAGACTCCGCCCTCCTACCCTCCTCCGGCAGACGCTGACGCAGGGGTCACCTTCGACTTAGGGTCACTCAGCCCCAGAAGAAGGAGGAAGACAACAGAGGAGGAGATGGACGACGAGTGAGTATCATGTTCCTCCCTGTCATCTCCGTCTCTTCAATCTGTGCCGCTTGTCTTGATTTGTTTCCGCCTTCGCAGGGACACGGAAATGATGGCCCAGAGGGTGAAGAGGGCCAAGGCCTCGGCGGGCGGCCAGCCCCCGGCGGGTACTTCGAGGGCGCCATTGGTGGTGCTGAGCAGCCCGGACAGCAGCCCCCAGTGTAAGTTCATCACTCTCCCCTCATCGACATGTGTCGGGGGTATGACGCTTTGGTACTGACCTCGCCGGGTGCGCAGGAGGAGAGCAGCGGCAGGAGGAGCCACAGAGGGCTACTCCCAACACACCGCCCTCATCGACCACGCCGCCCAGAGGGGCATCCCCGGCAAGGGCGTCGAGCACCGAGCCCACGCACATGGAGGAGGAGGAGGAGAACTCGGGCGCCGGTGGCTTCGCCTCGGCGCCAAACATTGGCGGGGAAGGGACTTCTGCTTCCCAGCCTGGCACTGGTAAGTTGTTCGCCTTTCGTCCCTGTTCCTTTTTCTTTCTGACCCTTGGTCTTGGCCTTGCCTCACTCCCTCCTTTGGTGCCCAGATCCCTCCTCGGCGGACCCAGGGGACGTGGACGCCATCATCGCGGACATCGCCAAGGCCGCCGCGACGGAGGCCGAGGAGGCCGCCAAGGGCGCTGCTGAGGACGCTGCCAAGGGGCCTGCCGAGGAGCCCGGCAAGGCCACTGCCGAGGAGGCCGGCAAGGCTGCCACCGAGGAGGAGGTGGTCGATGACCAGCCTTCCTCCTCTGCCGCCTCTGGCTCCGGCAAGTACCTGAGGGTGAGTGACGACTTGTTCGTCCACCTTCCAGGTGCGTCGAGCACCAGGACGCCCGTCGAGGGAGAGGTGTTTGATGATGAAGTGCTTGCCGCCGCCGGGCTCGAAGGTGTCGACGAGCCGAGCGCAGGTGGCGATAGCTCCCAGGAGGAGCGGCTCCTCCAGGACATGGGTGCCAACTTTCGGAGGCTCCAGGTGCTCCACCGCGCCCGTCTGGACAAGGCCAAGTCCAGGATGGCAGTGGCGGAGAAGGCGGAGGCGGACCTCAAGGTGCGCGTCACCGAGACGCAGACTTGGTTCCGCCAAGCCTGTGAAGAGCCGAAGACCGCCCAGGGTGAGCTGGCCAAGCGTGAGGTGGAGCTCACCATGCAGCGGGCCGACATCGAGAAGGCCCAAGAGACGGCGGAGAACTTGGTCGCCGCAGCCGAGGCCGCCCAGCACGAGGCCGTGTTGAACTCCCAGGAGGAGGATCTCGCCAAGCGTGAGGCGGACATCGATGCTAAACTCCACGCCAAGGACAAGGAGGTGTAGAAGCTAGTGGTGCGGCGGACCCAAGAGCTGGAGCAGAGGCACAGGGAGGCGCTCGATGCCAAGGCTCTGATTCACGCCGGCAAGGTGAAGGAGTTGGAGGTGGAGCGGGACGGGCTCAAGGAGCAGGCCCTGAAGCTGTCCTAGGAGAAGGACACGCTCAACAGCGCCTTGATGGAGGCACAGGGCGCGGTGATACGTCTCCAACGTATCTATAATTTTTGATTGTGTCCATGCTATTATATTATCCGTTTTGGATGTTTATGGGCTTTATTAAACACTTTTATATTATTTTTGGGACTAACCTATTGACCCGAGCCCAGTGCAGTTCCTGTTTTTCCCTTGTTTCAAGAGCCAAGAAAAGGAATATCAAACGGAGTCGAAACGGAATGAAACCATCTGGAGAAGTTATTTTTGGAAGGAAAGCTACCCGATAGACTTGGAATGCACGTCAGGAAAGAAACGAGGGAGCCACGAGGTAGGGGGCGCGCCCACCCCCCTAGGGTACGCCCTCCACCCTCGTTGGCCCCTCGTGGCTCCCCTGACATATTTCTTCCGCCTATATATATCCATATACCCTAAAAACTTCGGGGAACAGAATAGATCGGGAGTTCCGCCGCCGCAAGCCTCTAAAGCCACCAAAAACCTCTCGGGAGCCAGTTCTGGCACCCTGCCGGAGGGGGGAACCCTCACAGGTGGCCATCTTCATCATCCCGGCGCTCTCCATGATGATGAGGGAGTAGTTCACCCTCGGGGTTGAGGGTATGTATGAGTAGCTATGTGTTTGATCTCTCTATCTCTCTCTCTCTCTCTCTCTCTCTCTCTCTCTCTCTCGTGTTCTTGATTTGGCACGATCTTGATGTATCGCGAGCTTTGCTATTATAGTTGGATCTTATGTTGCTTCTCCCCCTCTACTCTCTTGTAATGGATTGAATTTTCCCTTTGAAGTAATCTTATCGGTTTGAGTCTTTAATGAATTGAGAACACTTGATGTATGTCTTGCCGTGCATATCTGTGGTGACAATGGGACATCACGTGATTCACTTGATGTATGTTTTGGTGATCAACTTGCGGGTTCCGCCCATGAACCTATGCATAGGGGTTGGCACACGTTTTCGTCTTGATTCTCCAGTCGAAACTTTGGGGCACTCTTTGAGGTTCTATGTGTTGGTCGAATAGATGAATCTGAGATTGTGTGATGCATGTCGTATAATCATACCCACGGATACTTGAGGTTACATTGGAGTATCTAGGTGACATTAGGGTTTTGGTTGATTTGTGTCTTAAGGTGTTATTCTAGTACGAATTCTAGGGCTGTTTGTGACACTTATAGGAATAGCCCAACAGATTGGTTGGAAAGAATAACTTTGAGGTGGTTTCATACCCTACCATAATCTCTTCGGTTGTTCTCCACTATTAGTGACTTTGGATTGACTCTTTGTTGCATGTTGAGGGATAGGTATATGATCCAATTATGTTATTATTGTTGAGAGAACTTGCACTAGTGAAAGTATGAGCCCTAGGCCTTGTTTCCTAGCATTGCAATACCGTTTACGCTCACTTTACCACTTGTTACCTTGCTGTTTTTATATTTTCAGATTACAAAAACCCATATCTACCATCCATATTGCACTTGTAGCACCATGTCTTCGCCGAACTAGTGCACCTATACAATTTACCATTGTATTGGGTGTGTTGGGGACACAAGAGACTCTTTACTATTTGGTTGCAGGGTCGCTTGAGAGAGACGATCTTCATCCTATGCCTCCCACGGATTGATAAACCTTAGGTCATCTACTTGAGGGAAATTTGCTACTGTCCTAGAAACCTCTGCACTTGGAGGCCCAACGATGTCTACAAGAAGAAGGTTGCGTAGTAGACATCAAGCAGTTTCTGGCGCCGTTGCCGGGGAGGTGAGTGCTTGAAGTTATATCTTTATATCTTGCAATCGAATCTTTTTGTTTCTTGTTTTATCACTAGTTTAGTCTATAAAAGAAAACTACAAAAAAATGGAGTTGAGTTTGCCTCATACGCTTCATCTTTTTAATATCTTTCGTGAGTATGATGGAAAGGAAAATTGTGCTCAAGTGCTAGGAGAAGAAATCTATAAAATGTTTGGCACTAGATCTTTGAATGATGAGCATGATTGCAATGTTGTTAGTATGAATTCTTTGAATACCCATGATGCTAATGATATGCAAAGCCACAAGCTTGGGGATATTATGTTTGATGAAGATTATATTTTTTGTCCCCCAAGCTTTGATGAGCAAATTTACTATGATGAAAGAATGCCTCCTATCTATGATGATTATTGTGATGACACGTATTCTTTAAAGAATAATGATAACCATGAAACTTGTCATCTTGATCTTAATTTTCAATCATATGATAGTTATTTTGTTGAGTTTACTCCCACTATTCCGAATGAGAAGAATTTTGCTTATGTGGAGAGTAGTAAAAATTATATGCTTGTAGATCATGAAAATAATGCTTTAGGTGCTGGTTATATTGTTGAATTAATTCATGATTCTACTGAAAATTATTATGAGAGAGGACCATATGCTTCTACATATTGCAATAATATCAAGTTTCCTCTCTATGTACTTAAAGTTTTGAAGTTATCCTTGTTTTACCTTCCTATCCAAGTTGATTCTTGTTCCCATAAGTTGTTTGCTCACAAAATCCCTATGCATAGTAAGTGGGTTAGACTTAAATGTGATATTCATATTCTTCATGATGCTCTCTTTATGTTTCAATTCTTATCTTTTATGTGAGCATCATTGAAATCATCATGCCTAGCTAGGGGCGTTAAACGTTAGCGCTTGTTGGGAGGCAACCCAACTTTATTTTAGTTTATTGCTTTTTGGTTCTGCTTAGTAATAAATAATCCATTTAGCCTCTGGTTAGATGTGGTTTTATGTCTTAATTAGTGTTTGTGCCAAGTAGAACCTTTGGGAAGACTTGGGTGAAGTCTTTATGATCATGATGTAAAAAACAGAAACTTTAGCACTCACGAGATTAGCAAAAACTTTTTACTGTAGAGTGATATTTAGTTGATTCTTTTTGCAGATGATTACTAGACAAAATTCCTCAGGTCCACCAATTTATTTTAGAATTTTTGGAGTTCCAGAAGTTTGCGTTAGTTACAGATTACTACAGACTGCTCTGTTTTTGACAGATTCTGTTTTTCGTTTGTTGTTTGCTTATTTTGATGGATCTATGGCTAGTAAAATAGTTTATAAACCATAGAGAAGTTGGAATACAGTAGGTTTAACACCAATATAAATAAAGAATGAGTTCATTACAGTACCATGAAGTGGTGTTTGGTTTTCTTTCGCTAACGTAGCTTACGACTTTTCTGTTAAGTTTTGTGTTGTGAAGTTTTCAAGTTTTGGGTAAAGATTCGATGGACTATGGAATAAGGAGTGACAAGAGCCTAATCTTGGGGATGCCCAAGTCACCCCAAGGTAATATTCAAGGATAACCAAGAGCCTAAGCTTGGGGATGCCCCGGAAGGCATCCCCTCTTTAAATCTTCGTTCATCGATAACTTTACTTGGAGCTATATTTTTATTCACCACATGATATGTGTTTTGCTTGGAGCGTCGTTTTATTTTCTTTAGCTTTGCTTGCTGTTTGAATAAAATACCAAGATCTGAAATTCTTAAATGTTAGAGAGTCTTCACATAGTTGCATAATTATTCGACTACTCATTGATCTTCACTTATATCTTTCGGAGTAGTTTGTTGTTTGCTCTAGTGCTTCACTTATATCTTTTTAGAGCACGACGGTAGTTTTATTTTGAAGAAATAGATGAACTCTCATGCTTCACTTATTTTATTTTGAGAGTCTTAAATAGCATGGTAATTTGCTTAAAATAATCCTAATATGCTTGGTATTCAAGATTAGTAAACACTTTCTTATGAGTGTGTTGAATACTAAGAAAAGTTTGATGCTTGACAATTGTTTTGATATAAAGATGGTGATATTAGAGTCATGCTAGTTGAGTAGTTGTGAATTTTAGAGATACTTGTGTTAAAGTTTGTGATTCCCGTAGCATGCACGTATGGTGAACCGTTATGTGATGAAGTCGGAGCATGATTTATTTATTGATTGTCTTCCTTATGAGTGGCGGTCGGGACGAGCGATGGTCTTTTCCTACCAATCTATCCCCTTACGAGCATGCGCGTAGTACTTTGTTTCAATAACTAATAGATTTTTGCAATAAGTATGTGAGTTCTTTATGACTAATGTTGAGTCCATGGATTATACGCACTCTCACCCTTCCACCATTGCTAGCCTCTCTAATACCGCACACCTTTCGCCGGTATCATACACCCACCATATATCTTCCTCAAAACAGCCACCATACCTACCTATTATGGCATTTTCTTAGCCATTCCGAGATATATTGCCATGCAACTTACCACCGTTCCGTTTATTATGACACGCTCCATCATTGTCATATTGCTTTGCATGATCATGTAGTTGACATCATATTTGTGGCAAAGCCACCGTTCATAATTGTTTCATACATGTCACTCTTGATTCATTGCATATCCCGGTACACCGCTGGGGGCATTCATATAGAGTCATATTTTATTCTAACTATCGAGTTGTAATTGTTGAGTTGTAAGAAAATAAATGTGTGATGATCATCATTATTAGAGCATTGTCCCAAGTGAGGAAAGGATGATGGAGACTATGATTCCCCCACAAGTCGGGATGAGACTCCGGACGAAAAATAAATAAATAAAAAGAGAGAAAAAAAATAGGCCATAAAAAAGAGAAAAGGCCCAAACAAAAAAATGAGAGAAAAGAGAGAAGGGACAATGTTACTATCCTTTTACCACACTTGTGCTTCAAAGTAGCACCATGATCTTTATGATAGAGAGTCTCTCATTTTGTCACTTTCATATACTAGTGGGAATTTTACATTATAGAACTTGGCTTGTATATTCCAATGATGGGCTTCCTCAAAATGCCCTAGGTTTTCGTGAGCAAGCGAGTTGGATGCACACCCACTTAGTTTCTTTTTGAGCTTTCATACACTTATAGCTTAGTTCATCCGTTGCATGGCAATCCCTACTCACTCACATTGATATCTATTGATGGGCACCTCCATAACCCGTTGATACGCCTAGTTGATGTGAGACTATCTTCTCCTTTTTTGTCTTCTCCACAACCACCATTCTATTCCACCTATAGTGCTATGTCAATGGATCACGCTCATGTATTGCGTGAAGATTGAAAAAGTTTGAGAACACCTAAAGTATGAAACAATTGCTTGGCTTGTCATCGAGGTTGTGCATGATTTAAATATTTTGTGTGGTGAAGATAGAGCATAGCCAGACTATATGATTTTGTAGGGATAACTTTCTTTGGCAATGTTATTTTGAGAAACATAATTGCTTAGTTAGTATGCTTGAAGTATTATTATTTTTATGTCAATATTGAACTTTTGCCTTGAATATTTCGGATCTGAATATTCATACCACAATTAAGAAGAATTACATTGAAATTATGCCAAGTAGCATTCCACATCAAAAATTCTGTTTTTATCATTACCTACTCGAGGACGAGCAGGAATTAAGCTTGGGGATGCTGATACGTCTCCAACGTATCTATAATTTTTGATTGTTCCATGCTACTATATTATCTGTTTTGGATGTTTATGGGCTTTATTAAACACTTTTATATTATTTTTGGGACTAAACTATTGACCCAGAGCCCAGTGCCAGTTCCTGTTTTTTCCCTTGTTTCAGTGTTTCGAAGAAAAGGAATATCAAACGGAGTCAAAATGGAATGAAACCTTCTCGAGAAGTTATTTTTGGAAGGAAAGCTACCCGATAGACTTGGAGTGCATGTCAGGAAAGAAACGAGGGAGCCACGAGGTAGGGGGGAGCACCCACCCCCCTAGGGCGCGCCCTCCACCCTCGTGGGCCCCTCGTGGCTCCCCTAACGTATTTCTTCCGGCTATATATATCCACATACCCTAAAAACTTCGGGGAACAGAACAGATCGGGAGTTCCGCCGCCGCAAGCCTATGTAGCCACCGAACACCTCTCGGGAGCCTGTTCCGGCACCCTGCTGAATGGGGGAACCCTCACCGGTGGCCATCTTCATCATCCCGGCGCTCTCCGCGGCGAGGAGGGAGTAGTTCACCCTCGGGGCTGAGGGTATGTACCAGTAGCTATGTGTTTGATCTCTCTCTCTCTCGTGTTCTTGATTTGGCACGATCTTGATGTATCGCGAGCTTTGCTATTATAGTTGGATCTTATGTTGCTTCCCCCCTCTACTCTCTTGTAATGGATTGAATTTTCCCTTTGAAGTAATCTTATCGGATTGAGTCTTTAATGACTTGAGAACACTTGATGTATGTCTTGCCGTGCATATCTTTGGTGACAATGGGACATCACGTGATTCACTTGATGTATGTTTTGGTGATCAACTTGCGGGTTCCGCCCATGAACCTATGCATAGGGGTTGGCACACGTTTTCGTCTTGGTTCTTCGGTAGAAACTTTGGGGCACTCTTTGAGGTTCTATGTGTTGGTCGAATAGATGAATCTGAGATTGTGTGATGCATATCGTATAATCATACCCATGGATACTTGAGGTGACATTGGAGTATCTAGGTGACATTAGGGTTTTGGTTGATTTGTGTCTTAAGGTGTTATTCTAGTATGAACTCTAGGGCTGTTTGTGACACTTATAGGAATAGCCAACGGATTGATTGGAAAGAATAACTATGAGGTGGTTTCGTACCCTACCATAATCTCTTCGGTTGTTCTCCACTATTAGTGACTTTGGAGTGACTCTTTGTTGCATGTTTAGGGATAGTTATATGATCCAATTATGTTATTATTGTTGAGAGAACTTGCACTAGTGAAAGTATGAACCCTAGGCCTTGTTTCCTAGCATTGCAATACCGTTTACGCTCACTTTTACCACTTGTTACCTTGCTGTTTTTATATTTTCAGATTACAAAAACCCATATCTACCATCCATATTGCACTTGTATCACCATCTCTTCGCTGAACTAGTGCACCTATACAATTTACCATTGTATTGGGTGTGTTGGGGACACAAGAGACTCTTTGTTATTTGGTTGTGGTCGCTTGAGAGAGACCATCTTCATCCTACGCCGCCCATGGATTGATAAACCTTAGGTCATCCACTTGAGGGAAATTTGCTATTGTCCTACAAACCTCTGCACTTGGAGGCCCAACAACGTCTACAAGAAGAAGGTTGCGTAGTAGACATCATGCGGCCGTCAACAGGGCCGGGGAGCTCTCCGAGGCCAACAACTCCATCAAAGATCTCAAGCTGAAGCTGGAGGGTCTCGAGAAGATGATGTCAGAGGCCAGGGCCCGGGAAGGGACCTTAACCAAAAACCTGGAGACCGAGAAGCAGCTACGGGAGAACGAGGCCCTCAACTTCAAGGAGCACGTGGAGAGCGAGAGCCGCTGGCTCGATCGCCTCGCCACCGTCCCCAACCAGGCCGCCGCGCAGCTGGCCACCATGGGGATGTCGGACGTGAGGTACGCCCCAGAGCAGAGTGTGAGCACCAACTGCAGCCTGACCCTGTTCTTTGAGATGGTCTTCGGTGCTTTGGAGCGGCCTCACGCCAACCGGGCGACCTCGCTGGCCGACGAGGCCCGGAGGCTTTGCCAGGGCGCCATGACCAAGGTTCTCACCAAGGTGGCGTAATGGTACCCCGACCTCGACTTCGACACCGTGCTGGAGAGCTTGCCGGAGGATAGTGACCTCGCGTCGCTCAGGGAGCGCATCAAGCCCGTCATCAGTGGTGTCGGCGAAATTCTGAGGGTGGAGGGCCAGCGCCGGGATTAGGCACCCTGTTTCTTTTCATTGCTGCAAGTTCACAACCAAGACGTTTTTTATCTTTAGTTAGAACTGCGGCAACAAGTGATGTAATATAACTTCTGCAGTACTTTTTATATTATGCATGTCATTTTGTTGTTTGATTTTCCTTTGTATGTCCACCCTACGTTAATCGGGTAGGCTCGCCGGCGCGTAAACCCAGGGCGGCGTCTTGAGGACGGATCCCCATTGGCCTGTCGGGTGTGCTTGTTGCCGGGCGAACCACCTTATCGCCCTTAGCGCGGCCGCCCGAACTGTCGAGCTTGACTCGAGTCAGAATCGAGAGTGTTGCTAATTGCGGAAGGCTACCCTACCACTCTCCACAAGGCCGATCGAGCTGTTGAGCGGACTCGAAACAGAACAAGGGTGTTGCCAATTGCAGGAGGGCCCCTTTGCGTACAGGTTTTCCATACATAGGCAGGATCTCCGAGGACAATAACCTTATGTATAAAATGAAATAACTCAAGGCTCTGAATGACTTAGCTTTTCTGTTGCCGCACTGGCGTCCTTCGCGCGCGCAGGCGGCACCATTTTCTCCTGGTCGTCTTCTTCTTTAGAAACCATGGCGATGCAGAATATGCTAGGCTAACTGCTCGACAAGATTCTCACAATTGCGCCCCCTACCTGGCGCGCCAAAGATGTCGATGGGAAACGACACCTATGGGATCACGAGAATCCCTACTACGGTTGCCGGGGTGCAGGGTTGTGAGAAGAGCAGGATTAGCAGTCAACACAAGGATCGTTTACCCAGGTTCAGGCCGCGAGGATGCGTAATACTCTAGACCCTAGTCCTGCTTTGATGGTTGTATTTCAGAGAGTTCTTGAGCTCTCGAACTAGCTATGGTGGCTGCATGGTCCAAAAGAGCTGAATCCCTCTCTAGTACGCCATAGGCCTCCATTTATAGTCGAAAGGGGCTGCCACAGTGGCACACATGAGGTGGAAAGGCATACAGTACTGCGAGCTTATCACCCATATTACAGGACATGGCGCATTTAATGCCCTGCTGAGGTGTCCCCTAGCTTTAACGGGGACAGGGCGAGGCCCGTCCCGTCCGTCGTTGCTCCTCCTCACTTCGACACACACCCTGGCCAGCGAATCATGCGCTGCCATGTAGGCAGGCAGGCAGCTGAGGTGGAGCGGTGGTAGGGTCTTCACGAAGATCTGCATGCCGCCATGCAGACGCTCGCTGGGTTGGCCTGGGAGCTGCATGTTGCCACGCAGGTGCCAGCCCAGCTGGTTGGGTTGGCAGCTGCATGCGAATGGCGGTGGAAAACTTTGGCTGGCGCGGGCCTGGCAGTGGCCCCGCTGATGTCCTCGGCAAGGGCCTTGCCGGGGGGCCGGCAATGGTCTTGCCGTGGCGCGCAGTCATCCCCGGAAAGGATCTTGCCGGGGGTCTTGTGGCTTTCCTCGGCAAGGATTCCGCCGAGGGTCGCCGTCTTCTGGTCTTCATCTGATCTCATACGTCTGTGGTCTTGACAAAGATCTGCATGTCACTTACAGAGGTGCCTCCCGAGCCTGGGTTCCAACACAGCTGTTGGTGATACTTGGAACCCCTGGGCTCAAGGGTGGCTCGCTCTGTGGGTGCTGGGCAAGTTGCCCCGGCAAGGCTCTTGCCAGGGCCGCGGAGGCCGCCTCGACAAGGATCTTGCCGGGGGAGCCTCGCCCCTTTGCTCTCAGTGCTCCTGGTCCTGGCATTGTTGTGGTTGTCTTGGGCTTCGGCTTCTCTCCGGCTCTCCTCCTTTGCCCTGCTTAGTGTGGCTATGGCGCGTGGCTCCGACTGCCCGCGCACAAGTAAAGGGGTACAAAGGTGTGCCCCTACTTTTGTACACTTACAGGGGGGCGCCCCCCCTTTCCTTCTCCTCTTCCTCTCCTTTCCCTCTTTCCCCTTCTCCTCCTAGTTGGACTAGGAAAGGAGGAATCCTACTCCCACTAGGAGGAGGATTCCTCCCCTCCTTGGCGCGCCCTAGGGCCGGCCGGCCTCCCCCTTGCTCCTTTATATACGGGGGCAGGGGGCACCCTAGAACACACTACAGACAACATTTTTAGCAGTGTGCAGTGCCCCCCTCCACCATAATCCACCTTGGTCATATCGTCGTAGTGCTTAGGCGAAGCCCTGCGTCGGTAGCGTCATCATGACCGTCATCAGGCCATCGTGCTGACGAAGCTGCCTCGACACTCAGCTGGATCGAGAGTTCGTAGGACGTCACCGAGCTGGACGTGTGCAGATCGCGGAGGTACCGTACTTTCGGTACTATGATCGGTCGGATCGTGAAGACGTACGACTACATCAACTGCGTTGTCATAACGCTTCCGCTTTCGGTCTACGAGGGTACGTAGACAACGCTCTCCCCTCTCGTTGCTATGCATCACCATGATAGATCTTGCGTGTGTGTAGGAATTTTTTTGAAATTACTGCGTTCCCCAACACTCCTCCCAAGTGGCGCCTCCCTATCGTGTATAGGTGCGGGGGAAAGGCACGGGAGGGAGGCGCCCCCCTTTCCTTTCTCCCATGAGAAGGGAAAGGCAGGAGGGGCTAGCCCTCCCCCCTTTCCTTCCCTAGGGCTGGACGGCCAGGGAGAGGGGCGCACTAGCTCCCTGTGGGCTGGTCTGTCCCCTCTTTTGCCCATTAAGCCCATACACCTACCGGGGGGGGTCCGGAACCCCTTCCGGTGACCCGATGACTACCCGGTGCATCCCGAAACTCTTCCGGTATCCGAATACCATCGTCCTATATATCAATCTATACCTCTCGATCATTTCAAGACTCCTCGTCATGTCCGTGATCTCATCCGGGACTCCGAACAACATTCAGTCACCAAATCATATAACTCATATAACACTATATCGTCAACGAACGTTAAGCGTGCGGACCCTACGGGTTCGAGAACTATGTAGACATGACCGAGACACCTCTCCGGTCAATAACCAATAGCGGAACCTGGATGCCCATATTGGCTCCTACATATTCTACAAATATCTTTATCGGTTGAACCGTTATCACAACATATGTAATTCCCTTTGTCCATCGGTATGTTACTTTCCCGAGATTCGATCGTCGGTATCTTCATACCTAGTTCAATCTCGTTGCCAGCAAGTCTCTTTACTCGTTCCATAATACATCATATCGTAACTAACTCCTTGGTCATTTGCTTGCAAGCTTTATGATGTGTATTACCTAGAGGGCCCAGAGATACCTCTCCGATACTCGGAGTGACAAATCCTAATCTCGATCTATGCCAACTCAACAAACACCTTTGGAGATACCTGTAGAGCATCTTTATGATCACCCAGGTACGTTGTGACATTTAATAGCACACAAGGTATTCCTCCGGTATCCGGGAGTTTCATAATCTCATAGTCAGAGGAATATGTATTTGACATGAAGAAAGCAATAGCAGTAAACTGAACGATCAATATGCTAAGCTAACGGATGGGTCTTGTCCATCACATCATTCTCCTAATGATGTGATCCCGTTATCAAATGACAACACATGTCTATGGTTAGGAAACCCCAACCATCTTTGATCAACGAGCTAGTATAGTAGAGGCTTACTAGGGACACGATATTTCGTTTTCGATCAATACAATTCTATCATGAATAATAAACCTTTATCATGAATAAGAAAATATAAAATAACAACTTTATTATTGCCTCTAGGGCATATTTCCTTCACAAATAACATTGATCGTTTGATTATATCATGGTCCGTGCATTATATAGTTGTGTTGGACACATAGCTGAATTTGAACTATATGTTGTTATGAGGTTGGGACCTTTCTTTGGTGCAACAAAACTTAATTCCCTCATAACCCCCCCCCCCCCCCCCAATTAAGAAGCTCAACTCTAGAAAATGGGACGACATTTTTGTATTACATAATCACATCGCTCAAATACAAAAATGAAGCTTTCATATTACATTCATGCAAAATTGAACTTCTTGTTCACAAATTCATCACATGATGGAAGCAAGCACAAGTTTACTGGAACCAACAGTAGGGTACACTAAAATAAAAAGGAGAAATACAAAAAATATATGAGGAAGCTTAAACTTTTTTGGCGCTGGCGGAGCACCCAGAAGATAACAAGCAAATAAGATGCCTCTACAAACCAACATGAAAAGGCATATGTATTACATTCCAGCGACCATCCTAACGCAAAAGAAGAAGGCTACGACATGGCGCTGTAAATAGACAAAGTAGGGTTAAACAACACCGCTCAAATACCAAGCAACATGCCCCCTCTCTCTCCAATTAAGAAGCTTAACTCCAAAAAATGAAAGGGTATTTTTATATTACATAATCACATTGCTCAAACACAGAAATGAAGCTTTCATATTACATTCATCCAAAATTATATACAAAAATAAACTTCTAGTTCACAAATTTGTTAAACGATGGAAGTAATCAACTTTCAATGGAATCAACTTTCAATATATATATATATATATATATATATATATATATATATGTATATATATATATATAAGCTTAAACTTGCTCGCCACTGGCACACATCTACATGGTGACATCGTCCTATTTTATTAAGAACAAGAGCCCCCTATCAAATTTCATTTAACTCAAACCACAATGTCTTACAAGCTATCAAAAGAAAACAAAGTAAAGCAGATACCTAAAGCAAACACAGTTCTCACGTCTTTGGCATCCACAAGTCGGATCCTCAACAACACGAGACGAAGCACCCAGGAAATAACAAGCAATAACTTATAAGATGGCTCTATAAACCGCCATGGCAAGGTATAACATTCCAGCTATTATCCTAACACAAAAGAAGAAGGCCACAACATTGTGTTTTAAATAGACAAAGTAGGGTAAAACAACACCATTTCAGGCCATGATCCTGTTCATCCCCACTCGCCAGCTGTTAGGGCATGTCTCTCTCTTAGTGGTTTTGGTGTTGATGACCATGCGCTTTGCGGGCTAACCATGTGCATTGAGCATTTTAGATATTCACATATATCGCACAAGACGGTTTATCTCCCCTCGGATGAAGAAAAAGTGAAGAGGGGTTTTCTGGCGTTTACTTTCCATGACTTGAGTCATAGGAAATTGATACGTCTCCAACGTATCTGTAATTTTTGATTGCTCCATGCTATATTATCTACTGTTTTGGGCAATATTGGGCTTTATTATCCACTTTTATATTATTTTTGGGACTAACCTATTAACCGGAGGCCCATCCCAGATTTGCTGTTTTATGCCTATTTTAGTGTTTCAAGGAAAAGGACTATCAGACAGAGTCAAAACGGGATGAAATCAACTTGAGAAGTTATTTTTGGAAGGAAAGCCACCGGATAGACTTGGACTCTACGTCAGAAGATACGGGAGCTGGCCACGAGGGTGGGGGCTCGCCCACCCCCCTAGGGCGTGCCCCCTGCCTCGTGGGGCCCCCGAAGCTCCACCGATGTACCCCTTGCAGCCATATATACCTACATATCGTAAAACTTCCAGAATAGAAGATAGATCGGGAGTTCCGCCACCGCAAGCCTCTGTAGCCACCAAAAACCTCTCGGGAGCCCGTTCGCACTCACGGAGGGGGGAACCCATCATCGGTGGCCATCTTCATCATCCCGACGCTCTCCATGACGAGGAGGGAGTAGTTCACCCTCGGGGCTGAGGGTATGTACCAAAGAGCTATGTGTTTGATCTCTCTCTCTCTCTCTCTCTTGTGTTCTTGATTTGGCACGATCTTGATGTATCGCGAGCTTTGCTATTATAGTTGGATCTTATGTTTCTTCTCCCCCTCTACTCTCTTGTGATGAATTGAGTTTCCCCTTTGAAGTTATCTTATCGGATTGAGTTTTTTATGAGAACACTTGATGTATGTCTTGTCATGCTTATCTGTGGTGACAATGGGATATCATGTGCCACTTGATGTATGTTTTGGTGACCAAATTGCGGGTTCCGCCCATGAACCTTTGCATAGGGGTTGGCACACGTTCTTGACTCTCCGGTAGAAACTTTGGGGCACTCTTTGAAGTACTTTTATGTTGGTTGGATGAATCTGAGATTGTGTGATGCATATCGTATAATCATGCCCACAGATACTTGAGGTGACAATGGAGTATCTAGGTGACATTAGGGTTTTGATTGATTTGTGTCTTAAGGTGTTATTCTAGTACGAACTCTTTTATAGATCGATCCGAAAGAATAGCTCTGAGGTGGTTTCGTACCCTACCATAATATCTACATTTGTTATGTGCTATTAGTAGCTTTGGAGTGACTCTTTGTTGCATGTTGAGGGATTGTTATACGATCTATCTATGTTATTATTGTTGAGAGAACTTGCACTAGCGAATGTATGAACCCTAGGCCTTGTTTCCTATCATTGCAATACCGTTTACGCTCACTTTTATGTAACATCCCAAATTTTCAATTTGGCATGTATACACAGGTCATCCATGCATATCATATTTTAATGCATTCCCGTTTGCCATCCTCGAAATCCTAAACAACTCAAGGACCCTCGGAGAGAGGTGAGGATTTTCCGATTTTCATATTTGAATTTTATCAAATAATGAAAGGCGAGGATTTTGTTTTTATTAATTTTCTCTCCGTAAAAATATTTCAAGTTTAAAATAAACGAGAGGAGATAATATGACTTCTCCAAAAATAACTGAAATACCGGAGGAAAAATGTTAAAATCATTATTTGGATTTTATTTTATTTATTTGGAATTTTATTTGCCTAGAGAAAATTTGCATATATTTAAAATTGCATTTTAGGGGCCAAGAAAAGTTCATCTTGTTCTAAATATTTTTTGCAAAGAAAACTTGTTTTGGCATTTTTAGATTTTTATTTATTTTTCTAGGATTTTTATAATTTTCAAGTGAATGTTTTTAAAAAAGAACCGGGCTAACGGCCACCGAGCAGTGCCCTAAGTCGCCGCCTCACTGCTGCTGGCCGCCCTTGGGACCTGGAGTCCGAGCCGGACTCCTCCCGCCGCCTTGCCCCTCCTCCAAGCCACTCCCTCTTTATATACCGCCCCTCTCCCTTAGCCACCACCACCACCACCGCCGCCTTGGGACCCGGAGCCGAGCCCGAGCCCGAGCAGCCGCCGCCGCCGCCTCCCTCGCCGTCGCCCCTCGCCGAGCCACCGCCCCTAGCCGCCCTCGCCGGAGTAGCCGCCGCCTCGCTGGACCCTCGCGGGAGGTAGCCCTCGTCGCTGGTTTTTTTTAAATAACCCTTCGGGTTTTTTTTTAAACCCTAGCCCGTTTTTTTATATATTAGATCGGTTTTATTTCCCGATTTATTTAGTTGAGAACGTTCACCCGTTCGTTCGTTTTTACGAACTGTTCGTCGTTTAGTTTCCGCTAACGAACGTTCGTTCGTTTAGCCATTCGTCGTTTTCTTTTATCGGTTTTATTCCGCGATTATTCCGATTTCGATTTCTGAACCAATGTTCAAATTAGTATAACTTTTCGCTCGTTTATCGGAATCAGGAGATTCAAGCGCCTGGAGTTTCATCTCGAAACCCTCTTTCCGAATAGCCAACTTAAACCAGTTTTTGTCGTTGTAAAATTTGACTCTAGTTCAGATTAGTAAATGGATCTTGTTTCTCTCGCCGTTTGAGTTTCGTTGTTTCGTTTGGTTTGATTCTTTTTGCAAGGAAGTAACCTATGAAATTGGAGATAGAGCTTATCTGCTAGTATCACCCCTGAGGGGAGTGAAACGTCTTGGAGTAAAGGGAAAGTTAGCCCCAAGATTTGTAGGACCGTATCGTGTTTTGGAACGAATGGGAGAAGTTGCCTACAAGCTGGAGTTACCCGAAGGACTGTCAGGAGTTCACGATGTGTTTCACGTATCACAACTGAAGAAGTGCCACGCTGAGATGGCCGACATACCATTAAAGGATACAGTGCCCCTAGAGGCGATACAGTTGGATAGTAATTTGACTTATGAGGAGAAGCCAGTGAAGATCTTGGATTTCGACAGCCGAGTCACTCGCATCAAAGTTATCAAGTTTTGTAAAGTTAAGTGGAGCCACCATACCGAGGAGGAAGCCACCTGGGAGCGAGAAGATGATATTCGCATGGAACATCCTCACCTATTTTCTAGCCAACCCGAATCTCGAGGGCGAGATTCATCTTAAGGGGGGGTAGGTTTGTAACATCCCAAATTTTCAATTTGGCATGTATACACAGGTCATCCATGCATATCATATTCTAATGCATTCCCGTTTGCCATCCTCGAAATCCTAAACAACTCAAGGACCCTCGGAGAGAGTTGAGGATTTTCCGATTTTCATATTTGAATTTTATCAAATAATGAAAGGCGAGGATTTTGGATTTTATTATTTTTCTCTCAGGAAAAAATATTTCAAGTTTAAAATAAGCGAGAGGAGATAATATGACTTCTCCAAAAATAACTGAAATACCGGAGGAAAAATGTTAAAATCATTATTTGGATTTTATTTTATTTATTTGGAATTTTATTTGCCTAGAGAAAATTTGCATATATTTAAAATTGCATTTTAGGGGCCAAGAAAAGTTCATCTTGTTCTAAATATTTTTTTTAGGCAAAGAAAACTTGTTTTGGCATTTTTATATTTTTATTTATTTTTCTAGGATTTTTATAATTTTCGGCGGAATGTTTAAAAAGAATCATGGCCCGGGAATAGCAGCCCAGCAAAGGCCAAGTCGCCCGCCTCACTTTGCCAGCGCCCGCCTGCTTGGGACCTGGAGTCCGAGCGGACTCCCTCCCCGCCTTGCCCCCTCCTCCAAGCCACTTCCCCTCTTTATATACCGCCCTCTCCCTTAGCCACCACCACCACTGCCGCCGCCACTTGCCGGACAGGCGAGCCGAGCCCGAGCAGGCCGCCGCCGCCGCCTCCGCCGTCGCCCCTCGCCGAGCCGCCGCCCCTAGCCGCCCTGGGGCCCCCGCCGAGTAGCGCCGCCTCATGGGACCCTCATGGGAGGTAGCCCTCGTCATGGTTTTTAAATAACCCTTCGGTTTTTTGAAAACCCTAGCCCGCTTTTTTTATATATTAGATCGGTTTTATTTCCGGTTTATTTATTTGAGAACGTTCACCCGTTCGTTCGTTTTTACGAACTGTTCGTCGTTTAGTTTCCTCTAACGAACGTTCGTTCGTTTAGCCGTTCGTCGTTTTCTTTTATCGGTTTTATTCCGCGATTATTCCGACTTCGATTTCTGAACCAATGTTCAAATTAGTATAACTTTTCGCTCGTTTATCGGAATCAGGCGATTCAAGCGCCTGGAGTTTCATCTCAAAACCCTCTTTCCGAATAGCCAACTTAAACCAGTTTTTGTCGTTGTAAAATTTGACTCTAGTTCAGATTAGTAAATGGATCTTGTTTCTCTCGCCGTTTGAGTTTCGTTGTTTCGTTTGGTTTGATTCTTTTTGCAAACAGGAGTTCTTAAGTTGAACTCTCCGGTCAACCTCTTTCAGTTGAAGTTTCGTTTGTGCATATTTGTTTGTTGCTTATGTATGCATTATTTGCTTGCGATAGAATTCCTGGAGTGCGAAGCGTGTTACTACGAGTCTCTAGGATTCACGGACCGTCAGCAAGGCAAGTAACACTTGATCATACCTTTTCATACCTAGTTTTATGCATTAGCTCAATCCTCAAACATTGCATGATTAGGATGTCATTAATTTGTGGGTTGGGAAGTAGATGATGAGGTAGGTACCTATTGTCCTGTTACTATCAAACCCTTGGGAGTTACTTCTACGTGTTGCTTATATTGCTATGCTATGCTCGTAGACGTGGTTTGGGTTTGAGAGATATTTACGACAGATGTGAGATTGTTAATTAATGGTTTACTTTAAGGTGGCAACTTAAATACACATCTGGGTGGATTGAGGCACTGGGGAACCCGGTGTTGTACATTTTATTTTTGGAAATCCCGGGTACCGTGTGATCTTCCTAAGGACCGCCACCTGTGCTCAAAGGAATCGAGACTATTCATGCTAGAAACTTCCGTGTGCAGCCACAAGCTATTATGGGCTCTAGCATAGTTGAGTAAGTTACGTGAAGCTCTCGAAGAGGTAGATCAGCAGGTAGTGGGTTTTATAGGTTTGGTATGATCTATCCGGAGTAGAGAGTTAATGTTTCTGAAAGACTGTGTCTCGGTCATCCGTTTCTCAAACACCATGTAGTGCGAGAAACCAACGGAGGCGATCGAGTCTTGTGGGGAAAAGTGCACAAACCTCTGCAGAGTGTACAATCTAATCATGGTTAGCCGTGTCCCCGGTTATGGAAAATTCGGAGTATCTAGTACTTGAGTATTCACATGTATCTCATCACTCTAAATTAATATTGCTGGGTTGTTAATCACTTTAATTGGGATTGAGTTGGGGTTATACCTTCTCAATGTTGTTCCAACCACCATAATAGTTAAATAAAATTTATTCCTTTGATATTGGGAAAAATTGGCTTTATGCAAAACTGTAACCATAGAGCTATTCCACCAGCCATATATGCATGTAGTATAGCTTATTCTTTCATTACTCTCTATGTGTTACATTGCCAGCATATTCCATGTGCTGACCCGTTCTCGGGCTGCAACATATTATGTTGTAGACTTTTCAGACGAGGAGTAAGGATTGGTAGGTCGTTGTCGTGCAGCTCAGTTATGCCGTTGGAGTTGATGGACTCACTTTATCTTCCAAGCCTTCATTGTTATCGCATTAGATGGCCTTAAGCCATATTATTGTAATAAGTTCTCTTTTGAGACATTCGATGTAATAAGTGTGTGATTGCTACTATGTTATAAATCCTTCGAGTACGTGTGTGTCAAAGATTACCGATCCGGGGATGACATCGAAGCACGAGACTTGACCATCCGAGGTCGGGTCGCCACAAGATGGTATCAGAGCACACGCTGAGTGTAGGACACGACCACTAAGATAAAACCATAGGTCACTCCTCTCTACTCATTTCTAACCCCTCTCCATTTTTCCACTCTTTAGGATGACGGAGATGAAGTACAAGTTTGCACAACCGGATGAAGACACACCTTTTGGACGCCACTTGAAGGAAGTCACTAGGTACTGAATATTGGAATACCAAGCTTCACCGGACGCATAACGCCACCTTACCGTAAGAAGAATCTTTGGAAGATTCAAGCTCTAGTTCCGGAAGGACGGAGCTCATAGTATGTGTTTTCAATGCACCAACATGGAGTTTGGGAAAGAGTATGGCAGCCCACATTACCATGGGACGCATTGGAGAAGTCTACAATAAGGAGCTTAAAGACACCATATACCAAATATGTGGGCGCCGAGACGAGCAATGGGAAGTAATCAGCACCAAGAAGGATAGATCCATTGCAGCCTACATCCATGAGCTAAACCAGCACATTCAAGGCGTCAAGAGAACCAGATGTCTTGCGCAGACATGATGGATTTGAAGAAGGCGAAAACTAAGATCATCGAGCTGGAGGAAGAACTCAAGTCTACACGCGATGGATATGAGGAAGAAATCAAAATACTATCGAGGAGAAGAACGACGACCTAGTCAAGAAGATCGAGTCTTCATGGGAGGACCGGCACCCAAGGAAGAGGAGCAAGAAGAGGAAGAAGATCCCGCTTGTCCGCATAACTACATCATCATCGCATTTACACCAACTCGTAACCAAGTGATGATGACTATGAAGACGAAGTCGGAGCAGACATCATGGAGTCTTCCACCGATCAAAATTTCTAGATGACCACCATATAATAGTAGTATTACCCCATGTAACTAGTAGTAGTTGAGCACTTATGCGATAGTCCTAGATCGCTTTTGTATGCCCTTGCTTGCTTGATTGAATGAATGTGTGTTTGCCTCATGTGCATATGGGTAGTGTTTTCTCACTAGACCTCTTTCTATTATAATCTCTCCCATCTAAACCTTCAGATGCCTTAGACGTGACCCGGTTTTGTTTTCCCACCGGAGCTCACTCGGTTGATCCAACATCGTAATGCCTTGATGCAATTGCTAGTTCGTAACCAGGGCAATACCAACAACAACAACAACCCGCCGCCAAAGTGGACAATTTAGCCCGCTTTTCTAAGGTTACAGCCACCGGTGTTTTCCAAAGAGCACCGAGCCAATAGTTGCGGATGACTGGTTACGCCCGTATTGGAAGGAGTTAACCACCACAGGATGCACGGATCTTTGAAAGAGTGCGTTTTGCCGCACATCAATTGGATGGACCAGCAGCCGCATGGTGGGAGAATTACACGGCTACTTTTCCTATAGCCAATGTCACTTGGGACCAGTTCCAACAAGCTTTTCGCACGGCCCATGTTTCAACTGGAGCCATGCAGATAAAGAAACGTGAGTTCCGCAACTTACGCCAGGGGGAACGATCTTGTGGCCCAAAGACGTGGATGAGTTTAGCAAGTTATCACGCTATGCCCCTGATGATGTGGCCACAGATGCCGCGAAGCAAGAGAAGTTTATGGAAGGGCTGAATGATGAGATGAGTATGCAGTTAATGGTGGATGATGTGGCCACAGATGCCGCGAAGCAAGAGAAGTTTATGGAAGGGCTGAATGATGAGATGAGTATGCGATTGATGGTGGCAACTTTCAAGAACTACCAGGAGTTGGTAGATAAGGCCCTAATGATTGAAGGAAAGCAGCAGCAAATTGAGAATCGTAAGAGGAAGTATGGACAAGGGAAGTATAACTCAGGAGCTCACCAGAAGCCTCGTTTAACCCCAAACTCGGGAGGACTTGTTCATAACCATGGAGGACATAACCATACTGGAGGAGGATCGCATAATGGTGCGAAGAATGGGAATGGAAATGCAGCCAACAATAATCAAAATCGCTCTAACCCAGCTACACCCGCCAAGAGGGACTTAAGCCAAGTTATTTGCTTTAAGTGCGGGAAGACAGGGCACTATGCCAACGATCGCCTGAAGGAAAGAATGGAAACAGAAATGGAAGCGCCGGGAAGAAGCCCAATCCATTCAACAAAGGACAAGTGAACCACGTTAACGTGGAGGAAGTTGAAGAGCAGCCGGACGCGGTAATAGGTAAGTTTTTGGTTCAGTCATTTACCGCTATTGTTCTTTTCGAAATCTTTGGTGCATCGCATTCATACATATCAAGGGATTTGTGGATAAGTTTAAGTTACCAACCTGCACCCTTAGGACCCCTCTTTTAGTGAGCTACTTTGGAGCAGTACATGGCTAGCAAGTGGTGCACCCAGATACCCCTAATCATTGGCACGCATGTTTTTCCGTCGACCTAATTATCTTGGAGTCGCAAGGATTGGATGTGATATTAGGTATGGATTGGATGTCAAAGTTTGGAGGAAGTATTGGTGTGCTAGCAAGTCAATTTATCTTACCACCGGAGGGAAAAAGGATTAAGTATGTATCTAGGCATGTGCCTAGGAGGAGCCAAGTGAATACCCTCACGGGAGTTGTACAAGAGGAAGTACCAGAGTGAAGGATTATCCAGATGTTTTTCCGTAAGAGTTACCGGGCATGCCACCGGATCGAGACATCGAAGTTTCTAATAGAACTAATGCCGTGCAGGGCCAATATCAAAGAGACCCTATCGGATGCCCGCAAATGATCCGGAGGAAATTAAGAAGCAGATCAAGGAGCTCTTGGAGAAAGGTTACATTCATAGAAGTTCATCACCTTGGGGGCCCCTACTTTTGGTGGAGAAGAAGGATAAATCCCTAAGGATGGTTGTTGATTACCGAGCTCTGAATGAAGTAACGATAAAGAACAAGTATCCCTTACCGATGATTAATGATCTATTTGATCAGTTGCAAGGAGCTAAGATGTTTTCTAAGATTTATCTACGATCAGGATACCATCAGTTGAAGATCCGAGAGAAGGATATAACAAAGACATCATTCACCACACGATATGGATTATATGAGTATACTGTCATGTCATTTGGACTGATTAACGCCCCTGCCTATTTTATGAGTATGATGAACAAAGTGTTCATGGAGTATTTGGACAAGTTTGTTGTGGTGTTTATCGATGATATTATGGTTTACTCGAAGAACGAAGAGGAGCACGCAGAACACCTACGTTTGGTTCTTGAGAAACTTCGGGGAACACCGATTATACGCCAAATTCAGCAAGTGCGAGTTTTGGTTGAAGGAAGTTGGATTTCTTGGGCATGTTATATCAGAGAGGGTATAGCAAGAGATCCCACTAAATTCAGTCGATCCATCGAATGGTTGGCACCCACTTGATCGGCGAGATTCGCAGTTTCCATGGACTGGCAGGATATTATCGGAGATTCATTGAGAATTTTTCCAAGATTGCTAAACCAATGACAGAATTGCTAAAGAAGGATACCAAGTTCAAATGGACAGATGATTTTGAGACAAGCTTCCAAGAGTTGAAGAAACGGTTGACTACAGCCCCAGTGCTGACATTGCCAGATATACATAAGGAGTTTCAAGTGTATTGTGATGCCTCTCGCTTGGGACTTGGATTTGTTCTTATGCAGGACGGAAAAGTTGTTTCGTATGCCTCACGACAAGCTGAAGCCTCATGAGTTGAACTATGCCACGCATGATTTGGAGTTAGCAGTTGTAGTACATGCGTTGAAGACCTGGAGACATTATCTCATGGGAAACCGTTGTGATGTGTACACGGATCATAAGAGTTTGAAGTACATTTTCACACAGAAGGAGTTAAACCTCAGACAGAGGAGATGGCTGGAGCTTATAAAGGATTACAATATGAAGCTATACTACCATCCAGGAAAGGCCAACGTTGTAGCAGACGCTTAGAGTCGGAAGAGTTATGCCAATATCCTTGAAAGTAGAGGACTGCCAAAGGAGTTAGCAGAGGATATTATGGAACTTCGGTTGGAGATTGTTCCAAGAGGTTTTCTTGCAACAATGGAGGTTGATCAACCTTGTTAGACAAGATTCGAGACGCTCAAAAGGAGGATAAAGAGATTGCTGAGATAAAAGAAAAGATGGGCAAAGGAAAAGCCAAAGGTTTTCGCGAGGATGAGCACGATACCTTGTGGTTTGAGGACCGGATTTATGTGCCCAACAACTCGGAGACCAGGAAGATAATACTTCAAGAGGCCCATGACTCACCATACTCGATTCACCCGGAAACACCAAGATGTATTTGGACTTGAAGGAACGCGTTTACGGTGGACTGGTATGAAGAAGGATATTCGAGTATGTAGCCATTTGCGATGTATGTCGAGAGTGAAGGCGAGCATCAAAAGCCAGCAGGACTGTTACAGCCTATGCCAATACCGAATGAAAGTGGGACAAACTTGGCATGGATTTTATCAACTGGATTACCCGTAACCAAAGCAGGATATGATTCAATATGGGTAGTTGTGGATCGTTTGACCAAAGTAGCTCACTTCATCCCAAAGTGAAAACAACTTATACAAGTGCCAAGTTGGCCAAGATATATATGACCAGGATCGTATGTTTGCACGGAGTTCCGAGGAGCATCGTGTCGATAGAGGAACACAGTTTACTTCAAAGTTTTCGCATCAACTACACGGACTTTGGGTACCAGATTGAATTCAAGATGCGTTCCACCCACGCACGGATGGATGCAGACAGAGAGTTAACCAGATCACGGAGGATATGTTAAGAGCACGGCGCTAGATTATGGATCTAGTTGGGATGACAATTTGTCAGACGCAGAATTCTCATATAACAACAGCTACTGTGCCGGTTTGAAGATGGCACCGCTCAAGCTCTGTATGGACGCAGATGTAGAACACCCTTGATGTGGGATGAGGTCGGAGACCGTCAGTTGTTTGGACCAGATTTGATCAAAGACTCAGAGGAGAAGGTTAAACTGATCAGAGACAGACTAAAGATTGCTCAGTCTAGACAGAAAAGTTACGCAGATTCAAAACGCAAGGAAGTAACCTATGAAATTGGAGATAGAGCTTATCTGCGAGTATCACCCCTGACGGGAGTGAAACGTCTTGGAGTAAAGGGAAAGTTAGCCCCAAGATTTGTAGGACCGTATCGTGTTTTGGAACGAATGGGAGAAGTTGCCTACAAGCTGGAGTTACCCGAAGGACTGTCAGGAGTTCACGATGTGTTTCACGTATCCTGGCAAGAAGTGCCACGCTGAGATGGCCGACATACCATTAAAGGATACAGTGCCCCTAGAGGCGATACAGTTGGATAGTAATTTGACTTATGAGGAGAAGCCAGTGAAGATTTTGGATTTCGACAGCCGAGTCACTCGCATCAAAGTTATCAAGTTTTGTAAAGTTAAGTGGAGCCACCATACCGAGGAGGAAGCCACCTGGGAGCGAGAAGATGATATTCGCATGGACCATCCTCACCTATTTTCTAGCCAACCCGAATCTCGAGGGCGAGATTCATCTTAAGGGGGGGTAGGTTTGTAACATCCCAAATTTTCAATTTGGCATGTATACACAGGTCATCCATGCATATCATATTCTAATGCATTCCCGTTTGCCATCCTCGAAATCCTAAACAACTCAAGGACCCTCGGAGAGAGTTGAGGATTTTCCGATTTTCATATTTGAATTTTATCAAATAATGAAAGGCGAGGATTTTGGATTTTATTATTTTTCTCTCCGGAAAAATATTTCAAGTTTAAAATAAACGAGAGGAGATAATATGACTTCTCCAAAAATAACTGAAATACCGGAGGAAAAATGTTAAAATCATTATTTGGATTTTATTTTATTTATTTGGAATTTTATTTGCCTAGAGAAAATTTGCATATATTTAAAATTGCATTTTAGGGGCCAAGAAAAGTTCATCTTGTTCTAAATATTTTTTTTAGGCAAAGAAAACTTGTTTTGGCATTTTGATATTTTATTTATTTTTCTAGGATTTTTATAATTTTTGGTGAATGTTTAAAAAAAGAACTGGAGGGCTAACGGCCCAAAGCAGGCGCCCAAGTCGCCGCCGCCTCCGCCTGCTCAGCGCCCGCCGGGCCTTGGGACCTGGAGTCCGAGCGGACTCCTCCCGCCTTGCCCCTCCTCCAAGCCACGCCCCCCTCTTTAGATACCGCCTCTCCCTTAGCCACCACCACCACCACTGCCGCCGCCTCGGGACCCGAGGCCGAGCCCGAGCAGCCGCCGTCGCCCCTCGCCGAGCCGCCGCCCCTAGCCGCCCTCGCCGGGCCCCCGCCGGAGTAGCCGCCGCCTCGCCGGACCCTCGCCGGAGGTAGCCCTCATCGCCGGTTTTTTTTAAATAACCCTTCGGTTTTTTTGAAAAACCCTAGCCCGTTTTTTTATATATTAGATCGGTTTTATTTCCCGGTTTATTTATTTGAGAACGTTCACCCGTTCGTTCGTTTTTACGAACTGTTCGTCGTTTAGTTTCCGCTAACGAACGTTCGTTCGTTTAGCCGTTCGTCGTTTTCTTTTATCGGTTTTATTCCGCGATTATTCCGATTTGATTTACGAACCAATGTTCAAATTAGTATAACTTTTCGCTCGTTTATCGGAATCAGGAGATTCAAGCGCCTGGAGTTTCATCTCGAAACCCTCTTTCCGAATAGCCAACTTAAACCAGTTTTTGTCGTTGTAAAATTTGACTCTAGTTCAGATTAGTAAATGGATCTTGTTTCTCTCGCCGTTTGAGTTTCGTTGTTTCGTTTGGTTTGATTCTTTTTGCAAACCGGAGTTCTTAAGTTGAACTCTCCGGTCAACCTCTTTCAGTTGAAGTTTCGTTTGTGCATATTTGTTTGTTGCTTATGTATGCATTATTTGCTTGCGATAGAATTCCTGGAGTGCGGCGTGTTACTCTGAGTCTCTAGGATTCACGGATCGTCGACAAGGCAAGTAACACTTGATCATACCTTTTCATACCCAGTTTTATGCATTAGCTCAATCCTCAAACATTGCATGATTAGGATGTCATTAATTTGTGGGTTGGGAAGTAGATGATGAGGTAGGAACCTATTGTCCTGTTACTATCAAACCCTTGGGAGTTACTTCTACGTGTTGCTTATATTGCTATGCTATGCTCGTAGACGTGGTTTGGGTTTGAGAGATATTTACGATAGATGTGAGATTGTTAATTAATGGTTTACTTTAAGGTGGCAACTTAAATACACATCTGGGTGGATTGAGACACCTGGGGAACCCAGTGTTGTCTGTTTTATTTTTGGAAATCCCGGGGTACCCGTGTGATCTTCCTAAGGACCGCCACCCAGGCTCAAAGGGAATCGAGACTATTCATGCTAGAAACTTCCGTGTGCAGCCACAAGCTATTATGGGCTCTAGCATAGTTGAGTAAGTTACGTGAAGCTCTCGAAGAGGTAGATCAAGGTGTAGTGGGTTTTATAGGTTTGGTATGATCTATCCGAGTAGAGAGTTAATGTTTACGAAAGATCGTGTCTCGGTCATCCGCTTCTCAAACACCATGTAGTGCGAGAAACCAACGGAGGCGATCGAGTCTTGTGGGGAAAAGTGCGCAAAACCTCTGCAGAGTGTACAATCTAATCATGGTTAGCCGTGTCCCCGGTTATGGACAATTACGAGTATCTAGTACTTGAGTATTCACATGTATCTCATCACTCTAAATTAATATTGCTGGGTTGTTAATCACTTTAATTGGGATTGAGTTGGGGTTATACCTTCTCAATGTTGTTCCAACCACCATAATAGTTAAATAAAATTTATTCCTTTGATATTGGAAAAAATTGGCTTTATGCAAAACTGTAACCATAGAGCTATTCCACCAGCCATATATGCATGTAGTATAGCTTATTCTTTCATTACTCTCTATGTGTTACATTGCGGCATATTCCATGTCTTGACCCGTTCTCGGCTGCAACATATTATGTTGCAGACTTTTCAGACGAGGAGTAAGGATTGGTAGGTCGTTGTCGCGGCTCGGTTATGCCGTTGGAGTTGATGGACTCACTTTATCTTCCAAGCCTTCATTGTTATCGCATTAGATGGCCTTAAGCCATATTATTGTAATAAGTTCTCTTTTGAGACATTCGATGTAATAAGTGTGTGATTGCTACTATGTTATAAATCCTTCGAGTCTTGTGTGTCAAGATTACCGATCCAGGGGATGACCTTTGAAGCACGAGAGACTTGACCATCTCGAGGTCGGGTCGCCACAAGATGGTATCAGAGCACACGCTGAGTGTAGGACACGACCACTAAGATAAAACCATAGGTCACTCCTCTCTACTCATTTCTAACCCCTCTCCATTTTTCCACTCTTTAGGATGACGGAGATGAAGTACAAGTTTGCACAACCGGATGAAGACACACCTTTTGGACGCCACTTGAAGGAAGTCACTAGGTACCTGAATATTGGAATACCAAGCTTCACCGGGACGTACAACGCCACCTTACCAGAAGAAGAATGCTGGAAGATTCAAGCTCTAGTTCCCGGAAGGACGGAGCTCATAGTATGTGTTTTCAATGCACCAACATGGAGTTTGGGAAAGAGTACGGCAGCCCACATTACCATGGGACGCATTGGAGAAGTCTACAATAAGGAGCTTAAAGACACCATATACCAAATATGTGGGCGCCGAGACGAGCAATGGGAAGTAATCAGCACCAAGAAGGATAGATCCATTGCAGCCTACATCCATGAGCTAAACCAGCACATTCGGCGTCAAGAGAACCAGATGTGCGCAGACATGATGGATTTGAAGAAGGCGAAAACTAAGATCATCGAGCTGGAGGAAGAACTCAAGTCTACACGCGATGGATATGAGGAAGAAATCAAAATACTCTTTGGAGAAGAACGGCGACCTAGTCAAGAAGATCGGAGTCTTCATGGGAGGACCAGCACCCAAGGAAGAGGAGCAAGAAGAGGAAGAAGATCCCGCTTGTCCGGACAACTACATCATCATCGACACCAACTCGGAACCAAGTGATGATGACTATGAAGACGAAGTCGAGCAGACATCATGGAGTCTTCCACCGATCAAAATTTCTAGATGACCACCATATAATAGTAGTATTACCCCATGTAACTAGTAGTAGTTGAGCACTTATGCGATAGTCCTAGATCGCTTTTGTATGCCCTTGCTTGCTTGATTGAATGAATGTGTGTTTGCCTCATGTGCATATGGGTAGTGTTTTCTCACTAGACCTCTTTCTATTCTAATCTCTCCCATCTAAACCTTCAGATGCCTCCGAGACGTGACCCGGTTTTGTTTTCCCACCGGAGCTCACTCGATTGATCCAACATCGTAATGCCTTGATGCAATTGCTAGTTCGTAACTGTGGCAATACCAACAACAACAACAACCCGCCGCCAAAGGGACAATTTAGCCCGCTTTTCTAAGGTTACACCGCGGTGTTTTCAAAGAGCACCGAGCCAATAGTTGCGGATGACCGGTTACGCCGTATTGGAAGGAGTTAACCACCGCAGGATGCACGGATCTTTGAAAGAGTGCGTTTTGCCGCACATCAATTGGATGGACCAGCAGCCGCATGGTGGGAGAATTACACGGCTACTTTTCCTATAGCCAATGTCACTTGGGACCAGTTCCAACAAGCTTTTCGCACGGCCCATGTTTCAACTGGAGCCATGCAGATAAAGAAGCGTGAGTTCCGCAACTTACGCCAGGGAACCGCATCGTGGCCCAAAGACGTGGATGAGTTTAGCAAGTTATCACGCTATGCCCACGATGATGTGGCCACAGATGCCGCGAAGCAAGAGAAGTTTATGGAAGGGCTGAATGATGAGATGAGTATGCAGTTAATGGTGGATGATGTGGCCACAGATGCCGCGAAGCAAGAGAAGTTTATGGAAGGGCTGAATGATGAGATGAGTATGCAGTTGATGGTGGCAACTTTCAAGAACTACCAGGAGTTGGTAGATAAGGCCCTAATGATTGAAGGAAAGCAGCAGCAAATTGAGAATCGTAAGAGGAAGTATGGACAAGGGAAGTATAACTCAGGAGCTCACCAGAAGCCTCGTTTAACCCCAAACTCGGGAGGACTTGTTCATAACCATGGAGGACATAACCATACTGGAGGAGGATCGCATAATGGTGCGAAGAATGGGAATGGAAATGCAGCCAACAATAATCAGAATCGCTCTAACCCAGCTACACCCGCCAAGAGGGACTTAAGCCAAGTTATTTGCTTTAAGTGCGGGAAGACAGGGCACTATGCCAACGACTGCCCTGAAGGAAAGAATGGAAACAAAAATGGAAGCGCCGGGAAGAAGCCCAATCCATTCAACAAAGGACAAGTGAACCACGTTAACGTGGAGGAAGTTGAAGAGCAGCCGGACGCGGTAATAGGTAAGTTTTTGGTTCGATCCATTTACCGCTATTGTTCTTTTCGAAATCTTGGTGCATCGCATTCATACATATCAAGGGATTTGTGGATAAGTTTAAGTTACCAACCCGGACCCTTAGGACCCCTCTTTTAGTGAGCTACTTTCGAGCAGAGTACATGGCTAGCAAGTGGTGCACCCAGATACCCCTAATCATTGGCACGCATGTTTTTCCGTCGACCTAATTATCTTGGAGTCGCAAGGATTGGATGTGATATTAGGTATGGATTGGATGTCAAAGTTTGGAGGAAGTATTGACTGCTAGCAAGTCAATTTATCTTACCACCGGAGGAAAAAGGATTAAGTATGTATCTAGGCATGTGCCTAGGAGGAGCCAAGTGAATACCCTCACGGAGTTGTACAAGAGGAAGTACACATAGTGAAGGATTATCCAGATGTTTTTCGGAAGAGTTACCGGGCATGCCACGGATCGAGACATCGAGTTTCTAATAGAACTAATGCCGTGCAGGGCCAATATCAAAGAGACCCTATCGGATGCCCGCAAATGATCTGGAGGAAATTAAGAAGCAGATCAAGGAGCTACTGGAGAAAGGTTACATTCATAGAAGTTCATCACCTTGGGGGGCCCCAGTACTTTTGGTGGAGAAGAAGGATAAATCCCTAAGGATGGTTGTTGATTACCGAGCTCTGAATGAAGTAACGATAAAGAACAAGTATCCCTTACCGATGATTAATGATCTATTTGATCAGTTGCAAGGAGCTAAGATGTTTTCTAAGATTGATCTACGATCAGGATACCATCAGTTGAAGATCCGAGAGAAGGATATAACAAAGACATCATTCACCACACGATATGGATTATATGAGTATACTGTCATGTCATTTGGCCTAATTAACGCCCCTGCCTATTTTATGAGTATGATGAACAAAGTGTTCATGGAGTATTTGGACAAGTTTGTTGTGGTGTTTATCGATGATATTATGGTTTACTCGAAGAACGAAGAGGAGCACGCAGAACACCTACGTTTGGTTCTTGATAAACTCGTGGAACACCGATTATCGCCAAATTCAGCAAGTGCGAGTTTTGTTTGAAGGAAGTTGGATTTCTTGGGCATGTTATATCGGAGAGGGTATAGCGGTAGATCCCACTAAATTCAGTCGATCCTTTGAATGGTTGGCACCCACTTGATCAATGAGATTCGCGATTTCCATGGACTAGCGAGGATATTATCGGAGATTCATTGAGAATTTTTCCAAGATTGCTAAACCAATGATGTAATTGCTAAAGAAGGATACCAAGTTCAAATGGGCCAGATGATTTTGAGACAAGCTTCCAAGAGTTGAAGAAGCGGTTGACTACAGCCCCAAAGTCTTGACATTGCGGATATACATAAGGAGTTTCAAGTGTATTGTGATGCCTCTCGCTTGGGACTTGGATTTGTTCTTATGCAGAGACGGAAAAAGTTGTTTCATTATGCCTCACGACAAGCTGAAGCCTCATGAGTTGAACTATGCCACGCATGATTTGGAGTTAGCAATGTAGTACATGCGTTGAAGACACGGAGACATTATCTCATGGGAAACCGTTGTGATGTGTACACGGATCATAAGAGTTTGAAGTACATTTTCACACGAAGGAGTTAAACCTCGATGAGGAGATGGCTGGAGCTTATAAAGGATTACAATATGAAGCTACACTACCATCCAGAAAGGCCAACGTTATGAAAGGCACGCTTAGAGTCGGAAGAGTTATGCCAATATCCTTGAAAGTAGAGGACTGCCAAAGGAGTTAGCAGAGGATATTATGGAACTTCGGTTGGAGATTGTTCCAAGAGGTTTTCTTGCAACAATGGAGGTTCAGTCAACCTTGTTAGACAAGATTCGAGACGCTCAAAAGGAGGATAAAGAGATTGCTGAGATAAAAGAAAAGATGGGCAAAGGAAAAGCCAAAGGTTTTCGCGAGGATGAGCACGATACCTTGTGGTTTGAGGACCGGATTTATGTGCCCAACAACTCGGAGATCAGGAAGATAATACTTCAAGAGGCCCATGACTCACCATACTCGATTCACCCGGAAACACCAAGATGTATTTGGACTTGAAGGAACGTTTACGGTGGACTGGTATGAAGAAGGATATTGCCGAGCACGTAGCCATTTGGCGATGTATGTCGAGAGTGAAGGCAGAGCATCAAAAGCCAGCAGGACTGTTACAGCCTATGCCAATACCCGAATGAAAGTGGGACAAACTTGGCATGGATTTTATCACTGGATTACCCAGAACCAAAGCAGGATATGATTCAATATGGGTAGTTGTGGATCGTTTGACCAAAGTAGCTCACTTCATCCCAGTGAAAACAACTTATACAAGTGCCAAGTTGGCCAAGATATATATGACCAGGATCGTATGTTTGCACGGAGTTCCGAGGAGCATCGTATCAGATAGAGGAACACAGTTTACTTCAAAGTTTTGGCATCAACTACACCAGACTTTGGGTACCAGATTGGAATTCAGTACAGCGTTCCACCCACAGACGGATGGACAGACAGAGAGAGTTAACCAGATCCTGGAGGATATGTTAAGAGCCTGTGCGCTAGATTATGGATCTAGTTGGGATGACAATTTGTCGTACACAGAATTTTCATATAATAACAGCTACTAGGCCAGTTTGAAGATGGCACCGTTCGAAGCTCTGTATGGACGCAGATGTAGAACACCCTTGATGTGGGATGAGGTAGGAGACCGTCAGTTGTTTGGACCAGATTTGGTCAAAGACTCAGAGGAGAAGGTTAAACTGATCAGAGACAGACTAAAGATTGCTCAGTCTAGACAGAAAAGTTACGCAGATTCAAAGCGCAAGGAAGTAACCTATGAAATTGGAGATAGAGCTTATCTGCGAGTATCACCCCTGAGGGGAGTGAAACGTCTTGGAGTAAAGGGAAAGTTAGCCCCAAGATTTGTAGGACCGTATCGTGTTTTGGAATGAATGGGAGAAGTTGCCTACAAGCTGGAGTTAGAAGAAGGACTGTCGGGAGTTCACGATGTGTTTCACGTATCTGGCGAAGAAGTGCCACGCTGAGATGGCCGACATACCATTAAAGGATACGGTGCCCCTAGAGGCGTCTGATTGGATAGTAATTTGACTTATGAGGAGAAGCCGGTGAAGATCTTGGATTTCGACGGTAGTCACTCGCATCAAAGTTATCAAGTTTTGTAAAGTTAAGTGGAGCCACCATACCGAGGAGGAAGCCACACGGGCGAGAAGATGATATTCGCATGGACCATCCTCACCTATTTTCTAGTTAACCCGAATCTCGAGGGCGAGATTCATCTTAAGGGGGTAGGTTTGTAACATCCCAAATTTTCAATTTGGCATGTATACAGTGTCATCCATGCATATCATATTCTAATGCATTCCCGTTTGCCATCCTCGAAATCCTAAACAACTCAAGGACCCTCGGAGAGAGTTGAGGATTTTCCGATTTTCATATTTGAATTTTATCAAATAATGAAAGGCGAGGATTTTGGATTTTATTATTTTTCTCTCCGGAAAAATATTTCAAGTTTAAAATAAACGAGAGGAGATAATATGACTTCTCCAAAAATAACTGAAATACCGGAGGAAAAATGTTAAAATCATTATTTGGATTTTATTTTATTTATTTGGAATTTTATTTGCCTAGAGAAAATTTGCATATATTTAAAATTGCATTTTAGGGGCCAAGAAAAGTTCATCTTGTTCTAAATATTTTTTTTAGGCAAAGAAAACTTGTTTTGGCATTTTTATATTTTTATTTATTTTTCTAGGATTTTTATAATTTCAAGTGAATGTTTAAAAAAGAACCGCGCCTTGGGCTAACGGCCCAGTAAAGCCCAAATCGCCGCCTCAGCCCGGCCGCCTTGCATGCCGCGCCGGGACCTGAGTCCGAGCCGGACTCCTCCCGCCGCCTTGCCCCTCCTCCAAGCCACTTCCCCCTCTTTATATACCGCCTCTCCCCTTAGCCACCACCACCACTTGCCGCTTGCCGGACCCGAGCCGAGCCCGAGCCCTAGCAGCCGCCGCCGCCTCCAGCGCCGTCGCCCCTCGCCGAGCCGCCGCCCCTAGCCGCCCTGGGCCCCCCGGAGTAGCCGCCGCCTCATGGGACCCTCGCCGGAGGTAGCCCTCGTCGCCGGGTTTTTTAAATAACCCTTCGGTTTTTTTGAAAAACCCTAGCCCGTTTTTTTATATATTAGATCGGTTTTATTTCCCGGTTTATTTATTTGAGAACGTTCACCCGTTCGTTCGTTTTTACGAACTGTTCGTCGTTTAGTTTCCGCTAACGAACGTTCGTTCGTTTAGCCGTTCGTCATTTTCTTTTATCGGTTTTATTCCGCGATTATTCCGATTTCGATTTCTGAACCAATGTTCAAATTAGTATAACTTTTCGCTCGTTTATCGGAATCAGGCGATTCAAGCGCCTGGAGTTTCATCTCAAAACCCTCTTTCCGAATAGCCAACTTAAACCAGTTTTTGTCATTGTAAAATTTGACTCTAGTTCAGATTAGTAAATGGATCTTGTTTCTCTCGCCGTTTGAGTTTCGTTGTTTCGTTTGGTTTGATTCTTTTTGCAAACCGGAGTTCTTAAGTTGAACTCTCCGGTCAACCTCTTTCAGTTGAAGTTTCGTTTGTGCATATTTGTTTGTTGCTTATGTATGCATTATTTGCTTGCGATAGAATTCCTGGAGTGCGAAGCGTGTTACTACGAGTCTCTAGGATTCACGGACCGTCAGCAAGGCAAGTAACACTTGATCATACCTTTTCATACCTAGTTTTATGCATTAGCTCAATCCTCAAACATTGCATGATTAGGATGTCATTAATTTGTGGGTTGGGAAGTAGATGATGAGGTAGGTACCTATTGTCTGTTACTATCAAACCCTTGGGAGTTACTTCTACGTGTTGCTTATATTGCTATGCTATGCTCGTACGTGGTTTGGGTTTGAGAGATATTTACTGACAGATGTGAGATTGTTAATTAATGGTTTACTTTAAGGTGGCAACTTAAATACACATCTGGGTGGATTGAGGCACTGGGGAACCCGGTGTTGTCTGTTTATTTTTGGAAATCCCGGTACCCGTGTGATCTTCCTAAGGACCGCCACCAGGCTCAAAGGAACTGAGACTATTCATGCTAGAAACTTCCGTGTGCAGCCACAAGCTATTATGGGCTCTAGCATAGTTGAGTAAGTTACGTGAAGCTCTCAAGAGGTAGATCAGCAGGTAGTGGGTTTTATAGGTTTGGTATGATCTATCCAGGAGTAGAGAGTTAATGTTTACGAAAAGATCGTGTCTCGGTCATCCGATTCTCAAACACCATGTAGTGCGAGAAACCAACGGAGGCGATCGAGTCTTGTGGGGAAAAGTGCACAAACCTCTGCAGAGTGTACAATCTAATCATGGTTAGCCGTGTCCCCGATTATGGACAATTCGAGTATCTAGTACTTGAGTATTCACATGTATCTCATCACTCTAAATTAATATTGCTGGGTTGTTAATCACTTTAATTGGGATTGAGTTGGGGTTATACCTTCTCAATGTTGTTCCAACCACCATAATAGTTAAATAAAATTTATTCCTTTGATATTGGGAAAAATTGGCTTTATGCAAAATCAGAACCATAGAGCTATTCCACCAGCCATATATGCATGTAGTATAGCTTATTCTTTCATTACTCTCTATGTGTTACATTGCCAGCATATTCCATGTGCTGACCCGTTCTCGGGCTGCAACATATTATGTTGTAGGCTTTTCAGACGAGGAGTAAGGATTGGTAGGTCGTTGCCGTGCAGCTCATTTATGCCGTTGGAGTTGATGGACTCACTTTATCTTCCAAGCCTTCCGCTGTTATCGCATTAGATGGCCTTAAGCCATATTATTGTAATAAGTTCTCTTTTGAGACAGTCGATGTAATAAGTGTGTGATTGCTACTCTGTTATAAATCCTTCGAGTACTGTGTGTGTCAGCATTACCGATCCAGGGATGACACTGAAGCACAGAGACTTGACCATCTGAGGTCGGGTCGCCACACTTTTATCATTAGTTACCTTGCTGTTTTTATATTTTCAGATTATAAATACCTTTATCTACCGTCCATATTGCACTTGTATCACCATCTCTTCGCCGAACTAGTGCACCTATACAATTTACCATTGTATTGGGTGTGTTGGGGACACAAGAGACTCTTTGTTATTTGGTTGCAGGGTTGTTTGAGAGAGACCATCTTCATCCTATGCCTCCTACAGATTGATAAACATTAGGTCATCCACTTGAGGGAAATTTGCTACTGTCCTACAAACCTGTGCACTTGCAGGCCCAACGACGTCTACAAGAAGAAGGTTGTGTAGTAGACATTAAGCAGTTTCTGGCGCCGTTGCCGGGGAGGTGAGTGCTTGAAGGTATATCTTTAGATGTTGTAATTGAATCTTTTTGTTTCTTATTTTAGCACTAGTTTAGTTTATAAAAGAAAACTACCAAAAAAATTGGAATTTAGTTTGTCTCATACGCTTCATCTTTTTAATATCTTTCGTGAGTATGATGGAAAGGAAAATTGTGCCAAAGTGCTAGAAGAAGAAATCTATAAAATGTTTGGCACTAAATCTGTGAATGGTGAGCATGATTGCAATGTTGTTAGTATGAATTCCTTGAATATTCATAATGCTAATGATATGCAAAGCCACAAGCTTGGGGAAGCTATGTTTGATGAAGATGATATTTTTGTCCCCAAGCTTTGATGAGAAAATTCACTATGATGAAAGCATGCCTCCTATCTATGATGATTATTGTGATGACACGTATGCTTTAAAGAATAATGATAACCATGAAACTTGTCATCTTGATCTTAATTTTCAATCACATGATAGTTATTTTGTTGAGTTTGTTCCCACTATTATTCATGAGAAGAATTTTGCTTATGTGGAGAGTAGTAAATTTTCTATGCTTGTAGATCATGAAAAGAATGCCTTAGGTGCTGGTTATATTGTTGAATTCAATCATGATGCTACTGAAAATTATTATGAGGGAGGAATATACGCTTGTAGGAATTGCAATAATGCCAAGTTTCCTCTCTATGTGCTTAAAATCTTGAAGCTATGCTTGTGTTACCCTCCTATGCTAGTTGATTATTGTTCCCATAAGTTGTTTGCTCGCAAAATCCCTATGCATAGGAAGTGAGTTAGACTTAAATGTGCTAGTCATATTCTTCATGATGCTCTCTTTATGTTTCAATTCTTATCTCTTATGTGAGCATCATTGAAATCATCATGCCTAGCTAGGGGCGTTAAACGATAGCGCTTGTTGGGAGGCAACCCAATTTTATTTTTGTTTCTTGCTTTTAGGTTCTGTTTAGTAATAAATAATCCATCTAGCTTCTGTTTAATGTGGTTTTATGTGTGCCAAGTAGAACCTTTGGGAAGACTTGGGTGAAGTCTTTATGATCATGCTGTAAAAAACAGAAACTTTAGCGCTCAGGACATTAGCTAGAACTTTTTTCTGGAGAGTGCTATTTAGTTGATTATTTTTGCATATGATTACTAGACAAATTCCTCAGGTCCACCAATTTATTTTATAATTTTTTGAGTTCCAGAAGTTTGCGTTAGTTACAGATTACTACAAATTGTTCAGTTTTTGACAGATTCTGTTTTCATTGTGTTGTTTGCTTATTTTGATGAATCTATGGCTAGTAGTTTATAAACCATAGAGAAGTTGGAATACCGTAAGTTTAACACCAATATAAATAAAGAATGAGTTCATTACAGTACCTTGAAGTGGTGTTTTCTTTTCTTTCGCTAACGGAGCTTACGAGTTTTCTGTTAAGTTTTGTGTTGTGAAGTTTTCAAGTTTTGGGTAAAGATTCGATGGACTATGGAATAAGGAGTGGCAAGAGCCTAAGCTTGGGGATTCCCAAGGCACCCCAAGGTAATATTCAAGGACAACCAAGAGCCTAAGCTTGGGGATGCCCCAGAAGGCATCCCCTCTTTCGTCTTCGTCTATCGGTAACTTTACTTGGGGCTATATTTTTTATTCACCACATGATATGCGTTTTGCTTGGAGCGTCATTTTCTTTTGTTAGTATTTGCTTTCTGTTAATTAGATTAATGTTCTGCATCTTTAGTTCCAATAAAAATGTCAAGGATAGCCTTTGCCATGCTTATTTTGCTAGTATACATGTTGCTGTTTGAAAACAGAAAGTTTACCGTTGTTGCAAAAATTCCCTAGAAAAGTAAGGGAGTGGTATAATGTTGAATATTTTTGCATATTGAGCTCTGATAAATTTAAATTTACTACAGTGGGAATTTTAGTTCATAATTTTTGGAGTTAGGGAAGTATTGATACTCTTGCATTCTTTACAGACTGTACTGTTTTTGCAGATTGCTGTTATGTTTGCATTGTTTGCGTTTGTTTGCTTGTTTAATGATTCTTTTTAAGAATAGGAGTATTAAATATGCAGAGGCATTTAGTATGCAATGTTGAATAATAATGTTAGTGATTTGTTATAGTAGAAAATGATAAGGTTTTGCATTGGATTATACTAACCTATCTCACGAGTTCTTGTTGAGTTTGGTGTGGATGAAGCTTTTGATAAAAAGAGAAACCATCATATGAGAGGAATTAAGGAGACACAAAAGTTCAATCTTGGGGATGCCCAAGGCACCCCAAGATAATATTTCGAGAAGTCTCAATCATCTAAGCTTGGGGATGCCCCGGTAGGCATCCCACCTTTCTTCTTCAACAACTATCGGTTAGTATCGGTTGAGCCTAAGTTTTTGCTTCTTCACATGAGTTGTGCTATCCTTGCAATGTAGTTTTATTTAGCTTTGCTTGCTGTTTGAATACAATACCAAGATCTGAAATTATTAAATGGGAGAGTCTTCACATAGTTACATAATTATTCGACTACTCATTGATCTTCACTTATATCTTCCGGAGTAGTTTGTCATTTGCTCTAGTGCTTCACTTATATCTTTTAGAGCACAATGGTGGTTTTATTTTGAAGAAATATATGAACTCTCATGCTTCACTTATATTATTTTTAGAGTCTTAAATAGCATGGTAATTTGCTTAAAATCCTAATATGCTAAGCATACAAGATTTATAAGAATTCTTATGAGTGTGTTGAATACTAAAAAAAGATTGATACTTGATAATTGTTTTGAGATATGGAGGTAGTGATATTAAAGTCATGCTAGTTGGGTGATTATGAATTTAAAGAATGCTTGTGTTGAAGTTAGCAAGTCCCATAGCATGCACGTATGGTTAAAGTTGTGTAACTAATTTGAAACATAAAATGTACCTGGCTTGTGCATCCTTATGAGTGGCGGTCGGGGATGAGCGATGGTCTTTTCCTACCAATCTATCCCCCTAGGAGCATGCACGTAGTACTTGATTTTTGATGACTTCTAAATTTTTGCAATAAGTATATGAGTTCTTTGACTAATGTTGAGTCCATGGATTATACGCACTTTTACCTTTCCGCCTTTGCTAGCCTCTTCGGTACCGTGCATTGCCCTTTTCTCACCTTGAGAGTTGGTGCAAACTTCGCCGGTGCATCCAAACCCTATGATACGATACGCTCTATCACACATAAACCTACCTATATCTTCCTCAAAACAGCCACCATACCTACCTATTATGGCATTTCCATAGCCATTCCGAGATATATTGCCATGCAACTTTCTACCGTTCCGTTCATCATCATTATGACATACTTTACTTTTGTCATATTGCCATTGCATGATCATGTAGTTGACATCGTATTTGTGGCAAAGCCACCATGCATTATTTTTCATACATGTCACTCTTTATTCATTGCACCATCCGGTACACCACCGGAGGCATTCATATAGAGTCATATCTTGTTCTAGTTTCGAGTTGTAATCCTTATGTTGCAATCAATAGAAGTGTGATGATCATCATTATTAGAGCATTGCCCAATCAAAAAAAAGAGAAAGGCCTAAAAGAAAAAAAGAAAGGCCCAAAAAAAAGGGCAATACTACTATCTCTTTTTCCACACTTGTGCTTCAAAGTAGCACCTTGTTCTTCATGTGGTGAGTCTCATATATTGTGCTTCAAAGTAGCACCATGTTTTTCATATAATGAGTCTCATAAGTTGTACTTTTCATACTAGTGGGAATTTTTCATTATAGAACTTGGCTTGTATATTCCTACGTGGGCTTCCTCAAATGCCTTAGGTCTTCGTGAGCAAGCAAGTTGGATGCACACCCACTAGTTTTCTTTTGTTGAGCATTCATTTATAGCTCTAGTGCATTCGTTGCATGGCAATCCCTACTCCTCATGTTGACATCAATTCATGGGCATCTCCATAGCCCGTTAATTATCCTCGTCAATGTGAGACTTTCTCCTTTTTGTCTTCTCCACACAATCACCAATCATCATATTCTATTCCACCCATAGTGCTATATCCATGGCTCACGCTCATGTATTGCGTGAAGGTTGAGAAAGTTTGAGATTATTTAAGTACGAAACAATTGCTTGGCTTGTCAACGGGGGTATAGAAGTTGGGAACATCTTTGTGTGACGAAAATGAAGCATAGCCTAACTATATGATTTTGTAGGGATGAACTTTCTTTTGCCATGTTATTTTGAGAAGACATGATTACTTTGATTAGTATGCTTGAAGTGTTACTATTTATTTTATCAATATGAACTTTTATTTTGAATCATTTGGATCTGAACGTTCATGCCACAATAAAGAAAATTACTTTGAGAATCATGCTAAGTAGCACTCCGCATCAAAAATTCTTTTTTTTATCATTTACCTACTCGAGGACGAGCAGGAATTAAGCTTGGGGATGCTTGATACGTCTCCAACGTATCTATAATTTTTGATTGCTCCATGCTATATTATCTACTGTTTTGGGCAATATTGGGCTTTATTATCCAATTTATATTATTTTTGGGACTAACCTATTAACCGGTGGCCCAGCCCAAATTTGCTGTTTTATGCCTATTTCAGTGTTTCGAGGAAAAGGAATATCAGACGGAGTCAAAACGGAACGAAATCAACTGGAGAAGTTATTTTTGGAAGGAAAGCCACCGGATAGACTTGGAATCTACGTCAGAAGATACGGGAGCTGGCCACGAGGGTGGGGGGCGCGCCCACCCCACTAGGGCGCGCCCCTGCCTCGTGGGGCCCCAAGCTCCACCGACGCGTACCCTTGCACCCATATATACCTATGTATCGTAAAACTTCCAGAACAGAAGATAGATCGGGAGTTCCGCCGCCGCAAGCCTCTGTAGCCACCAAAAACCTCTCGGGAGCCTGTTCCGGCACCCTGCTGGAGGGGGAACCCATCATCGGTGGCCATCTTCATCATCCCGGCGCTCTCCATGACGAGGAGGGAGTAGTTCACCCTCGGGGCTAAGGGTATGTACCAGTAGCTATTTGTTTGATCTCTCTCTCTCGTGTTCTTGATTTGGCACGATCTTGATGTATCGGGAGCTTTGCTATTATAGTTGGATCTTATGTTTCTTCTCCCCCTCTACTCTCTTGTGATGAATTGAGTTTCCCCTTTGAAGTTATCTTATCGGATTGAGTCTTTTATGAGAACACTTGATGTATGTCTTGTCGTGCTTATCTGTGGTGACAATGGGATATCATGTGCAACTTGATGTATGTTTTGGTGACCAACTTGCGGGTTCTGCCCATGAACCTATGCATAGGGGTTGGCACACGTTCTTGACTCTCCGGTAGAAACTTTGGGGCACTCTTTGAAGTACTTTTATGTTGGTTGGGTGAATCTAAGATTGTGTGATGCATATCGTGTAATCATGCCCACGGATACTTGAGGTGACAATGGAGTATCTAGGTGACATTAGGGTTTTGATTGATTTGTGTCTTAAGGTGTTATTCTAGTACGAACTCTTTTATAGATCGATCCAAAAGAATTGCTTTGAGGTGGTTTCGTACCCTACCATAATCTCTACGTTTGTTCTCCGCTATTAGTGGCTTTGGAGTGACTCTTTGTTGCATGTTGAGGGATTGTTATACGATCTATCTATGTTATTATTGTTGAGAGAAGTTGCACTAGCGAAAGTATGAACCCTAGGCCTTGTTTCCTATCATTGCAATACCGATTACGCTCACTTTTATCATTAGTTACCTTTCTGTTTTTATATTTTCAGATTACAAATACCTTTATCTACCGTCCATATTGCACTTGTATCACCATCTCTACGCCGAACTAGTGCACCTATACAATTTACCATTGTATTGGGTGTGTTGGGGACACAAGAGAATCTTTGTTATTTGATTGCAGGGATGTTTGAGAGAGACCATCTTCATCCTACGCCTCCTACGGATTGATAAACCTTAGGTCATCCACTTGAGGGAAATTTGCTACTGTCCTACAAACCTGTGCACTTGCACTTGCAGGACTAACTTACTAACCAAAGGCCCAGTGCAAAATGTTGTATTTTGCCTATTTCAGTGTTTCACAGAAAAGGAATATCAAACGGAATGAAACCTTCAGGAGAGTAATTTTTGGAACAAACGCAATCCAGGAGACTTGGAGTGGACGTCAAGGAAGAAACGAGGCGGCCACGAGGTAGGGAGGCGCGCCCCACCCTCGTGGGCCCCTCGTGGCTCCACCAACTGTCGGTGTACAAAAAGAAGGGCACGTTTTTGTACCCCTTTACCCGTGCATGGGCAGTCAGAGTCGCGCCCACGACCACATCAAGCAGAGCAGGGGAGGTGAGCCAAGGTAAGACCGAAGCCCAAGATAATCAGAGCAACGCCAAGGCCAAGACCACAAAGGGCAGAGGGACGAAGCAGGTTCCCCCGGCAAGACCCTTGCCAGGGCAACCTCAGCGGCCCCGGCAAGATCCTCGCCGGGGCAGCTCGCCCCACACCAACAGAGTAAGCCACCCTTGAGCCCACGGCCGCCAACACCATCATCAACGTGGGGCCAGGACTCGGGAAGGCACCTCTGTGGTGGCATGCAGATCTTTGAGAAGACATATTCAAGATCAGATGAGGATTAGAAGACGGTGATTGTCGGTATCAAAACCGGCGGATCTTGGGTAGGGGGTCCCGAACTGTGCGTCTAGGCGGATGGTAATAGGAGACAAGGGACACGATGTTTTACCTAGGTTCGGGCCCTCTCGATGGAGGTAAAACCCTACGTCCTGCTAGGTTAATATTGATAATGTGTGTTACAAGAGTAGATTTACCACGAGATCAAAGAGGCTAAACCCTAGAAGCTAGCCTATGGTATGATTATTGTTCGTCCTACGGACTAAAACCCTCCGGTTTATATAGACACCGGATAGGGTTAGGGTTACACAGAGTCGGTTACAATGGTAGGAGATCTACATATCCGTATCGCCAAGCTTGCCTTCCACGCCAAGGAAAGTCCCATCCGGACACGGGATGAAGTCTTCAATCTTGTATCTTCATAGTCTTGGAGTCCGCCCGATGATGATAGTTCGGCTATCCGGACACCCCTAGTCCGGAACTCCTCGGTAGCCCGAACCAGGCTTCAATGACGATGAGTCCGGCGCGCGCATGTTGTCTTCGGCATTGCAAGGCGGGTTCTCCTTCAGTCTTCATGTTCCCGTCGAATAGTGTCCCGCTTCTTTATAAATGTTGCGCTCCTTGGCTTCTACGCCCAATAATGGCCTTCTTCCACGTGTCGCATTTAATGCGAAAGGCTGGGATATTTTTACATTTTACCCCTAGCCGTGCGAGCAGCCGCCTACAAGAGAGGCGAGCATCTAGATCCAGCTCACACCATCCTCCATCCGCAAGTTCTCATCAAGCGCCTCGACAAAAAATCCATTCCATCATGGATAGCCGACGGCTCCTCCTCTCGCGCTCCCAGCCCTAAGCCAGGAGATTGGGGGAGATGCTCAGTTCCACACAGCGAGCTAGTGGTGCTTCAAACCGAGGGATATCTTCCTCCAGCTTTCATGGTTCCGGTTCGAGCCGGACTGGCCACCTACAAGGGTGGGAAGCAGGCGGAGAGCGTCCCCAACCCTTCCAAAGGGGAGCGGGTATGCTTTGTCCCCTATCTAATAAGGGGACTCGGATTTCCCATACATCCGTTTCTCCGGGGGCTCCTAGAGTTCTACGGACTCCAACTTCACCACCTCACGCCCGCCTCCATTTTGCACATCGCGGGCTTCGTAGCTTTTTATGAGCTGTTCTTGGGCATCGAGCCCCATTTTGCCGTGTGGAAGAGATTGTTTTGTCTCGTACCCGTTCTCATGAGGGGTCGATATACCAAGTGGGCGGAGCCGAAATATGGCGCATCGCCGGGACCGGATATCTATCCGGCACCCCGAAGAAGGCGTCCGAAGACTGGCCTTCGTAATGGTTCTACATGGAGGACGCCTGTCGGTGTCAAAACCGGCGGATCTCGGGTAGGGGGTCCCGAGCAGTGCGTCTTAAGATCAATGGTAACAGGAGGCAAGGGACACAATGTTTACCCAGGTTCGGGCCCTCTCGATGGAGGTAAAACCCTACTCCTTCTTGATTAATATTGATGATATGGGTAGTACAAGAGTTGATCTACCACGAGATCAGAGAGGCTAAACCCTAGAGGCTAGCCTATGGTATGATTGTTGTTGTATATGAGATTGTCTATCGACTAGCCTGGCCTCGGTTTATATAATGCACCAGAGGCCTAGGATAACTAGAGTCCTAGCCGAATACGCTGGTGGGGGAGGAGTCCTTGTCTTGATCGCCAAGTTTTGTGGAATCTTCCTTGTATGCGGCAACTATCCGGACTGGCCCATGAGTATACGGCCATGGGGGTCCTCGGCCCAATCCAACTGATCGGGAGACGACGTGGTGAGTACCCCCTAGTCCAGGACACCGTCAGTAGCCCCTGAACCGGTCTTCAAGTTAGGGACGCTCCTCGATTCTTCCGAACTGTTCTTCATCTTTGGTTGCCGGTCTTGAAAACTGGTTCAACAAATCTTCTCATCTTCGATCTTGAGGATCACCGAAATGCATTCGGCGAGTTTATACGTCGGGTATCCGAGGAGCCCCTTTAAGTTTACGGCCTTTATAAATGCCTTGTTATTTTTATGCCATGCCTCGGGTTTGAAGTTATTCCCGGGAGGCAGTGTCCTCTTGCGTCCGAGCTCTAACGCCGGACTGCATTTGAGGCATCTTTTGCAGCCGAGCACCAACGTCGGACTGCTTCCCAGCTCTATCGCTGGACTATGTATCCGAGCTCCAACGCCGGACAGTATCCGAGCTCCAACGCCGGACTATGTATCCGAGCTCCAACGCCGGACTGTATCCAAGGTGTAAATAAATCACCTTGGTTCAAAGAAGTTTGAAGGAGTTTAACCGAGCTTAATGCGGAATTGCCCTCTATGGAGCGAGCCACTAGCGCCCGAGCTTTATGCCGGACTGCTTCCGAGGTGGTGCACCACCCCGAATGTGGGCTGATTTTTTGTCAATATTTTTTATTGATGCAATTTATTCTCTGACGAGATATATAGCCAGTAGCCCTCAAGGTGTGTATTGGTCTAAAACCCGAGATGCACATGAAGGATGACATAAGATCGCTGATCCCCGTAGCCGCTGAGACTTAGGTTGATTTGCAAAACTCGGTCTAAGGATCAAGTCCTAGCTCGGCAGAATACTTCAGGACGCAAAAAGCGGCGTGCTCAGACCTCGAGACTCAGGTTGGGTGCGGCCGACCAACCTGAGGATCAAAATCTCCTCGAAAACTGTATTGCACTTAAGATTTTCTGCATAGAACAAGCAATGCAGTAGCCCCCGAGACACTGGTCGGGTGGCAACACCAGATCAGGGGATCAATGTGCCCCTTTAATATTTGTGAATAATAATCCCGAAGCCCAGTAGCCCCCGAGCCTTAATGCGGGCACGGGAGGCCGAATTAAGGATCGATATCCATAGTAAAATCACAAATTATGTGTAATGACTCTATGTATCCAAGTACTTTACGTCATTAATGCTCGGATCCGCATTGTACAAAACTTTGTTGACCAACCATCGGCTTCAACCTCCTCGGCCAGTAGCCGAGGAGTGTTTGTCCTACTTTATAAAGCCTTTATGAGGGCAAAGATTTACGACAAACAAGGCAATCTGGCCATACGGTTTTATAAACAAAGTTACGCAAAGAGATATGTTATATTACTGTTTAACAGAAGAAATGTCTTCCAAAGAAAATAGTCCCGCTATCGGTTCCTTTCTTTGGGTTGTCATGCTAAGCATGATCATGAAACCTCAGCTCCAATGTAAGAGCAAAATATTGAGGATTTAGTTTGGGAGGCCAGTTACTAGCCCCCGGTAGTGTTCAGCGACAGTCGAGGTCAAGCCGGAAACACTTCGGCCAATTTTATGAATGGCCCGTCATTTAATATAGTCATCGGATCGCTGACCAGTTTACACCTATTGTGACAGTCAGTTTTCGGCTTTCTCCACTCAGGTGCTTGACCATGCGAGCTGGAAGCACAATCGCAGTGGTTCTCCCTTTGCACACCTAGCCGAACAAAGCGGAACATAGGAGGCAAGCGCGGGAGCCGGGCAACCCAACTATTGACCGAAGGCACAATTCAGAACTGATGCATATATAGCAATATCCGAGAATGTTTTTGCCGAATCCCTAAAGGTGTCCGGCGTTGCGCTGCGAGACTTGTGCTGAAAACACACAAATAGTTAAAAGTGCCAAAAGCTTGGAAAGCCAAAAAACGTCAGTAAAAACATGACGTCCGAACAAGATCAAGTGTTCGGTGCCAATCCGAAAATTGGACTTTAGAAAGAAAAAAAAGTGCTTCTGCCGTGCTTTAACTTTGCAACGACTAAGAAGAAAAACCCTTAGTATGAAACGGCTCAAATAAACATAAGAGCCCCCAAGTGACTTGGGTAAAAGTTGACTATATAATGTAAGGTGACATGTAAAATGCCTTCTAGCCGGATTGTAGATCGTTTGTCGTGGCGGACCTTTTCGCTTCAACCTCTGGACCCAATAGTGCAGGTGTGTCGAGAATACCCTCGCGGTTATAAAAACTGGGGCATGCGTGGAGACCAGGCGTAGGGGTCATTAGTGCTTTATCAGACAAGTGCCCAACTAGTTATGTTATATTACATGGTTAGTAAGAAAATCTTCCAGGGAGAATAGTTCCGTTAAGGGTTCCTTTCCCTGGGAGGCATGCCCTAAAGTGCATGTCCGAACTGCGAAAAGAGCAGAAAAACATCTGGGGGCAGGTAAATGAATAGGTAAGAAATCATCTTTTAGTTCACCGACCGAGTATTCCCTTAAGAACGCTAGCTTTCGGCTTCACCCGGTCTGAGGTACACATCCGGCTGACCCGGCAAGAATAATCGCAGAGGTGCTCCTTTACCACCTAGCCGAACAATCGGGAGCGTAGGGGTAAGCACAGAGCCAAACAACCCAGCTTGGCCAAAACGTAAGTCATATCGATGCATATAATGGTGAATAAAAGGTACATGCGGAAGTGTGACACATGTGTTGGGCATAAAGCCCAGATTAATAAGCTTCATTAAAGAAGCCCCCAGGTATAATGAGCGCGGGTAGCGCGTCAAGTGTGTGCGAACAAAGTTTCGACAAGAAAAAAATTTACAAGCAACTTTTTTCCGAAAAAGTATAATGCTTGGTCGAGCCGAACACAAGTTAAAAATTTAAAACTTTGAGCATGAAGGCAACTTAGCTGGATAATGTGTTCGGTATTGACAACGCGGTCCGAGCTTGATGCGGGACAAGGTTCCATCCCCCAAGCCGATCCCGAGGTGGCGGAGCAAAGAGCTCGGCACTCCGAAGTGGTGACATAGCACGGTCAATGCAGGACGGCAGAGTGATGCCGAAGTCCCCTGCATGGGGTAATAAGGTATTGGTGAATCCCCCCGTCGAGCCGAGGTGACGCCAAAGGATATAGTCCGGCTAGATCATTTTCCTGTGCACAAAAAATAGTGCAGACCGGAGATAATAGTAATAATGATAATAAAAAAAATCGTTGCATAATAAATAATTTATGCAAAGTGAGTAATAAAAGAAATATGGCCTAGCGCCGAAGTCGATGTTGACGCAGGTCATCGGCGTAATGCAATAAAGGCGTGGCAAAGCACGGATTCACTGTGTCGGTCCGAGTTCGGATGCGGGCGTCGCAAGACTATGTAATGAAACTGACCGAACCGTCATGCGACCGTCGATAATGCGCCACCATTTGATAGTCCTGTGTACATATGATGTACAAACCAGAGTAATAATTCCTTGGGAAAAATTAACCCAAACAAGCAAAAAGAAATACTAGGATTAATAGCACCTGGTTTATTTGTTATAGCAATCCGAAGGAAGGTGATTCCCAAAATTGGGACTCGATCCGCGCGCCCATTGCCTGGTCGGCTAGTGACGCCGAAGTGTCCGGAGTAGGTTGATGAAGAGATGGCGAAGCCCCCGGTCCAGCCGAGATGTCGAAGTAGGTCGGCGTGATGGACACCAGCTTGAAGAAGCAATAGTGCAGCCCCGCCGATGCAGGTCGTGGCGTGGTCGATGCGGCTTGATGAAGCGACCGTGCGGCGATGCCGGTATGCCCACTCCGTGTAATCCGTGGGCGGCGATGTTGGTGATGATTTATCCTTCGTGATGCGGACTCTTGTTCGCTTGCCGAGATGATGATCCGAAGAAGTTGAGTTCGGCTCAACAAAGTGACGACGATGTCTAGCATGTGTCGGCCGTGGGAGCAATATTGCCGGACTTGTTTGACACCAGCATGATATTGATGATCATGTTCATAAGATTATAAATTTATTGTGATGTGTTAGGAAACAATACACAACACCACACTCAAAACTTCCTTCAAAAAGGATGTCCGTAATCCCGTTCATTAAAAAGACGTACTCGGGTCGGATTCGTTTTCGCGGAGAAAACAGATCCGAAAAGTGATGCACTAATTGGAAGGTTCCCGGAGTTTGGACGGTCGGATCGAGCTGAAATTTTGAGGGGTGGTAGATACAGGAATTCCGCAGCCGATCAACGGTTGGATCTTCCAAAGGAGGTCCGAGCTAGAAGCTGGACACCACGCCCTAAACTCGTCCGGATTCTCGTCCAGATTCAATGTGGCTCCGGTATATCGGAGATTGCCAGAGATTCCTCCATCGGAACTCGACGAAATTTTCCAGGGTTGTTGCAGATTCAATTCCGCACAATTCCACCGAAGCAATCGTTAAAACGACGCTTGAGGAGGCGGTGGCGGCGGACACAAGTCCGCTGTCCAGAAATACAGTACGGTCACCCGAGGGCAATGTTGACGTTGAGCCCCCGGGCTCCCTGGATGGCTCCTCCATGATCTTGATAGAGATCGGTGCTGATGTTGATGAAGGCCCTCATCCGAACATGACGATCGGAGGTAGGGCGCAATCCTTGGTAGAACCAAGGTGACCAGTCGAGCTGGTGATGAAGAAGCCGACATCGCAGTTGACCTGCAGTCGAGCCATTGATCCTTTCGCCGAACACACAGCGGAACTCTCAATGAAAGCACCAATGTCGGTGTCAAAACCGGCGGATCTCGGGTAGGGGGTCCCGAGCAGTGCGTCTTAGGATCAATGGTAACAGGAGGCAAGGGACGCAATGTTTACCTAGGTTCGGGCCCTCTCGATGGAGGTAAAACCCTACTCCTGCTTGATTAATATTGATGATATGGGTAGTACAAGAGTTGATCTACCACGAGATCAGAGAGGCTAAACCCTAGAAGTTAGCCTATGGTATGATTGTTGTTGTATATGAGATTGTCTATCGACTAGCCTGGCCTCGGTTTATATAATGCACCAGAGGCCTAGGATAACAAGAGTCCTAGCCGAATACGCCGGTGGGGGAGGAGTCCTTGTCTTGATCGCCAAGTTTTGTGGAATCTTCCTTGTATGCGGCAACTGTCCGGACTGGCCCATGAGTATACGGCCATGGGGGTCCTCGGCCCAATCCAACTGATCGGGAGACGACGTGGTGAGTACCCCCTAGTCCAGGACACCGTCAACGCCCCTCTGCCGGATCCAGTCCGGATCGGCCTCCCGGAGTTCAACAATGCTCCCTTGAAGAAACGCCTGAGTTGGCGCCCGCGGAGCCCTCAACGGGAAGATGACAGGAGCGTCCATTATCTGATGGGCCGGATTAGGTTCTTGGCCCATTCGGATTGACCATGATTGGAGTCATGGCCACGTGCATTATGCGAGGGTGCAGCCACTCCAATATAGGGGCCACCCTATGTGGGATTTCAACGGGGAAGATGACGCCACCCGTCATGGCCGCAAAGGGCTAGGCTCGGCAGCCGATCTGGCAAAGATCCTGTCCGGCTTGTACAAGGGAGAGGAGGAGGACTTCCTCCGCAAGAATCCGTTGAATGGATTTTCTATGCATAACCCTCGGAGCTGGGTAAGCGGATGTTTATCTACCCAATCCATACCTTTTTTAAAGTCAAGTATCTTACTCTGTGATTTCGACGCAGGAGCTGCGCCGGGACGTGGAGGGCATACGAAGCCTAGCTCCACAGCCCGAGGATCCGGAACGATCCCTTGATCCGACCTCGAAGAGGATCCGGACATAAAGGTGGAGCTGATTGACGGGGTGTTCCACCAACGTAGCATAGACAATGCCCTAGTCACCATTACGGCTGACTACCCCGGTTTGTTCCCGGCTTCCCAGGTGACTGTGACCAAGGTCTTGACACCATCATTTGTTCCGCGCTCAATTCTAACCATCCCATACTGATGGTGCATCGCGGGAGGTGCCTTTAAGGTGGGAAGCCGAACCCGCGGCGGCTGGACAACAAGGGTCAGTCCGGCCCAGCAGGAGGAAGAGGAGCGTGACGCGAACAGAAACGTCGCCACAACGGTACGGAGCACCGCTATTTTTAAGGGAAGGATCCCCAGAAGGTTTATTAATGATCATAAATTTTCCAGAAAGAGCACTCGCCGGACAGTGTCCGGAGAGGTTGCCAATCAAGCCTCCGCCGGCCATGCTCCAACGCATGGTCCGGGAGGGGAGGTGAATACAAAGCGTAAACCGGACGCTCCTCCGATGGAGGATGCCGACAGGCTGTCCGCCACCCGGTCTGAGGTGGAGAGCGCCATGAATCACAAGCGTCGCCAGACAGTTCTTCGTGACGCGTGTTTCTTCCCGGAGGCGTTAAATGCCTTTAAAGCGGGAAACACGCACCTCCGTGCCGCTCAAGATGGGTTAACAAGAGCCACGGAGCAGTATGTGAAAGACATATGGGTAAGTAATTTTAATAGTTATATATGCCAGTAGCCCCCGAGACTTAAAATAGTTGAAATAACTGATTTAAGGATCAACTATTATCTTGGTCTTGCGGAGAAGAATACCCAGTTGTCCCAGAGCTCCAAGAGTGCAAGGCCCAACTTGAAGTCAAGACTGCCGCCATGTGGGGAGCCACAGAGACCCCCGCTGGTAAGACATACTATTAAAAGGTAATTATTTAGCAAAGTGTGGCGTGAATCTGACAATAATATTGCAGAGGGCGTCGGACTAGATCCGAACAAGCAACAGCTACTGCGTCAGCTAAAGGCCGGCGAGAGGGTGCTTACGAAGGTGCAGCGGGAGAGAAACAAGCTCCAAGATGCCCACACCCAGCAAGGAGAAGAGCTGAAATGTGTTCGGGCCCGGTATGCAGCTCCGTTAAGGAGAATCAGCGGCTTCGCGGCATTTATAGTAAGTGCTTGAACGAATTCCTTTGAAAAGAAGAATTTGGCGAGGAAGATGATTGATGAAATATGTCTTTAGGTGTGCTCACAGTGTCGCCTCATGGAGGAAATGCTCGAGTCAACGGGTGACCAACTTCCCGAGCTAGTGCAATTGCTCGAACGTGTTCGGCAGGCGATGAGTGGCATCGTTCATGCTTTATGGCCATTCGTCTCCCTACCCAAGGGCCTTGGTGAGCTTGCTGAGAAGCTTCAGGGAGCACGGCGACGCCTCCGTTTGTGGAAGATATCGGCCTGCCGTCAGGGCGCCAGGGAGGCTCGGGCCATGGTGAAGACACGCTACCCGGAAGTCCGACCAAAACCACATGGCCGAGGTCGCACTCAAGGGGCCCGATGGGAAGGAGATCCCTGTGAGCTTGATGTACGGCCAAGTAGAACTGGCCGTGAAATATTCCCAACAGGACTGTAAATTAGACAGCCTGTTAGATGGGATTGAAGAGGAGTACAATCAGTCGGTTTGACGATGTAATTTGAAATGACATGTAAAATGCCTTCTAGCCGGATTGTAGATCGTTTGTCTTTGCGGACCGTTTCACTTCAACCTCGGGACCCAACAGTCCGGAGTGTGTCCGAATACCCTTACGGTTATAAAAGAACCGGGGCATGCATGGAGACAAGGCGTCGGGGTCATAATTGCTTTATCAGACAAGTGCCCAACTAGTTATGTTATATTACATGGTTAGTAAGAAAATCTTCCAGGGAGAATAGTTCCGTTAAGGGTTCCTTTCCCTGGGAGGCATGCCCTAAAGTGCAATGCCGGACTGCGAAAATAGCAGAAAAAAGCATCTGGGGCAGATAAATAAGTAAGTAATAAATCATCTTTTAAGTCACCGACCGAATATTCTCTTAAGAACGCTTAGCTTTCGGCTTCACCCAGTCTGAGGTACACATCCGGTGACCAGCAAGAATAATCGCAGAGGTGCTCCCTTTACCTCCTAGCCGAACAATCGAGAATGTAGGGGTAAGCACAGGAGCCAGGCAACCCAGCTTGGCCAAAACTTAAGTCATATCGATGCATATAATGGAGAATAAAAGGTACATGCGGAAGTATGACACATGTGTTGGGCATGAAGCCCGTATGAATAAGCTTCTGTTTAAAGAAGCCCCCAGGTATAATGAGTGCCAGGGGCACATCAAGTGTGTGCGAACAAAGCACAAATCAGCCCATAAAAGGTGAAAAAAAAGTGGGAAGAAGGTGGAGGAGGAGAGACAGTAAAAAACAAGGAGTGGGCGGGGGAGTGAGACGAACCCGGAGTCCGGCGTTAGGCGTAGAATCTTCGGAGACGGGCTGCGTTCCATGGGTTCGGCTCGAGTCGGTTGTACGATGCGTTACATAGACGGTACGCTCCGCCGGTCAGGACTTAGTCGATGATGAAGGGACCTTCCCACTTGGGCTTGAGTTTATCCTTTTTCTTGTCCGGCAGGCGTAGAACAAGTTCGCCAACATTGTAAGTTTTGGCCCGTACTTCTCTGCTTTGATATCTTGAGCTCTGCTGCTGATAAAATGCGGAACGAGCCTTTGCCACGTCCCGCTCCTCCTCTAAGGCGTCCCGACTGTCCTGCCGATCTAGCTCGGCTTCTCTTTCTTCGTACATGCGCACACGAGGTAAGTCATGAATTACATCGCAGGGCAGGACTGCCTCTGTGCCGTATACCATAAAAAAATGGTGTGCATCCGGTAGTTCGGTTTGGCGTGGTCCGCAGCCCCCAGAGTATGGAGTCGAGCTCCTCTACCCAGTGCGTGTTAGATTCCTTGAGGGATCGCACTAGTCTGGGTTTGATGCCGCTCATGATTAGACCATTTGCTCGCTCAACTTGACCGTTAGTTTGGGGGTGATAGATCAAGCGTGTCGAGCTTAATGCCCGTGTTTTTGCACCGAGTTTAACCTCGTCGGCCGCGAAGTTCGTGCCATTGTCGGTGATGATGCTGTGGGGACACGAAGCGATGTACTACCCGGATATGAAGTCTATCACCGGTCCGGATTCTGCCGTTTTAACCGGCTTGGCCTCAATCCATTTGGTGAATTTGTCCACCATGACCAATAAGTATTTGTGCTTATGGGTTCCCCCTTTAAGGGGTCCGACCATGTCAAGCCCCCAGACCGCAAACGGCCAGGCAATGGGTATAGTTTTGAGGGCGGTGGGTGGCACATGGCTCTGATTAGCAAAGAGCTGGCAACCGACGCATCGTTGGACTAAATACAGAGCATCTGCCTGGGCTGTCGGCCAATAAAATCCTGTACGGAAGGCCTTGCCTACAAGGGCCCGGGCTGCAGCGTGGTGCCCGCCGAGTCCGGCGTGAATTTCAGCCAGGAGATTTCGCCCTTCCTCTTCGGAGATACACCTTTGAAGGACTCCGGTTGTGCTTTTCTTATAAAGCTCTCCCTCATGGACCTTGTAGGCTTTAGATCGCCGAGCTATGCAGCGGGCCTCATTCTGGTCTTCAGGAAGTTCCTGCCGCATTAAGTAGGCTAGGAATGGTTACATCCACGGGCAATGACTGCCATTATTTCGTGAAATTTGAAGGTGTTATTTCGTTGGCTGAGCCGCCGATTGTGTCGTAATGGTGCGAGTTAGGTGATGCAGCCGACTCGGATTGTTATTTCGGACTCCTCTTCCCATAATACGGATGGCTTAAAGAGCCGTTCGGGAAGATGTTAGGAGGGGCGGCGTCTCGTTTGGCGCCCGATGCGTGCTAACACGTCTGCTGCCTGGTTATTATCCCGGGCTACATGATGGAATTCTAGTCCTTGAACCGAGTGACATTTTTAGGACGGTGTTGCGGTAAGCTGCCATTTTTGGATCTTTGGCGTCGAAGTCTCCATTTACTTGGGATATTGCGAGGTTTAAATCCCCGCGCACCTCTAGGCGTTGAATGCCCATGGAGATTGCCATCCGGAGGCCATGTAGAAGGGCCTCGTATTCGGCTGCGTTGTTGGAATCCATGTACATTATTTGAAGTACGTATTGGATTGTGTCTCCCGTTGGGGACGTCAGGACGATGCCAGCCCCCAAGCCAGCCAACATTTTGGATCCGTCGGAATGCATGATCCGGTTGGAGTACGCCCGTACTCTTTAGGGAGTTCGACCGGTCCATTCGGCGATGAAGTCCGCCAGAACCTGCGATTTTATAGCTCGCCGTGGTTTGTAGGTTATGTCAAATGGTAAGAGCTCGATGGCCCATTTTGCAATCCTGCCCGTTGCGTCGCGATTGTTTATAATATCATTGAGAGATACTTCGGAGGCCACCGTTATTGAACACTCTTGAAAGTAGTGACGCAGCTTCCGGGATGCCATGAACACCGTGACACGCTATCTTTTGATAATGTGGGTACCGGATTTGCATGGAGTTAGAGCGGTGGATACGTAGTACACTAGTTTTTGAAGAGGAATTTGTTCCTTCGCTTTCTCGTTCAACGACGAGTACCGTGCTAACAACTTGATGTGTTGCTGCGATATATAATAACATAGGCTCGCCCAGGTTGGGCGCGGCCAGGACCGGATTTGTTGCCAGTATGGCTTTTATTTCTTCGAGTCCGGCTGTGGCAGCATCCGTCCATTCGAAATGTTCGGTGCGCCGGAGGAGGCGGTAGAGGGGCAGAGCCTTTTCTCCCAAACGGGAGATGAAGCGACTTAAGGCCGCTACGCATCCGGTTAGTTTTTGTATCTGCTTGAGGTCTTTTGGAATATCCAATTGTGACAGAGCTCGGATTTCGGCCGGGTTTGCTTCAATTCCTCGACCGGATACGATGAAGCCCAAGAGCTTTCCGGCTAGTATGCCGAAGACGCATTTTTCCGGATTGAGCTTAATGTCATATGCTCGAAGGTTGTCGAATGTCACCCTCAAGTCTTCTACTAGACTTCCGACGTGTTTGGTCTTGACGACCACATCGTCTACGTATGCCTCTCTTGTTTTGCCTATCTGGGTAGCGGACATGTTTGAATCATCTTGTTGATATGTTGCGCCGGCGTTTTTGAGTCAGAAGGGCATTGTGTTGAAGCAGAATGGCCCATATGGAGTAATTAATGCCGTTGCGGCCTGGTCTTTCTCCGCCATCTTGATTTGATGGTATCCAGAGTATGCGTCGAGGAAGCACAATGAATCGTGTCCTGCGGTAGCATCGATGATTTGGTCGATGCGAGGAGGGGAAAGGTTCCTTTGGACAGGCCTTGTTAAGGTCTTTAAAATCGACGCAGAGGCGCCAGAATTTGTCCTTTTTTGGTACCATTACTAGATTGGCTAGCCAGTCCGGATGCTTTATATCTCTGATGAATCCGGCTTCTAAGAGTTTGGCTAGCTCTTCTCCCATTGCCTGTCTTTTGGGCTCGGAAAATCACCGAAGAGCTTGTTTGACTGGCTTGAATCCATTTAGGATATTTAGGCTATGCTCCTTCCAGCCTGCGTGGGATTCCTGGCATGTCTGAAGGATGCCAGGCAAAAATGTCCCAATTTTCCCGGAGGAATTCTCGTAGTGCGGCCTCGACATCAGGACTTAATTGTGCCCCGATGGAGGCCGTCTTTGTGGGGTTCGTTGGATGGACCTGAAATTTGACTATCTCGTCTGCTGGTTTAACAGAGGTGGATTTAGACCTCTTATCGAGTATCACATCGTCCCTATCCACCGTGGAGCGCAGTGTAGCTAGTTCCTCTGCCGCTAGGGCTTCGGACAATTCCTCTAGGGCCAGTGCGGCTGTCTTATTTTCAGCGCGGAGTGTCGTATCTGGATCACTAGCGAGAGTGATTATCCCATTGGGTCCGGGCATTTTGAGCTTCATGTACCCGTAGTGGGGTATAGCTTGGAAGATTGTGAATGCTTCTCGCCCTAACAAAGCGTGATATCCGCTGCCGAATGGGGCCACTTGAAACGTGACATCCTCGGACCTGTAATTGTCCCGTGAGCCTAACACTACATCTAGTGTGATTTTTCCTGCGCAGCGTACTTCTCGACTAGGGATTATCCCTCACGAAGGTTGTGCTTTGCCGCTCAATGCGGCTCCAGTCAATTTCCATTTTTTGAAGGGTTTCCTCATAGATGAGGTTTAATCCGCTGCCGCCATCCATGAGTACCTTAGTAAGACGAAAACCATCTACTATCGGACTGAGGACCAATGCGGTTGGTGCTCTAGCAGTTCGGAATTTAGGTTCGTCGCTGGCGTTGAAGGTGATAGCCGTGTCGCTCCATGGATTTGTTGTTGCTACTTGGTAGACTTCGGCGAGGCTGCGGATTGTTCGTTTTCGCATGTTATTGGATGCGAAAGTCTCGAATACTGTTAATACCGTACTGGTACTGCTGGGTTGGTTGCCCGGGGCTAAAAAGCTTACGCCACTTTTGGCCACCTGCCGAAGTATCCAACACGCTCAAAGGCTGTGTGTTGGAGTGGCGCCCTCCATGCTGTGGATTTTGCAGGGTCCGTTGAGCCAACCCTCCAGTACGGTTCCGTACCCTTTAGGGGGTTTTGGTTTTTTGGTATTCAACCCGGTGCTTGATAATGATGCACCCTTTTGTTCGGACTAGGGATGTATTGAGCGGATTATCCCAAAATTTACTTTCGGTTTTCGAGCGCTCTCCATCGCCAAAGTACTTTTGTACTATGGTTTCCAAGTCGATAAAGCGTGTAATTTCGCGACGACTTATGGCGTTGAGGATTCCCTTGTCCGTGCAATTATTGCAGAAAATTGGGATTCGTCCTCCTCTCGGCAGTCCTTTATCCTGTTCTTAACGGGAGGAATCGGCCCGATAATGATGTCTTTGTTTCATTGGGCTCTTGCGAATTTGAGAGAGATCGCTAATGTTTGGGTGGGCTGGTGGAACTAGATCCGGAACCTGTCCAATTCAGGACTCGGGGGCGAAGTTTCCAAACTTGGAAGTTTGGATTTTGAGTGTTATCCAATGAGTCCAACCCGCCACCGACTTTAAGTTCGGGGCTTGGTCGACGTCTGTCCCTCTGCGGGAATCCGGCATGGAGGGATCGGGAATCCGGACATAAGCTGGTCTTTAAGATACAAGAAGAATCGCCGCATTGCTGCTCTATCACAGCAACATGATGGGTAGCATGGGGAGAGTTGATCTCTCTCAGATCGGTTTTAGGCCCGATCAGGTCGTAGTCTGTCGCGACTACCAGGGCAGCGATGCGATCTAAGAGCTCGTTTATGGAGGAGAGCTCGATCGGATCTAACTGTTCAGCAAGTTCGAACTAACACGGAGATTGGTTTCGATGACTCGAGAGGTCATCGTCCGGTAGCGATGGCGGATGGCGGTCATAAGAAAACCACCTAGCGAAGAGTTCGGCCCAACGGCCAAGGCTCCTTTGGCGATAGTATCGTCTCTAAAGGCGAGATGAGGCATCCTACGGCGGTGGCGACACGGAGGAACTCTCAATGAAAGCACCAATGTCGGTGTCAAAACCGGCGGATCTCGGGTAGGGGGTCCCGAGCATGCGTCTAGGCGGATGGTAACAGGAGACAAGGGACACGATGTTTTACCTGAGTTCGGGCCCTCTCGATGGAGGTAAAACCCTACGTCCTGCTAGGTTAATATTGATAATGTGTGTTACAAGAGTAGATCTACCACGAGATCAAAGAGGCTAAACCCTAGAAGCTAGCCTATGGTATGATTGTTGTTAGTCCTCTGGACTAAAACCCTCCGCTTTATATAGACACCGGATAGGGTTAGGGTTACATGAGTCGGTTACAAAGGTAGGAGATCTACATATCCATATCGCCAAGCCTGCCTTCCACGCCAAGGAAAGTCCCATCCGGACACGGGACGAAGTCTTCAATCTTGTATCTTCATAGTCTTGGAGTCCGGCCGATGATGATAGTTCGGCTATCCGGACACCCCCTAGTCCGGAACTATCTCAATGATCCTCGGCAAGATCCTTGCGGAAGAAGGCTATCAGACCCCCGGCAAGACCCTTGCCGGGGACGACAATGTGCCACGGCAAGACCCTTGCTAGGACACGCGGCAAGACCCTTGCCGGCCCACCCGGCAAGGCCCTCACCAAGGACGCCGGCGGGACCACCGCCAGGCCCGCGACAACCAAGCTTCCACCGTCGTTCAACATGGTGCCGCACGCATCGCTGGCTAGGGCGCGTGTCGAAGCAAGGAGGAGCGGCGACGGACGGGACAGGCCTCCCCCCTCGTCCCCCAATAAAGTGAGGGGACACCTAAGCTACGCATTTAATGCGTCTTGTCCTGTAATACGAGTGATAAGCTCAGGGCACTGTATGCCTTTCAATCTCCTGTGTGCCACTGTGGCAGCCCCTTCAGACTATAAAAGGAGGCCCATGGCATACCGGAGAAGGATTCGGCTCTTTCGAACCACGCGCTGACCACAGCTAGTTCGAGAGCTCAAGGACTCTCAGAAATACACCCACCGAAGCAGGACTAGGGTTTTAGGCATCCTCGCAGCCCAAACCTGGGTAAACGATCCTTGTGTTGTCTACTAGCCCTGCTCTCCTTGCAACCCTGCGCCCCCGCAACCGTAGTAGGGATTCTTGTGATCCCATAGGTGTCGTTCCACACCGATATCTTTGGCGCGCCAGGTAGGGGGCGCAATTGTGAGAATCTGGTCTAGTAGTTAGCCTAGCAGTTCGTCGTCTCCATGGCCCCTAAGAAGAAGACGGCCACGGCGATCGGCTCGTTGGGAGCCGAACGGCCCGTGCAGTCGCAGACGAGCAGCGGACCGGTCATGACAGGACCGGGCCGCGCGAAAGCACCAATATCGCCCGAGCGGTGAACTGGCGGCGGCGTCGTCCGTCGCGAACGACCCGGCTACACATCGCTGGACCCAAAGACGGAGCTGGGCCCCCCGCAGGCGGCGTGGGGCCCTCCGGGGGTGTCATTGTGCCGACTCCGGGCGGCGCGGCGACCTCCAGGATGCATACACCGGCGACCACCGCGCGTTCTTCCCATGGTGTGCGCTCCGAACAGCGTCACCACGTTGGTGACCCTGGGCACCGCCGTGGGAAGAGCCTTGTGCGTCGTCAGCAAGATGAAGGGGTTCAGCACGCTCACCGAAGCGCTGGTGAAAATGGCATGCAGCCGCTGGGTCGTAACGGAGCTTCTTCTAACATAGTTAGAAGTCGAAGCGCACCGCGATCCACGCAGCTGTCGCTGCCACCCATGCCAGCGGAAGCTTTGGCGCGCGCATAGCTGCTCCTTGACTTCCCTCTTGCTGCGGAGAAGCTCGATGAGTGGAGGGCCACCATCCGGAGCCTTGTCGCCGTCGCAAACAAAGACGATCCGCGATCAGCGGGGCCCTCGGGTCGGCGCTCCACCGAGCCACCACATGCTGGCGCTGGGAGGACCGGGGGGGCTGCGGCCACGGTGCATTCTCCTCCTCCTCGCCAGCCGCCGCGGGCGTCGGCCCGTCGCGACGACGCTTGTGATAACATCTCCATAGCGTCGTCCGACCCACGGACCCTCCGTGACCAGCGCCAGGTCCTTCGGGGGCGAGCTCACGAAGACGCTCGAACCACCGACGAGCGTCGGCGCGAAACGCGCCGCCAGTCAAACCAGCGGGCGGGACCCACTATGGACCACCCGGCACCGGGGGGCCCCGGCGGCCTACCTTACGAGGTGGGCTGCCCGGCCTTTACCCGTGAGCTGAGGCAGTTCCAATGGCCGTCCCACCGCACGTTCAAGCCCGACGTAGGCGAGAAGTACACGGGCAAGACCCATCCGTCCGAGTTCCTCAGCATCTACACCATCGCGATGCAGGCCGCTGGGGCTCGCGACGACAAGGTGCTTGCAAACTATTTCCCGTTGTGGCTCAAGCCCACTGTAATGTCTTGGTTGATGCACTTGCCAGTGGATTCCATTTCTTCTTGGTCGGATTTGTGCCATGAGTTCGTTGGCGCCTACACAGGAGGCCACCAAGCTCATGGCCAGGCCAGTGATCTGCATATCATTCCCCAGAAGGAAGGGGAGACCCTGCACAAGTACATCCAGAGATTCAGCCGGGTGCAGTACAACATCCCCGACGTTCATCCCGCCGCTGTGATTAGCGCGTTCCACCAGAATGTGCGCAATCACAAGATGCGCAAGGAGCCGGGGATGACCAAGGTTAAGGATGTGGCCGAGCTCTACGTTCTGGCCGATAGGTGCGCCCGGGCTAAAGAGGGAAGGAAGTACCCCGGCGAAGACGCCGGCGCAGAGACCGACTCTACCGATGAAGACGCCGCCACTCTGCTACGTCTTGAGCTTGCGTTGGTTTTCCCCGAAGAGGAGAGGATGATGCAGCAGAGTAGTGTAAGTATTTCCCTTAGTTTTTGAGAACCAAGGTATCAATCCAGTAGGAGGCCACGCGCAAGTCCCTCGTACCTACACAAAACAAATAGCTCAACACAACCAACGCGATTAGGGGTTGTCAATCCCTTCACGTTCACTTACGAAAGTGAGATCTGATAGAGATGATAAATAATATTTTTGGTATTTTTGGTATAAAGATGCAAAGTAAAATAAAAGGCAAAGTAAAAAAAGCAAAGCAATAATAAAGCGTAGGAAGATTAATATGATGAGAATAGACCCTGGGCCATAGATTTTCACTAGTGGCTTCTCTCAACGACATAAGTATTTTCACGGTGGGTGAACGAATTCTTGTTGAGCAATTGGCGAAATTGAGCATAGTTATGAGAGTATCTAGGTATGATCATGTATATAGGCATCACGTCCGAGACAAGTAGACCGACTCCTGCGGCATCTACTACTATTACTCCACTCATCGACCGCTACCCGAACATGCATCCGGAGTATTAAGTTAATGAAAAAGAGTAGCATGTAAGCAAGATGACATGTTGTAGAGGGATAAATTCATGCAATATGATAAAAAAAACCATCTTGTTATCCTCGATGGCAACAATACAATACGTGCCTTGCTGCCCCTCATCACTTTGGGAAAGGACACATAAGATTGAACCCAAAGCTAAGCACTTCTCCCATTGCAAAACTACCAATCTAGTTGGCCAAACCAAACGGATAATTCGAAGAAACTTGCAAAGATAACCAATCATACATAAAAGAATTCAGAGAAGATTCAAATACTGCTCATAGATAATCTTGATCATAAACCCACAATTCATCGATCTCAACAAACACACCGCAAAAAGAAGATTACATCGAATAGATCTCCACGAGAGAGGGGGAGAACATTGTATTGAGATCCAAAAAGAGAGAAGAAGCTATCTAGCTACTAACTATGGACCCGAAGGTCTAAATTAAACTACTCACACTTCATCGGAGAGGCTATGATGATGATGTAGAAGCCCTCCGTGGTGGATTCCCCTTCCGTGAACTCGGAACAGGCCCCAAGATGGGATCTCGTGGATCTGAGAAAGTTGCGGCGGTGGAATTAGGTTTTTGGCTCCGTATCGATCTGTTGGAGTGCGTGGGGTATATATAGGAGGAAGAATGCGTCGGTGGAGCCGGGGGCCCACGAGGCAGGGGGGCGCGCTCCACCCTCGTGGCCGCCTCCCTCCTTTCTTGACCGAGAGTCCAAGTCTCCCGGATCATATCTGATGAGAAAATCACGTTCCCAAAGGTTTCATTCCGTTTGGACTCCGTTTGATATTACATTTCTTGAAACAACGAAATAGGCAAAAAAGCGACAAATCTGAAATTTGGGCCTCCGGTTAATAGGTTAGTCCCAAAAGTAATATAAAAGTGGAAAATAAAGCCCAATATGGTCCAAAACAGTAGATAATATAGCATGGAGCAATCAAGAATTATAGATACGTTGGAGACGTATCGAGGCATCCCAAGCTTAATTCCTGCTTTCGTCCTCGAGTAGGTAAATGATAAAAAGAGAATTTTTGATGCGGAGTGCTACTTGGCATAATTTCAATGTAACTCTTCTTAATTTTGGTATGAATATTCAGATTGAAAGATTCAAGACAAAGGTTTAATATTGACATAAAAATAATAATACTTCAAGCATACTAACAAAGCAATTATGTCTTCTCAAAATAACATGGCCAAAGAAAGTTATCCCTACAAAATCATATAGTCAGCTATGCTCTATCTTCACCACACAAAGTATTTAAATCATGCACAACCCGATGACAAGCCAAGCAATTGTTTCATACTTTTGACATTCTCAAAACTTTTTCAATCTTCACACAATACATGAGCGTGAGCCATGGATATAGCACTATATGTGGAATGGAATGGTGGTTGTGGAGAAGACAAAAAGGGAGAAGATAGTCTCACATCAACTAGGCGTATCAACAGGCTATGGAGATGCCCATCAATAGATATCAAAGTGAGTGAGTAGGGATTGCCATGCAACGGATGCACCAGAGCTATAAGTATATGAAAGCTCAACAAAAGAAACTAAGTGGGTGTGCATCCAACTCGCTTGCTCACGAAGACCTAGGGAAATTTGAGAAGCCCATCATTGGAATATACAAGCCAAGTTCTATAATGAAAAATTCCCACTAGTATATGAAAGTGACGAAACGAGAGACTCTCTATTATGAAAATCATGGTGCTACTTTGAAGCACAAGTGTGGTAAAAGGATAGTAAAATTGTCCCTTCTCTCTTTTTCTCTCATTTTTTTATTTGGGACTTTTCTCTTTTTTATGGCCTCTTTTCTTTTCTATTTTTTTTCATCCGGAGTCTCATCCCGACTTATAGGGGAATCATAGTCTCCATCATCCTTTCCTCGCTTGGGACAATGCTCTAAAAATGATGATCATCACACTTTTATTTACTTACAACTCAATACTTAGAACAAAATATGACTCTATGTGTATGCCTCCGGCGGTGTAGCGGGATATGCAATGATTCATGAGTGGCATGTATGAAAGAATTATGAATGATGGCTTTGCCACAAATACGTTGTCAACTACATGATCATGCTAAGCAATATGACAATGATGGAGCGTGTCATAATAAACGGAACAGTGGAAAGTTGCATGGCAATATATCTCGGAATGGCTATGGGAATGCCATGATAGGTAGGTATGGTGGCTGTTTTGAGGAAGGTTTATGGTGGGTGTATGATACCCATGAAAAGTGTCTTGGTATTAGAGAGGCTAGCAATGGTGGAAGGGTGAGAAAAGTGCGTATAATCCATGAACTCAACATTAGTCATAAACAACTCATATACTTATTGCAAAAATCTACAAGTTATCAAAGCAAAGTATTACGCGCATGCTCCTAGGGGGATAGATTGGTAGGAAAATACCATCGCCGTCCCGGCCGCCACTCATAAGGAAGACAATCAATAAATAAATCATGCTCCGACTTCATCACATAACGGTTCACCATACGTGCATGCTACGGGAATCACAAACTTTAACACAAGTATTTCTCAAATTCACAACTACTCAACTAGCATGACTCTAATATTACTACCTCCATATCTCAAAACAATTATCAAGCATCAAACTTTTCTTAGTATTCAACACATTCAAAAGAAGGTTTTACAAATCTTGAATACCAAGAATATTATTATTATTAAGAAAATTACCATGCTATTTAAGACTCTCAAAATAATCTAAGTGAATCATGAGAGATCAAAGGTTTCTATAAAACAAATCCACCACCGTGCTCTAAAAGATATAAGTGAAGCACTAGAGCAAAACTATATAGCTCAAAAGATATAAGTGAAGCACATAGAGTATTCAATCAAATTCCAATTCATGTATGGCTCTCTCAAAATGTGTGTACAGCAAGGATGATTGTGGTAAACTAACAAGCAAATACGCAAATAATACAAGACGCTCCAAGCAAAACACATATCATGTAGTGAATAAAAATATAGCTCCAAGTAAAGTTACCGATGGAAGTGGACGAAAGAGGGATGCCTTCCGGGCATGCCCAAGCTTTGACTTTTGGTGTCCTTAGATTATCTTGGGGGTGCCATGGGCATCCCCAAGCTTAGGCTCTTGCCACTCCTTGTTCCATAATCCATCAAAAGATTTCACCCAAAACTTGAAAACTTCACAACACAAAACTCAACAGAAATCTCGTGAGCTCTGTTAGCGAAAGAAAACAAAAGACCACTTCAAGGTACTGTAATGAAATAATTCTTTATTTATATTGGTGTTAAACCTACGTTATTCCAACTTCTCTATGGATTATAAACTATTTTACTAGCCATAGATTCATCAAAATAAGCAAACAACACACGAAAAACAGAATCTGTCAAAAACAGAACAGTCTGTAGTAATCTGTAACTAACGCAAACTTCTGGAACTCCAAAAATTCAGCCAAAATAGGACGACCTAGGAAATTTGTTTATTGATCAGCAGCCATTGGAATCACTATTTTATCACGCTCTGGTGATTTTTAACAATTGTTTTCGTGAACCCAAAGTTTCTGGAAATTACAGCAAGATCAAATAACTATTATCCAAGAAGATCCTATAGGTTTAGCTTGGCACAAACACTAATTAAAACATAAAACCACATCTAAACAGAAGGTAGATGGATTATTTATTTCTAAACAGAAACAAAAACTAAAAATAAAATTGGGTTGCCTCCCAGCAAGCGCTATCGTTTAACGCCCCTAGCTAGGCATAAAAGCAAGGATAGATCTAGGTATTGCCATCTTTGGTAGGCAATCCATAAGTGGATCTCATAATAGATTCATATGGTAACTTTATCTTCTTCCTAGGTAAGTGTTCCAGGCCTTTCTTTAATGGAAATTGGAATCTAATATTCCCTTCCTTCATATCAATAATTGCACCAATCGTTCTAAGGAAATGTCTACCAAGAATAATAGGACATGAAGGATTGCAATTTATATCAAGAACGATAAAATCTACGGGCACATAATTCCTATTTTCAACAATAAGAACATCATTAATTCTTCCCATAGGTTTCTCAATAGTGGAATCCGCAAGGTGCAAGTTTAAAGAGCAATCATCAAAATCACGAAAATCTAGCAAATCACACAAAGTTTTGGGAATAGTGGAAAACACTAGCACCCAAATCACATAAAGCATAAAATTCATGATCCTTAATCTTAATTTTAATAGTTGGTTCCCACTCATCATAAATTTTTCTAGGGATAGAGACTTCCAACTCAAGTTTTTCCTCATAAGATTGCATCAAGGCATCAACGATATGTTTGGTAAACGCTTTATTTTGACTATAAGCATGCGGAGAATTTATCACAGATTGCAACAAGGAAATACAATCAATTAAAGAGAAATTTTCATAATTAAATTCCTTGAAATCCAAAATAGTGGGTTTAGCAACATCTAGGGTTTTACTTTCTTCAATCCCACTTTTATCAATTTTAGTATCAAGATCTAAAAACTCCGAATTTTTGGAACGCCTTCTAGGTAAAGGTGGATAATATTCAATCTCATCATTATCCAGATTCATATTGCAAAACAAAGATTTGATAGGGGACACATCAATAACTTTTAGATCTTCATCTTTATTTTCATGGAAATTGGAAGAACACGCTTTAATAAAGGCATCTTTCATAGCACGCATCCTAGCGGTTCTTTCCTTGCACTCATCAATGGAAATTCTCATGGTTTTGAGAGACTCATTTATATCATGCTTAGGAGGAATAGATCTAAGCTTTAAAGAATCAACATCTAGAGAAATTCTATCAACGTTCCTAGCCAATTCATCAACTTTAAGCAATTTCTCTTCAAGCAAAGCATTAAAATTCTTTTGAGAATTCATAAGCTCTTTAACACTAGTCTGAAATTCAGAGGGCATCTTATTAAAATTTCCATAAGAACTGTTGTAGGAATTTCCATAATTATTAGAGGAATTACTAGGATAAGGCCTAGGATTAAAGTTTCCTCTATCTGGCGTTGTTACCAAAATTATTCCTACCAAAAAAATCACATCCATAGATTCATTATTATTCTCAATCAGAGTAGACAAAGGCATATCATTAGGATCAGAAGAAACACTCTTATTAGCAAATAATTTCATAAGTTCATCCATCTTTCCACTCAAAACATTAATTTCTTCTATCGCATGCACTTTTTTATTAGTAGATCTTTCAGTGTGCCATTGAGAATAATTAACCATAATATTATCTAGGAGTTTAGTAGCATCTCCTAAAGTGATCTCCATAAAAGTGCCTCCCGCGGCCGAATCTAAAAGATTTCTAGAAGCAAAATTCAATCCGGCATAAATTTTTTGTATAATCATCCACAAATTTAAACCATGAGTAGGGCAATTACGTCTCATTAATTTCATCCTCTCCCAAGCTTGTGCAACATGTTCATGATCAAGTTGCTTAAAATTCATAATATCGTTTCTAAGAGAGATGATCTTAGCGGGAGGAAAATACTTAGAGATAAAAGCATCTTTGCACTTGTTCCAAGAATCAATACTATTTTTAGGCAAGGACGAAAACCAAGCTTTAGCACGATCTCTAAGAGAAAAAGGAAATAGCTTCAATTTAACAACATCATTGTCAACATCTTTCTTCTTTTGCATATCACACAAATCCACGAAGCTATTTAGATGAGTAGCGGCATCTTCACTAGGAAGGCCGGCGAATTGATCTTTCATAACAAGATTCAATAAAGCAGCATTGATTTCACAAGAATCAGTATTGGCAAGAGGAGCAATCAGAGTGCTAAGGAAATCATTATTGTTGGTATTGGTAAAGTCACACAATTTGGTATTATATTGAGCCATAGTGACAAGCAAGCAATCCAACACACGAGCAAAAAACGAACGAGAAAAAGGCAAACAGAAAAGAGAGGGCGAATAAAATGGCAAGGGTGAAGTGGGGGAGAGGAAAACGAGAGGCAAATGGCAAATAATGTAATGCGGGAGATAAGGGATTGTGATGGGTACTTGGTATGTTGACCTTTGCACCCCCTCCCCGGCAACGGCGCCATAAATCCTTCTTGCTACGTCTTGAGCTTGCGTTGGTTTTCCCCGAAGAGGAGAGGATGATGCAGCAGAGTAGCGTAAGTATTTCCCTCAGTTTTTGAGAACCAAGGTATCAATCCAGTAGGAGGCCACGCAAGTCCCTCGTACTACACAAAACAAATAGCTCAACGCAACCAACGCGATTAGGGGTTGTCAATCCCTTCACGGTCACTTACGAAAGTGAGATCTGATAGAGATGATACATAATATTTTGGTATTTTTGGTATAAAGATGCAAAGTAAAATAAAAGGCAAAGTAAAAAGCAAAGCAATAATAAAGCGTAGGAAGATTAATATGATGAGAATAGACCCGGGGCCATAGATTTCACTAGTGGCTTCTCTCAACAGCATAAGTATTTTACGGTGGGTGAATGAATTACTGTTGAGCAATTGACAGAATTGAGCATAGTTATAAGAGTATCTAGGTATGATCATGTATATAGGCATCACGTCCGAGACAAGTAGACCGACTCACTTTTGCATCTACTACTATTACTCCACTCATCGACCGCTATCCAAAGCATGCATCTAGAGTACTAAGTTAATGAAAACAGAGTAACACCTTAAGCAAGATGACATGATGTAGAGGGATAAATTCATGCAATATGATAAAACCCCATCTTGTTATCCTCGATGGCAACAATACAATACGTGCCTTGCTGCCCCTCATCCTTTGGGAAAGGACACCGCAAGATTGAACCCAAAGCTAAGCACTTCTCCCATTGCAAGAACTACCAATCTAGTTGGCCAAACCAAACGGATAATTCGAAGAGACTTGCAAAGATAACCAATCATACATAAAAGAATTCAGAGAAGATTCAAATACTGCTCATAGATAATCTTGATCATAAACACACAATTCATCGGCCTCAACAAACACACCGATAAAATAAGATTACATCGAATAGATCTCCACGAGAGAGGGGGAGAACATTGTATTGAGATCCAAAAAGAGAGAAGAAGCCATCTAGCTACTAACTATGGACCCGAAGGTCTGAAGTAAACTACTCACACTTCATCGAGTCTATGATGATGATGTAGAAGCCCTCCGTGGTGGATTCCCCTTCCGGAGACTCAGGAACAGGCCCCAAGATGGGATCTCGTGGATCTGAGAAAGTTGCGGTGGTGGGATTAGGTTTTGGCTCCGTGTCTGATCTGTTGAAGTGCGTGGGTATATATAGGAGGAAGGATGCGTCGGTGGAGCTTCGGGGGGCCCACGAGGCAGGGGGCGTGCCCTAGGGGGGCGCCCTCCACCCTCGTGGCCGCCTCCCTCCTTTCTTGACCGATGGTCCAAGTCTCCTGGATCATATCTGATGAGAAAATCATGTTCCTGAAGGTTTCATTCCGTTTGGACTCCGTTTGATATTCCGTTTCTTCGAAACACTGAAATAGGCAAAAAAACAGCAAATCTGGGCTGGGCCTCCGGTTAATAGGTTAGTCCCAATAGTAATATAAAAGTGGAAAATAAAGCACAATATGGTCCAAAACAGTAGATGATATAGCATGGAGCAATAAAAAATTATAGATACGTTGGAGACGTATCACACTCCGACGAAGAAGAGCCGGCGTTGAAATAGGAAACGCAAAGGCAAGGCTGTGCTTCCCGTTGAGGGATCTAACGATACCGGTGCCGGCAAGAAGGTCAAGGCAGACACCCCCGGCAAGGAGATTGCCGGGTGCGCCGCCTGCCGGGCCTTGGCAGCTACCGACAAGCCAGGAAGCTCCGGCAAGCAATATTGCAAGATCCACCGCACCAAGGGCCACGACCTCGAACTGCCGACAAGTCGAGCTGCTTGCGAGAAGCAAAAGGATGAAATCTGAAAGGCGGGACAAGGAGAAGGACCAGGACGGTGCTGAGGGATCTGGCAAGAAGCGTGGCGGCCAAGGAGGCCGCCCCGGCAAGGACAACCAGCAAGAGAGGCCCGCTCGGGGCCGCGACAATAAACAAGAAGAGGAGGATCACGACGAGGACGGCGAGTCTGGTGAGCAAGGGTTCCAGAAGGCCACGGAGGCCATGTGTGTCGATGGCGGCGCCTCGCTGCATACCTCTCACTGCCAGCTCAAGCAGTGGGCGCATGAGATTACAGCAGCAGAGCCGTCGTTCGACGCCCAGAAGCCGCTGAAATGGTCCAGCACGCCCCTCATCTTTGACACCGAGGACCACCCTGACCGCACTACCACAGTCGGGTGTTTGCCGTTGTTGGTCTCGCCAACGATACGCAACCTCAGGGTGAACAAGATGTTGGTTGACGGTGGGGCCGGCCTGAACCTGATCTTGCCTGTCGTGATCAAAAGGTTGCAAATCTCTGATGGAGACCTCGAGGAAATGGGCACGTTTCAAGGGGTCAATCCGGGGAGGAGCCAGCCGAAGGGAAAGGTCACACTGCCCGTGACATTCGGAGGAGAGTTGAACTACAGGACGGAGAGGATCGTCTTCAACGTGGCCAAGATCCCCTTGCCCTACAACGGGATCCTCGGCCGCCCGGGTATTGGCCAAGTTCATGGCGGCGTCACACTACGCCTACAACATGCTAAAAATGCCCGGGCCGTTGACCATCATCTCCGTCCCCTCCGACAAGAAGGACGCGTTGATCTGCGCCGACCAACTCTACCGGGAAGCAGTTGTAGCAGCTGTCGTCAAGGCACTGCTCCACGCGGCTGAAGGCCGGGAGGGAAGAAGGAGCCAGCAAGACCTCTCGCACCCACTCCGGCAAGCGCACCTCCTCGAGTGTTGTGCTACCGTTGAGGACGTGCTGCAGAGCTCTCTTGACGAGCAAGAGATCCAGAGCCGAGCCGCCACAGACCAAGAAGGTGCCCGTCGGGGAGGATGGCACGGGAGGGGCCTTCATTATAGGCTCCACCCTTGACAGCAAATAGGAAGGCGCACTCGTCACCTTCCTGTGGGCAAATGCCGACGTATTTGCATGGCAAGTGTCTATCATCCCCGGTGTTCCCAGCGAGGTGATTGAGCACCACCTAGTTGTCTGCCCCCATGCGCGGCCCGTCAAACAGAAGGTTAGAAAGCAGGCTCTGGAAAAGCATGAGTTCATCACAGAGGAGATCAGGAAGTTGGAAGCGGCAGGTTTGGTGAGAGGGGTGCTCCACCCGACGTGGTTGGCCAATCCGGTAGTGGTGCGCAAGGCGAATGGGAAGTGGAGGCTGTGTATTGATTACATAGATATTAATAAAGCTTGTCCTAAGGACCCCTTCCCGTTGCCGCGCATCGACCAGATTGTTGACTCCACAGCCGGGTGTGATCTGCTATCATTCCTCGACGCCTACTCAGGCTACCACCAAATCTTCATGACAAGAGAGGATGAATGGAAGACAACATTCATCACCCCATGTGGTATGTATTGCTTTTTACGGATGCCTTTCGGGTTGAAGAGTACTGGCTCAACGTTTGCAAGAGCAGTCCAAATTGGTTTTGAACCTCAGTTCCATAGAAATATGGAGGCCTACATGGATGACATAGTGGTCAAAACCAAGGATGGGCCAACTCTTGTGCAAGATCTGGAAGAGACATTTGCTAACCTGCGCAAGATCAACCTAAAGCTGAACCCTGAGAAGTGTGTCTTTGGCATTCCGTCCGGCAAGCTTCTCAGGTTCTTTGTGTCGCAGCGCGGGATCGAGGCAAACCCAGACAAGATCAAGGCTATTGAGAAGATCGAGGCGCCCAGGCGGATCAAGGATGTGCGTCGGCTCACCGGCTGCGTTGCCGCCATGAGCCGATTCATCTCCAAGTCCGCCCGGCGCCCTTCCCTTCTTCAAAATCTTGAAGAAGCCAGGCCCAATAGAGTGGACCCCAGAAGCCGAGGCAGCACTGCAAGATCTGAAGAAATACCTTTCCTCCACGCCAATACTGGTTGCGCCTAAACCACAAGAGTCATTGCTGTTGTATCTGGCGGCGAAGAATCAAGTGGTCGGCGCCGCACTGGTGGCACAGAGGGAGGTCGACGAGGAGGCAGCGATGGCGACAGAACTAGCGGATGGCAAGCCAAAGATTCTCCCGGCAGGGCCTGGTGCCGACAAGGCGCGGCCCCCGGCAGAGTCTGGTACCACCAAGGCAATGCCCGCACAATCGAGTGAAGTGGTGCCGAAGAAGAAGATGATCCAGCACCCGGTTTACTTTGTCAGCTCACAGGGGGCTAGGTCTAGGTATTCCGGCATGCAAAAATTGCTCTTCGGCCTCCTTATGGCCTCGAGGAAGCTGCGTCACTACTTCCAGGCCCACGAGATCACTGTCGTCACCCGCCTCCCGTTGCAACAGATACTGCACAACCCGACGCAACCGGAAGGATTGTGGAATGGGCCTTGGAGCTGCCAAGCTTCGGTTTAAAGTTTGAAAGTACCTCGACAATTCAGAGCAGAGTCTTGGCGGAGTTCATCGCAGAATGGACCTCGGCGCTTTGACGAAGAAGTCTAGGAGACCACTCTCCACAGCAAGGAAGCGGAACCCGCGGCCCGGATCATGTACTTTGATGGGGCTTTCTCGGTGCAAAGGCGCGGTGCCCGATGTCTTGCTTCGTCGCGCCCACGGAGAACACCTCAAGTATGTGATCCAGATGCACTTCCCAGGAGATGTCCACCAACAACACCGCTGAGTACGAGGGATTGCTTGCCGGTCTCATGATCGCAGCAGACCTCAGGGTTAAGAAGCTCATCGTCAGGGGCGACTCGCAGCTCGTTGTTAGGCAGGTCAACAAGGATTATTAGAGCCCATTGATGGAAGCTTACGTAGATGAGGTGAGGAAGCTGGAGGAACGCTTTGACGGTATCCAGGCGGAGCACATCCCCCGAGCGGAGAACGACATCGCTGATTACTGCGAGCGTGCGCATTCAAGCTACTGTGGAACCAGGTACCTTTTGCTCCGGCTAACTCAACCATCCGTCAAACCATCGATTAGGGGCAGAACAAGCGGAGGAAATCAGGTCCGGCAAGTACTTTCCTACCGAGCCCCACAGGGCCGCGGCAAAGTCTTTGCCGCAGAGGCTCGGCTTTGCCCAAAAGCAGCCCAGCTCGACAGGGCGTCGAGCCACTGGCCGTAGAGTCAGCCGCTCCCATGGCGGAAGAGATGCCTTTGGTCCTTGCCGTCGAGCCCCAGGCTCCGGCATGGGCGCAGCATACCGTCCACTTCCTCCAAACAGGGGAGCTTCCTGAGGAGCAGGAAGAAGCAGAGAAATTAGCCCGTTGGTCTGCCCTGTACCAGTTCGTCGATGACGTCCTGTATCGGAGGAGGCCAAATGGTGTGAAACTCAAATGCATCCCCCGGGAGGAAGGACTGGAGCTGTTGGCGGAGATACATGGAGGCATGTGGCTCCCACATAGGGTCAAGGGTCCTTGCCGGGAAGGCGTTAAAGCAAGGTTTCTTCAGCCCACCGCCCTCCGAGGATGCGACGGCACTAGTAACCAAGTGTGAAGCGTGCAGTTCCATTCAAAGAAGCTTCATCAACCAGCCCAAGCCCTTCAAACAATCCCTCTCTCACGGCCATTCTCGATGCAGGGGCTCGATATATTGGGCCCTTTCCCCAGCGCTATCGGGGCTTTTAGTACTTATGCGTTGCAATCGACAAGTTCACAAAGTGGCCGCAGTGGAAGCGATGAGGAAGGTGGCCTTTCGGTCGGCCGTCAAGTTCTTCAAAGGACTGGTCTGCCGTTTTGGTGTGCCAAGCAGAGTCATCACCGACAATGGCACACAGTTCACAAGCCACACCTTCATGCGGTACATCCAAGACCTCGGCGGCAAAGTGCATTTTGCTTCCGTGGCCCATCCACGAACAGCGGCCAGCGGAGAGGGCAAATGCTGAAGTGTTGCGAGGCACGAAGCAGACCTTTGACAAGCTGCACAAGAGCGGAAGTATTTGGGTTGATGAGTTGCCGGCGGTTCTTTGGTCGATCAGGATGACGCTAAATCAAGCCACCGGCCAGACACCTTTTGCCCTGGTATACGGGGCGGAAGCAGTTCTCCCCACGGAACTCATATACGGGTCACCTCGAGTGCTCGCTTATGATGAGCTTGAGCAAGAGCCGTTGCGCCGACGCGACACACCTTGAGGAAGATCGTCTTCGGGCGGCTGTGAGAGCGGCACGCTACCAACAAGCCTTGCGCCACTATCATAGCCGCAAGGTTCATCCCCGAAGCTTTGAGGAAGGCGACCTTTTTCTTCGGCGCGTTCAATCGGCCAAGAATTCCAACAAGTTGACACCGAAGTGGGAAGGCCCTTATCGGGTGTCTGAGTCACCGAACTGGCGCGATCCGCTGGAGACCGAAGATGCCATCCCAGTGAGCAACTCCTGGAACATCGAGCATCTTGGCAAGTTTTACCCATAAGGCGCGGCTTGTCGGGCCTCCTGGCAAGCCACCTTTTGTACAAGCTTTGCCGACAAGGATGTGACCCTTTGTACAAAGCCAGGCGCAGACCCTGAGCATAAATAAATGAAGCGCTGTCGCCCTAAGTTATAGCATGCATGCTAGGTCGAGTCTCTTCCTTGGTTAGGGTTGATAGTGCTTGGCGGCGACTAACCCCTAGCCTAGAGGTCGAGTCTTGGCGTCTACTGTTCCTTTTACATCCTCCTTTGGCTCGCAGGGCACATGAGCACTTCTGCTGAGCTACTCGAAAAGAAGGAAACGGACCGGCGCCCCGACCCCGGCAAACCAGAGTTGCCGGGGGCTGCAAGCACCCGGATCCAACCGCGGCAAGATGAAATTGCCGGGGGCTGCAGATCCAGATAAGTCTTTTATCCTCTGTCATGCATTTCGGAACCGGACTGGGGTATATGAAACCTCGTTTTTATCTCTAGGCTGCTGTGCTCCCCTTTTTCCTACACCTAAGGATTATTTCTTGGGTCCGGATTTGGTTGTAGCCGTGGCAGCAAGGAGGTGGGATGAGGGGCCTGAAGCCCACTTCATCCCTGCCTCCGCCAAGAGCGCGAGAACAGTCGAGTGGAGTGGGGGGATGGCAAGGCCTGTTGCCGGGCGAAAAATGTTTATCTTAAACAATAACAAGGATTTGCTCCTTGTCATGGGATTTACCATGAATGAAAAACCGACAAGCATCCCTTTTTCATTAAAAACATCCCATACAGTGCAGTTAAATGCGAGATGAAAAACATGAGCAAGGGGATTACAAGTTTTGAATTTAACAAAGGCCGCAGGCTTACAAACTAAAAAAGAGATAAGATGCATGTAATCCCTTTCTTGTCGCTCGCCTCAGGAGGCAGGTCAAGGAGGCGAAAGGGCGAAAGGGGCGCCTAGGCGAGCTACGAGCAACAGAAAGCACCAAGAGAACACCTCGGTGTCCGCCCACAGGCGGGCCCGTGATGACGGTGCCGGGAAAGGAAATTTGGAAGGCAGTGGCGAGGAGCGGCAATCTGTGATGAAGGCGTCGGTGCCCGCGTACTCGAGTTAGCGGCCTTGGCGCCGCCCTCTTCCTCTTCCGCAGCCTCCCGGACGCCACCGCCCAAGGAGACGGCCCCGAGAAGTTCAAGGAGCTGGCCCGCCCGGCAAACCTCTGCCGGGAGGAGCGGCCAGTGCAGATATTCTTGCTGCCGTACACCTTGAGCCGCAGGCGTCCAAGCGCCTAGTCGGACTCGTCCCCTTCTCTGCCTGCTGTCCTCCTCGTCACTTTCACTCGAGGAAGAGCTTCCATCGTCAGAATCTCCATCGGAGGAGCTCTCCACGCAACACTTCAGGCGAGTCCCGAACTCTCCGAAGACCTTGACGGAGAGTAGGCCGTCCTCCATTAATTTGAAGTAGAGGACGAGCCCCGCCGTCAGGCTGTGGATCTTGAACGTCTTCCACCCACGACGGAGATAAATGACTCGAGGAGCCGGGAAGTCGATGTCGACCCGCGTGCCCCCGTTCCTGCAACCCCTCATGTGCAATCTGAGGGATTGGGGCCAGTCACGCTCCATCTCCCGAGCAAACGGGGCAGGAAGACGAAGACGGCGACACGGAGGCCGGCGCAGCCTGATGAAGAACTCGCGAGGCTGGTGAGGGAGTTCCGGACTAGGGGGTGTCCGGATAGCCGAACTATCATCATCGGCCGCACTCCAAGACTGTGAAGATACACGATTGAAGACTTCGTCCCGTGTCCGGATGGGACTTTCCTTGGCGTGGAAGGCAAGCTTGGCGATACGGATATGTACATCTCCTACCATTATAACCGACTCTGTGTAACCCTAACCCTATCCGGTGTCTATATAAACCGGAGGGTTTTAGTCCGTAGGACAAACAACAATCATACCATAGGCTAGCTTCTAGGGTTTAGCCTCTTTGATCTCGTGGTAGATCTACTCTTGTAACACACATCATCAATATTAATCTAGCGATGCGTAGGGTTTTACCTCCATCAAGAGGGCCCGAACACAGGTAAAACATCGTGTCCCTTGTCTCCTGTTACCATCTGCCTAGACGCGCGATTCGGGACCCCCTACCCGAGATCCGCGGTTTTGACACCGACATTGGTGCTTTCATTGAGAGTTCCTGCGGTGCGTCACCGATAGGCTCGATGGCTCCTTTGATCATCAACAACGACGCGGTCGGGGTGAGACTTTTCTCCCGGACAGATCTTGAAGTTCGGCGGCTTTGCTGCGGGCCAATTCGCTTGGTCATCTGGAAGCAGATCGAAAGCTACGCCCGGCCGTCGGTCAGATTTGGCAACCCTAAACTATCGGCCGATATCCGCGGAGACTTGATCTTGACGGATTGAGCCCCCAGCAGCGCCGCCTTTGTCTCGATGGGCATGATCTATCTACGCAGCGAGCGATTGCCACGGAGGCCGCACGAATCCGCTCCGACCCTTAATCCGGAGCTGGATTCCCCGATCGAGGGCGAGTGGTTGGACACCGCCTCGGGGCTTTAATCTCTACGGCGATCGAGCGAACTCCATCCTGTCGCTGCGAAGACCTCGACTCCAGGGTGCCGGACTCCTATCCGGACTCCGAACCCCCGCGCGCCCCTACCAATCGAATCCGATTGGGCGCCCGTTATGGAGTTCACGACCGCGGACATCTTTCAGCACTCGCCCTTTGGCGACATCCTGAATACACTAAAGTCTCTCTCTTTATCCGGAGAGCCCTGGCCGGACTGCGGTCGGGGCGGTTGAGATGCAGACGAAGAAATTCAAAGCCCACCCACCACCCACTTCATAGCCAGCCGAAAAGCTTACACGGCGTGCTCGATTTCGACTCCGAAGACATCGGCGGTATGGGCGACGATGTAGGAGACAACAATGAACCAGCACCTATAGGGCGTTGGACAACCTCATCCCATGATGTATACATGGTGGATACACCTAAAGGAAATGAAGGCGAGGAACAACGGGGCGCTACGAAGGATAAATCCCTCGAAAAGCAGTCAAAGCGGCAGCGTAAGCGCCGAACAAAGTCCCGCCTCAACAAAGACCCAGCCATAGAGCAGGCGAACCGGTGGACAACGAACAAGCTATCGAGCAATCGTGCGAACAAGACAACTTGGATAAACAATCTGTCCCGGCGAAGACAACGGTCCGGACGACCTCACGCCGGACAAACCATTGGAGCAAAATGACCTCTAGAAAAGGCTCGTCGCCCTGCTGGCGTAGCCTGAAAAAGCGAAGCGGAAGCTCAAAACAGCGGAAGATGCACTCGAGGATTAGATGGAGCAAAGTATTCAACACCGCAGTAAATGCAATGACGATCGCCGAACAAAGAGCTACCCGAAAAGAAAGCTACTGCCCGAATTCGACGAGGAGGCCTTAGAGCCCCCACAATTAAAAAGCAAGATGGAGTTCGGCTCGAGGGCTCTTTGTTCAATCCCGAGCTCCACGCCATAAAATACTTACCCCTTAAACTCAAAGGGCCAGCTCGGCATTGGCTTAAAAGCCTCCCCGAAAATACCATTGGAAGCTGGGAAGAGCTCGAGGACGCATTCCGGGCAAATTTTCAGGGGACTTATGTCCGCCCTCCGGATGCAGACGATCTAAGTCACATAACTCAACAGGCCGGAGAGTCAGCCCGAAAATTCTGGAACAAGTTCCTTACTAAAAAGAACCAAATAGTCGACTCTCCGGACACTGAAGCCTTAGCAGCTTTCAAACACAACGTCCGAGACAAATGGCTCGCCAGACACCTCGGCCAAGAAAAGCCAAGAACAATGGTCGCATTAACAAGCCTCATGACCCGCTTTTGCGCGGGAGAGGACAGCTGGCTGGCTAGATGCGATACCAATGACCGAGTACATCCGAAACCGAGGGATGGAAATGGGAAATCACGGCAGAAAAGATCGGTAGCGGAATAAAGAAAATGGCCCAAATAGTACGGCGGTCAACGACGGATTCAAAAGCTCTCGGTCGAACAACGAAACACTGCCCTAAAGGATAACGGTGGCGAGCTATCCAACCTAAACAAGATTACGGACGGTATGTCAAATACATGGTACCTCCGGAAGCACGCAAACCATACCCACATAGATTGTTGGGTCTTCAAGCGATCCGGCCGACTTAATGCCGAACACAAGGGGCTCGACACACCAAAGGAAAATGATGACGAGCACCACAAGCGAGCCCGGAAAACAAAAGAATTTCCCACAAAAGGTTAAAACAGTAAACTCACTTCACGTGATCAAAGGGAAAAAGCAGGCGGCGCCCATTAAGAAGCGCGCGCATATTGGTTGTCAAAACCAATCACCTTCGACCATCAGGACTATTCCGATAATATCCGGAACGCAGGATGGACTGCCTTGATATTGGATCCTATAATCGACGGATTCCAATTTACACATGTCCTCGTGGATGGCGGCAGTGACATAAACCTGATATATCAGGACACAATCCACAAGATGGGGATAAACCCAACCAAAATTCGCCGTAGCAACACCTCCTTTAAAGGAGTACTGCCCGGCCCATACGCCCTCTGCACGGGCTCCATACTGCTAGAAGTTGTGTTTGGTTCATCCGACAACTTCCGTCGCGAAAGGTTACTCTTCCATGTCGCCCCGTTTAAAGGTAGCCATCAAGCACTAATGGGACGCGAGGCTTTCACCCGCTTTAACGCAATACCGCGTTATGCATCTCTAACACTTAAAATGCCCGGTCCACACGGCATCATCTCCTTAAAAGGAAGTATTAAGTGTTACTCGAGCAAGGGAAAACGGGAGACTGCCTTGACAGCCCCGCAGCTATCCGGCTCTGCTAGGCAAAGAACCTGAATTGGTCATTCAAACTCCGGACACGGCTAGACGAGTCCGGCGCCTACTTGCGGCATACCCCCATACGAGGGGCCGCATGCATGTATAACAAGAGACAATAAAGCTCCATCTTATTCACTTCTTGAACCGTGCATTCGTTTATTTAATATTAAGTACATTTTTCATACGATCCTTTTTCTTTTCAAACTAAGTTCCTCTCTTTCTGAGATGAACAACGTGCTACACCCGTCCGAGGATACGGCTGCGCGGAGACACAGCAGACGTGCGATGAGGACCCGTTGCAAGGATTCTTTTGATTAAGACCTGCGTAAACCTTTTTCCTTTGTCTCTTGTTGATATACATCCCCGGTTCCTTAAATATAAGCGAGGAGGAGGCTGGTGCTTTGGCATTGGCACAGAATTTTTTGGCGTGCACTGGACACAAAGGGCTTAGGGCCTTATTTCGCCCATTTTCATAAAGACCAAATACCTTAGGGAGTATTCGGTGTCTCGAGTTAGGCCTTATATGCATCAGCTCCGAATCATGTCATTGGTCAAATGTTGGGTTGCCCGGCTCCTGTGTTTTGCTGCCTTACGTTCCGTTTTCACGGCTAGCGGCACCGGAGAACTCTGCGATTTTGACCGGTTCGGCCGGTGAGCACCTCGAGAGAAAGCCGAAAGCGGCTGTCATGATATAGCGAGAGACTGGTCAACCACTCGATGACTCAAAGGAATGTTTAGAATTCCTCCGCATTAACGACGGACGGTTTTCGGTCAGGCACATATGCACCCAATTCGGAGAGTGCGGTGCCCAGGGGCTATATAGTAGCCCCACCCTCGAACTCCTATGGCTAAGTGAAAGTGATAAAGCATTATAGTCCGGTTGCACGGTTTGCTACGCTACCACCTCCTTAACAGGACCAAGGCGTTGGATTAAGTGTGAAAAGCGCTTTTTTGCAAACACCCCGCACTATGTGCGTGGGGGCTGAAGCCAAGGACTGCCATCTTTCGGGTTATATACACATATACATAAGCGGCCGCGAGGAGGTAGTTTACTACTTGAACGCACAAGTATAAAAGCACTTATATTACATTGAAACATCGTTTTCACGAATAATACATGTCATTCAAACATAATATCCTTGAGCACTGCGCCTCTATTAAGCGGCGCGGCAGGACTTCTTCAAAGTAGTGCTCGGCAGGTACTCGGCCTTTGTCCGAATCCTGGGATGCAACGTCAGTGGCCTTCATCTCTGCCCAGTATGCCTTGACACGGGCAAGAGCCATCCGCGCTCCCTCAATACATGTCGATCACTTCATCGCGTCGATACGCGGCACCGCTCCAAGAAACTGCTCCACTACACCAAAATAGCTCTTCGGCTGGGGTCCGTCCGGCCACAAGTGAGTCAAGACATGCTTCATGGCCAATCCGGACAATCGATTCAGCTCGGCCCACTCGGCCAACCGATCGGTCGTGGCGGAAGGGCGCTCGGACTATGGAATTGCGACCCGGTATAGCTCTTCCCTTTGTGCCCCTTACGGCCCCGGAAGTGCTCAACCGCGTCCACGATGCTTTCGCCGCCAAGTCCATATAAGCATCCTCTGAACTCCATAATTTATCCAGCGGAGCATACTTTGGATCTGTATATTTCCTCCGTGGCGAAGCGGTTTTCCGGCCGCAATTGCCACGGCACGACTCAGCTCCTCCTTGGCAGCTCTCAAAGCCGATTGGGCATTCTTGGTTTCGTGGCGGCCTTCTTTAGGCCCTCTGTTCCGCTTGATGCTCTTTTTCAAGAACCTCGCAGCGATCGGTAGCATTCCTTAACCTTTTGGCCATCTCGGCCATCTCCTCTTCTTCGGCAAAGTGAGCAGCCCGTTCAGCTTCTAGCTCTTGACGCCTTTAAAGCAGCCGACATTACTACTCTGGCTTGCTCTTTCGCTCGGGCAAGTTACGCCCGCAGCTCCTCAACGGCAGCGGCACCATCTGCATTAAAGCATACCTGATGAAGACATGGGCGTCAAGCTCCCTTAACAGTGTCCGCATAGAAGTCGCATACCTTGTGACTCGTCAAACCGTTTATTGACCAGCGCGATGTCCGCATTCGCCTCGTCAAGCTGCCGCTTGATTCGGCATATTCATCGATCCGGCTGGCCTCCGGACGCCCGCCACCTGTTTAGGGCGGCGATATGTTAAGCGAAATTTGATCCTCGGCACGTCGTCAATTTTTGACAACATACCGAGTCTCAAGGGCTACTATCTATACATGGCGCATTTTATATGCATAACTGTCAGCAGGTACATTATCTTTTGCGTACCTCAAACCCCGTCAGTAAGCTTCTAACGGTTTCGTGCAATCCGCTCTCTGCGGATGCAATTCTTTCAATCACCATACCCATTAGAGCACGGTGATCTTCTGAGATAGCCGCTCGCCCGAGCAAATCCCTCAGCTCCTCTGACCGCACACCACTTGGCGCTGGACCTTCCGCCCCGCCGGACTTGGGGAACCCTCTGCGGCGACACCTCCGGGTCGTCCGCTTCACATGAGGGTGCAACAGGTGGAAGCGTTCGCTCTCCATCATCTCCGGAAGAATACCCCCCGAAGACGAGCTCTGCTGAGAAGGGCTGAGGTCCGAACTACAAGGTACAATTTCGGTTATCTTCATAAATAAATATAGGGATGTTCCTTATTTACAAAACCCCTTCGTTTTACTTACGGCTCGCTGGAGGGCTGATCCCCTTGGGGAAATAGTGCGGCTGGACTACTTCCCAGCGCCGGACTCTCTGCCGAAGATTCCCTTCCTTTCTTTGAGGCCTTGACCTCCGGATCTTCTGAAGCGGTCCTCTTTTCTCCTCGGAAGGTGGGACTCTTAATCCCTCCTTCCTTGATAGCCTCCTTCGCAGAGGCAGTTGCTCCCCCGCTCCTCCCTTCGCCTTCTTCAAAAGGTGCGACCTTCAACATCTTGGTCAACATGGGATCCGGCGTGGTCTCTGCAGGAGGAGCGGACACCTTATCAACTTTGCCTTGGCTATCCACTCCTGTTCAAGAAACGGCTCCTTTAAAGGGCATATATGTATAATAAATGAATGAACAGCTTGTCCGGTTACAGGACTACTTACTTGAGCATCTGGGCAATTGCAGCTTAGTCATGCGTCCTCGGTCAAGTCCGGACACTTCTCTCGTGATCCGAAGAACAGTTTATACATCTCCACGGGCGTCGTGCCCATAAAATTTTGGAGAGCTCGTGGTCCCTCCGGATTGAATTCCCACAGCGAGGGGGCGGCGCTTGAGGCTGAAGGCGCGAATCACAATAACCTGTGCCATCGCAACCAGATTGATCCCTCTTTCTGGAGATCTCGAATACGGCCTGCAGCAGGGGAACGTCCTTGGACAACCCCGCCGAGCCTTGTTGACCCATGGCGCCCGGCCCGGCTGTGGTGGACTGGCGGAAGGCAGGGAACGCCGCCCATTTGGTGCCCCTAGGAGCAGTGATATAAAACCACTCCCGTTGCCATAAACCAAGCTCCTCTTGAAAAGAGCCCTCGGGCCACGGAGCACCAGCGCATTTGCTCATGACCGCCCCTCCGCACTCTGTTTGCTGCCCCTTGATCGCCTTTGGTTCCACCTTGAAGGTCTTGAGCCACAATCCTAAGTGAGGGGTAATATGGAGGAAGGCATCACATACAACAATGAATGACGAGATATGGAGGATGGACTCCGGATTCAAGTCATGGAAATCAAGCCCATAATAAAACATGAGCCCCCGCACAAAAGGGTCCGTCGGGAAGCCTAAACCCCGACGGAAGTGAGACACGAACACCACGTTCTCACCGGACTCAGGAGTGCGAATGACCTGCCACGAGGCGGGCAGCCTATGCGAGATCTCGCGGTTAGATACTGGCGTCTCGCAGCTTTAGCACGTCTTCCTCTCAGAACGGAGGAAGACATCCATCGGCCGTGCTTGGTCGGAGCCGGACATCGTCGAAAGTCGAAGCGCTGAATCTGAAGCTTTGGGTGTTGGAACTTCGAAGCATCGAGGCGAACTTCGATAGAGGGTGTAAAAGGAGAGGGCCTTGGTCTCGTTATAAAGAGGTTGAATACCAAGAGCCCACCCGTGGTCGACTAGGACTTCGCCTTTGATAGAGAAGGCAAGCCAGCGAACGCGGTTGGGTTACCCACGTCCGTATTGATGAGAATCCGGAATAAGGGGCACGATCTACGCTTTGATAAGGCGTGCCAAGGAAACCGCCTCGCTAAACACGCTGAGGTGGAGCGATAAAAACGATTCATATGAAGGCCTGGCCATGGTGTGATGTCACGCCCTTGAATACGTCGGCAAATCTGCGAAAATTATTCTCTCTACGATGTTATGTGGAACTTGTTTTGCAGAGCCGGACACTATCTTGGTGTTCACAATCTTCTATAAATTATTCGGAGGAAGAACCCGCCTTGCAATGCCCAAGACAATATGCGCGCCGGACCCATCGTCATTGAAGCCTGGTTCGAGGGCTACTCTTGAGGGAGTTCGGACTAGGGGTGTCCGGATAGCGAACTATCATCATCGGCGGACTCCAAGGCTGTGAAGATACAAGATTGAAGACTTCGTCCCGTGTCAGGATGGGACTTTCCTTGGCGTGGAAGGCAAGCTTGGCGTCTGGATATGTAGATCTCCTACCATTGTAACCGACTCTGTGTAACCCTAACCCTGTCCGGTGTCTATATAAACCGGAGGGTTTTAGTGCAGGGACGAACAACAATCATACCATAGGCTAGCTTCTAGGGTTTAGCCTCTTTGATCTCGTGGTAGATCTACTCTTGTAACACACATCATCAATATTAATCTAGCAGGATGTAGGGTTTTACCTCCATCAAGAGGGCCCGAACCTGGGTAAAACATCGTGTCCCTTGTCTCCTGTTACCATCCGCCTAGACGCACAGTTCGGGGCCCCCTACCCGAGATCCGCCGGTTTTGACACCGACAGCTGGTCTCCGACATGGCCTTCCATCGGGAAAGGCACATTGGCGGGGGCGAAGCCGGCGCGCCGCCCCGTCCTCCTCTTCCCCGAGCACTGCGACCTCTGCCCCGGCCTCGCCCACGGCCTCGCCCCATCCCCCTTCCCCTCGCGGCCGGCTCCACCACCGCGGGCTCAGGAGGAGGAGGGAAGCGTTGTCAAGCGGCGACCCTCACCGCCACCGACGAAGGACCAGGATTCCCTTTCTCCATGGCGAGTGGAAGGAAGAAGCAGAAGCAAGAGGAGATAGATGACAGAAGAGTGCGGAACGCCATCCCCCCTTCCCCCTCCTTATAAAGGAGCGGGGTCGGGCTCAACCGCCCGTTCGGCCAATCCAGCGACCAGAGACGCGCGGAATCGGGACCGACCCGCTACCCCAACCAGTGACGGCCCGGTTTCCCGCCCCCGCCGCTTGCTTCCCCAAGTGCATGGGGGACGCGTGGCGGACGCGCAGAACCGAGGGGCCAGGCGAAGTGACCTCTCACCACCCCATGATCGTGGGGAGTGGACGCCTTGAAGACCGCGCCCGGGCCCCATTTAGTAAATGAGCCGCGCCTCCACGCCTTCCTCTTTTTACGGGGAAGGCGCGAGCCGCCTCTTTACTGTGATGTGACGCATGCGTGTGAAAACTGCCCCACGCATGCCGCCCACGTCACGCACACCCCTCCACGCTGCGCCACGCGCGCGGGTTGTGCGGGGCGGAGCGCGCGAAGAATCTTACCGCGGTAAAAACCGCCCCACCTGCCCGCGCACCATTTTGGGCCTGGCCGAACAACGTGACGCGCTTATGTGTGGCCCACGCCCGGGGGCTCCTGTCAATGTACAAAAAGAAGGGAACGTTTTTGTACCCCTTTACCTGTGCACGGGCAGTCAGATCCGCGCCCACGACCACACCAAGCAGAGCAGGGGAGGTGAGCCAAGGTAAGACCGAAGCCCAAGATAATCAGAGCAACGCCAAGGCCAAGACCACAAAGAGCAGAGGGATGAAGCAGGTTCCGCCGGCAAGACCCTTGCCGGGGCAACCTTAGCGGCCCCAGCAAGATCCTTGCCGGGGCAGCTCGCCCCACACCAACAGAGTGAGCCACCCTTGAGCCCACGGCCGCCAACACCATCATCAACGTGGGGCGGGACTGGGAAGGCACCTGCGTGGTGGCATCTGAATCTTTGTGAAGAGATATTCAAGATCAGACGAAGATTAGAAGACGACGATCCTCGGCAAGATCCTTGCCGAGGAAGGCTACCAGACCCCCGGCAAGACCCTTGCCGGGGACGACAGCGTGCCACGGCAAGACCCTTGCCGGGCCACGCAGCAAGACCCTTGCCGGGCCACGCAGCAAGACCCTTGCCGGGCCACCCGGCAAGGCCCTCACCAAGGACGCCGGCGGGACCACCGCCAAGCCCGCGACAACCAAGCTTCCACCACCGTTCAACATGCAGCTGCCAGCCCAACCAACTGGGTAGGCACCTGCGTGGCAACATGCAGCTCCCAGGCCAACTCGTCAAGCGCCTGCGTGGCGGCATGCAGATCTTCGTGAAGACTCCACCACCACGCCACCTCAGCTGCCTGCCTGCCTACATGGCGCCTCACGCATCGCTGGCCAGGGCGCGTGTCGAAGCAAGGAGGAGCAGCGACGGACGGGATGGGCCTCGCCCCCGTCCCCCAATAAAGCGAGGGGACACCTAAGCTACGCATTTAATGTGTCTTGTCCTGTAATTCGAGCGATAAGCTCAGGGCACTGTACGCCTTTCAATCTTCTGTGTGCCGCAGTGGCAGCCCCTTCAGACTATAAAAGGAAGCCCATGGCATACTGGAGAAGGATTCGGCTCTTTCGAACCACGCGCTGACCACAGCTAGTTCGAGAGCTCAAGAACTCTCAGAAATACACCCACCAAATATGGACTAGGGTTTTACGCATCCTCGCGGCCCGAACCTGGGTAAACGATCCTTGTGCTGTCTACTAGCCCTGCTCTCCTCGCAACCCTGCGCCCGACAACCGTAGTAGGGATTCTTGTGATCCCATAGGTGTCGTTCCACACCGACACCGACCCACTTCTTTCGCCTATATATATACTCATATACCCTGAAAACATCAGAGAGCACCACGAAACTCTATTTCCACCGCCGCAACCTTCTGTACCCGTGAGATCCCATCTTGGGGCCTTTTCCGGCGCTCCGCCGGAGGGGGAATCGATCATGGAGGGCTTCTACATCAACACCATAGTCTCTCCAATGATGTGTGAGTAGTTTACCACAGACCTTCGGGTCCATAGTTATTAGCTAGATGGCTTCTTCTCTATCTTTGGATCTCAATACAAAGTTCTCCTTGATTCTCTTGGAGATCTATTCGATGTAATTCTTTTTGCGGTGTGTTTGTCGAGATCCAATGAAATATGGGTTTATGATCAAGATTATCTATGAACAATACTTGGTTCTTTTCTGAATTCTTGTATGTATGATTTGATATCTTTGCAAGTGTCTTTGAATTATTAGTTTGGTTTGGCCTACTAGATTGATCTTTCTTGCAATAGGAGAAGTGTGGGTTGAATCTTGCGGTGTCCTTTCCCAGTGACAGCAGGGGCAGCAAGGCACGTACTGGATTGTTGCCATCGAGGATAAAAAGATGGGGTTTATATCATATTGCTTGAGTTTATCCCTCTCCATCATGTCATCTTTCCTAATGTGTTACTCTGTTCTTAGGAACTTAATACTCTAGATGCATGCTGGATAACGATTGATGTGTGGAGTAATAGTAGTAGATGCAGAATCGTTTCAGTCTACTTGTCGCGGACGTGATGCCTATATACATGATCATGCCTAGATATTCTCATAACTATGTGCTTTTCTATCAATTGCTCGACAGTAATTTGTTCACCCACCGTAGATTATGCTATCTTGAGAGAAGCCACTAGTGAAACCTATGGCCCCCGGGTCTATCTTCCATCATATTATTTTCCTATCAATTTTCTCTTTCTGCCGCCGTTTATTTTGCAATATTTACTTTCCAATCTATATCATAAAAATACCAAAAATATTTATCTTACTATCTCTATCATATCTCACTTTTGCAAGTGGCCGTGAAGGGATTGACAACCCCTTTATCGCGTTGGTTGCAAGGTTCTTACTTGTTTGTGCAAGTACAAAGTGACTTGCGTGTAACCTCCTATTGGATTGATACCTTGGTTCTCAAAAACTGAGGGAAATACTTACGCTACTTTGCTGCATCACCCTTTCCTCTTCAAGGGAAAACCAACGCATGCTCACGAGGTAGCAAGAAGGATTTCTGGCGCCGTTGCCGGGGAGGCTTACGCCAAGTCAAGTCAAGATTTGATCTCCCAGCAACTAGCCATTTCTGGCACCGTTGCCGGGGAGATCTACGCACAAGTCAAGACATACCAAGTACCCATCACAAACTCTTATCCCTCGCATTACATTATTTGCCATTTGCCTTTCATTTTCCTCTCCCCCACTTCACCTTTGCCGTTTTATTCGCCCTCTTTTTCCTTTCATCTCTTTTCGCTTGTTTCTTGTGTGTCCGTGTGTTAGATCGTTGGTTTTGCTATTATGCCTAGTCCTTCTATCATCGTTAGTACTCCCGATCATGAAGTTCTTAATTTTTAACAAAGGGAGGGAGAAAATTTAAAAGATGCTTGGTATAGAATTTGCCATGCTCAGAATAGATCCAACAGGAAGCAATCCACTTCCATTCTTCTTTGCAACTTTTATGTAGGCATCCCCCCTTGGAATAAATATATTCTTGATACCATTACCGGAGGGAATTTCTTGGGTAGCCATACTTTTGATTCTTATAATGCTATGATGGATTTGTTTGGCCCACCACCTATTTTGGTTAATGAAACTATTTTAACTTTGGAACATGTGATGCAAAGGCTTGAAATTATTGAAAATAAAGTTGCCACTATGGAGTTGATTGAAAATTTGGATAAAAAGATCCACAACCAGATTACCCAATATGGATCTAAGGTAGGAGTTACTCTGAATTTTTTAAAGAAAAAGAACCCTTAGTTAATGAAAAGATTGATCAAGATTCCACAAGAATTGATAAACTTGAGGATGTTATTACCAACTTAGGGTCTGCCTTTTCTTCCGTGAGAAATACTCCAAATCCTCCTAATGCCAAAGTTGCCAAATTGATGTATGTTCCTAAAAATAAGGGTGAATCTTCTAGTAAGGAAAATGCGGATCTCAAATCCATAAGTCTTCACCCCAACTTTCTCGCTATCATTAAGGAACCTTTTGCTACAAATGAATTTCTTGATTTCTTGCCTAGGAGTTTGATCATTAACAAAAAGAAGGAAACTACTAAGGGTTATAAGTGTTCTATTTAAGAATTTCCAACCAAAGATGACAATACCTATATCTATTCTTGCCTTTATGCCTATCTAGGGGCGTTCAACGATAGCGCTTGTTGGGAGGCAACCCAATTTTATGTTTGTTTCTTGATTTTTGTTTCTGTTTAGTAATAAATAATTCATCTAGCCTCTGGTTACATGTGGTTTTATGTTTTAATTAGTGTTTGTACCAAGTAGAACCTTTGGGAAGACTTGGGTGAAGTCTTTATGATCTTGCTGTAAAAAACAGAAACTTTTGCGCTCACGAGATTAGATGCCATTTTTTTACTGGAGAGTGCTTTTAGGTTGATTCTTTTTGCAGATGATTAACAGAAAAATTCCTCACGTCCACCAATTTATTTCATAATTTTTGGAGTTACACAAGTATACGTTTGATACAGATTACTACAGACTGTTCTGTTTTTGACAGATTCTGTTTTTCGTGTGTTGTTTGCTTATTTTGATGAATCTATGGCTAGTGTCGGGGGGTATGAACCATAGAGAAGTTGGAATACAGTAGGTTTAACACCAATATAACTAAATAATGACTTCATTACAGTACCTTAAAGTGGTGATTTGTTTTCTTATGCTAACGGAGCTCATGAGATTTTCTGTTGAGTTTTGTGTTGTGAAGTTTTCAAGTTTTGGGTAAAGATTTGATGGATTATGGAATAAGGAGTGGCAAGAGCCTAAGCTTGGGGATGCCCAAGGCACCCCAAGTTAAAATTCAAGGACAACCAAAAGCCTAAGCTTATGCCCCAGAAGGCATCCCCTCTTTCGTCTTCGTCCATCGGTAACTTTACTTGAGGCTATATTTTTATTCACCACATGATATGCGTTTTGCTTGGAGCGTCTTGTATAATTTGAGTCTTTGCTTTTTAGTTTACCACAATCATCCTTGCTGTACACACCTTTTTGGGAGAGACACACATGAATCGGAATTTATTAGAATACTCTTTGTGCTTCACTTATATCTTTTGAGCTAAATAATTGTGCTCTAGTGCTTCACTTATATCTTTTAGAGCACGGCGGTTTTATTTTATAGAAATTATTGATCTCTCATGCTTCACTTATATTATTTTGAGAGTCTTATAGAACAGCATGGTAATTTGCTTTGGCTATAAAATTAGTCCTAATATGATGAACATCCAAGATGGGTATAATAAAAACTTTCATATAAAGTGCATCGAATACTATGAGAAGTTTGATACTTGATGGTTGTTTTGAGATATGAAGATGGTGATATTAGAGTCATGCTAGTTGAGTAGTTGTGAATTTGAGAAATACTTGTTCTAAAGTTTGTGATTCCCGGAGCATCCACGTATGGTGAACCGTTATGTGATGAAGTCGGAGCATGATTTATTTATTGATTATCTTCCTTAGAGTGGCGGTCGGGGACGAGCGATGGTCTTTTCCTACAAATCTATCCCCTAGGAGCATGCGCGTAGTACTTCAATTCGATAACTAATAGATTTTTGCAATAAGTATGTGAGTTCGTTATGACTAATGTTGAGTCCATGGATTATACGCACTCTCACCCTTCCACCATTGCTAGCCTCTCTAGTATCGCGCAACTTCCGCCGGTACCATACACCCACCATTACCTTCCTCAAAACAGCCACCATACATACCTATTATGGCATTTCCATTGCCATTCCGAGATATATTGCCATGCAACTTACCACCATTCCGTTTGTTATGACACGCTCCATCATTATCATATTGCTTTGCATGATCATGTAGTTGACATCATATTTGTGGCAAAACCACCTTTATAATTCCATACATGTCACTCTTGATTCATTGCATATCCCGATACACCGCCGGAGGCATTCACATAGAGTCATATTTTGTTCTAAGTATTGAGTTGTAATTTTTGAGTTGTAAGTAAATAAAAGTGTGATGATCATCATTATTAGATCATTGTCCCAAGTGAGGAAAGGATGATGGAGACTGTGATTCCCCCACAAGTCGAGATGAGACTCCGGACGAAAATAAAAAAAATAAAAAAAGGCCATATAAAAAAGAGAAAAAAGGCCCAAACAAATAAATAAAAAATGAGAGAAAAAGAGAGAAGGGACAATGTTACTATCCTTTTACCACACTTGTGCTTTAAAGTAGCACCATGATCTTCATGATAGAGAGTCTCCTATGTTGTCACTTTCATATACTAGTGGGAATTTTACATTATAGAACTTGGCTTGTATGTTCCAATGATGGGCTTCTTCAAAATGCCCTTGGTCTTCGTGAGCAAGCAAGTTGGATGCACACCCACTTAGTTTCTTTTGTTGAGCTTTCATACACTTATAGCTCTAGTGCATCTGTTGCATGGCAATCCCTACACACTCACATTGATATCTATTGATGGGCATCTCCAGAGCCCGTTGATACGCCTAGTTGATGTGAGACTATCTTCTCCTTTTTGTCTTCTCCACAACCACCCTTCTATTCCATTATAGTGCTATGTCCATGGCTCACGCTCATGTATTGCGTGAAGATTGAAAAGGTTTGAGAACATCAAAAGTATGAAACAATTGCTTGGCTTGTCATCGGGGTTGTGGATGATTTAAATATTTTATGTGGTGAAGATAGAGCATAGCCAGACTATATGATTTTGTAGGGATAACTTTCTTTGGCCATGTTATTTTGAGAAGACATGATTGCTTTGTTAGTATGCTTGAAGTATTATTATTATTATGTCAATATTAAACTTTTATCTTGAATCTTTCGGATCTGAACATTCATGCCACAATAAAGAAAATTACATTGAGAATTATGATAGGTAGCATTCCACATCAAAAATTCTGCTTTTATCATTTACCTACTCGAGGACGAGCAGGAATTAAGTTTGGGGATGCTTGTTACGTCTCCAACGTATCTATAATTTTTTTATTGTTCCATGCTATTATATTATCTGTTTTGGATGTTTAATGGGCTTTATTATGCATTTTTATATTATTTTTGGGACAAACCTACTAACCAAAGGCCTTGTGCAAATTGTTTTTTTTGCCTATTCAGTGTTTCGCAGAAAGAGAATACCAAACGGAATGAAACCTTCGGGAGAGTTATTTTTGGAATAAACGCAATCCAGGAGACTTGGAGTGGACGTCAAGGAAGCAATGAGGCGGCCACGAGGTAGGGAGGCGCGCCCAGGGGGGTAGGCGCGCCTCCCACCCTCATGGGCCCCTTGTGGCTCCACCGACCTACTTCTTTCGCCTATATATACTCATATACCCTAGAAACATCTGAGAGCACCACGAACCCCTATTTCCACCACCGCAACCTTCTGTACCCGTGAGATCCCATCTTGGGGCCTTTTCCGGCGCTCCGCCGGAGGGGGGAATCGATCACAGAGGGCTTCTACATCAACACCATAGCCTCTCCGATGATGTGTGAGTAGTTTACCACAGACCTTCGGGTCCATAGTTATTAGCTAGATGGCTTCTTCTCTCTCTCTGGATCTCAATACAAAGTTCTCCTCGATTCTCTTGGAGATCTATTCAATGTAATTCTTTTTGCGGTGTGTTTGTCGAGATCCGATGAATTGTGGGTTTATGATCAAGATTATCTATGAACAATATTTGGTTCTTTTCTGAATTCTTATATGTATGATTTGATATCTTTGCAAGTCTCTTCAAATTATCAGTTTGCTTTGGCCTACTAGATTGATCTTTCTTGCAATAAGAGAAGTGCTTAGCTTTGGGTTGAATCTTGCGGTGTCCTTTCCCAAAGGATGAGGGCAGCAAAACACGTATTGTATTGTTACCATCGAGGATAAAAAGATGGGGTTTATATCATATTTCTTGAGTTTATCCCTCTACATCATGTCATCTTGCCTAATGCGTTACTCTGTTCTTATGAACTTAATACTCTAGATGCATGCTGGATAGCGGTAGATGTGTGGAGTAATAGTAGTAGATGCAGAATCATTTCGGTCTACTTGTTGCGGACGTGATGCCTATATACATGATCATGCCTAGATATTATCATAACTATGCGCTTTTTTATCAATTGCTCGACAGTAATTTGTTCACCCACCGTAGATTATGCTATCTTGAGAGAAGCCACTAGTGAAACCTATGGCCCCCGGGTCTATCTTCCATCATATTATTTTCCTATCAATTTGCTATTTATGCCGCCGTTTATTTTGCAATCTTTACTTTCCAATTTATATCATAAAATACCAGAAATATTTGTCTTATTATCTCTATCAGATCTCACTTTTGCAAGTGGCCGTGAAGGGATTGACAACCCCTTTATCGCGTTGGTTGCAAGGTTCTTATTTGTTTGTGCAGGTACAAGGCGACTTCCATGTAACCTCCTACTGGATTGCTACCTTGGTTCTCAAAAACTGGGTGAAATACTTACGCTACTTTGCTGCATCACCCTTTCCTCTTCAAGGGGAAACCAACGCATGCTCAAGAGGTAGCAAAAATCAAGTACTCTCACCCAACGCAAAGAAGAGGTTGTCAATCCTCTTGGCGGTTATTTGCAAGGATCAAATCTCGTAGAGGTAGATAGATAAAGTAAATTGCAAAATAAAATAAAATAGAAAAATTGCAGCAAGGTATTTTTGAATTTTATATATGATAAAAGTAGACACGGGGGCCATAGTTTTCACTAGAGACTTCTCTCTCGAACACATAGCATACGGTGGGTAAACAAATTACTATTGGGCAACTGATAGAAAAGCGCATAGTTATAACGATATTCAAGGCAATGATCATGTATATAGGCATCACGTCCTAGACAAGTAGACAGACTCCTGCCTGCATCTACTACTATTACTCCACCCATCGACCGCTATCTAGCATTGCATCTAGGGTATTTAGTTAATAAAAATAGAGTAACACTTTAAACAAGATGACACATGATGTAGACAAAGTAAAATCAATCAATATGAATAAACAACAATGTTTTATCCTTAGTGGCAACAATACAAATACATCACAAAGCACCTCTCCCATTGCAAGATAAATCAATCTAGTTGACCAAACCAAACAGATAGATTGGAGAGAAATACAAGATATAAAAATCATGCATAAAAGACTTCAGAGAAGACTCAGTTAATATTAATAAATATTCATATCATAAACCCAAAATTCATCGGACCCCAACAAACACACTGAAAAGAGAATTACATTGGAAAAAACTCCAAGAAGATCAAGGAGAACATGGTATTGAAGATCAAAGAGAGAAAAGAAGCAATCTAGCTAGTAGCTATGGACCCATAGATCTGTAGAAAACTACTCATGCATCATCGGTAGGGAAGCAAGGATGATATAGAAGCCATCCATGATTGATTCCCCCTCTGGCAGAGTACTGGAAAAGGCCTCTGGATGGGACTGCGGAAGAACAGAAGCTTGCAGCGGCAGGAAAAGTGTTTCAGGTGGCTGTTTCGTATATTGGGAATTCTTTAGAATTTATAGATGCGAAATTAGGTAAAGAGGTGCCATGAGGGGCCCACAAGCCCAGGGGCGCACCCCCGGGGAGCGCCTGGTGAGCTTGTCGCACCCTCGTGGCTCGCCTGGTCTTCTCCCGAACCTTCTAGGGTCTCTCTTGGTCCAGAAAAAATTGTCAAAATGTTTCGTAGCGTCTCGACTCTATTTGGTACTGATTTTCTGAAAAGCAAAAAACAGCAACTGGCACTGGGCACTAGGTTAATAGGTTAGTCATAAAAAATGATATATAATTGCATATAAAACATCCAAAATTGATACTATAATAGCATGGAAAAATAAAAAAAATATAGATATGTTGTAGACGTATCAGCGTCGTACGAACTACCACGGGTTTCTCTCTTAGCCCGCTGACAATTTGCGGTAGTACCGCTTACTATAGTCGATAGTACTGCGCCAGTGGAACTACCCTGTGAGTACCTCTTTGGTACTCAACGGGCCTCGGTGAAACTGCCGTGCATAGCGGAACTGTCGCCCCTAGGAGCGGTATAGTACTGCTTGAGCACGACCAGTGCATAATGGTTGGATTGTTGCCCCCACTATATAAGGGGGTCTCCTTCCCCAAGAAGACCTACCTCTTTTCCACCATCGCTCCATTTTTTACAAAAGCTCAAACTCGCCCAATGTCCCTCCCTGGCCATCAAAGCTTGTTGATTCAATAGGGTTTGGAGGAGAAGGCCTCGATCTACACTTCCACTGCGAGAAATTTGATTCCCCCTACTATCCGTTGCAGATCTTGTTACTCTTGGGTGTTTGTGCATCCTAGATGGAAGAGGTCACCTGAGAGCCTCATTCTATTGTGGTGAAGCTTCATGGTGGTGTTGGGAGAGCCTTAAATTAAGTTGTGGAGAGAGCCCGAACCTTGGTTGTAAAGGTTCATCCGCTGCCATTAAGTGCACTGCTAGTGGAATCACGACATCTTGCATTGTGCGAGGGCATGAGGAGAATAGACCTAGTGGCTACTTGGGTAGCATTGTGCCTCCACACTTCTCCAATGGAGACGTACCTCACCCAAAATGAAGGAACTTTGGTAACACATCCGCGTCTCCATCGACTCAACTTGTGGTTGTATCTTACCTTTACTTTGTGCAAGCTTATATTGTGTTTTTTAATCTTATGCTTTCACTTGTTGTTGTTATTGTGCTTGTCATATAGGTTGTCCACCTAGTTGCATATCTAGACAACCTACTTCCTTGTTGATCCTAATTTCTTAAAAGAAGTTAAAAATTGTTAGTCGCCTATTCACCCCCCTCTAGTTGACCACACCGATCCTTTCGCCGGCCAAGCACCACTTTGAAGACTTTACTTGCTATCGTTTTGAACATTCTTACTCCCCATCTCAGAATTTGTTGATTTTCCTAGTTATTCACCAGCCAGGAACGCACAGGTCGTTGACAACACTATTCCTTAATTTCCCAATTGTCCAAAACACAACTAAAACACCAAAAAACATCAGATGCTTCGTCTACATGACTCCATAATTCCAAAGGATCATCCGCACAAAGTCCTTCCAAATTGGATATTATTAAGCCCTATGTTTAAACTTCTGGCACTGAGAAGATTTCATCAAAGCATATAAAGTATGTGATAGTTGTATTTGAGAGGTTTATCTCTAATCCACCCAAAATATCACATTCTTGCCATCCCCACATAGAGAAGAATTGTTCTCTGTATTTAAGCAAACCACGCCAAAACTTAGAGTCATCTTGTCTAGATTTAATCCTAGTCATGCACTGATTCTTATGGTATTTATTTCCATAAGACACTCCAAGTTATAAATTTTGTTTTTTCCACCACCATCTACACAATAAAGCATGGTTCATTAATGCCAAGTTTTGAATTCCCAAATCACCCATGTCATTTGCATACACACATCTAACCATTTAACTGGATGGTACTTTTTTATTGGAGTCTTACTACCACAATAATCTAGCCAAAAGATGTTTGTTATATTATTAACCCCCACATGCAGAGCATAAAATTACATCATACAATTTGGTGTTTCAAAGAGAGACGATTGAATCAAAGTTACTCTGCCCCCACTGGCCAGGAGTCTACCTAGCCATCTGCTACATTTATGTCCATTTTGTCCTCAAAACTTTTCCAATGTTTGTTTCTAATACTTTTTTAATCAACATGTAACCCTAGGTATCTCATGGAAACAGAACCTGTAGGGCAAGTAAGTATTTCAGCAAAGCTAGCAACCTTATTGATAGCATTGCCAAATAGGAACAATTCACTCTTATGGAAGTTAATTTTTAAACCAGACACATGTTTAAACAAAACATATAATGAATTTCAAATTATGGACACTATTATAATCATCTGGTAGGAGAAAAGTGGTGTCATGTGCGTATTGCAGCATGTTTATACCATTTTTAGTATTTTCCTCAATCACTCCCTTAACTTATCCATTTCGCCTAGCTGTGTCCATAAGCATAGTCAGGACATCAACAACAATGCCAAGGATCAAACGAGATAAAGAATCTCCCAGTCTCAGCCCTTTATGAATGGGAAACTAATGTCATATATTATCATTAATTTAAATATCCTCCTAATAGTATGCATGATTAAATCTGTTGGGGAATGTAGTATTTCAAAAAAATCCTACGATCACGCAAGATCTATCTAGGAGAAGCATAGCAACGAGCGGGGAGAGTGTGTCCACGTACCCTCGTAGACCGAAAGCGGAAGCATTAAGTAACGCGGTTGATGTAGTCGAACGTCTTCACGATCCAACCGATTAAGTACCGAACGCATGGCACTTCCGCGATCTGCACACGTACATCTCGGTGATGTCCCTAGAACTCTTGATCCAGCTAAGTCCGAGGGAGAGTTTCGTCAGCACGACGGCGTGGTGACGGTGATGATGAAGTTACCGGCACAGGGCTTCGCCTAAGCACTGCAACGATATGACTGAGGTGTGTTTCTGTGGAGGGGGCACCGCACACGGCTAAGAGAAAGTTTGGTGTGCCTTTCGGGTGCCCTCCTCCCACATATATAAAGGGGGGAAGGAGGAGGAGGCCGACCAAGGGGAGGAGGCGCGCCAAGGGGAGCAATCCTACTCCAAGTAGGATTCGCCCCCCCCCCTTTCCTATTCCAACAAGGAGAAGGGGGAAGGAGAGGGAGGAGAGAAGGAAGGGAGGGCCGCCCCCCTAGTCCAATTCGGTTTGGGATAGGGGGGTGCGCCCTACCTTGGCCTGCCTCCTCTCTTCCACCAATAGGCCCATGAGGCCCAATAACCCCCCGGGGGTTCCGGTAACCCCCCGGTACTCCGGAAAATACCCGATACACCTGGAACTATTCTGGTGTCCGAATATAACCTTCCAATATATCAATATTCATGTCTCGACCATTTCGAGGCTCCTCGTCATGTCCGTGATCTCATCCGGGACTCTGAACTACCTTCAGTACATCAAAAGACATAAACTCATAATACCGATCGTCATCGAACGTTAAGCGTGCGGACCCTACGGGTTCGAGAACTATGTAGACATGACCGAGACTCATCTCCGGTCAATAACCAATAGCGGAACACGGATGCTCATATTGGCTCCCACATATTCTACGAAGATCTTTATCAGTCAAACCGCATAACAACATACGTTGTTCCCTTTGTCATCGGTATGTTACTTGCCCGAGATTCGATCGTCGGTATCACTATACCTAGTTTAATCTCATTACCGGCAAGTCTCTTTACTCGTTCTATAATGCATCATCCTGTAACTAACTCATTAGTCACATTTCTTGCAAGGCTTATAGTGATGATAATTACCGAGAGAGCCCAGAGATACCTCTCCGATACACGGAGTTACAAATCCTAATCTTGATCTATGCCAACTCAACAATCACCATCGGAGACACCTGTAGAGCATCTTTATAATCACCCAGTTACGTTGTGACGTTTGATAGCACACAAGGTGTTCCTCCGGTATTCGGGAGTTGCATAATCTCATAGTCAGAGGAACATGTATAAGTCATGAAGAAAGCAATAGCAATGGAATTGTAACGATTATAATGCTATGGTAACGAATGGGTCTTGTCCATCACATCATTCTCCTAATGATGTGATCCCGTTCATTAAATGACAACACATGTCTATGGTTAGGAAACATAACCATCTTTGATAAACGAGCTAGTCGAGTAGAGGCATACTAGGGGACACTTATGTTTTGTCTATGTATTCACACATGTACTAAGTTTCCGGTTAATACAATTATAGCATGAATAATAAACATTTTTCATGAAATAAGGAAATAAATAATAACTTTATTATTGCCTCTAGAGCATATTTCCTTCAGTCTCCCACTTGCACTAGAGTCAATAATCTTGTTCACATCGCCATGTGATTTAACACTAATAGTTCACATCTTTATGTGATTAACACCCATAGTTCACATCACCATGTGATCAACACTCAAAGGGTTTACTAGAGTCAATAATCTAGTTCACATCGCTATGTGATTAACACCCAAAGAGTACTAAGGCGTGATCATGTATTACTTATGAGAGAAGTTTAGTCAACGGGTCTGCCACATTCAGATCCATATGTATTTTGCAAATTTCTATGTCTACAATACTCTACATGGAGCTACTCTAGCTAATTGCTCCCACTTTCAGTATGTATCTAGATCAAGACTTAGAGTCATCTAGATCGGTGTCAAAGCTTGCATCGACATAAGTCTTTACGACGAACTCTTTGTCACCTCCATAACTGAGTAACATTTCCTTATTCCATTAAGGATTATTTTGACAACTGTCCAGTGATCCACTCCTGGATCACTATTGTACCCTCTTGCCAAACTCATGGTGAGGTACACAATAGGTCTGGTACACAACATATCATACTTTATAGAACCTATGACTGAGGCATAGGGAATGACTTTTCATTCTCTTTCTATTTTCTGCCGTGGTCGGCTTTTGATTCTTTACTCAATTCACACCTTGCAACACAGGCAAGAACTTCTTCTTTGATTGTTACATTTTGAACTACTTCAAAACTTGTCAAGGTATGTACTCATTGAAAAAAATTATCAAGCGTCTTGATCTATCTCTATAGATCTTGATATTCAGTATGTAAGCAGCTTCACCGATGTCTTTCTTTGAAAAACTCCTTTCAAACACTCCTTTATGCTTTCTAGAAAATTCTACATTATTTCCGATCAACAATATGTCATTTTCTTGAAAAACTCTTTTCAAACACTCCTTTATGCTTTCCAAAAACTCCTTTCAAACACTCACTTTCTTGTAAATAAAGGCTTCACCGCAAGGCTGTATAAAACTATATGCTTTGATCAACTCAACAAAGCGTATACTCCAACTCCGAGATGCTTGCACCAGTCCATAGATGGATCGCTGGAGCTTGCACACTTTGTTAGCACCTTTAGGATTGACAAAACCTTCTGGTTGCATCATATACAACTTTTCTTTAAGAAATCCATTAAGGAATGCAGTTTTGACATCCATTTCCAGATTTCATAAAATGTGGCAATTGCTAACATGATTCGGACAAACTTTAAGCATCGCTACGAGTGAGAAAATCTAATTGTAGTAAACATTTTGAACTTGTCGAAAACATTTTTTCAACAAGTCAAGCTTTGTAGATAGTAACACTACCATCAGCGTATGTCTTCCTTTTGAAGATCCATTTATTCTTAATGGCTTGCCAATCATCGGGCAAGTCCACCAAAGTCCATACTTTGTTCTCATACAGGGATCCCATCTCAGATTTCATGGCCTCAAGCCATTTCGTGGAATCTGGGCTCATCATCGTTTCCTCATAGTTCGTAGGTTCGTCATGGTCAAATACATGACCTCTAGAACAGGATTACCGTACCACTCTGGCGCGGATCATACTCTAGTTGACCTACGAGGTTCGGTAGTAACTTGATCTGAAGTTTTATGATCATCATGATTAGCTTCCTCACTAATTGGTGTAGGCATCATCGGAACTGATTTATGTGATGAACTACTTTCCAACTCGAGAGAAGGTACAATTACCTCATCAAGTTCTACTTTCCTCCCACTCATTTCTTTTGAGAGAAACTCCTTCTCTAGAAAGGATCTATTCTAAGCAATGAATATCTTGCTTTCGGATCTTTGATAGAAGGTGTACTCAATAGTCTCCTTTGGGTATCCTATGAAGACACATTTCTTCGATTTGGGTTCGAGCTTACCAGGTTGAAGCATTTTCACATAAGCATCGCATCCCCAAACTTTAAGAAACGACAGTTTAGGTTTCTTGCCAAACCACAGTTCATATGGTGTCGTCTCAACAGATTTAGATGGCGCCCTATTTAACGTGAATGCAGCTGCCTCTAATGCATACCACCAAAACGATAGTGATAAATCGGTAAGAGACATCATAGATCGCACCTTATCTAATAAAGTACGGTTATGATGTTCGGACACACAATTACGTTGTGGTGTTCCAGGTGGCGTGAGTTGTGAAACTATTTTGCATTATTTCAAATGAATACCAAACTCGTAACTCAAATATTCACCTCCACGATCAGATCGTAGAAACTTTATTTTCTTGTTATGATGATTTTCCACTTCACTCTGAAATTCTTTGACCTTTTCAAATGTTTCAGACTTATGTTTCATCAAGTAGATATACCCATATCTGCTCAAATCATTTGTGAAGGTCAGAAAATAATGATACCCCCGCGAGCATCAACACTCATCGGACCGCATACACCAGTATGTATTATTTCCAATAAGTCAGTTGCTCGCTCCATTGTTCCGGAGAATATAGTCTTAGTCATCTTGCCCATGAGGCATGGTTCACAAGCATCAAGTCATTCATAATCAAGTGATTCCAAAAGTCCATCAGCATGGAGTTTCTTCATGCGCTTTACACCAATATGACCTAAACGGCAGTGCCACAAATATGTTGCACTATCATTATCGACTTTGCATCTTTTGGCATCAATATTATGAATATGTGCATCACTTGCGATCGAGATTCAATAAACCATTCACCTTGGGTGTATGACCACAGAAGGTTTTATTCATGTAAACAGAACAACAATTATTCTTTGACTTAAATGAATAACTGTATTGCAATAAACATGATCCAATCATATTATGCTCAACGCAAACAGCAAATAACATTTATTTTAGGTTCAACACTAATCCCGAAGGTAAAGGGAGTGTGTGATGGTGATCTTATCAAACTTGGAATCACTTCCAACACACATCGTCACCTTGCCCTCAACTAGTCTTTGTTCATTTTGTAACTCCTATTTTGAGTTACTAATCATAGCAGCTGAACCAGTATCAAATACCCAGGGGCTAATATGAACACTAGTAAATTACACATCAATAACATGTATATCATATATATACTTTTGTTCACTTTGTCATTCTTCTTATCCGCCAAGTATTTGGGGCTCCGCTTCCAGTGACCATTTCCTTCACAGTAGAAGCACTCGGTTTCAGGCTTGGGTCTAGCTTTGGCTTCTTCATGGGAGTGGCAACTTGCTAGCCATTATTCTTGAAGTTCCCTTTCTTTCCCTTGCCCTTTTACTTGAAACTAGTGGTCTTGTCAACCATCAACATTTGATGCTTTTATTGATTTCTACCTTCGTCGATTTCAGCATCACGAAGAGCTCGGGAATCATTTTCGTCATCCCTTGCATATTATAGTTCATCACGAAGTTCCAGTAACTTGGTGATAGTGACTAGAGAACTCTGTCAATCACTATTTTATCTGGAACATTAACTCCCACTTGATTAAAGTGATTGTAGTACTCAGACAATTTGAGCACATCCTCACTGGTTGAGCTATTCTCCTCCATCTTGTAGGCAAAGTACTTGTGAGAGGTCTCATACCTCTTAACTCGGGCATGAGTCTGAAATACCAATTTCAGCTCTTGGAACATCTTATATGCTCCGTGGCGTTCAAAACATTTTTGAAGTCCCGGTTCTAAGCCGTAAAGCATGGTGCACTAAACTATCAAGTAGTCATCATACCGAGCTTGTCAAACGTTCATAACGTCTACATCTGCTCCTGCAATAGGTCCGTCACCTAGAGGTGCATCAAGGACATAATTGTTCTGTGCAGCAATGAGGATAATCCTCAGATCACGGACCTAGTCCGCATCATTACTACTATCATCTTTCAACATAGTTTTTCTCTAGGAACATATAAAAAAATGGGGAGCTACATCGCGAGCTATTAATCTACAACTTAGTTATGCAAATACTATCAGGACTAAGTTCATGGTAAATTAAAGTTCAATTAATCATATCTACTATAGATAGACATCCCTCTAGTCATCTAAATGATCACTTGATCCATATCAACTAAACCATGTCCGATCATCACGTGAGATGGAGAAGTTGTCAATCGTGAACATCACTATGTTGATCATATCTACTATATAATTCACGCTCGACCTTTCGGTCTCAGTGTTCCGAGGCCATATCTGCATATGCTAGGCTCGTCAAGTTTAACCTGAGTATTCTGGGGGTGCAAAACTGGCTTGCACTCGTTGTATGTGAACGTAGAGCTTATCACACCCGATCATCACATGGTGTCTCAGCACGAAGAACTGTCGCAACGGTGCATACTCAGGGAGAACACTTATACCTTGAAATTTTTGTGAGAGATCATCTTATAATGCTACCGCCGTACTAAGCAAAATAAGATGCATCAAAGATAAACATCACATGCAATCAAATAAGTGATATGATATGGCTATCATCATCTTCTGCCTTTGATCTCCATCTCCAAAGCACCGTCATGATCACAATCGTCACTGGCTTGACACCTTGATCTCCATCGAAGCATCATCGTCGTCTCGCCAACTATTGCTTCTACGACTATCGCTACCGCTTAGTGATAAAGTAAAGCAATTACATGGCGATTGCATTTCATACAATAAAGCGACAACCATAAGGCTTCTGCCAGTTGCCGATAACTGTTACAAAACATGATCATCTCATACAGTAATTTATATATCATCACGTCTTGACCATATCACATCACAGCAAGCCCTGCAAAAAAAAGTTAAATGTCCTCTACTTTGTTGTTGAAAGTTTTACGTGGCTGCTACGGGCTTCTAGCAAGAACCGTTCTTACCTACGCATCAAAACCACAATGGTTTTTCGTCAAGTGTGTTGTTTTAACCTTCAACAATGACCAGGTGTAGTCAAACTCGATTCAACTAAAGTTGGAGAAACAGACACCCACTAGCCACCTGTGTGCGAAGCACGGCGGTAGAACCAGTCTCATGAACGCGGTCATGTAATGTCGGTCTGGGCCGCTTCATCGAACAATACCGCCGAATCAAAGTATGACATGCTGGTAAGCAGTATGAATATTACCACCCACAACTTTTGTGTTCTACTCGTGCATATAACATCTACGCATAGACCTGGCTCGGATGCCACTGTTGGGGAACGTAGTATTTCAAAAAAATTCCTACGATCACTCAAGATCAATTTAGGATAAGCATAAAAACGAGCGGGGAGAGTGTGTCCACGTACCCCCGTAGACCGAAAGCGGAAGCGTTAAGTAATGCGGTTGATGTAGTCGAACGTCTTCGCGATCCAACCGATCAAGTACCGAACACACGGCACCTCCGCGATCTGCACACGTACAGCTCGTGATGTCCCTCGAACTCTTGATCCAGCTGAGGCCGAGGGAGAGTTTTGTCAGCACGACGGCATGGTGACGGTGATGATGAAGTTACCAGCGCAGGGCTTCGCCTAAGCACCGCAACGATATGACCGAGGTGTGTTTCTGTGGAGGGGAGCACCGCACATGGCTAAGAGAAACTTTGTTGTGCCTTTGGGGTGCCCCCCTCCCACGTATATAAAGGGGGGAGGGAGGAGGAGGCCGGCCAAGGGGAGGAGGCGCACCAAGGGGGGCAATCCTACTCCAAGTAGGATTCGCCCCCCCCCCCCCTTTCCTATTCCAACAAGGAGAAGGGGGAAGGAGAGGGAGGAGAGAAGGAAAGGGGGGCCGTCCCCCTAGTCCAATTCGGTTTGAGCTAGGGGGGGCTACCTTGGCCTGCCTCCTCTCTTCCACCAATAGGCCCATGAGGCCCAATAACCCCCTGGGGGTTCCGGTAACCCCCCGGTACTCCGGAAAATACCCGATACACCTCGGAACTATTCCGGTGATCGAATATAACCTTCCAATATATCAATCTTCATGTCTCAACTATTTCGAGACTCCTCGTCATGTCCGTGATCTCATCCGGGACTCCGAACTACCTTCGGTACATCAAAACACATAAACTCATAATACCGATCGTCATCGAACGTTAAGCGTGCGGACCCTACGGGTTCGAGAACTATGTAGACATGACCAAGACTCATCTCCGGTCAATAACCAATAGCGGAACCTGGATACTCATATTGGCTCCCACATATTCTAAGAAGATCTTTATCGGTCAAACCGCATAACAACGTACGTTGTTCCCTTTGTCATCGGTATGTTACTTGCCCGAGATTCGATCGTCGGTATCACTATACCTAGTTTAATCTCGTTACCGACAAGTCTCTTTACTCATTCCGTAATGCATAATACCGTAACTAACTCATTAGTCACATTGCTTGCAAGGCTTATAGTGATGATCATTCATGAGAGGGCCCAGAGGTACCTCTCCGATACACGGAGTGACAAATCCTAATCTCGATCTATGCCAACTCAACAAACACCATCAGAGACACCTGTAGAGCATCTTTATAATCACCCAGTTACGTTGTGACGTTTGATAGCACACAAGGTGTTCCTCTGGTATTCGGGAGTTGCATAATCTCATAGTTAGAGGAACATGTATAAGTCATGAAGAAAGCAATAGCAATGAAACTGTAACGATCATAATGCTATGCTAACGAATGGGTCTTGTCCATCACATCATTCTCCTAATGATGTGATCTCGTTCATCAAATGACAACACATGTCTATGTTAGGAAACATGACCATCTTTGATAAACGAGCTAGTCAAGTAGAGGCATAGTAGGGACACTTATGTTTTGTCTATGTATTCACACATGTACTAAGTTTCCGGTTAATACAATTCTATCATGAATAATAAACATTTATCATGAAATAAGGAAATAAGTAATAACTTTATTATTGCCTCTAGGGCATATTTCCTTCACAATCAATCCAGGGAACCCCTATTTTTGACATCGGTAGCAAAAAAGGGCATTTGACCTTGGCCATAAGCCTTTTCAAAGTCAAGTTTGAAAACTACAGAACTATGTTTTTCACATGAATACTATTTAAAGCTTAATGTAGTATCAGAAACCCCTCGATTATATGTATATACCCTTCACATAAGTAGTTTGAATTGGAGATATAACAACCCCAACAATCATCTTGTAGGAGAAAAATGGTGCCATGTGCGTATGGCAACATGTTTTCACCATTTTGAGTATTTTCCTCAAGCACTCCCTTAACTTATCCATTTCTCCTAGCTCTATCCATAAGTATAGCTAAGACATCAACAACAACGCCAAGGATCAAAGGAGATAAAGAATCTCCCACTGTCAGCCCTTTATGAATGGGAAAATAATATCATATCATTAAGTACCCCTCCTAATATTATGCATAATCCAATCAATCAAGGGAACCCCTTTATTTTTAACATCTGTAGCAAAAAAGGGCATTTGACCTTGGCCATATGCTTTTTCAAAGTCAAGTTTGAAAACCACATAACTATGCTTTTCACATGAGTACCATTTAAAGCTTAATGTAGTATCAAGAACCCCTCCATTATATATATGTACCCTTTCACAAAAGCAGTTTGAATTGGAGAGATAACAACCCCAACAATCCCATTCAATCTCTTCATGAGAACTTTAGTAAGAACTTTAAACCCATCATTAAGCAAGCATATAGGCCTGAATTTTTGAATTTGATTAGCATCTTTGGTTTTACGGATCTAAGTGATAATAATCCCATAATTAAACCAAGAAATGTGCAAGTTACCATTATGAAGATCGTCAAATAAGACTTTTAAATCAAATTTATAGAAATCCCATAAATGTTGATTGAATTCAGCCAATGACTCTAGTCCAGACGGTTTTACAGGTGAATTATATCAACATTTGTTAGGGTTAGTGGTCTCCACTCCCACCAAATATGATTTTCGATAGACCATGAGCAAGTCTTGGTAAAAGTACTAATTCGTTAATATAAATAGACATATGTTGACTACTCAATTCAAGCTTTGGCCATAAATTTCTTCAGATATGTATTAACGGTAATTGTTCGTAATCATAATCATAAGAAAAGCGTTTTCATATACAATATAACTGCTTATTAACTGATTAACTGTTGATCATGGGAAGAGAACCTGTAGGACAAGTAAAAATTTCAGCAAAGCTATCCTTATTGATAGCACTGCCAAAGAGATATAACCCACTCTTATGAAAGTTAATTTTCAAAGTAGACACATATTTTAACAAATATATAATGAATTTTATGGGCACTATATAATCATCTTGTAGGAGAAAAATGGTGTCATATGCGTATTGCAGCATGTTTACACAATTTTCAGTATTTGCCTCAAACACTCCCTTAACTTATCCATTTCTCCCAGCTCTATCCATAAGCATAGCGAGGAAGTCAACAACAATGCCAAGGATCAAAGGAGATAAATAATACTCCCTCCTTTCCGGTTTATAGGGCTCAAATCTAAAATCTCATCGACCAAGGCATTTTGTGAGTGGAGGAATGTATCTCGTACTTTACAAAACTACTCAAATTAAACTCATGCATTAATTTGGAGTACATGAGTAGGAACATTACATCAATTGGTGTGTTCCTTTTTAATTCTTGCATGCAAAGATTTAATGCGCCTCAAAAACTAAAAATGGGATGGAGATGATCCCTTTAAATTGGAAAAACAAAAAAGTTGAAATAAACCCTATAAACCGGAAATGAGCGAGTATCCAAGTGTTAGCCCTTTATGAATGGGAAAATAATGTCATGTATTATCATTAATTTAAATACCCCTAATAGTATGCATAAGACAATCAATCCAGGGAACACCTTTATTTTTAACTTCTGTAGCAAAAAAGGACATTTGACCTTGGCCATATGCTTTTTTGATGTCCAGTTTGAAAAGCACATAACTATGTTTTTCACATGAATACTATTTAAAGCTTAATGCAGTATGCTAATCAAATTCAAAAACTTAGGCCTATATGCTGTCAGCGGTGGCGCCAATTTGCTTCGTCTCCTGTGGCCTTATGACCATGGGGACGCGGTGGACTCCGGCCCTTGCTGAAGAGAGGGCTTCGTTTTTAGACGTTTCTTCGATTTTCGTTAGGGTTTGTGTCCTGTTCAGAAAGATGAGACGGGGCGGCTCCCAAAAGATGGAATAAGATTCTTCCACCTACGGCCTCGCCTCATTGGCGTGTCTAGCATCATCGAAGGGCGTGTGAAGGCAGACGTATCTGGTCGGTGGTTGTGTTTGGTGGATATGTTCGGAACCAGGCTTCGTTTGTCTGCATTCATGTATTCTATGGTTGAATTCGGTGTACATTTCTCTTCATCAAGGATGGTTGTTATTCTGTTGCGCTGGTCCCATGTGGCCTTAGCACGTTGACTTTCCGACTGTGTACTACAACAAATTTTATCCGGCTCCAACGAGGGAGGAGTGATCGCGGTGGTGTTTGTAGTCGTTGCAGATGGTCCATGGATCTGGATGTAATTTTATTTTTTGTATTCATTGAACCGTCACGATTGAATACTTTTTTCTTTAGGGAAAGGGATATGCCCTGCATAAAAATGCATCCAAAATTTCACCCGATCACCCCGAGACCATGACCGTAAAAAGCCCCACCCGATCACCTCACCACATCGCCACCTCGCCGGGCAACGCGCCACGCCAAGCGTCGGGCGCGCGCGCAAACACAAAACCCCCGTGGCGACGCGACGCACCCACCACCCACCACACGCTGTTCCCAAAAACCCTCTTCCCTCGTCCGGTCAGCCCTTAACCCCGGTTGCCTCCTTTCACCAAACCAGTGAAAGCGCCCCACGGCCGACCCAACCGCGGTCAAGCCCGTCCCTTCCCAAAGGAGCATGTGGTGTGGTTGCCGGTCAGAGCCAGTGCCCCACTGCCGCTTCCGCATAGGCAGGGCTCACCTGCTCGGCGTCCGTTCTCCTTCCCATAATCCCATTAGTGGCAACCCACGGCCGCTCGCTCGCTTGCCTGGTCCCAGCTCCCAGGCCGTTCGAGGGTACTAAGAAGGTAGTACGATCAAAAGCAGAGCCGCGGCTGGCTCGCTCGCGCCATGGTCACCATGACGGCGACCAAGAAGCAGCCCTGCCGTGGCGCCGCCCCGCTCTCCCCTGCCTCCTCCTCCTCGGCGTCCTCCTGGCCCTGGGGCTCCCGCATTGCGCCGTCCATTGCGCGGACGCACGGGAGCAAGAAGAAGAAGAAGAGGGGCCGGAGCGGGAGCGGGAGCGGGAGCGGCGACGCCGTGGTTGTCCCGGCGAGGAGGTCGTCCGTCTACAAAGGCGTGACCAGGTGAGCCAGGAGCTCTTTCTTCCCTTGTTGCTTGCCTCCGACGCGCCGCCGTCTGTGGTCGGTCTCGTGTTTGATAAATCTTCGAGGGGGCGTGCGTGCGTTCGTTGATGCAGGCACAGCATCTCAGGGAGGTACGAGGCGCACCTGTGGGACAGGCATTGCCGGAGCACGGCCCAGGGCAGGAGAGGCAAACAGGGTGAGACAATCTGTCTCTGTTTTCTTTGATTTATTCTTGATCACTCTCCAGTCTCATCTTTCATGCGCTGACATTCTTCTTCTCTAACTACTCTGTTTGGAATCAATCTTGTGTTCGTCTGCCTCGAAATCGGCGAACGGCGATACGCATCCATGCCTCGCCTCCATTAGTTTATCTGGGTGAGCTCAAGATCCTCTCGCTTCTTGGAAAAGCCCGCATACTTTCCAACGCCCATGATTCACAAATTATTCTGTATGCTTCCAAAGTCCGGATTGCATTGTCCACGGTAGCCTTCCTCTGATTAATTTTCGAATTTCGAATTCTGCGACCACCTTCTTCCTTCTTTGAGAGTAAAGTGGGATAGTAGTAAAAGGAAAAGCAGCAGCGCCTTGGTAAAGTGGAAAGCTCGTTTTATATTTTTGTCCCCATGCATGGGTCCAAAACATACGCTCAAAAGCATCAGGCGGCACTGTGGCACTACTGCCGCGTATACATGGGTTAAGATCATCCTTAATCCTATGTTTCTTCGCAGGATGTTACAAGACAGAGGAGGAAGCAGCTCGCACCCATGATCTCGCGGCGCTCAAGTGCTGGGGCTCAGACTGCGGGTTCCTCAACTTCCCAGTAAGTTCAGAGACAATCCTAGTACCTGTCTTGACTTGTCTCAGTGCTACTGATACTACTTCTCGGATTGCTGATTTTATTCAGAGTGGAACTTGATAAGATTAGGCTGTGATAAGCGCAGGTGGACACGTACAGGCAGGAGCGCGAGAGGATGCAGCCGATGACACGGGAGGAGTACCTGGCCAGGCTGAGGCGCAACAGCAGTGGCTTCACAAGAGGCGTCTCCAAGTACAGGGGAGTTACAAGGTACTACTACGCACCTCGAGCTAATGAGCACTGTGTGTCTGTATCCTCTGACAGTCAGATTAGCAGCTACATTTGCGGTGAAGTTTCAGGACAGTGCGTGCAATTTGTCTGCATTGTTAGTAAGCACTTCCAGTGATCATACTGAATGATGATAACAACTTAACTTTGGCACCGCAGGCATCACGCGAACGGCCGGTGGGAGGCGAGGATCGGTTACGCTGCCGGCGGAAGAAAATCCTATGGGACGGGGCCTCATAGTCTCCCTCCTGGAGCCCCTCTTCAGATTTTGACACGTCATCGGTGGCACATATCTTAAAGCGAGCCTAATTTACGTACATCAGATTAGGTACTGCAGTATTAAATGCGATCTGATATCAACCAGATCGATATTTTCCATCTAAGGAAACAGAACACCGCGATCATCTCGCCGGTTCTCCGCTGCACCCGACGCCGACGCCATCGCCACCTATCCCCCATGGCAACCGCTCCATGCGCCGGTGGCGACGACCCTCACGGAAACGGAGGCGCCGCCGTGAGCTCTCCCTGCGCCGGTGACGCCGACGTGCTCGTCGTCCCTCGCGGAACCAACAGCAACAGCCACATGATGATGTCCACCGTCTCCACCACAAACCTGCCAGCACGGCAACGCCGGCGTCGGCGGCAAGCCAGCCATCTCCCCGTGGCGACCTTGCAGATTCATGTCATTCTGACATTCAGAGATGTGAACATTTAGAGTTGTAAATGTTCGGAGATCGTTAGACAAAAACATTCAGAGTTCTGTGATCACAGTATCTATGTATTGTGATTATAAACATTCAGATATTTTACCACATTAAAATTGATGTTGAGCTTCTTCAAAATTCTGTCAATGATATGTGACATCTTAAGACCGAATGCTGACATTGGCCAAACAATTGGAATCCGAACGACAACTTTCTGATATTTATTTATACATGATAAACTTTGAGTTCGTTGAGAGAGTTATCTATCAGTACATGCTGTTGTAAGTTTCAGACCTTCTGTTGGTGATGGACCTTTAATAGAAACGAGATTACAGCTGACGCTGTATTGTGTAACACAGTAGCTAGAGCAGAAATGAAAGCTAATTGTGATGTCGACCAGGACCAAGAGCTGAAATGAAAAGTATAGCGGTGATTCTGATCAGGATCATCAGTCTAGATAGCTCTACTACATTCATAAGTGCATTGGGAAAGAAATGGGTGGGGAAAATAAAGACTGATGAATGAATACAAATCAAAGTCTGGCAAAAATAAATGGTATTCAAGTGTGAAAAATCTGATAATTAATTGGCGAAAATAATCTCACTCATGAGAGTGCAGCATTACATTTATTATTTCTGTCTCACACGAAACTCTATATATTGGTCTCTGTCGACAAGAAATAAAATATACTGCTGCTGCTGCTGCTACCCTACTTCTTTGATGCGTAAGGAAGGGTTTACTTCATCAAAAATCTAATCTTCTTGAAGTGTGCCTCATCCTCATATTTCATAGGTATCACCATGTAAGTTTTGACTGTCCCCGCGGTGGATACTAACTGACACCTGGCAGAAATTTGCTGCTTGAACTGCTCCTCAAATTCAGAATAAAGGCTTCTTGTATACGATTCGGCAGCAGTCTTCAACATAGGTAAGTTTCTAATGCAGGTGACCGGTTTAGACTAGCGTGATCTATAGTCCTCGTCGAGTTCATTTTCCGAAGGCTAGCGGCACACTTATCATATTCTACCAGGAGTTACGAAGGCAGAGTCTCTTACGAAATCTTTTCTTAAACACATTGTTCATACCTTCGCTCCTTTGAGTTGAAGTCATGTTGGCGCAAAAGGAATCACGGCGGTAGACAATAGCCCACTTCTCACGCAGATCATATAGTTGTTGTAACCATGTGTTATCCTGAAGGTTGTAAGCAGTCAACAATTCTTGCCACTTCATTTCAAAGTATGCCGTTGGTTCCGCGAGGGACGATGAGCACGTTGGCGTCACCGGCGCAGGGAGAGCTCACGGCGGCGCCTCCGTTTCCTTGAGGGTCGTCGTCACCGGCGCATGGAGCGGTCGCCATGGGGGATAGGTGGCGATGGCGTCGGCGTCAGGTACAGCGGAGAACCGGCGAGATGAGCGCGGTGTTCTGTTTCCTTAGATGAAAAATATCGATCTGATTGATACTATATCATACGAATACTGCAGTACCTAGTCTGATGTATGTATCAACTAATTAGGAAATTAGGCTTGTTTTAAGATATGTGCCACTGATGACGTGTCAAAATCTGAAGAGGGACCCCAGAAGGGAGACTATGAGGCCCCGTCCCATAGGATTTTCTTCCGCTGCCGGCACGCAGTACTCCTACTTGGGAATTTTCGGTGTGTCCTTGAACTAGCAGTATTTTTTTTAAAAGGGGTAATCCCCGGCCTCTGCATCAGATCGATGCATACGGCCTCTCTTATTAACCAAATAAAGAGGTTCTGAACAGAAGTCTTACAAACAAATGAATAAAGGCAGCCTAAAGCTCACATAGAGCCTCGTTGAAAGGCAAAAATGAGATAAGCCACAAACCGGTTGGCATAATATAGGAAGGTAAACTAGATGCCTATCCTATTACATGATCGCCATCCAAACCGGTTGAAGATATCCCATACCGTCTCCCACCGGACAGATCCAGTAACCAAACGCTCCACGGCCTCCGTCGGAGTGAGTAAGGACTAAGTACGGATCAGGCCGTAGCTCGGAACAACACCTGCAAAAATGAGTATTTGTTGTCCTGTTAAAAACCAAATCATTCCTGCAATTCCAAATTGCCCATAATAACGCACATCCTCCTACACGAATGTGTCTGGCCGTTTCGGTCTCCATCCCAAGCAGCCACGCCCCAAATAACGTGTTTCAGTCTCCTTGAACTAGCAGTATATACTTACATTAGTACTGTACTACTTGTACTACATTTCTGTGATTTGTGTGAGATGATTAACCACCATTTGATGCTTCTGATACGCTTTTACATGCACTCAAGTAGAGCTGCTTCGTACCGTAGGCTCCACATTGTGCAATTCTTTTGCTTTTTCTCCGGGGAGGAGACACAGCATGTAGCTTTCTGAAAGGTGTGTTGTGCTTTTGCCATTTTCCCTCCAGAGACCCAGGAGGAGGCCGCCAGGGCCTACGACCTCGCCGCGATACGAATCCGGGGCCCCGGCGCCGTCACCAACATCGACGCCGACTGCTACGTGGACATCCCGCAGCCGCTCCCCTGCAAGGCCGAGCCGGACCCGGAGCCGGACGCCGCTCGTCCAGGCCCGCCGGCGCCACTGCCGCCCAAGGTCGAGCCCAAGGAGGAGCCCGGGTCCGACTTCAAGGTCGAGCGCGAGCCGCCGCCCGCCCCGGCGCTCCGCGACGACGCCGACCGCGTGGACCGCGCCATCGCCGAGGTCCTGCAGGCGCTCTGCGTCGACCGCGCCGACTTCGAGGCCAGGTACCCGCCCCGCCGCGCGCGCGTCGCCGGCGCAGGGTGGCCAACGCCGTCGGACTCGGACGACCTGCCGGTGCCAGGCGACGTGGGCTTCTTCGAGGACGACATCGAGAGCGTGCTCTTCGACGCGCCCGGCGACGCCGAAGTGCCGCGCGCCGCCACGATCAGCTCGCTGGCGTCTGGCCGCTGGTGGTGACGGACGTGGCCCATGCTGGTGGTGCCGGCTGTGTAAGTACATGCCCATGGCTCAGGCTTGTAGTAGGCACTCGTAAGGTCGGGTAAGCTTCTTTTTTGGGGTTGTACATATCTCTAGCCAAGGAGCATGCAACGGGTTGATTTTGGCGACCAAATTACTCGGCACGTGACCGCTAGCCTGTTCACTGTGAGACGTGAAAGCGGGAGAAGTGGAGGAGGCTCGAACTTTCGGTATTTGCACCCTGTCGGCCAACGATGTAGTCCTATTGCTGGCTCGGTCGTGTTGCTTTGACATGAGTCTGTGTGCGTGCGTGGTGCGTGCATCACCATAGGTTCATAAACACTGCGAAAATTGCTTTTTGGAGGCCGAGATCTATGGAGGCCTCCATTCGCATTTTTCAAAATTCATCAAAATTCATATTTCTACGTTTTAAATATATATATATATATAAATACACATATACATGGGGGCATGATGTATATGTGTTTTAATTTTTAGGATGAAATACGTTGAAATGAGGACTTTGAAAAAATGAAAACAAATTTGAGGCTTTTCAACGCATGATACCATTCACCCTCAAAGTCCATAAATTTATCTTTTTTATATAGGTCGCATTTTTAGCCATGCTTAAAGTACATAAAGTGAAACAAAACAGGGAAGACACATAGCAATACTCAGTTCCAGCACAATGTTCTTTTCAAAGATCCAGCAAGACGCTGGCTTTAATATTGATAGATGGATAGCAACATATTACATGCTCGGATGCACAAGGCATTGAGTAAGGAGAGAAAGAATAGAGAAAGGAAAAACAAGAACCCACCTCCCTCCATACCTAGGTGGATACTCTCAGGGCGGATTCTCAAAGGGGTGCTGCAAGCATTTAGCTCCAGCTAAACGCCAAGACTCTAATGATCTTCTGATGGAGGCGATGACATCGTTTACGTTGTTGATCTTCCCCTGAAACAGTCTTTTGTTACGCTCAAACCTAATCTCCCATACAGTCAGGATGGGCGGCAACCAGCGTCGATGTGACGATCGCATCCCACAGACTTGTTCCACTGCACACAGTGGCCCAAGATCGTGGATTCAGAGTTTTACAACCTGCCCAACGTCCTACCCAACGCCAAATTGCCTTAGTAATCGGACATTGCCAAAACAGGCACATTGATTATGCATATGCAAGTAGAGATAGTAAGTAGACATCCATCTAGTGCCAAGTAGATATGTACTCAAGATCAAATAATGAAACAAAAATTCGAATTTGAAACAAGACAACTTCATGGCATAGCCGACCAAGTCACCTTTAGCGAGATAGAGGCATGCTCAAGCAGTATTTGTCGACGCGCAAATCCATGGAGGTTTGCTTTGAAACGACAATGACGTTCATCATATTTAGACCCTTCCTGGCCTACCTTGAACTTCAAATCCATCCAACTATTCATCTCTACGGCAATCACATATCTTCTTGTTATGACACATGACTCACCAATAATGTCACACAGGAGCTCGATTCCCTGATATGACCCACCTACAAACACATATGAACCGAGAGATAAATTGAATCCACTCTGCACTTCTGATAAGATAACATCTATTGTGGCCTCCACTGCATTGACAACGTGTGCTAAAGTGATGTCAACCGCGCCACAATCGCCATTAATCCGACTCGTGAATGGATGAGAAGGTGTAGTTACTTCACAGAAGTCTGTTGCACCATCAATTAATTGTAGATCATATTCTTCTTGCTCCTCTTTCTTGATCCTCATGTCATACTCAACTAGAACAGGGCTGGTCATTGTGATGCCCCTCTTAGGGCCAGTCATCTCATTGAGAGAACCCTGCAAAACTATCATTAGTTGCGAGTAGCTCATCATCAGAAATACTCCTCTTTCTAACCAATTGACAAAGAATCGCAAACAAATGATAACACATATTCTAAACTCGCCTACAAACATAAGTTGGTTGCACATAAAACTTAACGTTAGATTGTATAACATCGTCCAAGGCACATGTATTTCTATGCAATAGTCCATATTGATAAAATGACATTTCACTTAAAGTAGAGCCATCATTGCCAACACCTCAAATGTTGTGTGAAGATACATTTCACTTATTCCAACAATGGCGCAAAATGGAATTTGTAGTTCAAGGGCTATGATATTTGTTGTGCTCAGAACCATGTGACGGAATTAAGCTTACGCTGCCAAATGAAATGTATTCAAAATAACTGCATCTAGATAAAGATGCGCACCTGTCGCACCATAAGGGGATTGTCTCTGCTACAATTGACAATATAATTAAGCGATGAATCCAAATAATCCCGTGCTGCTATATATCCATACAATTGTACCGAACTTGTGTTCATAGGAACTTTAGCCAATTTTAATGAGAAAATTTGCATCATGTCACATTCAAAATGCACACGACACTTTTTTTGATCAGGAAAGCAATTAGCGGGGTCTGATATCTGCATTGGCTCCAATTGTGCTTCAGTCAAAAACTATATAATATTAGACAAATGCTTATCATAAATAGTATAATGATGATTTACAAGTACATACTTGTGTTAAGTTGCAGTAAAATTTATCTAATAAAAATATTCATTTATAAGAAGATAATAGGTTTAATTCACTAGTCAAATAAGTGAGGTGAATAAAACAATGCTCCAAGGAAAAGTATAACATTCGGGGCCAAGTTATATGAACAGGTTTACTAAGATCCAAGCTACACAAACACATGGTAGAATTTTAATTTTATGCATGACAAAATGTTCTAAAAAATAATGAACTTACATGTGCCTAATAGAACTTTCCAAATCTATTCATAATCCGCATATCACAATTTCTTAATATATATTTACAATTGTATGTACACATAGGTTATGCGAACTTATTCATGTGATTTCCAAAAATAGAGCATTTATTGCTAAGACCAAATAAAATACTCTATAAAATAAAGAAATAAATAAAGAAAGATTAATTTGGCCTAACTCTAACATTTACTGAAGATCAAGATAGTTATAATACCAACAATAGTAATTGCACTTATATTATCTACAGTGTCAACCATAAGTTGTATTACATCATGTTAAGTTCGAGCTAGGTGGTGATTTTTTTTTACAAACTATAGCACGAACTCTCATTATTTTACCATCAATCATGCGAAAAATATAAAGTAGACATATACTCCTTCTATTCTCATTTACCCCACCTATTAGTTTTGTCCTAAGTCAAACTTTATAAACTTTTACCAAGTTCATATAAAACAATATGAACATTTATAATAAAAAGATATGATGTATTCAAAGGTGAATCTAGTGGTATTGTAGATGTTGATAGCTTTTTCTACAAACTTGTCTAAGTTCATAGAGATTGTAGACTTCAAACAAAGCTAATACACAGAGCAAATAAAAACGGAGGAAGTACTATTTACATGAGACATATTCATCCATGTGATTTAAAAAAACAATAATTGCTAAGTTAAAATATAATACTCAATAAAAACAAATAGAAAATTGTGAATTTGCCGCAACTCCAACATTTTTTAAAACCAATACAGTTATAATACAACATTAGTTATTACACATAGCTAAATTACTACATATACACTAATTATCACATTCGTCTTCCTAGTCATGATTGTTCACACAACATTCAAGGTGCTAGGCCTCCCGATCCAGATCTCTCTCTTTCTCTTCGCCTCTGCCTCTGCCTCCCCTCCCGCCGCCGTCGGATCCCGGCTAGGCAAAACCCGTGCGCGGGGGGGGGGGGGTGTGATGGCGGCGGTGCGTCCTTCTGTCGCGGCTTGGAGGCGTGGCTGCGACGGTGGATCTTGAGCGGGCGCCTCGGGACGACGTGTGTGTGGCCATGGTGTCGGTCACGCAATGATGTGACCTCCTCTATCTTTGGTTGTCTTCATCGTCGGTCCAAAGGGATCTGGTCGATGGGTGTTGCCTCGCGGTGGCTTCCCGGCGGCGGATCAAGTGGAGGAGGAGATGGTGGCCTAGCTGCTGAAGTGGGTGAGGATGCCACCATCGTTGGCGGCGCCTGTGGGTGTCGTTTTCCTCGTTGGAGGCGATGGTGGGGGCGTCCCTCGCTCCATTGTTTCCAGGGGAAACCTCAAATCTGGAGGAGGCTACCATTGACGGCAGCGCCCGTGGGCGTCATAGCCCTCGTTGGAGGCGTTGAGGGGCCTCCTGGATCGGATGATGGCGACGTCTTCGTCGTCACCCCCGTGGAGGCATCATCTTTGGAGACATTTATCGGCTGGACGGACACGTGGACGGCTTGGTGGTTGGGCGTTGGTAGGTGGTGGAGCGGCGCTTCATCCTACACATCGATGGCGGCGGATCTCGGCGGCGTGGCGCAGTGGAGACTCGGTGTCCGATGGGTGGCGATGGACTTGTCAGGAGGACGACGTTGTCTGGCATGGTGGTGGCGTCGATGGCAGAGAGGCCTGGCAAGGTCGATGCGTCAGTATTTGATCTGAGGATGGATCAATGGATGAAGGAGGTGACGACCCTTGCAGCTTGCGCATGTGGTGCCCACTGAAAGTGCGTCGGACCAGTGTGTAACCCAGTCCAGGTATTATGGCTTGGATGGGGCATCCGACATTAGATGTTAGGTGTTGGTGCGATGTCTGTTTGGTATTAGGCTCGGACATTCGGCACCCCTTCATCACGGGATAGGAGTAGCGACATGTGTTGCCAAGATGGTGGCTTCAGGCTTACTAATGTATTAACTTGTAAAGGATTTATGAATAATTAATAAAATGGCTGCATGCATCATCCAGATGTAAAGGCTAAGGGTACGTACATCCTCCTTATCAAAAAGAAAAAAAACTGAATGTACGTAGGTAGGAGTCTGAATCCTAAATGAGTTCCAAGTCAAGTCACGTGTTAGGCTTTCCTTTATTTGAAAAGGCAGACACGGTTGGTTCCGAGACAATCGATAAAGAAGTTCTAGTTCCTAATCTCTTGTTGTCTCCTCTATCCCGTTATCTCCCTCACAATTGATTGCACGACACCGAACATCTGGCGACTCATCGACCGAAAAGCACCCCTTGGGCATGGCATCAACCTCGGATCTAAGAGTCATAACAGCTTGGTATCAGATTCCATGACCGACTGTTGGCTTGGCTGAGGATGCTTCTCAAGCAGGAGGCAACAACTACTCAGACAATGGCAGAAGATTGGATCATGCAGCAGCAGTCTCTCTGCGAGATCATCACACCCCACTCCACCGTGGAGACTTGACCACCACACCTATCCGGTGATCCAAGCACCAGGCTTGCTGGGTTCACTGCCCTCTAGCAGCAACCTGACGACTCCTTCCACCACCATTGCAGCCCCCACGGCAACATACGCTCATATCATCTACCATGTCTCAACTAGCATACCTACAGTCCACCATGTCCCACACCACTACCACTACTACTCCAATCTATGCTCCAATCCACCCACAAACTTTACAATATCGTGCCACTGCCTACGCATTACCACCAATCGCATCACCTCAGCTTTTCCACACTCGCCTAGTCCACCATCATACAAGCACCCTCTCCACTAGCAGCCACCACCATAATTATACCAGCCTCCAAACCATGTTTGTTCTCCGTTAAATCAAGGTGGTTATAATGCTAACAATAATTACTAACAATAGAACATACTATTTATTAGCAGTTAGTACTCACACACAAATCTGATCATTAATCATACACTCGTTTATGTAATAGAGCTAATCAACCAAAAACAAAAACAAAAAGTATGGATTTATTTGACAAATTAAAAAGATGTTTATAAAAACAACACTAACAAGTAAATAAGCAGCTAAACATATAATATTTACATGAGACATTTTAAATCATTTGATTAACTATGAATTATAAACAATAATTAATAATACAAATATAGTAGTCTGCCGAACTATATAAAGTTTTATGAATTTGCCCCAAGATGGTTATGATGACAAGACTAAGTATTACGTACACAACTAAGCATATTTGATTTAACTAGTCCTTTTTCTTATGAATTAGCAATTAATGCTCTCACACAAAAATGTTATAATTGACCATGCATCTTTTATTTGAAATCGCTAATATTTTTTCCTATATGTAAGAAATATAATACTATATAAAAATAAAAATAAATTTAAGAACTTGCCAACTCCAAGACTAGTTGAAACTCAAGATAATTATTGTAACACTAATTATCACATATACGACTAAACATATTCCTTTATTGACAGCCTTTTCCCCTTACAATGTAAGCAAGTGGTGCTCACACATAAATCTTATCACTGGTCATTCATCCTTTATGTGTTTGAGCTAATCGACTAACTTACCATTAAAAGATATTGGAATTGCAGGAAAACAACATAATAACTAAATACTTGGACTTCTACTCTGATAGCAACTCAATATTCATAGTTTAACACCCATCACATGGACATAATTACCACTCATAGTGATTACTAATTATAAGGAACAAGAGTTGTGTCCAAATTATAATCAAGCATTATCAATCACCAGATTCCTACATAGATATTTAAGATATAAATCCTGCGTGCAGATCGACCTCCTGCTGAGCAATTTCAGTACAACAATCAAAATACACATTGCATTTTTTTTAAAAAAAGATACAAACTTTTAAAGGATAAGCAATAGAAATTGTCAAATAGTAGGAGCAATACAGGAAAGAGATTTGCATCACTTATTCCCACCACGGTTTTTGACGCGAAATACGTCGAGACACTGTCAGCACTCCCGGAGTGCCAAGTCGACGAACACACACACGAGAGAACAGAGCTCTAGATGGACGAAGAACAGAAGTGGTTTTGCGCTATAAACTTCACAGCTTTTCTGCTCCTTTCTTGCTTCTATTTATTCAGAGTACAGAGGGGAAACTGGGGATCGTGGCCCCTGACTTGGCGCCTACGTGATCCACAACGCTCGTGCCATCCCACGAGCAGATCAACGAGGCGCACGACTCGCTTCCAGGCCGTTGCAACCTTCGAGCAAAGCTAGCTAACAGAAAGACTGGAAAAACGGAAAGCTAACCTGACGTAAAACTAGCTAACTGAACTTTGACAGGGCTCGGGGTTTTATTTCAACAAATCACCCCCTAAAACCTAAGCCCTTGTCAATCTCTACCATGCCGCTCCTTGCTCGCAGCTCCGTGAAGCGCACGCGCCCAAGAGCCTTAGTGAGAAGATCGGCGAGCTGTCCGTCTGTGCCGACGAATTCCACCTCCACTTGCTTGTTCTCCACACATTCTCTGATGAAGTGGAAGCGGACATCGATGTGCTTGCTTCGCTCATGAAACACGGGATTCTTCAGGGGAGATGGCAGACTTGTTATCCATCCAGTGGGAAGCAGGCTGGCCTCTCCTTCTTGAGCTCGCCGAGGAAACGAGCCAGCCAAACTCCTTGGCATGCTGCTGTCGTGGCACCGATGTACTCGGCCTCGCAGGAGGACAGAGCCACGACCTTTTGCTTGAGGGACTGCCAGCTGATAATACTGTTGCCGTAGAAGAACATGGCGCGGTCGTGCTCCGACGTGTGTCGATGTCTCCTCCCATGTCACTGTCGCTGTAACCAGCGAGGTGGCCATCTCCTTTTCCCCTTGGGTAGAAGCAGCCCCAATGCAGAGTGTCGGCGATGTAGCGCAGAATCTTCCTCACCGCAGCCAGATGCTCGATGGTGGGCGCCTCCATGAAGCGCGAGACGTAGCCGACGGCGAAAGCGATGTCTGGCCTGGTGTGAACCAGATAGCGCAGACATCCGACGAGGCCGCGGTACTCCGTCGCGTCGAGGCGCGGTGCTCTGCTTGCTAAGCTTGATCTGGGTTCCATGGGCACCGCGCACGGGTTGCACCTGTCATGCCGCCGCGCTCCAGAATCTTCTCAGCGTAAGCCGTCTGGTTCAGGGAGATACCAGCCCGCACCTGGTGCACCTCGATCCCCAAGTAAAAACTTAGGAGACCGAGATCGCTCATCTTGAAGAGCTTCATCATCTCCTCCTTGAACCGCGTGATCTCCCCGTCGTCGTTGCCGGTGATGACCAGATCATCGACGTACACCCCCACAAGGAGGCGAGACGATGCGTTGCCACGCCCGTAGATGGCGTGCTCGGTGGTGCTGCGCTCGAACCCGAGTGACACGAGGCATGCGTCCAGCTTCTGGTTCCAGGCGCGCGGCGCCTGTTTCAAGCCGTACAAGTCCTTGTCGAGGCGCAGCACCTTGCTCTCCTGTCCGGCGGCGATGTACCCAGGTGGTTGCGCGACGTAGACCTCCTCCTGGAGCTCCCCTTTCAGGAACGCACTCTTCACGTCCATGTGATGCACGCCCAGCCAGCTGCCGCCAGAGCGAGCGTGAGGCGACCGACTCGCGCGGGCGACAGCGCGAACACCTCTTCATAGTCCACGCCTGGCGCTGCACGACGAACCCTTTGGCGACGAGGCGGGCCTTGTGCCGCACCACCGCGCCACAGGCGTCGCGTTTCACCTTGTAGACCCATTTGAGACCAATGGGCGGTGACCGAGAGGGAGATCAGCGAGATGCCAGGTGCGATTCTCCTGGATAGACGCCATTTCCTCGTCCATAGCACGCTTCCAGGCTGCATCTCCTTGCGCCTCATCCAGAGAGGCCGGCTCCTCTGCCAGCCCGAGGTGCAGCTCCTCGTCGTCGAGGTTGAGGATGTAGTCCGTGAGCTGTTGGTTTGGCTGCACGATGCCGTCCCGTGCACGCGTCACCATAGGGTGCACGCCCGCGTGGTCAGCTGGTGGCGACTCGATCGGAGTCGGCGAAACGCTTGGCGGAGAACGTGACATGGCAGGGCTGAGCTCAGGATTGAGGTCCCTCCCGCCGGTGCTCGCGGGCGTGAACGGAGTGGGCGCGTCGGCTCCTGCTGAAGTTGCGTCCCCTTGATCTTTGGCGTGTGGTGGAGGGCGGCGTCGCCCGGCAGCAGTGACGCACCTCGAGCTGCAGCGGCCCGTACTCGACAGTGAACGTCGCCGCGCCGGGAGCGTCCCCGCCCCGTTGCCAGTCCCAGCTTGCTCGCTCGTCGAAGACGACGTCGCGCGTGACGTGCACGCGCCTAGTGGCAGGGTCGTACGCTCGGTAGGCCTTGCCTCCCGGCTCATACCCGATGAAAACCATCGCCTTGCTCCTGTCCGCCCGGCTTCGCGGTGCGGTAGCGTGTCGCCAGCGTGAGCCACGCGCGAAGACGCGCAGAAGTGCACGTTAGGTTTGCGACCATGCCACGCCTCAAATGGCGTTTTCCCGATCGAGCTCCTTGTACGACCTGTTCATCGAAACACGGCGGTGGTGACAGCCTCACCCGGAAGGAAGCCGCACGCCCTGGCCTTGAGCATGCACCTCGCCATGCCCACAACGGTCAGGTTGCGGCGCTCCATCACTCCGTTTTGCTGCGGGGAGTAGGCGTCGTCGGTGGCGCTGCTGCGCCGTGGTCGGCGCGATACTCGCGAACGCCGTGCTCGTGGTCGCCTCCGCGATCTGTGTGGAAACGTGCATGCGGGGAGAGGCATGACTCGGTCTCATGGCGGCCTTGAACCGGCGGATCGCCTCAGCCGCCTCGTCCTTGGAGCGCAGCAAGACGAGCCAAGTGTAACGGCTGTGGTCGTCCACTAGCAAGAGGAAGTAGCGCTTCCCGCCCGGCGTCGCCGGCGAGATCGGCTCGCAGATGTCGCCGTGGACCAGCTCCAGTGGTTCCGTCGCGCGGAACTTGGCGACTGAGGAACGAGGCCCGCCTGCTTGCCAGCTAGGCAAGCCTCGCAAATGTGCTCGCGTGGGCGATGAGGGAAGGCGGTGACCATGCCGGCGCCGCCATCCTCTCGAGTCCACGAAAGTGGGCGTGGCGAATCTCTCGTGTGCCGCCAGCCCGCACTGTCGCACTTCGCCGCCGCGAGACACGCCCGGCTTCACAATCTTGAGATGCAGCACATAGAGGCGCTTGGCGAACGAGTTACCTTGGCGGCAGATTCTTCCGCCATCGCGATCGTCATGACGCCATGCTCCACCAGCGTCGCGCAACCGACCTCGTCCAGTTGGCCGATGCTGATGATGTTGCTCTTGAGGCGAGGTATCCAGTAGACATTGGTGAGGCCACGGTGGTGACCGCCTGCCACGGCGAACAACACCGTGCTCCCCTCGTCCAGAGTGCAGGCCTGGGCCATCAGAAGGCCCGGCTCATCCTCGTCAGCTTCGGCGAGGTTCGTCTCCTCGTCGCGCTTCTTCTTCCGGCATTCCCGGGCCCGGTGGCCAGTTGTTGCGATAGCGGCGCACTTGTCGTTCTTGCGGTAACGCCAGAAGAGCTCTGGTTCCAGCGCCCGCGCGTCGGCCACCTTCGCGACAGCGCAGCGTCCGCCACCGCCGCCGGCGGCGTCCGCCCGCCGCGGCGGCAGTTCTTCTTGCCTCCGGTGGCTCCGGCCTGGTCGATCTTCTGCTGACGCGCCATCCACTCCTCGTGAGTGAACAGCAGGCTGCTCCCGCCTTGGGCGACCCCGTCCAGCCCGTAGCGTTCCTCCGCCGCTTTCAGCCGGCCGGTGAGCTCCTCGACCGTGAGCTCCGACAGGTCAAGCAGCGTCTCTATGGAGAGAGCCACCTGTGTATAGCGCGGCGGGACGACCCGGAGAAATTTCTCCACGGCCCTTTCTTCCTTCAGATCATCACCAAGAAGAGCTAGGTTATTCATCATACCGGTGAGTCGAAGGGCAAACTCGTCGACGGTCTCCCCGTCCTTGAAACGGATGTCGTCGAACTCGCGGCGGAGGGACTGCGCCTTCGCCTTGCGTACGCGGTCTACTCCAAGACGGATCGTCTTGATGGAGTCCCACGCCTCTTTCGCCGTCTCCTTCACGGCAAGCGTCGCCAGCATCTCCGGCGGTACGGCCCGGAGGATTGCCTCCAGCGCCAGGCGGTCATCACGATAATCGGCGTCGTCGTCAGGACACGGGCCGATCTCGATGACGGTCCACAGGCCTCTCGCCTGCAGGATTACCTTCATCAGGAGCGACCACTCCGTGTAGTTTGTCCTCGTCGTGGGAGGGTAGGAGGTGGATCCGATCGCCGCCTCGGAGCGGCCTTCGTGGCATCGCTAGCTCATGGCAGACGACCTCCACGAGCCGTCGCCAGCGGGCGATGCGTCGCCGCCGCTGGTGCCCTTTCCGTCCTTCTTCGCCCCAGCCCGGTCTTCACCGGCGAGGCGGAACGGAGCGACTTGGATTGCTCTTTCCCATGACCAAACGCTGCTCGATGTTAACTGTCAAGACTCCGGAGTGCCAAGTCGATTTAACACACACGCGAGAGAACAGAGCTCTAGATGGATGAAGAACAGAAATGGTTTTGCGCTGTAAACTTTACAGCTTTTTCTGCTTCTTTCTTGCTTCTATTTATTCAGAGTACAGAGGGAAACTGGGATCGTGGGTTCGACTTGGCGCCTACGTGATCCACAACGCTCGTGCCATCCCACGAGCAGATCAACGAGGCGCACGACTCGCTCCAGGCCGTTGCAACCTTCGAGCAAAGCTAGCTAACAGAAAAACTGAAAAAAAAAAACGGGAAAACTAACCTAACAGAAAACTAGCTAACTGAACTTTGACAGGGTTCGGGGTTTTATTTCAACAGACACGAGTTTTTGTATATAGACCCATGACGATGGCTACTATTTGTAAAGATGAAGGCTGATGGCACATCGAGCTTTTTGGTCTCCCTACTCGTTTCTGCTCCATCCTTCCCTTTGGTGATGCCAACTTGTTCGCCCAGAGGATTACTGGAGGTGCAGAAAAAAGCATTGCCATAAGCGAGGTGGCTGAGCCCAATCGGGTTACCCCGTTTCATTTGGCCATGTACTGCAATATTCCTTGTCATCAGGAAGGATTCGTAAGCAGATCTATCATCAAAGAGCAATATTAGAATCCGATTCAAATAAGATAGACACACGCTATCACGCAGGATAGAAATGTAAATATAGTCAAACCGATTCTAACTCTAGCTCAACAGAAATATAATTTCCCACTACCAAAAAAAAAAACAGATATAAATTCCAATTTCCCCCGGCCGGATTAGGGGAGGGGCGGATAATATAATCAGCAATGAGACTTGACCAAACACGATACAAACGCTCAAAATTCAAACGCTGGTGTCAATAGAAATCTCCGCGACGCAAAAAGCGCACCGTAAGCTACGGTACAGATTCCGCCGTGAGCGGAGCATCTCGTTGCGCAAGTTCGGGAGGGCCCCACCGAGGCAAGGCGGAGCGGGGTTGAGGAGAGATGAACAGATGGTATGGGGGGTAGAGGCCGAGAGGCGGCGTGGTTGAGGCCACGCTTGGATCCAAGGGACTATTTTTAGTCTGACTAAAACTAGTCTTTTTTAGAGGTTAAAGTTTCAATCACCCATGACTAAAGAGAGGCTAGAACTAGTCTTGAGACTAAAACTTTTTAGTCAGGGGAACCCTACTAAAATATGAATTAGTCCTCTCTCTCCTCATTTAACTCCTCTCCTTTAACACATGCAAGTTCGGGGTTGAAGGGTTTGGAGGATAATAAATGCTCATTGACTCATTTTAGTCTATTTAGTATTTGTATCCAAGCATGGGTGAGGCTAGCAAGTTTTAGTCCCACTACTTTTAGTTATGGGACTAAAACGTATCCAAGCACCCTCTGAGACTTTGGAGATGAATGAAGGAGGCGGCGTGGTTGAGACCCGGCTACTCGGGGCATGGAAACTGGCGTCCGATCCGAGATCTGCGGTCCAGATCAAGTCATGTTCGGCCCACCTGATTGCATTGTCATCTTTAGCAGAAAACACCTTTTGTATGCATTCTTTCTCGTAACCTGTACCAGCCCCGAAAATCTGTCCCGAGACCTCATCTGTCCCGAGCGGAAAAACTCCAAAAGAAACCTTAAACTTGTAGACAAAAGCTAAATCAAACCCTAAACTTTCAATCCCGAAAATCAGCACACCGAACTATTTGATCCCGGTCTATTTTAAACCTTGAGGGCATTTAGGTGGTATTTGCTGACGTGGCAAGGATCATTGTCTGGCCTGGCTGGGAATTAGGACAAATTGGGCTGGCCCATAAGCGTAGTCGCTCGCGCGCTCGCTTTGCTATGTTTTTTTTTCATTTTGTTTCTTTGTTTTACATTTTTGTAATGATAATAAATGCTTTTAACAATTTTCTAATGATAATATTTTTTGAAGTATACACGAACCAACTTGTTGTTTATTAGGAGCGACAAAAACTAGAGCTTCGGTGAGCTTGAGAGAGGAGTCGAACTAGCGACCTGGCACTGGCGGCCGGACATAGCCAAGCGCCATGAACGCTGCTAGTAATTATAAACCCCGTGTCGCATATAAGAATAGACATGAACGTTTATATATGAAAACAGTTTTGAAAATGTTCGAAACATTTCTTAAAAAAATGTTGAACAATTTTCAAATACCAGATATTTCTTAAACGCAAATAATTGACGAAATTTCCAAATCATATTTTCAAAATGCGACAGGGTAACATTTTTCCAAATACAAATTTTACATTTTATAAAACCATACGATCATTTTTTTACATTGTTTCAACATTTTAAAAGATTTGTTCAGGTTTCAATTTTTGTTGCGTCTTTACAAAAATATGTTTATGTTTTAAATAGTGTTTGCTTTTTCCTAAATTGGTTTTATTTTCAAAAAATATGTTCGTTTTTTTAAAAAAGTATTCAGAATTCTCAGAAAGTGTTCACACTTTAAAAGAACGCATAAAAGAATCAAAAAGATTTCAAAAATCTTTCGGGCCTGCATATTTTCAATGTTTGTTTGCCCTCCAAAAATATTTAAATCTGGACGCTGAGGTGTGTGGTTAAATTGCTTGGGCCTCTAACTGCGGCATTAACAGCCAATGCTTCTAGTGGCTGGCACGAGGAGCTTAGAAGCTCGTTGGAGCAAGTTCGATTCCTCCAGACTTTTTTCTGTTATTTTTACTTCACGTGTTACACGAAATAGAAAAAAAAAATCGTTTCATGTCTGTTGGGCCGGCCCAGTCGCGTGCGCACTCAACAATCCTGGGTTTCCACCTGCCACGTCAAAAATTCCTGTTTAGGAAATCTCGAAGGTTCAAAATAGACCGGGATCAAAGAGTCAGGTGTGCTGATTTCCGGGATCGAAAACTCAGGGTTCGAATTAGCTTTCGTCCATAAATTCAGGGTTTGTTCTGGACTTTTTCCGTCCCGAGCTAACACAGCCCCCATGAGTTACGGCGACGACGTGCGGTGCTCAGCGCTCCGGTCCAGGCGATGGCGGTGTGGTGAGTGAGCTCCTCAGGCGCGGCTGGTACCTAGGCGACTTCCGTCCACTCTTTTTTTTTTTTCATTTTTCTTTCGAGTGAGAACCCGTCCACTCTTTCCGCCGAGATCCAGAGGTGACTTGGATTAGGCAAATCGGTTATGCTCCCATTCTGTTACGCTATTTTTTATTTGAGGGTTCTGTTACGCTATTTGCTCGATCTAGATCTGCTGGTTTTCCCTTCTACGTACTCCGCAGTGGATCATGGATTAGTAAACCAGGTGGAAGTAGTAGTCATGTTTACAAGCACTAGTTGCGCCAATGGCGCAAAGGGCAAGAGCAAGCCAAGTATTAAAAGAGTACGCATAAAAATATTTAGAGATAGATTGGAACATATGAAAATAAAAAATTGCTGCTGGCAATGTCATGATTTTCTCCAACCAGTATAAACATATATAAATAGTCTTCTAAAAATATTAGTAGAAGGCAGTTGATTACATATATAGAACAAGTGATCAGAAACTTGTTTTGACCACAGAGTCAGTAATGAGGTCTAAAGTGTACATGCAGTATCATACACGAGTCAGAGCAACGCCAAAAGGGCAAAGATACTGGATCGATTGATACAAAACAAAAGGTGGCTGCTATTGGTTAGGACATGTAGACTGAAGGTCACCAGAAACTATCTTGTGTAGTCTGCAGGCGCTGCTCTGACTTCATGCCAATATAGCGGAACCTCTGCTTCAATTCTTCAATGATTGGACTGGCTACTACTTTAGTTCTTTTGATAAAACAGTTTTTACACCAGTAGCAGCACCGCCCTAAGATTAGCAAGTTTCCAGCAAAAGGACCACATGAGAATCACATATCTGTACCCTAGATGAAGAGAAACAGAAACCCAACAAGATATAAAGAAGACTCTATAAAGAAAAAGAGGTATCAAAATTGTAATTGCTATAACTATAAGAACAAAAGCTTGATTGCACAAGGTTTCTTATTACTGTGTTGTTTTATGATTCATGCATGTATTTCCAGTCTGGATTGATAGCTAACAGGGTATTATGCTTCATTGCCTAGAGAGGTCGTACCTCTTAAGCCTAGGTGGTTGAGCAAGGCCAATTTCCATGGTGCTAGTAAGTGCAGTGGCAGGAGCATTAGCAGCAACGCCGGCCAGTTCATATTCTTGTGACAGAGTCAAGCTAATCATTGGAAACCATGCAAGAGGAAAAAAATAAAGAGGACGAGTAAATCCGATAGAAATACTAACATTTATTGAAACAAAAGAACTTACGAAAGTTGGTGTGACCACCCGGTCATCATCCTTCTCCTGCCAAACAAGGACACGTGCGTGTGGAAGACCCCTATTTTCGAACTCTATGGTGTAGAGAACTTGAAAACAGCAGGGTAATATAAAAAACATGAAAAATAAGAAACATGGATAAGAAAAACGAAGAAAGGAGAGAAAATGCACTTGGCATAGTACCAGCAACTACAGTCCCAAACATCTTTCCGGCCTGATCTTCTGGAGGTACTCAAGCAGCTTCATGTGATATACTCGAACAAATATCAGCCCTATCGACTGTTTTTTGCCCAGGTTCAAGACTCTCCATTATTTCAGGCCACTTTGGATTACACGTGAAGGTTGTGATTATATCAGGTGAGGCTTGGATACGGGAAATAGTCATCGCGGACAGGAACCATTTTGTTTTGGCTTCGGTTCACAATTTGCTAATATTGGCTATCTAGTGCAGAAAAGAGTGATCTATATAACCTCTGTGGACATCCATCGGCATGTCCCAGTTTCAGCCGTCATCATTTCAGTCACAGTTTCCTCGTCCAAGCCCAAAATCAGTAAGCTTCAGCTTCTTATGGTTTGCAGTAAGCAACAAATTATCTGCACACACAAAACTTTTATTAGGATAATGTAAAAGCATAAAAAAGTGTGATGGAACAGCTTTGACAGAAAGGAACAAAGCAATTATTGGAAGAACTTAGAAGGTAAAGCAAGAGAACAAAATGGAAAGATTGAGAGGGTGGCTGAAACATATTGTGAGTGAATCATGAACATGAGTTAAAGCGGATACCATGGATATGGAATCAGGAACATTCAAGAATGAGATGTTGAAACATCAGAGAATAATTTGTATATGATTAACCGACCAGCTACTGAAAACCAAAAAAGCTGAACCAAAAAGATGAAACTAAAAACATTATCTTCGCAAGTAGTCATTCAGTTTCTAAACCAGATGCTATGACGCTGATGTACAAATGACTAAACAAATTTGTATATGATTAACTCGCGGAAAGTAGAAAAGAGTCTTTTATTGAAGTGTCATAAATTGTTAAAAGCAGATGCTTCTAACCCACTTGATTCTGCAAGTAAATAAGCAACAAATCTGACTGATGAATCCAATGATTGGTATCCAAACGGGAAAAGGGTACATCGTCTTTAACTTGTTTACTCTATGACAACTTTAATCACCATGAGAAACAATCCTGGTTAGAAATGCATTAGGATTTCTAATAAACCCCATGATGCAGCAGATTGGTACTATGAATCAAAATGTTTAGAAATCATGTAATTCTACTGCAACAAAGTTAATATGAACATATTAAGAAGAGGTGGCTTTCCAAAAACAGAATAAAGCTTTCAGGATAAGAATCTCACCTGACAATGGAACCTAATCCAATAAATATAGGTAAAGGTGAATAAGAACTTCCCATGATAGTGTTCCAAGTCATCATGATCTCCACACCGTCAAATGAAGAACTGACATCTCCAGACAATAACTCCCCGTCAAACTGCCAGCCATAGGAATAAACCAAAAACCATAAAACATCAACACCGGAGGCCCAATAAATATATCCTCCTATAATAAAAGAGCACAGACATTAGTACTAAAATTCTCACTATATATAGAGTATAAACAACGGACATCAATTTCCTTTCTGAAACCATACTTGCTCAAGCACAAACAAAATAGCGAGGAATTTATTTATCAAAATATATAAGTATAATTGAAAGAAGTTGTAATACTTCACTTTAGTACTATATTTTGGCATCGCTATTTTTTCTTTCGAATCCATATGAACATTGCCATTGGCTGTGTTTATACATGACTGGTATTGCTCTGAACTGAATAATGATGTGACTAAGCAAAAAAAAGCAACGGACCATTCCTGGATTATAAAGGGAGTTGTTGCTAGAGGAAACTGTAAAAAGAAAAATGGCTTCATCATGCACAGTAGTAAATATATACACAGCACGGTGCTGCAACAAAAGAACAAACAAACAGACAGAAAACCTTGAAATTGCTCCATCTACCTTAGGTGTTGTCGGTGCCTCTGTGAATGAATTTTCTCTGTTTGCTATAACTTGAGCCTCTTTATTTTGTAGCTACACAAGATGCAAAAGGAAACAGATTGGGTACTTGCCACTTTTCTCTTTTCCTTTAATGGTGTTTACAACATCTCCTGGCCACCCAAACCCACATGCCAAACAAAAATGAAATTAGAGAGCAAGGGGAGGAGGAACTCACATGGGGAGGTGCAGCCAGAATGGACGAGCAGTGAGAAGGCGCGTGGCGGGGAGTCCTCGGCACCAGCGCCATGGCTGGGCCAAGCCGCCTCCATGGCTCCCCCAAGGTGCCCCGTGTGAAACCACAGCGGGAGGAGCTCGTTCGTTACCGCGCTCATCAGCTCGTCATCACCTCGCATCGGTCGAGCCACCGCCAGGACGCCCGAATATCCTCTTCCTCCTCCAGATCCCGCCTCTCTCGTCTTCCTCCAGATCCGGGGCTGGCGGCGCGGAGGAGAGAGATGGTTGATTTCGGCCAGTATAACCAAGACAGTCCCTGCTCTCTCAAATTGTCAGCTTCCTCTAAGCTCTTGAATGGCCCACCCAAATGAGGATATGTGTTGAAAGATCCTGAAAGATCCACCCAGATGTAAAATTGGAGCCCCCAGTCATGCGGTAGCCGGGACAAAATGGGTGAACCAGGAGCTACTGCCTCCGACTACAAAAAGGCGGAGGAAGTGACGGTGACACACGATTCCTCCTCCGACACCGTAGCGCTCAGTGACAAGTTCAAGGACGGTGCTTGCAGAGTTTGTGCAGATGATGATGCAGGTTTAGCAAGATGCTCCTCCTTGTTGTGCCTGAATTTGAAAAAAAATAACTTGTCTCAGAAAATGATTGGATAGTAGTCTCCTAATCTTGCGACATGAACGAATCATACTAAGATACATAAGGTCTTTTACACTCCCTCTCAAACCTGTAGCTATTCCTAGAGGCTAAGTAGAAATTAAATATTCCGGCAACTCGCGACATGAACATATCCATCCGACTAACATTCAGATGAACTTCCCAAACCTGTAGCAGTTCCTAGAGGCTAAGTAGAAATCTTCCGGCAACTCAGGACATAAATGAACCTAACTAAAATATAGAGGAATTCAAATCTACAGAAGTACCAACCCAGTAAAAAGATCAAGGAAAAAAAGTGAACAGAGAAGAAATATGGAAAGAGATTACTGCCTGATTGTATTACTCACAGATCGGTTACATATATACAGGGAAGGTCACCACCGATCCCTACATGCAGGGATATGGGAGAGGTGGTGCCGCATACTCAGCTAGCTAACCATGGGCCTAGGTCATGCGGTTAAGTACCGTTACAGCCATGAGTAAAAGTGTAGTACAACAAGTACATATACAAGTGAATGTGTCAACCCCCTCCCCGCGCAGTCCGAACGTGGCTGGGAAGGACGTTTAGACTGGCTCAAAAGTCACAAAGCACCTACGAAGGCAGCCCCTTGGTGAAGATATCCGCGAACTGCGACGTAGTCAGAACGTGCAAGACCTTGGCCTCGCCAAGGGCAACGCGGTCGCGGACGGAGTGAAGATCAATCTCGATGTGCTTCGTTCGTTGGTGTTGCACCGGGTTAGACGAGAGATACACTGCACTAACGTTGTCACAGTAGACGACAGTAGCTCGACGTGGGGGCAACGAAGCTCGGTGAGAAGCTGCCGGAGCCAGCAGGACTCGGCAACACAGTTGGCCATGGTCCGGTACTCCGCCTCTGCACTAGAACGAGAAACCGTCTGCTGGCGTTTGTATGACCAGGAGATGAGGTTGGTGCCAAGGAAGACACAGAACCCGGAAGTAGACTTGCGAGTGTCGGGACACCCGGGCCAATCAGCATCACTATAGAAGATGAGCTCATGTGGTGAGGACCGAAGAAGTTGCAAGCCATAGTGAGTAGTGCCACGGAGATAGCGCAAAACCCGCTTGATCAAATGGAAGTGTGAATCAAGGGGTGCGTGCATGAACAGACATATCTGCTGGACGACATAGGTAAGGTCGGGCCGCGTGAGAGTGAGGTACTGGAGCGCGCCGGCAATGCTGCGATATTTGGAGGGATCGAAAAAGGGCTGGCCATCCGCGCTAGATAGCTTGGAGCGAGTGTCAATGGGAGTGGCGACGGTATGACAGTTGAGCATGTTGGCACGATCCAAAACCTCTAGCGCGTACTGCTCCTAAGACAAGAACAACCCAGTAGTGTTACGATGCACATTGATGCCCAAGAAGTGGTGAATATCTCCGAGATCGCTCATAGAGAACTCGCGGGTGAGAGACGACACAAGCGAGTCAAGAAGGGTGGTGGTGCTGGCAGTCAAGATGATGTCGTCAACATACAGAAGAAGATAGGCCATGGAAGAACCTCGACGAAGAATGAAGAGCGAGGTATCACATTTGAAGGAGACAAAGCCGAGCGTGTGGAGAAACCTTGTGAAGCGAAGGAACCAAGTCCGAGGAGCCTGCTTGAGGCCATACAAGGACTTGTTGAGGCGGCAAACGTGAGTGGGGTGAGTGGAGTCGACGAAGCCGGAAGGTTGCTAGCAGTAGACTGTCTCAGCGAGATCACCATGGAGGAAGGCATTCTTGACATCCATTTGCTGGGTCGGCCAGTTGTTGGTCGTAGCGAGGCTGAGGATGACACGGATCGTAGCAGGCTTGACCACGGGGCTGAAGGTCTCCCCGTAATCAACCCCGGCCTGCTGCGTGAAGCCACGGAACACCCATCGTGCCTTGTAGCGAGCCAAGGATCCATCGAGACGGAGTTTATGCCGAAAAATCCACTTGCCGGTCACCACGTTAACACCTGCAGGACAAGGCACCAAAGACCAACTGTCATTCCATATTAGCGCATTATACTCGTCTAACATCGCGTCATGCCAATGGGGATCCTTGAGAGCGGCACAGTATGATGAAGGAAGGGGCGAAGGGGTGGTGGTAACAGACAAGTCATAAGATTCTTTAGGCATAGCGAAACCACGCTTGCCCCGAGTGACCATGGGATGAGGATGATGGCGTGGAGAGATGGGCACAACGCGAGGTGGCAGGGGGGACGTGGCGAATCGGTCGGGGAATCAGGAGCAGTGAGCGATCCCGAGAGGGAATCGGCCCGCAGCGGGCTGGACGGGGTTAGGCGAGCAGGCAATCCCGAGACGACCGCTGGGCTGGGGGCGCTATCAGATGTGTGGGAGGTAGTGGCGGACCCCACGGGCCCGGGGCGTACAGGAGTACATGCGGGGTTGGAGGGAGGCGGAAGGCACGGACGTGCGGGGCGGGCTGCATGCGATGCATGGGTGGCAGGGCCCAGAAAACGCATGGGGGAGGCGGCAGTGGTGTCTAGGCGCGGGTCCTGGAGGGTGCGACAGGCGGGATCGGTAGGTACGGGAGGAGCGACCGGTGCGGGAGGTGCGGCAGGTACGGGAGGAGGGGTAGGTGCGGGAGGCGGGGTTGGATTTTCTGTGGCTGGCGTAGGGTCTGCATAGGGAAAACACTGTTAGTCAAAAACCACATGACGAGAAGTAATAACTTTGCGCGAGGAGAGGTCGAAGCATCGATAGCCTTTCTGTTCACGTGGGTAACCAATGAAGACGCAGCGGGTGGAGCGGGGTGATAATTTATGGGGTGAGCAGAAAGGTTTGGGAAGCATAGACATCCGAAGGTGCGCAAGTGGTCGTAAGTGGGGTTTTCGCCATAGAGAAGAAAATGCGGGGTGAAGTGGTGAATGGCGCGAGATGGTCGGATGTTGAGGAGGGTGGTGGCGGTATGTAGGGCTTCTACCCAAAAGGGCGGGGGTAGGTGTGCTTGGAAAAGGAGAGTCCGAACAACATCGTTGGTAGTGCGAATATACCGCTCCGCTTTGCCATTTTGTGGTGATGTATGGGGACACGTAAGCCGAAACGTGATGCCGTGAGAAGAGAAGAAGTCGCGGAGCGCCGTAGTGAGAAACTCACCGCCGTTGTCACACTGCAAACACCGTACAAGCACATGATATTGGGCAAGAATGTAAGAGAAAAAGCGTTGCAATGTGGCACAAGTGTCGGATTTGGCACGGAGAGGGAAAGTCCAAGAATAATGTGTGTAGTCATCCAACACAACAAGATAGTACTTATAGCCTGAAAAACTAACGACGGGAGAGGTCCACAAGTCACAATGTAATAGTTGAAATGGCGCGGTGGTATAGGAGGTGGAGGTGGGGAAGGGGAGGCGTGTGTTCTTGCCCAACTGGCAAGCAGTACAAAGTGATGACAAGGGAGATTTATTACATTTTGAAGGAACATCAAAGGGAAAATAAACAAGCGTAGAGGAGCCCGGGTGCCCGAGCCATTTATGCCAAAGATCCGATGAAGCAACGGTGAAGGCCACCGGAGGAGTATCGCCACTGTCGCCGGAGAAGCGGTAAAGATCGCCGGAGTTATTGGACCTCAGAATGACCGCCTTGGTGCGAAGATCCTTCATGGAAAAACCAAGAGGATCAAACTCCACAAAGCAGAAATTATCACGAGCAAATTTGCGCATGGAAATAAGATTCTGCACAATGTTAGGAGACAAGAGGATATGAGTGAGATAGAAGGGCCGAGGAGGAAGACGAGTGCTACCAATGGCGACGACTGGAAGACGATCCCCATTACCGACAATGATATGACGAGAATTATGCGCTAATAAAGGATGAGACTCGAGCAAGATACCTGGGTCCCCGGTCACGTGGGTAGAGGCTCCTGTGTCCATGATCCACTCAGCATGAGGCGAGAAGGCCGCCTCGTAGCTTGGTGCAGCGTGGTACATCGCCACCGCGTCCCATGAGTAAGGCGTGCCGGAGTACGGGACGGGTGGCGTGGGAGGCTGCATCACCGGATATGCGTGAGTGGGAGCACCGGGACGAGGACCAAGGATGCCGGCGGAGTCGGATGGGATCCATGGCGCGCGTGGCAGCGGGAACGGCATCCCAACGGGTGCGAAGTATCCCAGCCAAGGCTGCTGCAGAGAGCCCCGACCACTACCAGTGGGAGCGTAACCGCGGCCACGGCCACGGCCGCGCCCGCGCCCACCACCGGAGCGGTTGCCACCACCACACCCGGCTTGATTTGCGCCGCCCTGGTTGCCGCCGCCGTGACCACCACCGGCCTGATTGGCGCCGCCCTGGTTGCCACCACCGTCACCGCGGTCGCCGCCGCGTGTTAGGGAACGCAGTAATTTCAAAAAAATTCCTATGCACACGCAAGATCATGGTGATTCATAGCAACGAGAGGGGAGAGTGTAGTCCACGTATGTAGGACCTTGAAGTATGTCTAGAGGGGGGGGGGTGATAAGACTACTTGACCAATTAAAAACTTAGCCTTTTCCCAGTTTTAGAGTTTGGCAGATTTTAGCTATCTTAGGACAAGTCAAGAAATCATCACACAATTCAAGCAAGCATGCAAAGAGTGTATGAGCAGCGGAAATTAAAGCATGCAACTTGCAAGAAAGTAAAGGGAAGGGTTTGGAGGATTCAAACGCAATTGGAGACACGGATGTTTTTGGCGTGGTTCCGATAGGTGGTGCTATCGCACTCCACGTTGATGGAGACTTCAACCCACGAAGGGTAGCAGTTGCATGAGTCCACGGAGGGCTCCACCCACGAAGGGTCCACGAAGTAGCAACCTTGTCTATCCCACCATGGTCGTCGCCCACGAAGGACTTGCCTCACTAGCGGTAGATCATCACGAAGTAGGCGATCTCCTTGCCCTTACAAACTCCTTGGTTCAACTCCACAATCTTGTCGGAGGCTCCCAAGTGACACCTAGCCAATCTAGGAGACACCACTCCCCAAGAAGTAACAAATGGTGCGTTGATGATGAACTCCTTGATCTTGTGCTTCAAATGATAGTCTCCCCAACACTCAACTCTCTCTCATAGGATTTTGATCTGGTGGAAAGAAGATTTGAGTGGAAAGCAACTTGGGGAAGGCTAGAGATCAAGATTCATATGGTAGGAATGGAATATCTTGGTCTCAACACATGAGTAAGTGGCTCTCTCTCAGAAATGGTAAGTTGGAAGTGTAGGTTTGTTATGATGGCTCTCTCCACGAATGAAGAGGAGGTGGAGGGGTATATATAGCCTCCACGCAAAATCTGACCGTTACACACAATTTACCAATCTCGGTGGGACCGAATCAACAAACTCGGTCAGACCGATTTTAGTAAACCTAGTGACCGTTAGGGTTTTTGGTGGGACTGACTTGCATCTCGGTAGGACCGATATGGTTAGGGTTAGGGCATAACATAATCTCGGTGAGACCGATTACACAAACTCGGTGAGACCGATTTTGGTAATTGGCTAACCATAGAGTTGGTCAGGTAAACTCGGTGGGACCGATTCGCTCTTTCGGTGGGACCGAAACGTTACGAAAGGGAAACAGAAAGTTTACTTTGCAATCTCGATGGGACCGATCCGCTCTTTCAGTGAGACCGAAAAGTTACGAAAAGGAAACAGAGAGATTACAATCCCATCTCGGTGAGACCGAGATCCCTATCGGTTGAACCGATTTGCCTAGGGTTTGTGGCAGTGGCTATGACATTTGGAATCGGTGGCGCGGAATAGGAAGAATCGGTGAGACCGATTTTGGCTTTAGGTTTAGGTCATATGTGGATGTGAGAAAGTAGCTGAGGGTTTTGGAGCATATCACTAAGCACATGAAGCAAGAGGCTCATTAAGCAACACCTCATCCCTCCTTGATAGTATTGGCTTTTCCTATAGACTCAATGTGATCTTGAATCACTAAAATATAAAATGAAGAGTCTTGAGCTTTTGAGCTTGAGCCAATCCTTTGTCATTAGCATTTTGAGGGATCCACTTTCATCATCCATGCCATGCCATTCATTGAGCTTTCTGAAATGTTCATCTTGGAATAGCATTAGCTCAATGAGCTATATGTTGTTATGAATTACCAAAACCACCTAGGGATAGTTGCACTTTCAATCACCCCCTTTTTGGTAATTGATGACAACATATAGATCAAAGCTTCGACAAATGATAATAAGATTGAAAAACATCGTCGCTTTGAGAAGTATGTGATAAGTAAGAGCTCCCCCTAAGTTTGTGCATATTTTACGATTTGCTTTGGACTGCAAATGCACAAGGAATTAGGCTCATGGGTTACTCTTCCATGTCACATACATCTTGGTGGAGCGCTCAAAATGATACAGATTGAATATATGCACTCATCACCAAGCACAGTGAATGATCACATAGGATAGATAAGATAATATCATCAAACATGCATAAGTGTAGCTTATGATCAAACACATGATCATCAATGTCTCACAAACATAGTATCTCAAGCAATCAAAAGCAAACAAGTTTAAAAAACCACCAAATCAAGAGAGAACAAAAGCAACTCTCTCTCTCTCTCTCTCTCGAAGCCTATGATCTATACATTTTTCTCCCCCTTTGGCAACAAGTTACCAAAAAGTTCATAGAAAATGCATAGTGCTAGATCGACTCTCAGGCTTGATTTTCAGGTGGTGGTGTCCGGATAGCACCGAGGACGAATGCTTCAGTTGAAGTAGATGGAGCTGGAGCTGGTGGCACTGAGGCTGTAGCTGGTGCAGATGAAGTGGCTCTGGTGTCAGGAACTGGCACAGCAGATGACCTCTGGGCTCTAGGCACTCTGGCAAATGCATCAGTTGTTGTTTTGCCCTTCCTCTCCTGCATGTCATCCTGTAGTTGCTCCACAACAGACTGAATCTCAGTTACTTTCACATCTAAGTCATAGAACTTTTGTTCCATGATTCTTTCCAAGCTCTCCTGATTTTGAGTGAGGGTGGCCAATCCCTTCTCAATCCTCAGTTGATGCTATTAAGTATCCAAGTTGCTCCTACTTGTTCTTCAAGAAATACTCAGATGCCTCCTCTTGAGTTGGCATCCTGGCAGCCTTCTCCTTCCTTGCCTTCTCCTTCTTCTCTTGTGCTTGAACTGACGATGGATCATTCTCATTCATGGCAACCTCATTGTCCTCAAAGTCTGGATAAAGTGGAAAATGTTCTTTATCCAATAGATATTTGCCTGTGCCCATCTTTGAGTTAATCAACTCCTAGATCTGAGGGGCATATCCACAACTTCTCTTCTGGTCTGCTGCAGTCCTCTTAATGGTTTCAACCATAAGGCTCATGACTTTGAATTTCCGTGGCACATCAAACAAATGCAACATGTTGATTGCATGCCCTCTAATCACGTTGTGGTCACTAGACTTAGGCAGTAGAGTATGCCTTAAGATGCAGTTGATAGTTGGCAGCCCTGACAGAAGGAAGTGGACTGATCCACACTTATGTGTCTCAATGGCTGTGTCTGGGATCTCCTTGTACATGTGTGCCATGGAATTGTGGTCCATTTTCTTCTTGGCATATACATCCAGGTCATCTTCATTCTCCTCTGGGGCATTTATCAGCTTTGCCCACTCCTCAACAGCTTGATCGGTACCTTGTACCTTCAGACATCCACACTATCCCGCCATCCGGATAAAAGTGTGCCGTGGAGTAGAACTACATGATAAGTTCATCGTTCCAGTTGGTGAGCTTTTTCCCAACGAAGTCTGCAAATCCAACAAAGAATAAAACTGTCTTGCACTCCAGGATAGTGCTCTACATTTTCTTTCATGTAGGTCCAGCCGACCCACCTCATATCACACACTATGGGCTTCTTATCCAGCAGAATAGTCTCATAAAAGTCTTGCTGTTCCTTGGTGTGGAACCTATAGTCCACAGCAGTTCTTCTCCTTGTGGCATATGGATCTGTCATCCTCCATAGCCTCAACCCATTGTCTCTTCTGATCTTCATGTCCTCAGCCACAGGATGGGCATCATTGTGGTCTGGTATCTTGGGCTTGAGCTTCCTCAGAACTTGTCCTTCATCTTCTTCATCAGCAACCTCAGGCACTGGGGCCTTGTTCTTCTCAGCAGCCGGAATACTTCTGGTATTCCTCTTTGGTGCAGACTTGGCCTTGGGGGCAGCTTTGGGTGCTTCCTTGGGCTTAGATGTGGCAGCCCCTGATCTTATAGCATCACCCATAAGCTTTGGCGCCTTAGGTGCTGGTGCAGCAATCTCTTCTTCCTCTTCCATCATGGAAGGGTTCCCAATAACTCTGGCTGTGGTCTTCTTGACCCTTTCTTTCCTTTTCTTTCCTTGTTGACTGGCTCTTTGGGATCGGGCTTTTACGGAACTTGAGTTGATGCTCGACCTTTGGCATAGGTGTCCTCTTGGCAGGAACCTTCCTATTGAGTCCGTGCTTTGTGCTATGTCTTTGAGCCATACTCCTTTTGAGCACCGCCTTCTTGGAGGTTGCCTCATCCTCTTCGCCTCTATAATCCTCATCTTGTAACTCGAGGTTTTCTTCTTCCTTTGCTCGGTGGCAGCTTTAGGCAAATTGCTTGGGGTGCTCCTGCTGCCTTCATCTCAAGTGCTTGGAGGGACTAGTGCCCTCACTCATGTTCACCGCTCCTCCGACTGCTCGATCATTGTCACTGCAGTGCGACATGCCGCAAACACCGATCGCTGACCCTGTGAAGAGTTATAGATGAGGTAGAGTGGATGAGCATCACAAAATGCGGAGATTTTTGCAAAAGAATGACTCAAAAATTCAGTTTTAGTTTTCCATAGAAAGCATTTCGGATCAACCGATTTTCAAACTCGGTGATACCGAAGCAGTTTTGGAACCTAACCGATGAACTCGGTCGATCGAGTCACAGTTCGATGGCACCGAGACTGCTAGGGTTTCACAAAGTCCTAAAATCGGTCTCACCGATTAGCAATTCTCGGTCGACCGAGTCTCACTAGTGCAATGGCATAAGCCAAATCGGTGGGACCGAAGTTTTTCAACTCGGTGGGTCCGAGATGGTTTCGGCGGAAACCTAACCCTAAATTTTCGAATCAAAACTATTCTAAGGATTGCATTGACTGGATATGAGTGTTTCAATTGTGGCAAGAATCAATAAGAACACAATGTGCTGAGAATCGGACGAGGAAAGCTATGTGATCGAGTCCATACCCTAGTTCGGCGGAGACTCGCTACGGCGGCAACGGGAGGGTTGAATTCCGTTGACGGCGGCGGAGACCAGTGACAGGAGGCGGCTGGCGACGAGGAGACGATCCGGAGACCACGGAGGCAGAGCGAGCTATTGCGCGGGCGAAGAGGTTCGGAAAAAAATTCCAAATTTTTGCCCGTGACTATATATAGCCCGACCCTGTCGGTGTGACGGAGTGGAACAACTTGGTGGCACCGAGATGCAAAACTGTGTATAGTTATTGCAACTCGGTGTGACCGAAAATTCAAGTCGGTTGCACCGAGATTGAAAACCTAGATCGACTTAGTGATCTCAGTAAGACCGAAATGGAGGAATCGGTCAGACCGAGAATCACAAAGAAGTTTTGGAAGTTTAAGTCTATGACGAATCGGGGACTCCGAGTGCTCCTCACACAGAGTGGTTCGAATCTGACTAGATGAAATTTTGTGATGTAGCATGAATAGAGTTTGAGATGAGAAAATCATAGATAGCTAGAGAAGGTTCTTAGGCATTCTTGTCCATCCACTTGTCCAAAGAAAAAGAAGCTAATCAATCAAAATAACAAGTGGATGTCCTCGAATGAGTAAAGTATGCAACCAACATGCTCACACAATAAGATGGCAAATGAGATATGTGGCAAAGCATGCACAACCAATTCTAGCATCTATCAAACAATTGGCGATGACTAGGTCATCTATATATGAGTATATTGACTTAGGAGTCAAATGATAGACATTTGATCATAGGTCATACTCATCGCTTAAGCTCAAGTGGGGTTACCACTTTTACATAAAGCATTTATGTGTTCACATCATTAGAGTTGCTTTGACTCAATTATTAGAGTTAAGCTCCCCTAGATGTGAGATCCCCTAAGAGGGATGAACTAACCTTGGGTTTTGTCGATGATGACTTCATGTAGGTGTTGAAGATGTGGATGCTCAATGTTGATGTAGATCTTTTGGAGCAATCCTTTGGAGTGAGTTGCACTTTCAATACCTACATGGGTTAGTCCCACTAGGAACAAACAAGTATATCCATAGACATAGAGTGATGTACACACAAAATGATGTCCATGAAATCATTAGGTTACCTTGTCCCTTGCCTTACCAACATGAGGGTTTGTGACTCCTTGAACTAGTGCAAGATATGGAGGTTGATTGCACTTGTCCTTGCCATAATGATATGAGTGAAATATGTTGGCGGAGTCACCCTCAAGAACTCTCTAGTTCTTCTTCTTAGGGATCCACATCATCTAGATGGGAATCCTTGGAGTTGTAGTTGTACTTGATGAGGTAGAACTTGACGTAGTCCTGGGAATCCACTTGACCGAGACCTTAGGTGCCTCTTCAAATGCATCAATCTCTTCTTGAAGCTTGTCCTTGCCTTTGTTCTTGTGGTCTTGTGGTGGAAGATCATCTTGTGCTTGTGTTCCTTGAAGGAAGTAGGATCATACTTCTCTTGTTGAGGAACAAACTTCGTCTTGGGCTATTGATCTTCTTCCCACTCAACTCCATTGGCATTGAACTTTCGTTCAAAACCAACACCTTGATTCTTCCGGTGCCTTCCTTGCTTGCATACAATTTCCTCGAATTGCTTACTCCGGCAAGGCTCTTGTATACACCTTTCTCTATAATTCCCTTCAATAAGCTATTTTCTTGCTCAAGTGTAACTTGGCTAAGAGAATCATTAGTGGAATCAAGAGAACTACTAGAAGCAACAATATTGGATTTGACATTATTATTGTTACTACTAGAGGAAGAATCTTTCTTGATCTTGTTACTAGACTTGACTTGAGGCATGTAAGTAGATAAGAGTAAACTCTTGTCAATGTAAGAAGAACTTTTCTTACGGAGATCATCATTGATTGCTTTTAAGAACTCATGCTCTTGCTCAAGATTGAGCTTTTCAAAGCGTAACTTCTCATGAGCCCTTAAAAGTTCTCGATGATCTTCGAAGATAGTTTCATGAGCTAACTTAAGAGAGTTTAGTACTTTAGTTAGACGCTCAGTCTTCTCCTTATCATTGTCATTCGTTTTATCTTGATTAGCATGATTAATTGACGTTTCATCATAGTATTCATCACTGGAGTTGTCAACAAGTAAATCATCATCCACAAGCAAGTCATCTTCATCACTATTGAAATCAACATACTCAGGATGTGTAACCTTTGGACATTTGGCCATGAAGCATCTTCCAATTCCTTCATTTGGTGATTCAAATATGTCGTAGTAGTTGGTTGACACAAGTGCTAGACCGGCAACACCTTCATCTTGAGCATGTTTGGAGTCGGAGTGATAGCTTCTCTCGGAGTGATTGTCGGTGTCGGAGCCGGATACCCATTCACCAACATGAGCTTGATGTCTTCGTTTTATGTAGCTCTTTGATGACTTGTCCTTCCTTTCCGAATCCTTGCTTCTCCGTGAGGGTCTTCGTTCATAACGATCATCTCTACTCCTCCTCTCTCTTGGTGGTGATTCTTCTCTTCTACTTCTTCTTTTGGAGAGTCTTCTCTTCTTTTGTAGGGTGTCGTACACTCATTGGAATAGTGTCTGGGTCTCCCACAATTGTAGCAATTTCGCTCTCGACTAGAAGATCTTTTGTCAATGTAAGACCTTGACTTGGAGCTTCTTTCTTTGCTTCTACTCTTGTAGAATTTGTTGAAGTTCTTCACCATTAAGCTCAATTCTTCATTGAAGGTGTGTTTCTCACTTGATGATGTGGGGCTTCACTTGAGGCTTTGTAAGCACCACTTGACTTGTTGTGAAGTTCCTCCTTATCCTTAAGTGACATCTCATGAGCAACAATTCTTCCAATGACTTCCGTTGGCTTGAGATCTTTGTAGTTTGGCATCATTTGAATCAATGTGCACACAGTATCATACTTTCCATCCAATGCTCTTAGGATCTTCTTGATGATGAATCTGTCAGTCATCTCTTCACTCCCTAAGCCGGCAATCTCATTTGTGATAAGTGCAAGCCTAGAGTACATTTCAAATGACACCTTCACCATCCTTCATTTTGAACTTGTCAAGCTGACTTTGGAGCACATCCAACTTGGATTCCTTGACGGATTCGGTACCTTCATGCATATCAATCAAAGTATCCCAAATTTCCTTTGCATTCTCAAGATGGCTGATTTTGTTGAATTCTTCGGGCACAATCCGTTGAAGATGATATCACAAGCTTGAGCGTTGTATTGCAGCATCTTCAATTCTTCCGCATTAGCTTCACGGTTCGGCTCTCTCCCATCAAAGAATTCACCTTGCAAGCCAATACAAATAATTGCCCAAACGGCGGGGTTATGTCCGAGAATATGCATTTTCATCTTATGCTTCCAACTAGCAAAATTAGTACCATCAAAGTAAGGACCTCTACGGTGATAATTTCTAGACGCCATACTCTCCTAGGTTGTGAAACCAAGGCTATGACCACCAAAAGCTATGGAAAACAAAGCAAATGGAGACCAAGCTCTGATACCACTTGTAGGACCTTGAAGTATGTCTAGAGGGGGTGATTAGACTACTTGACCAATTAAAAACTTAGCCTTTTCCCAGCTTTTAGAGTTTGGCAGATTTTAGCTATCTTAGGACAAGTCAAGAAATCATCACACAATTCAAGCAAGCATGCAAAGAGTGTATGAGCAGCGGAAATTAAAGCATGCAACTTGCAAGAAAGTAAAGGAAAGGGTTTGGAGGATTCAAACGCAATTGGAGACACGGATGTTTTTGGCGTGGTCCCGATAGGTGGTGCTATCGTACCTCCACGTTGATGGAGACTTCAACCCACGAAGGGTAACGGTTGTGCGAGTCCATGGAGGGCTCCACCCACGAAGGTTCCACGAAGTAGCAAACTTGTCTATCCCACCATGGCCGTCGCCCACGAAGGACTTTCCTCACTAGCGGTAGATCTTCACGAAGTAGGCGATCTCCTTGCCCTTACAAACTCCTTGGTTCAACTCCACAATCTTGTCGGAGGCTCCCAAGTTACACCTAGCCAATCTAGGAGACACCACTCTCCAAGAAGTAACAAATGGTGCGTTGATGATGAACTCCTTGCTCTTGTGCTTCAAATGATAGTCTCCCCAACACTCAACTCTCTCTCATAGGATTTTGATCTGGTGGAAAGAATATTTGAGTGGAAAGCAACTTGGGGAAGGCTAGAGATCAAGATTCATATGGTAGGAATGGAATATCTTGGTCTCAACACATGAGTAGGTGGCTCTCTCTCAGAAATGGTAAGTTGGAAGTGTAGGTTTGTTCTGATGGCTCTCTCCACGAATGAAGAGGAGGTGGAGGGGTATATATAGCCTCCACACAAAATCTAACTGTTACACACAATTTACCAATCTTGGTGGGACCGAATCAACAAACTCGATCAGACCGATTTTAGTAAACCTAGTGACCGTTAGGGTTTTCGGTGGGACTGACTTGCATCTCGGTAGGACCGATATGGTTAGGGTTAGGGCATAACGTAATCTCGGTGAGACCGATTTTGGTAATTAGCTAACCAGAGAGTTGATCAGGTAAACTCGGTGGGACCGATTCGCTCTTTCGGTGGACCGAAACGTTACGAAAGGGAAACAGAAAGTTTACTTTGCAATCTCGGTGGGACCGATCTACTCTTTCGGTGAGACCGAAAAGTTACGAAAAGGAAACAGAGAGATTACAATCCCATCTTGGTGAGACCGAGATCCCTATCGGTAGAACCGATTTGCCTAGGGTTTGTGGCAGTGGCTATGACATTTGGAATTGATGGCGCTGGATAGGAAGAATCGGTGAGACCGATTTTGGCTTTAGGTTTATGTCATATGTGGATGTGAGAAAGTAGCTGAGGGTTTTGGAGCATATCACTAAGCACATGAAGCAAGAGGCTCATTAAGCAACACCTCATCCCTCCTTGATAGTATTGGCTTTTCCTATAGACTCATTGTGATCTTGAATCACTAAAATATAAAATGAAGAGTCTTGAGCTTTTGAGCTTGAGCCAATCCTTTGTCATTAGCATTTTGAGGATCCACTTTCATCATCCATGCCATGCCATTCATTGAGCTTTCCTGAAATGTTCATCTTGGAATAGCATTAGCTCAATGAGCTATATGTTGTTATGAATTACCAAAACCACCTAGGGATAGTTGCACTTTGAACATAACCTCGTAGACCTTAAGCGGAAGCGTTATGACAACGCGGTTGATATAGTTGTACGTCTTCACGATCCGACTGATCCTAATACCGAAAGTACGGCACCTCCGCGATCTGCACACGTTCGGCTCGGTGACGTCCCACGAACTCTCGATCCAGCTGAGTTTCGAGGGAGAGCTTCGTCAGCACGACGGCATGATGACTGTGATGATGAAGCTACCGACGCAGGGCTTCGCCTAAGCACCGCAACGATATGACCGAGGTGGATTATGGTGGAGGGGGCACCGCACACGACTAAGAGATCAATGATCAACTTGTGTGTCTATGGGGTTCCCCCTCCCCCGTATATAAAGGAGTGGAGGAGGGGGGAGGGCCGGCCCTCTATGGCGCGCCCTGGAGGAGTCCTACTCCCAGGTGGAGTAGGATTCCCCCCCTTCCCTAGTTGGACTAGGAGAGAAGGAAGGGGGAGAGAGGGAGGAAGGAAAGGGGGGCACCGCCCCCCTTCCTAGTCCAATTCGGACTAGAGGGGGAGGGGGCGCGGCCTGCCCTGGCTGCCCCTTTCTCTCTCCACTAAAGCCGATTAGGGCCCATATACTCCCTGGGGGGTTCCGGTAACCTCCGGGTACTCCGATATATGCCCGAACTCTCTTGAAACCTTTCCGATGTCCAATCATAGTCATCCAATATATCGATATTTATGTCATGACCATTTCGAGACTCCTCGTCATGTCCGTGATCATATCTTGGACTGAAAGTGCAACTATCCCTAGGTGGTTTTGGTAATTCCTAACAACATATGGCTCATTGAGCTAACATCATTCCAAGATGAATATTTCAGGAAAAGCTCAATGGATGGCATGGCATGGATGAGAAAAGTGGATCCCTCAAAATGCTAAGGATAAAAGGATTGGCTCAGGCTCAAAAGCTCAAGACTCTACATTTTATATTTTAGTGATCCAAGATCACATTGAGTCTATAGGAAAAGCCAATACTATCAAGGAGGGATGAGGTGTTGCTTAATGAGTTTCTTGCTCTACAGTGTGATAACCCACAAGTATAGGAGATCGCAACAGTTTTCGAGGGTAGAGTATTCAACCCAAATTTGTTGATTCGACACAAGGGGAGCCAAAGAATATTCTCAAGTATTAGCAGCTAAGTTGTCAATTCAACCACACCTGGAAACTTAGTATCTGCAGCAAAGTGTTTAGTAGCAAAGTAATATGATAGTGGTGGTAGCGGTAACAAAAGTAAAGACAAAGAAAAGTAATGTTTTTGGTATTTTTGTAGTGATTGTAACGAGTAACGGAAAAGTAAATAAGCGTAAACCAGTATATGGAAAACTCGTAGGCACCGGATCAGTGATGGATAATTATGCCAGATGTGGTTCATCATGTAACAGTCATAACATAGGGTGACACAGAACTAGCTCCAGTTCATCAATGTAATGTAGGCATGTATTCTGTATATAGTCATACATGCTTATGGAAAAGAACTTGCATGGCATATTTTGTCCTACCCTCCCGTGGAAGCGGGGTCCTATTAGAAACTAAGGGATATTAAGGCCTCCTTTTAATAAAGAACCGGAACAAAGCATTAGCACATAGTGAATACATGAACTCCTCAAACTATGGTCATCACCGGGAGTGGTCCCGATTATTGTCACTTCGGGGTTGCGGATCATAACACATAGTAGGTGACTATAGACTTGCAAGATAGGATCAACAACACACATATATTCATGAAAACATAATAGGTTCAGTTCTGAAATCATGGCACTCGGGCCCTAGTGACAAGCATTAAGCATAGCAAAGTCATAGCAACATCAATCTCGTAACATAATGGATACTAGGGATCAAACCCTAACAAAACTAACTCGATTACATGATAAATCTCATCCAACCCATCACCGTCCAGCAAGCCTACGATGCAATTACTCATGCACGGCGGTGAGCATCATGAAATTGGTGACGGAGGATGGTTGATGATGACGACGGTGACGAATCCCCCTCTCCGGAGCCCCGAACGGACTCCAGATCAGCCCTCCCGAGAGTAGGCCTGCAAGAAAAGCTCGAGGCTCGTGAGCCGCTCGAGATCGACTCGTTTTTTGACTCGACTCGAGATCGACTCAAAAAGAAACAAGCTAAGTTTGAACACTTTATGTAGCTCGACCGAGAAACGAGCCGATCTTGAGCTAATGTTTGCTCGCTCGATTTTAGCTCGATAGCTCGACAGAATATCATTATGTTAAATGATCATGCCATATATTAATTGGAAATAAGATAATTAATTACCATATATGTTGTCCATAATTCGTCTCCATTTTATTTACCAACGAACATGGAAACTTAATTAAGTGCAGAGAACATTTAGGACTAATTATGGCATATGGTCGACTACGTGCTAAATATCCTATATTTTTGGCAAAGGTTTCCAGCATATTCACCTTAATTTTTTTGTTTTTCATCCATAGATTTATAATTTTTACCATTTCATATAGCTCGAAACAAGCTCGAGATCGACTCGAGATCGTTACAAGCTGAGCACGAGTTATGTTATACAGCTCGATCATGAGCTTCACTCAGTTTGAGATTGCTCGAATTCTCATATAAGTTGAGCTGAGCCAACTCCAACTCGCTCAAGCTCGACTTGTTTGCAGACCTACTCGAGAGAGATTAGGTCTTGGCGGCGGCTCCGTATCGTAAAACGCGATGAAACTTTCTCTCTGATTTTTTTCTCCCCGAAAGCCAATATATGGAGTTGGAGTTGGCGTCGGAGGGCCACCAGGGGGCCCACGGGGTAGGGGGCGCGCCCAGGGGGGAGGGCGCGCCCCCACCCTCGTGAGCAGGGTGTGGACCCCCTGGTCTTCATCTTTGGCGAGGATTTTTTTTTATTTTTCTAAGGTGTTCCGTGGAGTTTCAGGTCATTCCGAGAACTTTTGTTTTCTGCACATAAAACAACATCACGACAATTTTGCTGAAAACAGCGTCAGTCCGGGTTAGTTCCATTCAAATCATACAAATTAGAGTCCAAAATAAGGGCAAAAGTGTTTGGAAAAGTAGATACGACGGAGACGTATCAACTCCCCCAAGCTTAAACCCTTGCTTGTCCTCAAGCAATTCAGTTGACAAACTGAAAGAGAAAAAGAAAAACTTTTACAAACTCGCTTTGCTCTTGTTGTTGTAAACATGAAAAGCCAGCATTCAAGTTTCAGCAAATATTATGAACTAACCATACTCACAATAACACGTAGGTCTCATAATTACTCATATCAATAGCATAATCAGCTAGTGAGCTATAATAATAAAACTCGGATGACAACGCTTTCTCAAAATAATCATAACATGATATAACAAAATGGTATCTCGCTAGCCCTTTCTGAGACCGCAAAACATAAATACAGAGCACCTTTAAAGATCAAGGACTGACTAAACATTGTAATTCATGGTAAAAGAGATCCAGTCAAGTCATACCCAATATAAACCAATTATAATGAATGCAAACGAGCAGTGCTCTCAAATGGGTGCTTTTTAATAAGAAGGGTGATGACTCAACATAAAAGTAAATGGATAGGCCCTTCGCAGAGGGAAGCAGGGATTTGTAGAGGTGCCAGAGCTCGATTTTGAAATAGAGATAAATTATTTTGAGCGGCATACTTTCATTATCAACATAACAACTAAAAGATGACGATATCTTCCATGCTAAACAGATTATAGGTGGTTCCCAAACAGAATGGTAAAGTTTATACTCCCCTTCCTCCACAAGCATCAATCCATGGCTTGCTCAAACAACGAAAGTGCCTCCAACAATCAACGGGTCCCAAGGGGAGTTTTGTTTGCAATTATTTTGATTTAGTTTGCATAAAGCATGGGACTGGGCATCCCGGATACCAGCCATTTTCTCGTGAATGAGGAGCGGAGTCCACTCCTCTTGAGAATAAACCGCCTAACACGGAAGATAAGGGCAGCTCTAGTTGACATATGAGCTATTCGAGCATGCAAAACAAAATGTTTATTTGAAGATTTAGAGTTTGGCACATACAAATTTACTTGGAACGGCAGGTAAATACCACATATAGGAAGGTATAGTGGACTCATATGGAACAACTTTGGGGTTTAAGGAGTTTGGATGCACAAGTAGTATTCCCGCTTAGTACAGGTGAAGGCTAGCAAAAGGCGGGAAGCGACCAACCGAGAGAGCGACAACAGTAGTAAACATGCATTAAAATTAATTTACACGAATACAAGCATGAGTAGGATATAATCCACCATGAACATAAATATCATGAAGGCTATGTTGATTTGATTCAACTACATGCGTGAACATGTGCCAAGTCGAGTCACTCAATTCATTCAAAGGAGGATACCATCTTATCATACCACATCATAATCATCTCAATAGCATGTTGGCACGCAAGGTAAACCATTATAACTCATAGCTAATCAAGCATGGCACAAGCAACTATAATCTCTAAATGTCATTGCAATTACGTTTACTTCATAATAGCTGAATCAGGAACGATGAATCATCATATTTACAAAAACAAGAGAGGTCGAGTTCATACCAGCTTTTCTCATCCCAATAAGTCCATCATATATCATCATTATTGCCTTTCACTTGCACGACCGAATGGTGTGTATAATAATAAGAGTGCACGTGCATTGGACTAAGCTGGAATCTGCAAGCATTCAACTCAAGAGAGAAGACAAGGCAATATGGGCTCTTGTTTAAATCAACAACGATGCATATAAGAGCCACTTCAACAATTTAATCATGGTCTTCTCCTACTGACCCCCAAAGAAAAGAAAAGAAAAATAAAAACTATTTACACGGGAAAGCTCCCAACAAGTAAAAAGAAGAACGGGAAATATTTTTGGGTTTTCTTTTTAATTCTACTACAAGCATGGAGAGTAGACTAACTAAATTTTTTTGTTTTTTTCTTAAGGTTTATTAAGCACACAAGAAGAAGGTAGGAAAAAGAAAATAAACTAGCATGGATATTACAGTGAAAGAGTATGAGCACCGACATCTAGCAATGAGTGTGTGTGAACATAAATGTAATGTCGGTGAGAAATACGTACTCCCCCAAGCTTAGGCTTTTGTCCTAAGTTGGTCTATTGCCGAGGATAGCCCGGCCGATACCCGTAGGTGTAGCTGGGTCAGTCGGCGATGCAATGACTACCGCCTCCTGAGCTGTAGCATGGCGTCGAGATGCCTCCGCTCTCCTCTCGTACTCATCTGCCTCCTCTCTGGTAATAATATATCTTCCTCTCGTCTGAAAATCAAAGAAGGCAGGAGCAGGAAGAGTAACACGGACAACATGCCGTTTGTTAAAGATTAGTCGATACTGGACAGGTGGTCCGGTCCTCTCAACAAACTGGTGGGAAAACATAGAGTCAAGATCTAAATAAGTAGGGGGTAACTCCATATCACCCTCACGAATGTCTACATCAAGGAAATTAGCTAAGCGGGTTGCATAAATTCCTCCGAAGAAATCTCCGTTATGTCTATTATGATGCAACCTACGAGCTACAATGGCTCCCATATGATAAGATTGGTCTCCTAACACAACACTTCTGAGAATGTTGAGATCAGGGGCACACATGTGACATGCTTCATCCTTAGCATTTATGCATCTACCAATGAAGAGAGCAAAATAATGTATAGCAGGAAAGTGAATGCTCCCTATAGTGGCTCGCGTTATATCCCTAGATTCCCCCACAGTTATTTTAGCAAGAAAATCTCTATATTCAGATTTAGGGGGATCCCTGATACTACCCCAAGATGGAAGTTTGCATGCAAGAGTGAAATCCTTTAAGTCCATGGTATAAGATTTGTCATAAAGGTCAAACATGACTGAAGGAGAATTACGCGAAGATGAAAACTCAAACCTCCCCTCAAATGAACTTGTGAGATCACGACATCGGGGATTTATCAGCTTCAAAGTCCTCAAGACCGGCATTACGCAAATATGCGTAGAATTCTTCTTTAATTCCCGCTTGATTCATAAAATTTTCCGAAGGCCATTCACAGGGCCTCACAAGAGCGTCTCTTGGTGGTTCCTCGTCAGCATCACGCATTGCAAGCCTGGGACCTTGCTTCCTTGAAGAACCACCTTGGAACATCTTCCTAAGCATATTGTTTTCTCTGAAAAATAATTCTGAAATTTTTAGTAACTTCAAACAAAAGTGAACCAACTTCAATAAAACTGATAGCAACTACTCATATAAGTGCCTAGAGCATATATCAAGCATTAGAACTACTTGGAACCATACAAATTTGACATGCAAGCTCAAGAACATGGTCACCTATGCAGCACAAATTTGCAATGAATGAAGCACTAGAACAAAAACTAATTGGACCAATGGAGGAGTCACATACCAAGGAACAATCTCCCCAAGCAGTTTTGCGAGAGGTGCTTTGAGAAAGGAGATCGAAAATCACAGCAAAAGCGGCTGGAGCACGAGCTTGAGTTGGTTTTTCGGGTTTGTGTGAGGCAGATGAAGAAGATGGGTGTAGGGATAAGTGGAGGAGGGCCACCGTGGGCCCATGAGGCAGGGGGTGCGCCCAGGGGGGTAGGGCGCGCCCTCCACCCTCGTGGCCAGGTGGCAGCTCCCATGTAATTTTTGCACGATAAATCCTCAAATATTCCCGAAAAAATCATATTAAATTGGCATGGCATTACGAGGACTTTTATTTTCGGGATATTTTTATATTGCAGGGATAAGTCAGGAAACAGACAGAAAATTACTATTTTACTTTATTTCTACTAAAGAACAGAGAATATAAAGAGGGTACAGTAGGTTGTGCTTCTAGTTTCATCCATCTCATGCTCATCAGGAAAGAATCCACTAACAAGGTTGATCAAGTCTTGTTAACAAACTCATTCCGATAATCATGGAACCGGAGAAATTTCGAATAACAATATGTTACCTCAACGGGGATATGGACATCCCCAATAATAAGTATATCATATTTCTTCTTGACAGTAGGGAGAGGAAATTCAAAACCTCCAAATATAATCGATGGAATTTTTCCAATAGAGTTGATACTATAAACTTGAGGTTGTTTCCTCGGAAAGTGTACCGTATGCTCATTACCATTAACATGAAAAGTGACATTGCCTTTGGTGCAATCAATAACGGCCCCTGCAGTATTAAGGAAAGGTCTTCCAAGAATAATAGACATACTATCATCCTCGGGAATATCAAGAATACCAAAGTCCGTTAAAATAGTAACGTTTGCAACCACAACAGGCACATCCTCACAAATACCGACAGGTATAGCAGTTGATTTATCAGCCATTTGCAAAGATATTTCAGTAGGTGTCAACTTATTCAAGTCAAGTCTACGATATAAAGAGAGAGGCATAACACTAACACCGGCTCCAAGATCACAAAAAGCAGTTTTAACATAATTTCTTTTAATGGAGCATGGTATAGTAGGTACTCTTGGATCTCCAAGTTTCTTTGGTATTCCACCCTTAAAAGTGTAATTAGAAAGCATGGTGGAAATTTCAGCTTCAGGTATCATTCTTTTATTAGTAATGATATCCTTCATATACTTAGCATAAGGATTTGTTTTGAGCACATCAGTTAATCGCATACGCAAAAAGATGGGTCTAATCATTTCAGCAAAGCGCTCAAAATCCTCATCATCCTTTTTCTTGGATGGTTTCGGAGGAAAAGGCATTGGTTTCTGAACCCATGGTTCCCTTTCTTTACCAAGTTTCCTAGCAACGAAGTCTCTTTTATCATAACGTTGATTCTTTGATTGTGGGTTATCAAGATCAACAAAGAGTTCAACTTCTACATCATTATCATTACTAGGTTGAGCATCATCATGAACATTATCATTAACATTTTCACTAGGTTCATGTTCATTACCAGATTGTGTTTCAGCATCAGACATAGAGATATCATTTGGATTATCAGGTGGTTTAGCAATAGATTCACTAGAAGTTTGCACAGTTCTATCATTTTTGTTTTTCTTCCTTTTAGAAGAACTAGGCATATCAATATTATTACTCTGAGAATCTTGCTCGATTCTCTTAGGGTGGCCTTCAGGATACAAAGGTTCCTGAGTCATTCTACCTGTTCTAGTAGCCACTCTAATAGCATAATCATTTTTCTTACTATTCATTTCATCAAGCACTTCTTTCTGAGCTTTAAGTACTTGTTCTACTTGAGTGGTAACCATAGAAGCATGTTTGCTAACAAGTTTAAGTTCACCTCTAATATTAGCCATATAATCACTCAAGCGTTTAATCATAAAGGTATTATGTTTTAATTGTCTACTAAAATAAGCACTAAAGTCATCTTGCTTAAACATAAAGTTATCAAACTCATCCAAGCACTGACTAGCAATTTTAGTAGGAGGGACTTCAGCTTTATAATACCTATAGAGAGAATTTACCTTTACTACCTGTGTCGGGATATCGGGAAGTTCTTCATTAAATAAGTAATTGAGATCATATACTTCTTCAACAGGCGGTAAATTAAGACCATGTATTTCTTCAATAGGAGGTAAATTCTTAACATCTTCAGCTTTAATACCGTTTTCTTTCATAGATTTGTTTGCTTCTTGCATATCTTCGGGACTGAGAAATAGAACACCTCTCTTCTTCGAAGTTGGTTTAGGAATAGGCTCAGTAATTGGCTCAGGAGGTGGCTCGGTAGGTGCCCAATTATTTTCATTTGCCAACATATTATTCAATAGAATTTCAGCGTCATCCGGTGTTCTTTCCCTGAAAAGAGAACCAGCACAACTATCCAGGTAATCTCTGGAAGCATCAGTTAGTCCATTACAAAAGATATCAAGTATGTCAGGTTTCTTAAGAGGATGATCAGGCAAAGCATTAAGTAACTTGAGAAGCCTCCCCCAAGCTTGTGGGAGACTCTCTTCTTCAATTTGCACAAAATTATATATATCCCTCAAAGCAGCTTGTTTCTTATGAGCAGGGAAATATTTAGCAGAGAAGTAATAAATCATATCCTGGGGACTTTGCACACAACCAGGATCAAGAGAATTAAACCATATCTTAGCATCACCCTTTAATGAGAACGGAAATATTTTGAGTAAATAAAGGTAGCGCGATCTCTCATTATTAGTAAACAGGGCAGCTATATCATTTGACTTAGTAAGATGTGCCACAACAGTTTCAGATTCATAGCCATCAAAAGGATCAGATTCAACCAAAGTAATTATATCTGGATCAACAGAAAAATCATAATAATCCTGATCAGGAACACAGATAGGTGAAGTAGCAAAAGCAGGGTCGGGTCTCATTCTATCTCTAAAAGATTCTTTACTCCATTTAACTAGCAACCTCTTAAGTTCAAGTCTATCCTGACAAGCAAGAACAGCTGCAGAAGATTCAACATTAAAGAGATAACCCTCAGGAATAGCAGGCATATTTTCGTCATCACTAACATCATCGTATTCAGGTTCAATAATTTCTCTTTCTCTAGACCTAGCAATTTGCTCATCAAGAAATTCACCAAGGGGCACAGTAGTATCAAGCATAGAAGTAGTTTCATCATAAGTATCATGCATAGCGAAGTGGCATCATCAATAACATGCGACATATCGAGCGAATAGCAGAAGCAGGTTTAGGTGTCGCTAGCTTACTCATAACAGAAGGTGAATCAAGTGCAAAGCTAGATGGCAGTTCCTTACCTCCCCTCGTAGTTGAGGGATAAATTGTTGTCTTAGCGTCTTTCAAGTTCTTCATAGTGTCCAGCAGATATAAATCCCAAGTGACTCAAAGAATAGAGCTATGCTCCCGGCAACGGCCTTGAAAAAGGTCTTGATAACCCACAAGTATAGGGGATCGCAACAGTTTTCGAGGGTAGAGTATTCAACCCAAATTTGTTGATTCTACACAAGGGGAGCCGAAGAATATTCTCAAGTATTAGCAGCTGAGTTGTCAATTCAACCACACCTGGAAACTTAGTATCTGCAGCAAAGTGTTTAGTAGCAAAGTAATATGATAGTGGTGGTAACGGTAACAAAAGTAAAGGCAGCAAAAGTAATGTTTTTGGTATTTTGTAGTGATTGTAACAGTAGCAAAGGAAAAGTAAATAAGCGAGAACCAGTATATGGAAAACTCCTAGGCACTGGATCAATGATGGATAATTATGCCGGATGTGGTTCGTCATGTAATAGTCATAACATAGGGTGACACAGAACTAGCTCCAGTTCATCAATGTAATGTAGGCATGTATTCCGTATATAGTCATACGTGCTTATGGAAAAGAACTTGCATGACATATTTTGTCCTACCCTCCCGTGGCAGCGTGGTCCTATTGGAAACTAAGGGATATTAAGGCCTCCTTTTAATAGAGAACCGGAACAAAGCATTAGCACATAGTGAATACATGAACTCCTCAAACTATGGTCATCACCGGAGTGGTCCTGATTATTGTCACTTGGGGTTGCGGATCATAACACATAGTAGGTGACTATAGACTTGCAAGATAGGATCAAGAACACACATATATTCATGAAAACATAATAGGTTCAGATCTGAAATCATGGCACTCGGGCCCTAATGACAAGCATTAAGCATAGCAAAGTCATAGCAATATCAATCTCAGAACATAATGGATACTAGGGATCAAACCCTAACAAAACTAACTCGATTACATGATAAATCTCATCCAACCCATCACCGTCCAGCAAGCTTCACGATGCAATTACTCACGCACGGCGGTGAGCATCATGAAATTGGTGATGGAGGATGGTTGATGATGACGACGGTGACGAATCCCCCTCTCCGGAGCCCCGAACGGACTCCAGATCAGCCCTCCCGAGAGAGATTAGGGCTTGGCGGCGGCTCCGTATCCTGAAACTCGATGAAACTTTCTCTCTGATTTTTTTCTCCCCGAAAGCCAATATATGGAGTTGGAGTTGGCGTCGGAGGGCCACCAGGGGGGCCACGAGGTAGGGGGCGCGCCCCCACCCTCGTGAGCAGGGTTTGGGCCCCCTGGTCTTCATCTTTGGTGAGGATTTTTTATTATTTTTTCTAAGGTGTTCCGTGGAGTTTCAGGTCATTCCGAGAACTTTTGTTTTCTGCACATAAAACAACATCACGACAATTCTGCTGAAAACAGCGTCAGTTCGGGTTAGTTCCATTCAAATCATACAAGTTAGAGTCCAAAACAAGGGCAAAAGTGTTTGGAAAAGTAGATACGACGGAGACGTATCACAGTGCTTAGTGATATGCTCGAAAACCCTCAACTACTTTCTCATATCCACATATGTCCTAAACCAAAAGTCAAACTCGGCCCTACCGATTCTTTCTAGCTGGCGCCACCGAGTTTAGATGTCATAGACACTGCCACAAACCCTAGGCAAATCGGTCTCACCGATAGGGATCTCGGTCTCACCGAGATGGGATTGTAATCTCTCTGTTTCCCTTCGTAACGTTTTGGTACCACCGAGATGAGCGATCGGTCCCACCGAGATTGCAATGTAAACTCCTGTTTCCTTTTTGTAACATTTCGGTCTCACCGAAATGAGCGAATCAGTCCCACCGAGTTTACTTCGACCAACTCTTTGGTGAGCTTATTACCAAAATCGGTCTCACAGAGTTTGTGTAATCGGTCTCACCAAGATTACGTTATGACCTAACACTAACCGTATCGGTCATACCGAGTTGCATGTCGGTCCCAATCGAAAATCCTAATGGTCACTAGATTTGCTGAATCGGACCGACCGAGTTTATCAATTCGGTCCCACCGAGTTTGGCAAGTTGTGTGTAATGGTTAGATTTTGTGTGGAGGCTATATATACCCCTCCACCTCCTCTTCATTCATGGAGAGAGCCATCAGAACAAACCTACACTTCCAACTTGTCGCTTTCTAAGAAGGAACCACCTACTCATGTGTTGAGGCCAAGATATTCCATTCCTACCATATGAATCTTGATCTCTAGCCTTCCCCAAGTTGCTTTCCACTCAAATATTCTTTCCACCAAATACAAATCCTGTGAGAGAGAGTTGAGTGTTGGGGAGACTATCATTTGAAGCACAAGAGCAAGGAGTTCATCATCAACACACCATTTGTTACTTCTTGAGAGTGGTGTCTCCTAGATTGGTAGGTGTCACTTGGGAGCCTCCGACAAGATTGTGGAGTTGAACCAAGGAGTTTGTAAGGGCAAGGAGATCGCCTACTTCGTGAAGATCTACCGCTAGTGAGGCAAGTCCTTCGTGGGCGACGACCATGGTGGGATAGACAAGGTTGCTTCTTCGTGGACCCTTCATGGGTGGAGCCCTCCGTGGACTCGCGCAACCGTTACCCTTCGTGGGTTCAAGTCTCCATCAACATGGATGTACAGTAGCACCACCTACCAGAACCACGACAAAAACATCCATGTCTCCAATTGCGTTTGAATTCTCTAAACTCTTCCCTTTACATTTCTTGCAAGTTGCATGCTTTACTTTCCGCTGCTCATATACTCTTTGCATGCTTGCTTGAATTGTGCTAAGATTGCTTGACTTGTGCTAAGATAGCTAAAATCTTCCAAAGACTAAAATTGGGAAAAAGATAAGTTTTTATTTGGTCAAGTAGTCTAATCACCCGCCCCCTCTAGACATACTTTCGATCCTACAAGTGGTATCAGAGCCAGGTTTCCATTTGCTTTGATTTCCATAGCTTTTGGTAGTCATAGCCTTGGTTTCACAACCTAGGAGATTATGGCGTCTAGCGAGGTAAATTATCATCGTAGAGGTCATTACTTTGATGGTACTAATTTTTCTAGTTGGAAGCATAAGATGAAAATGCATATTCTTGGACATAACCCCGCCGTTTGGGCTATTGTGTGTATTGGCTTGCAAGGTGAATTCTTTGATGGGAGAGAACCAAACCGTGAAGCTAGTGCGGAAGACTTGAAGATGCTGCAATACAATGCTCAAGCTTGTGATATCCTCTTCAACGGATTGTGCCCCGAAGAATTCAACAAAATCAGCCGTCTTGAGAATGCAAAAGAAATTTGGGACACTTTGATTGATATGCATGAAGGTACCGACTCCGTCAAGGAATCCAAGTTGGATGTGCTTCAAAGTCAACTTGACAAGTTCAAAATGAAGGATGGTGAAGGTGTTGCTGAAATGTACTCTAGGCTTGCTCTTATCACAAATGAGATTGCCGGCTTAGGAAGTGAAGAGATGACCGATAGATTCATCATCAAGAAGATCCTAAGAGCCTTGGATGGAAAATATGATACCGTGTGCACATTGATCCAAATGATGCCCAATTACAAAGATCTCAAGCCAACGAAAGTCACTGGAAGAATTGTTGCTCATGAGATGTCACTCAAGGATAAGGAGGAACTTCACAACAAGTCAAGTGGTGCTTACAAAGCCTCATGTGAAGCCCCCACATCATCAAGTGAGAAACAAACCTTCAATGAAGAATTGAGCTTAATGGTGAAGAACTTCAACAAGTTCTACAAGAATAGAAGCAAAGAGAGAAGCTCCAAGTCAAGGTCCTACAATGACAAAAGATCTTCCAGTCGAGAGCGCAATTGCTACAATTGTGGGAGACCCGGACACTATTCCAATGAGTGTACGACACCCCACAAAAGAAGAGAAGAATCACCCAAGAGGAGAAGTAGAAGAGAGGAATCACCACCAAGAGAGAGGAGGAGTAGAGATGATCGTTATGAATGAAGACCCTCACGGAGAAGCAAGGATTCGGAAAGGAAGGACAAGTCATCAAGGAGCTACACAAAACGAAGACATCAAGCTCATGTTGGTGAATGGGTATCCGGCTCCGACTCCGACAATCACTCCGAGAGAAGCTATCACTCCGACTCCGAATATACTCAATATGAAGGTGTTGCCGGTCTAGCACTTGCGTCAACCAACTCCTATGAAATATTTGATTCACCTAATGAAGGAATTGGAAGATGCTTCATGGCTAAAGGCCCAAAGGTAACACGCCCCGAGTATGTTGATTTCAATAGTGATGAAGATGACTTGCTAGGTGATGATGATTTACTTGTTGACAACTCTAGTGATGAATACTATGATGAAACGTCAATTAATCATGCTAATCAAGATAAAATGAATGACAATGATAAGGAGAAGATTGAGCTTCTAACTAAAGAACTAAACACTCTTAAGTTATCTCATGAAACTATCTTAGAAGATCATCGAGAACTTTTAAGGACTCATGAGAAGTTATGCTTTGAAAAGCTCAATCTTGAGCAAGAGCATGAGTTCTTAAAGGCAATCAATGATCATCTTCGTAAGAAAATTTCTTCTTACATTGCCAAGCGTTTACTCTTATCTACTTACATGCCTCAAGTCAAGTCCATTAACAAAAACAAGAAGGATTCTTCCTCTAGTAGTAACAATAATCATGCTAATCAAATGTTGTGGCTTCTAGTAGTTCTCTTGATTCCACTAATGATTCTCTTAGCCAAGTTACACTTGAGCAAGAAAATAGCTTATTGAAGGGAATTATAGAGAAAGGTGTTTACAAGAGCCTTGCCAGGAGTAAGCAATTTGAGGAAATTGTACGCAAGCAAGGAAGGAACCGGAAGAACCAAGGTGTTGGTTTTGAACGAAAGTTCAATGCCAATGGAGTTGAGTGGGAAGAAGATCATATCCCAAGACGAAGTTTGTTCCTCAACAAGAGAAGTATGATCCTACTTCTTTCAAAGGGACACAAGCTCAAGATGATCTTCCACCACAAGACCACAAGCAAAAAGGCAAGGACAAGCTTCAAGAGGAGATTGATGCATTTGAAGAAGCTCCTAAGGCCTTGGTCAAGTGGGTTCCCAAGACTACGACAAGTTCTACTTCATCAAGTACGACTACAACTCCAAGGATTCCCATCAAGATGATGTGGACCCCGAAGAAGAAGAACTAGAGAGTTCTTGAGGGTGACTCCGCCAACATATTTCACACATATCATTTTGGCAACAACAAGTGCAATCAACTTCCACATCTTGCACTAGTTCAAGGAGTCACAAACCCTCTTGTTGGTAAGACAAGGGACAAGGTAATCTAATGCTTTCATAGACATCATCTTGTGTGTGCATCACTCTATGTCGATGGATATCCTTGTTTGTTCCTTGTGGGACTAACCTGTGTAGGTATTGAAAGTGCAACTCACTCCAAAGGATAACTCCAAATGATCTTCATCAACATTGAGCATCCACATCTTCACCACCTACATGAAGTCATCATCGAAAAAACCAAGGTTAGTTCATCCCTCTAAGGGGGGATCTCACATCTAAGGGGAGCTTAACTCTAAGAATTGAGTTAAAGCAACTCTAATGGTGTGAACACATCAATGCATTATGTAAAAGTGGTACCCCACTTGAGCTTAAACGATGAGTATGACCTATGATCAAATGTTCTCATTTGACTCCTAAGTCAATATACTCATATATAGATGACCTAGTCATCGCCAATTGTTTGATAGATGCTAGAATTGTTTGTGCATGCTTTGTCACATATTTCACTTGCTATTTTATTGTGTGAGCATGTTGGTTCCATATTTTACTCATTCGAGGACATCCACTTGTTGTTTGATTGATTGGTTTCTTTTTCTTTTGCCAAGTGGATGGACAAGAATGCCTAAGAACCTTCTCTAGCTATCTATGCTTTTCTTGTCTCAAACTCTCTTCATGCTACATCACAAAATTTGATCAAGTCAGATTCGAACCACTCTGTGTGAGGAGCACTCGGAGTCCCCGATTCATCATAGACTTAAACTTCCAAAACTTTTATGTGCGTTTCGGTCTGACCGATTCCTCCATTTCGGTCATACCGAGATCACTAAGTCGATCTAGGTTTTCAATCTCGGTGCAACCGATTTGAACTTTTCGGTCACACCGAGTTCTTTATGTATCAGCGATTATGCATCTTGGTGCCACCGAGTTTTTCCACTTGGTCACACCTTGTGGTCGGGATATATATACTCACGGGCAAAAATTTGGAAACTTTCTCCAAACCCCTTCGCCCGCGCATAGCTCGCTCTGCCTCCAGGGTCTCCGGATCGTCCTCATCGTCGCCAGCCGCCTCCAGTCACTGGTCTCCGCCAAAGTCAACGAAATTCACCCCCGCCGTTGCCGCCGTAGCGAGTTCATCGCCAAGCTAGGGTATTGACTCGATCACAGTGCTATCCCCGTCCGATTCCTAGCGCATTGTGTTCATCATGATTCTTGCCACGATTGAAACTATTCTATCCAGTCAAAACAATCCATAGTTTAGAAGTGAACTAAAAATTTTGGGTTAGGTTTCCGCCGAAACCATCTCGGACCCACCGAGTTGCAGAACTCGGTTCCACCGATTCGGCTAAGGCCATTGCACAAGTGATTCTCGGTCTGACCGAGAATTGCAAATCGGTGTGACTGAGTTCAGGACTTTGTGAAATCCTAGCAGTCTCGGTGCCACCGAACTGTGACTCGGTCTGACCGAGTTCACTAGTTTAGGTTCCAAAACCTGCTTCGGTATCACCGAGTTTGCAAATCGGTTGATCTGAAATGCTTTCTATGAAAAAATAAAACTAAGTTTTTGACTCATTCTTTTGCAAAAATCTCTGTATTTTGTGATGCTCAACCACTCTATCTCATCTATATCTATTCACAGGGTCTACAGTCAGTGTGTGCAACATGTTTGATCAAAGTGACAGCCAGAACAAGTTAGAGGAGCAGATTCAGATGAGCGAGGGCACTAGTCCCTCTAGCAGCTCTGATGAGGGTAGCAGGAGCACTCCAAGCAACTTACCCAAAGCTGCCACCAGGACAAGAAAGAAGAGAACCTCAGAATCTGAGATGAAGACTATGTGGTAGTAGAGGATGAGGCCACTTCCAAGAAGAAAGTGCTCAAAAAGGAGTATGGCACAGCTGCTGCCACCAAGCCTGGTATGAAGACCAAAGTACCTGCCAAAAGGATTCCCATGTCTAAAGCCAGAGCCTCCACTCAAGCATCATTGGAATCTGAACCCAAAGAGGCTTCTTTGAAGGAAGAAGAGGAAGGAAAGGGTCAAGAAGACCATGGCCAGAGTTATTGGAAAGCCTTCCATGATGGAAGAGGAGGAAGAAGAAGAGGTTGTCGCAACAGACACCAAGGCTCGAAGCTTATGGGTGATGCTATCAGACAGGGCCGCATCATCAAAGCCCAAAGAAGCACCCAAAGCTGCCTCCAAACCCAAGACTGTACCTAAGAGGAGTACCAGGAACATTCCAAATTTCTGAGAAGAACAAGGCTCCAATGCACAAATTGTTCTTGAGGAAGAAGATGATGAGACACATGTCTTGAGAAAATTGAAGCCGAAAATCCCAGATCATAATGATGCTCATCCTGTAGCTGAGAACATGAAGATCAGGAGAGACTCATGATTGAGGCTATGGAGAGAGTCGGATCCATATGCCACCAGAAGGAGGACTGCTGTTGACTACAGGTTCCACACAAAGGAACAACATAATTTCTATGAGACAGTGTTGTTGGACAAGAAGCCTATAGTGTGTGACATGAGGTGGGTGGACTGGACCTACATGAAGGAGAATGAAGAACACTATCCTGGTGTGTATGACAGCTTCAGCGCTTGTGGAGTGGCAGACTTTGTTGGGCAGAAGCTCACAAAGTGGAATGATGAGCTCATAATGCAATTCTACTCCACAACACACTTCTATCCAGATGGCAGGATAGTATGGATGTCTGAAGGTACAAGGTACCAATCAACTATTGAGGAATGGGCAAATCTGATCAATGCACCTAAGGAGGAAGAGGATGACTTGGATGTCTATGCCAAGAAGAAGATGGATCACAGCTCTATGGCACATATGTACAAGGAGATCCCAGATGCTGCAGTTGAGAAACATAAGTTTGGATCTGTACATTATCTTCTGTCAGGACTGCCAACCATTAACTGGATCCTTAGGCATACTCTCTTGTCCAAGTCAGGTGATCACAACATGATCAGAGGCCATGCAATAAACTTGCTACACCTATTTGATGTGCCACAGAAGTTCATGGTCATGAGCCTTATAGTTGAGACTATCAAGAGGACAACTGCTGACCAAAAGAGGAGTTGTGGATATGCCCCACCGGATCCAGGAGTTGATTAACTCCAAGATGGGCACGAGCACATACCTGTTGGATAAGGAGCATATGCCTATCTATCCAGACTTTGAGGACAACCAAGTGGTTATGGATGAAGATGAACCATCTTCAGTGCAAGCACAAGCTAAGAAGGAGAAGGCAAGGACTGAGAAGGTTGCCAAGATGCCAACAATGGCAGAGGCATCTCAGTACTTTCTGAAGAGAAAACAAGATCAGCTAGGCTACTTGATTGCATCCACTCTGAGGATTGAGAAGGGGCTGGCCACCTTGACTCGAAACCAGGAGAGCTTGGAGAGGATCATGGAGCAGAAGTTCTATGACATGGATGTGAAGGTCACTGAGATCCAGTCTGTTGTTGAGAAGCTTCAGGATGATATGCAGGAGAGGAAGGGCAAGACAATCACATATGCATTTGCCAGAGTGCCTAGAGCTCAGAGATCAGCAGTGCAGTGATGCGAGACACGAGCCACTTCATACGCACCATTCTGACTCCAGTGCAACCAGCTTCAAAGACCTACATCTCCAGCTCCATCTACATCAATGATGCTTTTCGTCCTTGGCGCTGTCTACACCACCACCTGAAGATCAAGCCTAAGAGACGATTTAGTACTATGCATTTTGTATGAACTTTTTGGTAACTTGTTGCCAACGGGGGAGAAAAATGTATAGATCATAGGCTTCGAGAGAGAGTGTTGCTTTTTATTCTCTCTTGCTTTGGTGGTTGAACTTTATTTGCTTGTTTGAGATACATTATGCCTGTGTGATACCTGGATGATCACATGTTTGATCATATGCTACATTTATGCTTGTTGGATGACATTATCTCGTTTATCTCTATATGATCATTCACTTTGCTTGGTGATGAGTGCATGTATTCAATCATTATCATTTTGAGCGCACCACCAAGATGTATGTGACATGGAAGAGTTACCCATGAGCCTAACTCCTTGTGCATTTGCAGTCTGTAGCGACCAGACCCGAATGGATCTAGTGCTCTGTGCTCAGTGTCATCCCTGGATCAGTAATGCTGACACCACACAGTACTTCGAAGGATTTATAGCAGAGTAGCAATCACACACTTATTACATCGTTGTCCACAAGGGAACTTAATACAATAATATGGCTTAAGGCCATTTAATATTAACAGCGGAAGGCTTGGAAAAAGAGTGAGTCCATCAACTCCAACGGCATCACTGAGTATAGAACCACGACCTAACACCTTACTCGACGTCTGAAAGAAAATGCATAGCGTAAAAAGTTGCAGCCCGAAAACGGTCAAGACATGGAATATCTGGCAATGTAACACATAGAGAGTAATGAAGCAATAAGCCTATACTACATGCATATATGGCTGGTGGTAAGGCTCTCTGATTTACATTTTTGCATAAAGCTGATTTTTCCCTACATCAAAGGAATAATTTTATTTAACTATCATGGTGGTTGTTAAACATTGAGAATGGTTGACAAGATCCTCAATCCCAATTAAAAAGTACTCATCAAAACCCAAACAAATTATATTAAGTAACGTGATGAGATCAACAGGATAATCCAAGAACTAGATACTCAAGATTTGTCCATAACCGGGGACACGGCTAATCATGATTAGTTTATACACTCTGCAGAGGTTTGCGCACTTTTCCCCACAAGACTCGATCGCCTCCGCTTGGTTCTCGCACTACATGGTGTTTGAGAAGCGGATGACCGAGACATAGTCTTTCGAGCGCTTAGCACCTTACATGTGGGTAGACCGTACCAACCTATATCCCCTACATCAGCTAGCCTACCCGTAAGAGTTCGCACAACTTAGTCAACTACGCCAGAGCCCATAATTGGCTTGTGGCTGCACACGGAAGTTTCCAGTTTGAATAATCTTATGATCCCTTAGAGCACAGGTGGCGGTCCAGAAGAAATCTGAGCAAGTCTGATGGAAACCAGGTGCCTCAATCCACCCAGATGTGTGTTTAGGTTGCCACCTTAGATAAACCTTAATTAACAATCTCACATCTGTCATGGATATTCACTCACCCAATCCACGTCTACTAGCATAGCATGGCATGGTCAAGCAAGCGTAGAAGTAACTCCCAAGGTTTCATAAGTAAAAGCAGGTAATAGGTACTACCTCAATCTACTTCCCATCCCACAATTTAATTAGATCCTACACATGCAAGTGTTTGAGGGTTTGATCTAATGCAATAAAAGCTGGGTAGTAGAAAAGTATGATCAAAGTGTTACTTGCCTTCTTGATGATCCATGAGTCCTAGAGATTCAAGTAACAAGCGGCGCACTCCGGGTGATCTAACGCTTGAGACAAACAACAAGCATACAATAAGTACTCATCTAATGCGAAATCTCGAATAAAAGATCTAACCAGATAGTTCAACTTAAGAACCCTGGTTGCAAAAGAATCGAATCAAATAAAGCATCGAAAGTCGGAACTCGAGAGAGAAACGACTCGGTTTAGCAAATCTGAAACTAGGTCAAAATTTTACAGTAGCAAAACTCTGTGTAAGTAGGTTAGTCGAACGGCGGTTTCGTTCTGAAACTCAGCGCTTGAATCACCTGATTAGATAAACGAGCAAGAAATAAAACAGATTTGAAAATCGACCGAAATCGAATCGAAAAATAACGGATTAAATCCGATTTAAAAGAAAAGCGACGAACGGATTAAATAACGGACGTTCGTTAACAGAACTAATCCAACGAACGCGTTCATTGAAACGAACGGGTCGGTGAACGTTCACTAAATAAGAAAACCGAAAAAAAATAAAACCATCTAGGTTTAAAAAAAACCGAACATCTTTTTTTTTAAATAAACCGGATCGGGTCGGGCGACGGCTACCTCGGTGATCGCCAAGGGCTCCGGGCGGCGGCTCAAGTGGTCGGGCGAGGTCGGCGGGTGGCGGCGGGTCGGAGGGGCGACGAGGGCGGCGGGGTGCTCGGCGACGGCGGCGACGCCCTCGGGCGGCTCGGCTTGGGGCGGCGATGGCGGGCGAGGTGAGGAGAGAGGGGTCCGCGAGGTTAAATAGGAGGCGCTCCGGCTTGGGGAAGGGGAACGGGAGCCGGGCGGAGCCGGACTCGGCGGCGGCGCGGCTGCCCCAGCGGACTTCATGTGGCGGCGCGCGAGGGAGAGGGAGGCGGGCGCTGGGCCGGCTGGGCCGGGCCTTGGCCTGGCGTTTTTTTTAAAACAAAACGAATTTAAAAAAATATCAAACGAACTCCGATTTAAATAAAACAAATTTTCCCCGACTCCTAAAAATAGGTCGAACAAAAAGAACTTTAAAAACGGCAAACATGCATAATATTTTTAAAATGCTCATTTTTGCCTAAGCAAAATAAATCTTTCAAAACCAAATTTGATTTATTTATAATATCTTCATTTTTCCTAAATATTGGGAAAGTCATATTATTCCCTCTCTTGAGATTTTTATAGGAAAAACTTTATGAAGATAATTAAATAAATCCAATGATCCTATTTTCAAATTTGAGAAATCCCAAATATGAAAATAATGAAACTTCCAACTCTCTCCGAGGGTCCTTGAGTTGCATGAAATTTCCTAGGATCGAAAAAATGCGAGAAAAATGATATGCATGATGACCTAATGTATAACATTCCAAATTGAAAATTTGGGATGTTACAAACCTACCCCCTTAAGATGAATCTCGCCCTCGAGATTCGGGTTGGCTAGAAAATAGGTGAGGGTGGTCCCTGAGCAAAACTTCCTCTCTTTCCCGGTGGCTTCATCCTCGGTGTGGTGGCTCCTTGAACTTTGCAAAACTTGATAACCTTGCTGCGGGTAACTCTGCTGGCATAATCGAGAATCTTAACCGGTTTTCCTCGTATGTCAAATCATCCTGCAATGAATTGCTTCCGGTGGCACTTTGTGTCTCTTAACGGTACCTCTGCTATTTCGGGGTGACATTTCTTCAATCGAGAAACATGGAATACATCATGAACTCTGACAGGCCTTCCAGTAATTCCAACTTATAAGCAACTTCTCCCATGCGTTGCAAAATCTTATACGGTCCAACGAAACGGGTGCTAACTTTCCTTTAACTCCAAAACGCTTAACTCCTCAAGCGGGGATACTCTGAGATATACTCTGTCTCCAACTTCATACTCAATCGCTGCGCTTTGAATCGGCATAGCTCTTACATGCAGGTGGGCTACCTTGAGCACATCTCGAATCAACTTAACTTTCTGTTAGACTCCTTAATCAAATCTGGTCCAAACAATCGACGATCTCAGTTTAGTCCCATAACAACGGTGTCCTGCACCTTCTTCCATACAAAGCCTCGAAAGGTGCCATCTTCAAGCTGGTTTGGTAACTGTTGTTGTCGGAAAATTCTGCATACGGCAAATTGCCATCCCAGCTAGATCCATAATCTAGGGCACAAGCTCTCAAAGCATGTCCTCCAAAATCTGATTGACTCTCTCGAGTGCATCCATCGATGCTGTGGGTGGAAAGTTGTCTTGAATTCCAATCAGGTTCCCAATGTTTCGTGCAAGCTGGTTCCAAAATTTCGAGGTAAAGCGGGTTCCTCTATCGTCTGATGCTCCTCGGAACTCCGTGTAAGCACACAATTCTGGTCATGTATATCTTTGCCAACTTAGCACTGCTATAGGTAGTCTTGATCGGAATAAAATGAGCTACCTTTGTTAAGCGGTCGACTATAACCCAAATCGAGTCATATCCTGAGCGAGTCTTTGGCAATCCGTGATAAAATCCATGCCTAGTTTATCCCACTTCCATTCGGGTATCGGCAATGGTTGTAACAATCCTGCCGGCTTCGATGTTACGCCTTTACTTTCGACATACATACATCGCAAACTGCTACATACTCCATAATATCCTTCTTCATTCCGGTCCACGGAAAGTATTCTTCAAATCCAAGTACATCTTGGTATTCCTGGGTGAATCGAATAGGGTGAATCATGAGCTTCTTGTAAAATCAACTTCACGATCTCCGGGTCATTGGGCACATAAACACGGTCTTCAAACCATAGGGTATCGTGCTCATCCTCACGAAATCCTTTAGCTTTTCCTTTGCTCATTTTCTCCTTTATAGAGGCAACTTCCTTATCCGCCTTTTGGGCTTCTCCGATTTTGTCCATCGGTGTTGACTGAATTTCCAATGCCGCTACATAGCCTCTCGGAACTATTTCCAAACATAGCTCTCGAAGGTCCTCGGCCAACTCATTGGGTATTCCTCCCATCATTAGGGTATTGACGTGGCTCTTACGGCTCAATAAATGCCTTTCGACATTAGCCTTCCGGGTGATAATGCAATCTCATGTCATAATCCTTGATAAGCTCTAACCATCTCCTTTGTCTGAGATTCAATTTCATACGTGTGAAGATGTACTTCAAACTCTTGTGATCCGTATATACTTCACAATGATTTCCAATGAGAAAATGTCTCCATGTCTTCGTGGCATGCACAACGGCAATGACTAACTCCAAATCATGAGTGGCATAATTCAACTCATGGGGCTTAAGTTGTCGTGAAGCATCTGAAACAACTCTTCCTTCTGCATAAGCACTGCTCCAAGTCCTCGGCGTGAAGCGCCGCAATACACCTCATAATCCTTAGTCCGATCTGGCAATATCAAAACTGGTGAGGTAACCAATCTTTTCTTCAACTCTGAAAACTTGCCTCACAGTCCTCGGTCCATATGAATCTGTTTTCCTTCTTCAACAATTCTGTCATAGGCTTGGCAATCCTTGAGAAATTCTCAATGAACCTTCGGTAGTATCCTGCGAGTCCAAGGAAACTCGAATCTCTCCAACTGTCGTTGGTGCTTCCCATTTGGTTACGGTCTCAACTTTTGTGGGGTCAACTGCTATTCCTTCTCCGGATATAACATGTCCGAGAAATCCAACTTCCTTTAACCAAAACTCACATTTGCTTTGAACTTGGCATACAAGCTGGTGTTCCTCGGTTTCTCCAAAACCAATCGCAAATGTTCCTTGTGTTCCTCTTCATTCTTGAGAAAATCAAAATGTCATCAATGAACACCACGACGAACTTATCCAAAAACTCCATAAACACTTTGTTCATCAGGTTCATGAAATAGGCTGGTGCGTTAGTCGATCCAAATGACATAACGGTATACTCGTATAGTCCATATCTCGTGGTAAATGCTGTCTTGGGTATGTCCTGCTCCCGAATCTTCAATCGATGGTACCACGATCGCAAGTCGATCTTGGAAAACACCTTGGCTCCTTGCAAGCGATCAAACAGATCATTTATCATAGGTAGTGGGTACTTGTTCTTGATTGTTACTTCATTCAATCCACGATAATCAACAACCATTCTTAACGATCCATCCTTCTTCTCCACTAGCAAAACGGGTGATCCCCAAGGTGAAGAGCTTGGGCGTATAAAACCTTTTTCCAAAAGCTCCTTAATCTGCTTCTTGATTTCCGCCAAATCCTGTGCTGGCATCCTATACGGTCGCTTTGATATCGGGCCTGTTCCTGGCAACAGCTCGATCAAAACTCAATGTCTCTATCCGGTGGCATTCACGGCAACTCTTAGGAAATACATCGGGAAAATCCTTCACCATCGGTACTTCTTCTGTACCACTCTGATAAGCAATTAACTTGTGCTCTCCTCGGCTCGTGCCGTGATACATACTTAATCCTTCTTCCTTGGTGTGGTGAGCAAAATTGATCTAGTGGAGCAATCAATGTTTCCTCCATACCTTGATAACCAATCCATACCTAATATCACATCCAATCCTTGGGATTCGAACTATTAGGTGCGAGGGAAAACATAGTGTCCAATCCTTAATGGCGGTCGATCACACCATTTACTAGCCATGTACTCTGCTCGGGTGAGGTTACTAGCATGGGTGACCTAAGGGCTTGGGTTGGTAACTTGTACTTATCCACAAATCCCCTTGATATGTATGAATGCGATGCACCAAGATCGAAAAGAACAACCGCAGATAAATGACTTAACCAAAAACTTACCGATTCGTTTGCATCAGTGATCTTCAATCTCCTCCACTTCAATGTGGTTCACCTGTCCCCTATTGAAAGGGTTGGGCTTCTTTCGAGCTTCCATTGCCATTTCCATTCTGGCATACGGACGATCATTTGCATAATGCCGATCTTGCGGCACTTAAAACAAGTAATATGACTCAGGTCTACTTTAGATGGTGTTGACGGGTTGGTGCGATTACGTAATTGCTTCCTCCATTCCGTTCCCATTCTTGGTGCTATTATGGTTATGCTGAATTACCTCCTCCATGGGTATCTTTGAAACTGAATTCCTGATTTAGGGGTATAACGAGGTTTCTTTGAGCTCGAGTTATACTTCCCTTGCCCATACTTCCGCCACGGTTCTCAATTTCTTTGCTGCTTTCCTTCAATCATGAGGGCTCGGTCTACTAACTCCTGGTAGTTATTGAAACTGGCTACCATCAACGGCATCTGAACTCATCATTCAGTCCTTCTAGAAACTTCTCTGTTTAGCTGCATCGAGTAACGTCATCCGGGGCATAACGTGCTAGTTTACTAAAGTCATCCACGTCTTGTGCCATGATCCTTCCTCCTTGGCGTAAGTTGCGAAACTCACGCTTCTTCATGGCCATAGCTCCTGCTGAAACATGGGCGGTCTGGCTTCTTGAAATTGATCCCATGTGGCGGTGTCTACTGTGGTAAGTGGTGTGAAATTCTCCCACCATGCTGCTACGGGTCCTTCAAGCTGATGTCTTTGCCAAACTTCACTCTTTCTCCATCCGTGCATCCTGCAGTGGTCAGCTCCCTTCCTATCTTGCGGAGCCAGTCATCTGCTACAATTGGCTCGGTGCTACTGGAATACACCGGCAGGTTTAGTCTAAGGAAACGAGTCAGATGATCCGCGGGTGGTGGTGGCGGTGGGTTGTTGTTGTTGTTGTTGTTGTTGTTGTTGCCCTGGTTTTGCACCAATGTTTGAATCAGGGTATTCTGCTGTTGGATCAGTTGGGTGATTTCTGGCGGGAAAACGAATCCGGGGTCGCATCTCGGAGGCATCTGATGGGTTTAGAAAAGATGAGAATTTAGAATAGAATGAGGTCTAAGGGGAATCACTACCCAATGCACATGAGCAAATACACACAAAATCACTTCCTTCAATCAAACAAAGGCTTACAACGATCTAACTATCGCAAAAGTGCGTGTACTATAATGTTTACATGGAGGGAATACTACTAATATGTGGGGGACTTCTACTAATTTGAACCGGTGGAAGACTCCATAATGTACTGCTCGACTTCGTCTTCAAAGTCGGGTTCACTTGGATCCGAATCGGTGTCGTCGATGTTGATGTAGTCGCTTGGGCAATCGACATCTTGGTCTTCATTCTAGCGCCAACTTCTTCTTGAGTTCTTCAATCTCGTACTTAAGATCGTTATTGTGTCTTGCTAGAGCTACGATCTCGTCCATATAGTCCTTGCGAGTTGTCTTTAGTTCTTCTTCAAGCTCGATGATCCTTCCTTTTGCATTCTGCAACTCCAACATATCATTGCACATCCGGTTCTCTGGCGTCGAATGTCTGGTTTAACTCTGGATGAATGCTGCAATGGATCTATCCTTCTTGGTGCTGACGACGTCCCATTTGTCATCTCGGCGTCCGCAAATCTGGTAAATTGTGTCCTTGAGGTATTCTTGATAAACTTCTCCAATGCGTCCCATGGTGATGTGAGCTGCCATGCTCTTTCCCAGACTCCAAGTTGGTGCACTAAAAACACTATCTATAGGCTTGGTGATTGGGTGAACGTCCTTCTGGAACGTGGCGTGAATCTTCCAGCGCTCCACTTGAGTGAGTGGCGTTGAAAGTCCGGTGAAGCTTGGTAATCCAATGTTCGGTGCTTGGTAACTTCCTTCAAGTGAAATCCAAAAGGTGTGCCTTCATCCGGTTGGGTGTACTTGATCTTCGTGTAAAATCATCCTAAAGAGAGTAGAAAAGATGAGGAGTTAGAAAATAGGAAGAGAATAGTGATCTATGGCTTTATCTTAGTGGTCGTGTCCTCACGGTCGTGTGTGCTCGATACCATTCTGTAGCGACCGGACCGAATGGATCTAGTGCTCGCGTGCTCAGTGTCATCCTGGATCGAATGTCGACACCACACGATTACTTGAAGGATTTATAGCGAGTAGCAATCACACACTTATTACATCGTTGTCCACAAGGGAACTTAATACAATAATATGGCTTAAGGCCATTTAATAATAACAGCGGAAGGCTTGGAAAACGAGTGAGTCCATCAACTCCAACGGCAGAGTATAGAACCACGACCTAACACCTTACTCGACGTCTGAAAAGTGCATAGCGTAAAAGTTGCAGCAAACGGGTCAAGACACATGGAATATCTTTGGCAATGTAACACATAGAGAGTAATGAAGCAATAAGCCTATACTACATGCATATATGGCTGGTGGTAAGGCTCTCTGATTTACATTTTTGCATAAAGCTGATTTTTCCCTACATCAAAGGAATAATTTTATTTAACTATCATGGTGGTTGTTAAACATTGAGAATGGTTGACAGCATCCTCAATCCCAATTAAAAAGTACTCATCAAAACCCAAACAAATTATATTAAGTAACGTGATGAGATCAACAGGATAATCCAAGAACTAGATACTCAAGATTTGTCCATAACCGGGGACACGGCTAATCATGATTAGTTTATACACTCTGCAGAGGTTTGCACTTTTCCCCACAAGACTCGATCGCCTCCGCTTGGTTCTCGCACTACATGGTGTTTGAGAAGCGGATGGCCGAGACATAGTCTTTCGTAAGCGCTAGCACCTTACATGTGGGTAGACCGTACCAACCTATATCCCCTACATCAGCTAGCCTACCCGTAAGAGTTCGCACAACTTAGTCAACTACGCCATGAGCCCATAATTGGCTTGTGGCTGCACGGAAGTTTCAGTTTGAATAATCTTATGATCCCTTAGAGCACGGGTGGCGGTCCGAAGAAATACGAGCAAGTCTGATAGAAACCAGGTGCCTCAATCCACCCAGATGTGTGTTTAGGTTGCCACCTTAGATAAACCTTAATTAACAATCTCACATCTGTCATGGATATTCACTCACCCAATCCACGTCTACTAGCATAGCATGGCATGGTCAAGCAAACGTAGAAGTAACTCCCAAGGTTTCATAAGTAAAAGCAGTGTAATAGGTACTACCTCAATCTACTTCCCATCCCACAATTTAATTAGATCCTACACATGCAAGTGTTTGAGGGTTTGATCTAATGCAATAAAAGCTGGGTAGTAGAAAAGTATGATCAAAGTGTTACTTGCCTTCTTGATGATCCATGAGTCCTAGAGATTGAAGTAACAAGCGGCGCACTCGGGTGATCTAACGCAGACAAACAACAAGCATACAATAAGTACTCATCTAATGCACAGGAAATCTCGAATAAAAGATCTAACCAGATAGTTCAACTTAAGAACCACAGTTGCAAAAGAATCGAATCAAATAAAGCATCGAAAGTCGGAACTCGAGAGAGAACGACTCGGTTTAGCAAATCTGAAACTAGGTCAAAATTTTACAGTAGCAAAACTCTGTGTAAGTAGGTTAGTCGAACGGCGGTTTCGTTCTGAAACTCCAGCGCTTGAATCACGATTCCGATAAGCGAGCAAGAAATAAAACAGATTTGAAAATCAGATCAGAAATCGAATCTGAAAAATAACGGATTAAATCCGATTTAAAAGAAAAACGACGAACGGATTAAATAACGGACGTTAGATTAGCAGAACTAATCCAACGAGCGTGTTCATTGAAACGAACGGGTCGGTGAACGTTCACTAAATAAGAAAACCGAAAAAAATAAAACCATCTAGGTTTTAAAAAAAACCGAACATCTTTTTTTTAAAATAAACCGGATCGGGTCGGGCGACGGCTACCTCTGGTGATCGCCGGCGGGGCTCCGGGCGGCGGCTCCGGCGGGTCGGGCGAGGTCGGCGGGTGGCGAGGTCGGGAGGCGACGAGGCGGCGGGGTGCTCGAGGCGGCAGCAACGGCTCGGCTTAAGGGGTGATGGCGGGCGAGTGAGGAGAGAGGGGGTCCGTGAGGTTAAATAGGAGGCGCTCGGCTTGGGAAGGGGCAACGAGCCGGGCGGAGCCGGGACTCGGCGGCGGCGTGGCGGGCGTCCCGAAGCGGGACTTCAGGCGGCGTCTTGTGAGAGGAGAGGCGGGCGCTGGGCCGGGCCTGGCTGGCTGGCTGGGCCTTGGGCCTGTGGGGGCGCGTTTTTTTTAAAACAAAACGAATTTAAAAATATATCAAACGAACTCCGATTTAAATAAAACAAATTTTCCCCGACTCCTAAATATGAGTCGAACAAAAAGAACTTTAAAAACGGCAAACATGCATAATATTTTTAAAATGCTCATTTTTGCCTAAGCAAAATAAATCTTTCAAAAACCAAATTTGATTTATTTATAATATCTTCATTTTTCCTAAATATTGGGAAAGTCATATTATTCCCTCTCTTGAGATTTTTATAGGAAAAACTTTATGAAGATAATTAAATAAATCAATGATCCTATTTTCAAATTTGAGAAATCCCAAATATGAAAATAATGAAACTTCCAACTCTCTCCGAGGGTCCTTGAGTTGCATGAAATTTCCTAGGATCGGAAAAATGCGAGAAAAATGATATGCATGATGACCTAATGTATAACATTCCAAATTGAAAATTTAGGATGTTACACAGTCCAAAGCAAATCTTAAACTATGCACAAATTTAGGGGGAGCTCTTGCTTATCACATACTTCTCAAAGCGACAATGTTTTTCACTCTTATTATCATTTGTCGAAGCTTTGATCTATATGTTGTCATCAATTACCAAAAGGGGAGATTGAAAGTGCAACTATCCCTAGGTGGTTTTGGTAATTCCTAACAACATATAGCTCATTGAGCTAACATCATTCCAAGATGAATATTTCAGAAAAAGCTCAATGGATGGCATGGCATGGATGAGAAAAGTGGATCCCTCAAAATGCTAAGGATAAAAGGATTAGCTCAAGCTCAAAAGCTCAAGACTCTACATTTTATATTTTAGTGATCCAAGATCACATTGAGTCTATAGGAAAAGCCAATACTATCAAGGAGGGATGAGGTGTTGCTTAATGAGTTTCTTGCTCTACGATGCTTAGTGATATGCTCCAAAACCCTCAACTACTTTCTCATATCCACATATGACCTAAACCAAAATTCAAACTCGGCCCTACCGATTCTTTCTACCCGGCGCCACCGAGTTCAGATGTCATAGCCACTGCCACAAACCCGAGGCAAATTTGTCTCACCGATAGGGATCTCGGTCTCACCGAGATGGGATTGTAATATCTATGTTTCCCTTAGTAACGTTTCGGTACCACCGAGATAACTCCCTGTTTCCTTTTTGTAACATTTCGGTCTCACCGAAATGAGCGAATCGGTCCCACCGAGTTTACCTGACCAACTCTCTGGTTAGGTTATTACCAAAATCGGTCTCACCGAGTTTGTTTAATCGGTCTCACCGAGATTACGTTATGCCCTAACCCTAACCATATCGGTCCTACCGAGTTACTTTCGGTCCCACCAAAAATCCTAACGGTCACTAGATTTGCTGAATCGGTCCGACCGAGTTTATCAATTCGGTCCCACCGAGTTTGGCAAGTTGTGTGTAACGGTTAGATTTTGTGTGGAGGCTATATATACCCCTCAACCTCCTCTTCATTCGTGGAGAGAGCCATCAGAACAAACCTACACTTCCAACTTGCTGTTTCTGAGAAGGAACCACCTACTCATATGTTGAGGCCAAGATATTCCATTCCTACCATATGAATCTTGATCTCTAGCCTTCCCCAAGTTGCTTTCCACTCAAATCTTCTTTCCACCAAATCCAAATCCTGTGAGAGATAGTTGAGTGTTGGGGAGTGTCGGTGTCAAAACCGGCGGATCTCGGGTAGGGGGTCCCGAACTGTGCGTCTAGGCGGATGGTAACAGGAGACAAGGGACACGATGTTTTTACCCAGGTTCGGGCCCTCTCGATGGAGGTAATACCCTACTCCTGCTTGATTAATATTGATGATATGGGTAGTACAAGAGTAGATCTACCACGAGATCAAGGAGGCTAAACCCTAGAAGCTAGCCTATGGTATGATTGTTGTCCGTCCCTACGGACTAAAACCCTCCGGTTTATATAGACACCGGATAGGTTAGGGTTACACAGTAGTCGGTTACAATGGTAGGAGATCTACATATCCGTATCGCCAAGCTTGCCTTCCACGCCAAGGAAAGTCCCATCCGGACACGGACGAAGTCTTCAATCTTGTATCTTCATAATCTTGGAGTCCGCCGACGGTAAGAGTTCGCTATCTGGACACCCCTAGTCCGGGACTCCCTCGGTAGCCCCGAACCAGGCTTCAATGACGATGAGTCCGGCGCGTTGATTGTCTTCGGCATTGCGAGGCGGGTTCTTCTCCAAATTCCATATACTTGTCGAATTGTGTCCGGCTTCTGATAAATGTCGCGCTCCTCGGCTTCTGCGCCCAATAATGGCCATCTTCCACGTGTTTGAATGAATGCGGAAAGCCAGGGTATTTTTACAATTACCCCCCTAGCCGCGCAAATGAGCCGCTTATAGAAGGGGTAAGGATCTAGATCTGAGTCACACCATCCCCCCTTTGCGAGCTTTCATCGGAGCGCCTCTGACCAAAGCCCATTCCATCATGGACAGTCGACGCGGCCCCTCCTCTCGCGCACCCAGCCCTCAGCCAGGAAATTGGGAGAGATGCTCAGTCCCGCATAGCAAGCTAGTTATACTCCAAGCCAAGGGATTTCTCCCTCCGGCTTTCATGGTTCCGGTTCGAGCCGGACTTGCCACCTACAAGGGCGGAAAGCAAGCGGAGAGCGTCCCCGATCCTTCTAAAGGAGAGCGGGTGTGCTTCATCTCTTATCTAGTAAGAGGACTCGGATTTCCAATCCATCCGTTTCTCCGGGGCCTCTTGGAGTTCTCTGACCTCCAAGCGCACCATCTTACTCCTGCCTCCATCTTGCACATCTTGGGCTTCGTGGCCCTTTGCGAACTATTCTTGGGCGTCGAGGCTCATTTCGGGCTGGAAGAGAATATTCTGCCTAGTACCCCGCTCTCATGAGGGTCAATATATCAAGAGGGCGGAGCCGAGCTATGGCGCATCGCGGGACGGATACCTATCCGTAACCCCAAAGGCGGCGTCCAAGACCGGGCCTTGAATGGTTTTACATGGAGGGCGTCCCGCTGCGGATCTGTTCGGATCGGCCTTAGGAGTTCAGCAATGCTCCTCTAAAGAAGCGCCTAAGCTGGCGCCCTCGGAGCCCGGAGAGAAGATGACCGGGATGTCCGTTATTTGATGAGCGAATAAGGTTCTTGGCTCGTGCCGGATTGACCATGACAGGAGTCATGGCAATCTGCATTATGAGGGGAGCGCAGCCGCTCCAATACAGGGGCCACCCCATGTGGGACTTCAACGGGGAGGACGATGCCACCCGTCATGGCCGCAAAGGGCCAGGATCGGTCACCGAACTTGTGAAGAACTTGTCTGCCATGTACAAAGGAGAGGAGGAGGATTTCCTTCGTGTCAACCCACTGAAGGAGTTTTCTTTGAATAATCCTCGAAGCTGGGTAAGCAAACATCCTTGTGACATGTCCGATCCATGTTCCCGTAGTTAAATATCTCATTTCATGGTTTTCGCGCAGGAACTGCGCCGGACTATGGAGAAGATACACAGCCCGCACCCACAACCCGAGGATCCGGAGCGGTCCCTCGATCCGACCTCCGAGGAGGATCCGGATATAACAGTGGGGTTGATCGACGGGGTGTTCTACCAACTTAGCATCGACAACGCTTTGGTAGCCATTACGGCCGATTACCCCGGAATACTTCCAGCCCCATAGGTAACTGAGACCGAGATCCCAAAAACCCTGATAACGACCCATCCATGCTTATCTTTGATCATCGTATACCAATGGTGCTTCGCAGGGGGTACCTTCGAGGCAGGAAGCCGAGCCCGCAGCGACTGGCCAACAAAGGGCAGTGCGGCCCCGCAGGCTAAAACAAGTGCGGTCCGGATCGAAACTCCGCCGCAACGGTATGGCATGTCACCATACTTTCAGGATTGATTCCTGGAAGGCGTACTAACGCTGATGCTCTTTTCAGGAAAAAGAGCACTCGCCGATCGAGTCGGAGAGGCTGCCGATCGAACCTTCACCGGACAAGCTTCAAAGCCAGGTCCGGAGGTCGAGGCGAAACGAGGCGTCGTCGATGCTCCTCCGGCAGAGGATGCCGACAGGTTGTCCGCCACCAACTCCGAGGTGGAGAGCGCCTTGAATCACAGGCGCCGGCGGACAGTTCTTCATGACGCATGTTTCTCTCCAGAGGCCTTGAATGCCTTTGATTCGGGAGATGCGCATCTCCGTGCCGCTCAAGATGGTCTAGCCAGAGCCACGGAGCAGTATGTGAAGGACATACGGGTAAGGAAATTTTGTGATTATATATGCCAAGAGCCCCGAGACTTACAATAGTTAGAATAACTGATTTAAGGATCATTTGTTATGCAGGATCTTCTGAAAAGAATACCCGACTATCGGGAGCTGGAAGAGTGCAGGGCCCAACTTGAGGCCGCACTAGCCGCCACGGGGAGCCACAGAGACCCCTACGGTAATATACGCTTCAGAAGATAAATAATTTATGAAGTGCGGCGGGTGTGTGAATCTGACAAAAACATTGCAGATGGCGCCGGACTAGATCCGGACAAGCAACAACTCTTACGCCAGTTAAAGGCCGACGAGACCGTGCTTACGAGGGTGCGGCAGGAGCAGAATAACCTCCAAGACGCCAACACCAAGCTGGGTGAGGAACTAAAGGACGTTCGTGCCCAGTTAGCTGACTCCATAAAGGAGAATCGGCGGCTTCGTCGCGGCATTTTCAGTAAGTGCTTGAGCAAACTTTGAAAAGAGTTCGGCGAGGAAGGCCACTAACATAAACATGTTTGTAGGTTTGCTTACAGGTCGTCCTGAGGAGGAGATGCACGGTTCTTCGGGTGATCTTCTTCCCGAATTGCGTTAGCTGCACGAACGAGTCCGGCATGTGATGAAAGGCATCGGCCAAGCCTTGTGGCCATCTATCTCCCTGCCCGAAGGCATTAGGGAGCTGGCGGAGCGGCTTCAAGGAGCACGACGGCGCTTCCGGCTACGGAAGTTATCGGCCTGCCGTCAAGGCGCCAGGGAGGCCTGGGCCATGGTGAAGACGCGGTACACGAAGGCTGACCCAAACGACATGGCCGAGGTCAGACCTGTGGGGCCGGATGGGATGGAGATCCCTGTAAGCAGTGTACGGCCAAGTAGAATTGGCCGCCAAGTATTCCCAAAGAAGATTGTAAATTAGATAGCCTATTAGATGGCATTGAGGAGGAATACAATGAGTCGAGTTGACTATGTAAAAATATGACATGAAAGAATGTCTTCTAGCCGGATTGTAGATCGTTTGTCATAGCGGAACTTTTCGCTTCGACCTCCGGACCCAATAGTCCGGAGTGTGTCCGAATACCTTCGTGGTTATATAAGACCCGTGGTATGCATGGAGACCAGGCATAGGGGTCATTGTTGCTGTATCAGACAAGTGCCCAACAAGTTATGTTATATTACATGGGTAGTAAGAAACATCTTCCAGGGAGAATAGTTCCGTTAGGGGTTCCTTTCGCTGGGATGCATGCCCTAAGTGCATGTCAAAGCTGCTATAAAAGCAGAAAATCATCTGGGGGCAGATGTGTAAATAGTTAAAATCATCTTTCAACGAATATTCCCTTAAGAACGCTAGCTTTCGGCTTCACCCGGTCGAGGTACACATCCGGCTGACCAGCGGTAACAATCGCAGTGGTGCTCCCTTTACCTCCAGCCGAACAATCAGGAGCGTAGGGGTAAGCACAGAGCCAGCAACCCAGCTTGGCCAAAACTTAAGTCATATCGATGCATATAATGGTGAATAAAAGGTACATGCGGAAGTTTAACGCATGTGTTGGGCATGAAAGCCCGTATAAATAAGCTTCATTAAAGAAGCCCCGAGTATAATGAGCGGACAGTAGCGTCAAGTGTGTCGGAAAAAGCACAAACGAGCCTCTAGAGGCTACAAGAAGAAGAAGAGGAAGGAGAGAAATAAAAGACAGCAAAAGCGAAAATAAAGAATGCGGACGGAGGAAGGAGGCGAACTTGGAGTCCGGCACTTAGGCGTAGAATCTTCGTAGGCGGGCTGCGTTCCATGGGTTCGGCTCGAGTCGGTTATCCGTCGTTCGCAGACGGTATGCTCCGCCGGTCAGGACCTGGTCGATGATGAAGGGACCTTCCATTTGGGCTTGAGTTTGTCCTTTTTCTTGTCCGCAGCGTAGAACTAGTTCGCCAACGTTGTAAGCTTTGGCCCGTACTTCCCTGCTTTGATATCTTTGAGCCTGCTGTTGATAGAATGCGGAACGAGCTTTTGCCACGTCGCGCTCGTCCTCCAATGCGTCCAAACTGTCCTGCTGATCACGCTCGGCTTCTCTTTCTTCATACATGCGCACGCGAGGTGAGTCATGTATTATATCACAGGGCAAGACTGCCTCTGCGCCGTATACCATAAAGAATGGTGTGAATCCGGTAGTTCGATTCGGCGTGGTCCGCAGCCCCTAGAGTATGGAGTCGAGCTCCTCAACCCAGTGCGTGTTAGATTCCTTGAGGGACCGCACCAGTATGGGTTTAATGCCGCTCATAATTAGACCGTTTGCCCGTTCGACTTGGCCGTTGGTTTGAGGGTGATAGACTGAGGCGTAATCGAGCTTGATGCCCATGTTTTTGCACCATGATTTGACCTCATCGGCCGTAAAGTTGGTGCCATTGTCGATGATGATCTTGTGGGGACACCGCAGCGGTGCACTACCCACGATATGAAGTCTATCACTGGTCCGGATTCGGCCGCTTTAACTGGTTTGGCCTCTATCCATTTGGTGAATTTGTCCACCATGACCAATAGGTATTTTTGCTTGTGGGTTCCTCCCTTGAGGGTCCAACCATGTCAAGCCCCGGACATGAACGGCCGGTGATGGGTATAGTTTTAAGGGCGGTGGGTGGCATGTGGCTTTAGTTAGCAAAAGGCTGGCAACCGACGCATCGTTGGACTAAGTCCTCTTGCATCTGCCCGGGCCGTCGGCCAATAGAATCTGACGGAAGGCCTTGCCTACAAGGGCCCGGGCTGCGGCGTGGTGCCCACCCAGTCCGGCATGAATTTCAGCCACGAGGTTTCGCCCTTCCTCTTCGGGGATACACCTTTGAAGGACTCCGGTAGTGCTTTTCTTATAAAGCTCTCCCTCATGGACTTTATAGGCTTTAGAGCACCGTACTATGCAGCGAGCCTCATTTTGGTCTTCGGGGAGTTCCTGCCTAGTTAGGTAGGCTAGGAATGGTTCCGTTCACGGGGCGATAACCGCCATTATTTCGTGAGCAGAGGGTGTTATCTTGGCGGCGGAGCCTCCGGTTGTGTCAGAGTGTTCGGCGTCAGGCGGTGCGGTTGGGTCCGGATTGTTATTTCCGGACTCCCCTTCCCATAGTACGGATGGCTTGAACAGCCGTTCCAGAAAGATATTGGGTGGGACGGCATCGCGTTTTGCACCGATGCGGCGCCAATATATCCGCCGCTGGTTGTTATCCGGGCTATATGATGAAATTGAGCCCTTGAACCGTCTTGACATTTTTAGGACCGCATTGCGGTATGCTGCCATTTTCGGATCTTTGGCGTCAAAGTCTCGTTTATTTGAGATATTGCGAGGTTTGAATCGCGCACCTCTAGGCGTTGAATGCCCATGGAGCGCCATCCGGAGGCCGTGTAGAAGGGCCTCGTATTGATTCGCGTTGTTGGAGTCTGTATACATTATCGAAGGGCGTATTGGACTGTGTCCCGGTTGGGGACGTCGGGACGACGCCGACCCGAGCCCGCCAACATTTTGGTGACGTCAAAGTGCATGATCAAATTTGAGTATGCGCCGTTCTATTTATGGAGTTCGGCTTGATCCATTCGCCACGAAGTCGGCCAAAACCTGCGACTTAATAGCTCGTCGTGGCTTATAAGTTATGTCGAATGGGAGGAGCTCTATGGCCCATTTAGCAATCCGGCCCGTCGCGTCACGGTTGTTTTTAATGTCATTAAGAGGTACTTCGGAGGCTACATTTATCGAACACTCTTGAAAGTAGTGTAGCAGCTTCCGGGATGCCATGAACACCGCGTATGCTATCTTTTGATAGTGTGGGTACCGGGACTTGCATGGAGTTAGGACAGTGGACACATAATAAACCGGGTTTTGAATAGGGAACCGGTGTCCGTCCGTTTCTCGTTTGACAACGAGCACCGCGCTGACAACTTGATGTGTTACGGCGATGTATAATAGCATTGGTTCGCCCACGTTGGGCGCGGCCAGGACCGGATTTGTTGCCAAAATGGCCTTTATTTCTTCGAGTCCGGCCGTGGCGTATCAAATCCACTTTCGAAGTGTTGATGCGGCGGAGGAGGCGGTAAAGAGGTAATGCCTTTTCTCCTAAGCGGGAGATAAAAGCGGCTTAGAGCCGCCACGCATCCCGTCAATTTTGTATTTGTTTGAGGTCTTTTGGAATATCCAATTGTGACAGAGCTCGAATCTTGGCTGGGTTTGCTTCAATTCCTCTACGGACACGATGAAGCCGAGGAGCTTTCGGCTGGAACGCATGAAGGCGCATTTTTCGGATTGAGCTTGATGTCATATTTTGAAGATTGTCGAATGTGAGCCTCAAGTCGTCTACTAAAGTTTCGACGTGCTTGGTTTTGACGACCACGTCATCTACATATGCTTCCACCGTTTTTGCCGATCTGGTTTGCCAGACATGTCTGAATCATGCACTGATATGTTGCGCCGACGTTTTTGAGCCCAAAGGGCATTGTGTTGAAGCAGAACGGGCCGTATGGAGTGATGAATGTTGTTGCAGCTTGGTGCGGCTCTCGCCATCTTGATTTGGTGGTAGCCGGATGTACGCGTCGAGGAAGCACAATGAGTCATGTCCTGCTGTAGCGTCAATGATTTGATCAATTCGAGGGAGGGAGAAGGGATCCTTTGGGAAAGCCTTATTAAGGTCTTTGAAATCAACACACAGGCGCCAGGATTTATCCTTCTTTGACACCATCACCAGGTTCGCTAGCCAGTCCGGATGTTTTTATATCTCTGATGAATCCGGCCTCCAAAAGTTTGGCTAGCTCCTCTCCCATGGCTTTGTCTCTTGGGTTCTAAAAGCGCCAAGAGCCTGTTTGAATGGCTTGAATCCTTTTATGATATTTAGTCTGCGTGCTCGGCCACCGACGTGGGATTCTGGCATGTCCGAAGGGTGCCAGGCAAAGATGTCCCAGTTTTCTTGTAGAAATTCTCGTAGTGCGGCGTCTACATCAGGGTTTAATTGTGCCCCGATGGAGGCCGTCTTTGCAGGGTTCGTTGAGTGGACTTGGAATTTAACTATTTCATCCGCTGGTTTAAAATAGGTGGACTTGGATCTTTTATCAAGTATCACATCGTCCCTGTTCACCGTGGAGCGCATAGCGGTGAGTTCCTCGGCCGCTAGGGCTTCGGATAGTGCCTCGAGGGCTAGTGCGGCTGTCTTATTTTCGGCGCGGAGTGCTATGTTCGGATCACTGGCGAGAGTGATGATTCCGTTGGGACCGGGCATTTTAAGCTTCATGTACCCATAATGGGGTATAGCTTGAAAAATTGTGAATGCCTCTCGTCCTAATAAAGCATGATATCCGCTGTTGAGCAGGGCCACTTGAAATGTGACCTCCTCGACCTGTAATTGTCGGCGTGAGCGAACACTACGTCTAGCGTGATTTTTCCTGTCAGCATGCTTCCTGGCTGGGGATTATTCCTCTAAAGGTTGTGCTGCTCCGCTCGATGCGGTTCCAGTCTATTTCCATTTTTCGGAGGGTTTCCTCATATATGAGGTTTAGTCCGCTGCCGCCATCCATGAGTACCTTAGTAAGGTGAAAGTCGTCTACTATCGGGCTGAGGACCAATGCGGCTGGTGCCCGGGCAGTTCGGAATTTAGGTTCGTCACTGGCATTGAAGGTAATAGCCGTGTCACTCGATGGATTTATTGTTGCTACTTGGTAGACTTCGGCAAGGTTGCGGAGTTGTCGTTTTTGCATGTTGTTTGATGCGAAAGTCTCGAAGACTGTTAACACCGTACTGGTGTTCTTTGGGCTGGGATACGAAGCTAGAAGCTCTTCGCCACTTTTGGCCACTGCCGTAGTATCCAACATGCTCGAAGGCTATGAGTTGGAGTGGCGCCCTACGTGCTATGAATTTTGCGAGGTCCGTTTAGCCAACCCTCGATGACGGTTCCGCACCCTTTAGGGGTTTTGGTTTTTGGTATTCAACCCAGGTGCTTGATAATGATGCACCCTTTTGTTCCGGACTAGGGATATATTCGGGGCTGGATTATCCCAAAATTTACTTTCGGTTTTCCAGGCGCTCTCCATCGCACAGTACTTTTGTACGATGGTCACCAAGTTAGCAAAGCGTGTAATTTCGCGACGACTTATGGCGTTTAGGATTCCCTTGTCCGTGCAATTATTGCAGAAGATTGGTATTGCGTCCTCCTCTCGGCAGTCCTTTATCCTGTTCATAACCAGGAGGAATCTGGCCCAGTAATGATGTACTGTTTCGGCGGGCTCTTGCCGAATTCGAGAGAGATCGCTTTGGGTGGGAGGGTGGCGCTAAATCCAGAACACCGTCCAATTTAGGACTCAAGGGCCGGGAAGTTTCCGAACTTGGAAGTTTGGATTTTTGAGTGCTATCCAATGAGTCCGACCCGCCGCCTGACTTTAAGTTCAGGGCTTGATCGACATCCGTCCCTCCGCAGGAATCCGGCATGGAGGGATCGGGAATCCGGACGTAGCTAGTCCTTAAGATAGGAGAAGAGTCGCCGCATTGCTCCTCTATCACAGCAACTCGATGGGTAGCACAGGGAGAGTTGATCTCTCGAGATCGGTTTTAGGCCCGATCCGGTTGTAATCTGTGGCGACTCGAGGCGGCGATGCGATCCAGAGCTTCGTTTACGGAGGAGAGCTCGGCCGGATCTAACTGTTGGGCAAGTTCGAACTAACATGGAGATTGGTTTCGATGACTCGAGAGGTCATTGTCGGTATGACGGCGAACTAGCGGTCATGAGAAAACCGCCTAGCGAAGAGTCGACCCGATGGCCAAGGCTTCTTTGGCGATGGTATCGTCTTTAAAGGCGAGATGAGGCATCCTACGATGGCGGCGGCAGAGGAACTCTCAATGAAAGCACCAATGTCGGTTGTCAAAACCGGCGGATCTCGGGTAGGGGTCCCGAATCGTGCGTCTAGGCGGATGGTAACAGGAGACAAGGGACACGATGTTTTTACCCAGGTTCGGGCCCTCTCGATGGAGGTAATACCCTACTCCTGCTTAATTAAATTGATGATATGGGTAGTACAAGAGTAGATCTACCACGAGATCAAGGAGGCTAAACCCTAGAAGCTAGCCTATGGTATGATTGTTGATCGTCCTACGGACTAAAACCCTCTGGTTTATATAGACACCGGATAGGTTAGGGTTACCTGAGTCGGTTACAATGGTAGGAGATCTACATATCCGTATCGCCAAGCTTGCCTTCCACGCCAAGGAAAGTCCCATCCGGACACGGGACGAAGTCTTCAATCTTGTATCTTCATAATATTGGAGTCCGGCCGACGGTAAGAGTTCGGCTATCCGGACACCCCCTAGTCCGGGACTCCCTCAGGGAGACTATCATTTCAAGCACAAGGGCAAGGAGTTCATCATCAACACACCATTTGTTACTTCTTGGAGAGTGGTGTCTCCTCGATTGGCTAGGTGTCACTTGGGAGCCTCCGACAAGATTGTGGAGTTGAACCAAGGAGTTTGTAAGGGCAAGGAGATCGCCTACTTCGTGAAGATCTACCGCTAGTGAGGCAAGTCCTTCGTGGGCGACGGCCATGGTGGGATAGACAAGGTTGCTTCTTCGTGGACCCTTCGTGGGTGGAGCCTTCCATGGACTCGCGCAACCATTACCCTTCGTGGGTTGAAGTTTCCATCAACGTGGATGTACGATAGCACCACCTATCGGAACCACGACAAAAACATCCGTGTCTCCAATTGCGTTTGAATTCTCCAAACCCTTCCCTTTACATTTCTTGCAAGTTGCATGCTTTACTTTCCGCTATTCATATACTCTTTGCATGCTTGCTTGAATTGTGCTAAGATAGCTAAAATCTGCCAAAGACTAAAATTGGGAAAAGGATAAGTTTTTATTTGGTCAAGTAGTCTAATCACCCCCCCCCCCTCTAGACATACTCTTGATCCTACAGGGATTCCAAACTACCTTCGGTACATCAAAACACATAAACTCATAATAACGATCGTCACCGAACGTTAAGCATGCGGACCCTACGGGTTAGAGAACTATGTAGACATCACCGAGACTCATCTCCGGTCAATGACCAATAGCGGAACCTGGATGCTCATATTGGTTCCTACATATTCTACGAAGATCTTTATCGGTCAAACCGCATAACAACATACGTTGTTCCCTTTGTCATCGGTATGTTACTTGCCCGAGATTCGATCGTCGGTATCTCAATACCTAGTTCAATCTAAATTCTTGGCAAGTCTCTTTACTCGTTCCGTAATGCATCATCTCACAACTAACTCATTAGTCACATTGCTTGCAAGGCTTATAGTGATGTGCATTACCGAGAGGGCCCAGAGATACCTCTCCGAGAATCGGAGTGACAAATCCTAATCTTGATCTATGCCAACTCAACAAGTACCATCGGAGACACCTGTAGAGCACCTTTATAATCACCCAGTTACGTTGTGACGTTTGGTAGCACACTAAGTGTTTCTTGATTCGGAGTTGCATAATCTCATAGTCATAGGAACATGTATAAGTCATGAAGAAAGCAATAGTAACATACTAAACGATCAAGTGCTAAGCTAACGGAATGGGTCAAGTCAATCACATCATTCTCTAATGATGTGATCCCGTTAATAAAATGACAACTCATGTCTATGGCTAGGAAACTTAACCATCTTTGATTCATCGAGCTAGTCAAGTAGAGGCATACTAGTGACACTTTGTTTGTCTATGTATTCACACATGTACTAAGTTTCCGGTTAATACAATTCTAGCATGAATAATAAACATTTATCATGATATAAGGAAATATAAATAACAACTTTATTATTGCCTCTAGGGCATATTCCTTCAGTCCCCCACTTGCACTAGAGTGAATAATCTAGATTACACAGTAATGATTCTAACACCCATGGAGTCTTGGTGCTGATCATGTTTTTCTTGTGAGAGAGGCTTAGTCAATGGGTCTGCAACATTCAGATCCATATGTATCTTGCAAATCTCTGTCTCCCTCCTTGACTTGATCGCGGATGGAATTGAAGCGTCTTTTGATGTGCTTGGTTCTCTTGTGAAATCTGGATTCCTTTGCCAAGGCAATTGCACCAGTATTGTCACAAAAGATTTTCATTGGACCCGATGCACTAGGTATGACACCTAGATCGGATATGAACTCCTTCATCGAGACTCCTTCATTTCATGCTTCCGAAGCAGCTATGCACTCCGCTTCACACGTAGATCCCGCCACGACGCTTTGCTTTGAACTGCACCAACTGACAGCTCCACCGTTCAATATAAATACGTATCCGGTTTGTGACTTAAAGTCATCCGGATCATTGTCAAAGCTTGCATCGACGTAACCATTTACGACGAGCTCTTTGTCACCTCCATAAACGAGAAACATATCCTTAGTCCTTTTCAGGTATTTCAGGATGTTCTTGGTGATGTCGATGATCCACTCTGGATTACTTTGGTACCTCCCTGCTAAACTAATAGCAAGGCACACATCAGGTCTGGTACACAACATTGCATACATGATAGAGCCTATGGCTGAAGCACAGGGAAGAACTTTCATTTTCTCTCTATCTTCTGCAGTGGTCGGGCATTGAGTCTGACTCAACTTCATACCTTGTAACACAGGCAAGAACCCTTTCTTTGCTTGATCCATTTTGAACTTCTTAAAAACTTTATCAAGGTATGTGCTTTGTGAAAGTCCAATTAAGCGTCTCGATCTATCTCTATAGATCTTGATGCCCAATATATAAGCAGCTTCACTGAGGTCTTTCATTGAAAACTCTTGTTCAAGTATCCTTTTATGCTATCCAGAAATTCTATATCATTTCCAATCAACAATATGTCATCCACATATAATATTAGAAATGCTACATAGCTCCCACTCACTTTCTTGTAAATACAGGCTTCTCCAAAAGTCTGTATAAAATCATATGCGTTGATCACACTATCAAAACGTTTATTCCAACTCCGAGATGCTTGCACTAGTCCATAAATGGATCGCTGGAGCTTGCACACTTTGTCAGCATCCTTTGGATCGATAAAACCTTCGGGTTGCATCATATACAACTCTTCTTCCATAAATCCATTCAGGAATGCAGTCTTTACATCCATTTGCCAAATTTCATAATCATAAAATGCAGCAATTGCTAACATGATTCGGACGGACTTAAGCATCGCTACGGGTGAGAAGGTCTCATTGTAGTCAACTCCTTGAACTTGTCGAAAACCTTTTTCAACAAGTCGAGCTTTGTAGACAGTAACATTACCGACAGCCTCGGTCTTCTTCTTGAAGATTCATTTATTCTCGATGGCTTGCCGATCATCGGGCAAGTCAACCAAAGTCCACAATTTGTTGTCATACATGGATCCCATCTCAGATTTCATGGCCTCAAGCCATTTGGCGGAATCTGGGCTCATCATCGCTTCCTCATAGTTCGTAGGTTGTCATGGTCAAGTAACATGACCTCCAGAACAGGATTACCGTACCACTCTGGTGCAGATCTTACTCTAGTTGACCTACGAGGTTTGGTAGTAACTTGATCTGAAGTTACATGATCATCATCATCAGCTTCCTCACTAATTGGTGTAGGAGTCACGGGAACAGATTTCTGTGATGAACTACTTTCCAATAAGGGAGCAGGTACAGTTACCTCATCAAGTTCTACTTTCCTCCCACTCACTTCTTTCGGGAGAAACTCCTTCTCTGGAAAGGATCCATTCTTAGCAATGAATGTCTTGCCTTCGGATCTGTGATAGAAGGTGTGCCCAACAGTTTCCTTTGGGTATCCTATGAAGACACATTTCTCCGATTTGGGTTCAAGCTTATCAGGTTCAAGCTTTTTCACATAAGCATCGCAGCCCCAAACTTTAAGAATCGACAACTTGGGTTTCTTGCCAAACCACAGTTCATAAGGTGTCGTATCAACGGATTTAGATGGTGCCCTATTTGACGTGAATGCAGCTGTCTCTAAAGCATAACCCCAAAATGATAGTGGTAAATCAAGAAGAGACATCATAGATCGCACCATATCTAGTCGCACGACATTCGACGTTCGGACACACCATTACGCTGTGGTGTTCCCGGTGGCGTGAGTTGCGAAACTATTCCGCATTGTTTCAAATGAAGACCAAACTCGTAACTCAAATATTCTCCTCCAAGATCAGATCGTAGAATCTTTATTTTCTTGTTATGATGATTTTCCACTTCACTCTGAAATTCTTTGAACTTTTCAAATGTTTCAGACTTAGGCTTCATCAAGTAGATATACCCATATCTGCTCAAATCATCTGTGAAGGTGAGAAAATAACGATACCCGCCGCGAGCCTCAACATTCATCGGACCACATACATCAGTATGTATGATTGCCAATAGATCTGTTGCTCGCTCCATTGTTCCGGAGAACGGCGTTTTAGTCATCTTGCCCATGAGGCATGGTTCGCAAGTACCAAGTGATTCATAATCAAGTGGTTCCAAAAGTCCATCAGAATGGAGTTTCTTCATGCGCTTTACACCAATATGACCTAAACGGCAGTGCCACAAATATGTTGCACTATCATTATCAACTCTGCATCTTTTGGCTTCAATATTATGAATATGTGTGTCACTACTATCGAGATTTAACAAAAATAGACCACTCTTCAAGGGTGCATGACCATAAAAGATATTACTCATATAAATAGAACAACCATTATTCTCTAATTTAAATGAATAACCGTATCGCATCAAACAAGATCCAGATATAATGTTCATGCTTAACGCTGGCACCAAATAACAATTATTCAGGTCTAAAACTAATCCCGAAGGTAGATGTAGAGGTAGCGTGCTGACTGCGATCACATCGACTTTGGAACCATTTCCCACGCGCATCATCACCTCGTACTTAGCCAATCTTCGCTTAAACTGTAGTCCCTGTTTCGAGTTGCAAATATTAGCAACAGATCCAGTATCAAATACCCAGGCACTACTGCGAGCATTAGAAAGGTACACATCAATAACATGTATATCTCATATACCTTTGTTCACCTTGCCATCCTTCTTATCCGCCAAATACTTGGGGCAGTTCCGCTTCTAGTGACGATTAAACTGCGGTAGAAGCACTCGATCTCGAGCTTAGGTCCAGAGTTGGGCTTCTTCACTTGAGCAGCAACTTGCTTGCCGTTCTTCTTGAAGTTTCCTTCTTCCCTTTACCCTTTTTCTTGAAACTGGTGGTCTGTTGACCATCAACACTTGATGCTCTTTCTTGATTTCTACCTCCATGACCTTTAGCATTGCGAAGAGCTCGGGAATTGTCTTATCCATCCCTTGCATATTATAGTTCATCACGAAGCTCTTGTAGCTTGGTGGCGATGATTGAAGAATTACATCAATGACACTATCATCGGGAAGATTAACTCCGAGTTGAATCAAGTGATTGTTATACCTGACATTTTTGAGTATATGTTCCTTGTGAACTATTCTCCTCCATTTTGTAGCTGTAGAACTTATTGGAGACTTCATATCTCTCAATCCGGGCATTTGCTTGAAATATTAACTTCAACTCCTGGAACATCTCATATGCTCCATGACGTTCAAAATTTCGTTGAAGTACCGGTTCTAAGCCGTAAAGCATGGCACACTAAACTATCGAGTAGTCATCAGCTTTGCTCTGCCAGTTGTTCATAACATCTGGTGTTGCTCCTGCAGCATGTTTGGCACCTAGCGGTGCTTCCAGGACGTAATTCTTTTGTGTAGCAATGAGGATAATCCTCAAGTTATGGACCCAGTCTGTGTAGTTGCTTTAAAATTTAACGGAACAACAGCACGGGTCATCTATCTACAACAACATAGACATGCAAAATACTATCAGGTACTAAGTTCATGATAAATTAAAGTTCAATTAATCAAATTACTTAAGAACTCCCACTTACATAGACATCCCTCTAATCATCTAAGTGATCACGTGATCCATATCAACTAAACCATGTCCGATCATCACGTGAGGTGGAGTAGTTTTCAATGGTGAACATCACTATGTCGATCATATCTACTATATGATTCACGCTCGACCTTCGGTCTCGGTGTTCGAGGCCATATCTGCGCATATGCTAGGCTCGTCAAGTTTAACCTGAGTATTCTGCGTGTGCAAAACTGGCTTGCACCCGTTGTATGTGAACGTAGAGCTTATCACACCCAATCATCACGTGATGTCTCGGAACGATGAACTTTAGCAATGGTGCATACTCAGGGAGAACACTTGTACCTTAAATTTAGTGAGAGATCATCTTATAATGCTACCGCCGAACTAAGCAAAATAAGATGCATAAAGGATAAACATCACATGCAATCAGTATAAGTGATATGATATGGCCACCATCATCTTGTGCCTTTGATCTCCATCTCCAAAGCACCGTCATGATCACCATCGTCACCGGCGTGACACCTTGATCTCCATCATAGCATCGTTGTCGTCTTGCCAACTACTGCTTCTACGACTGTCGCTACCTCTTAGTGATAAAGTAAAGCAATTACATGGCGATTGCATTTCATACAATAAAGCGACAACCATATGGCTCCTGCCAGTTGCCGATAACTTTGTTACAGAACATGATCATCTCATACAAAAAAAATTAGCATCAGGTCTTGACCATATCAAATCATAACTTGCCCTGCAAAAACAAGTTAGACATCCTCTACTTTGTTGTTGCAATTTTACGTGGTTGCTACGGGCTGAGCAAGAACCGTTCTTACCTACGCATCAAAACCACAACGATTTTTCGTCAAGTGTGTTGTTTTAACCTTCAAGAAGGACCAGGCGTAGCCACACTCGGTTCAACTAAAGTTGGAGAAACTGACACCCGCCAGCCACCTGTGTGCGAAGCACGTCAGTAGAACCAGTCTCGCATAAGCGTACGCGTAATGTCGGTCCGGGCCGCTTCATCCAAAAATACCGCCGAATCAAAGTATGACATGCTGGTAAGCGGTATGACTATTATCGCCCATAACTCATTTGTGTTCTACACGGCCCTAAACCTAGCTCTGATGCCACTGTTGGGGAACGCAGTAATTTCAAAAAAAATCCTACACGCACGCAAGATCATGGTGATGCATAGCAATGAGAGGGGAGAGTTTAGTCCATGTACCCTTGTAGACCGTAAGCGGAAGCGTTATGACAACGCGGTTGATGTAGTCGTACGTCTTCATGATCCGACCGATCCTAGTACCGAAAGTATGGCACCTCCGCGATCTGCACACGTTCGGCTCGGTGATGTCCCATGACCTCTCGATCCAGCTGAGTGTCGAGGGAGAGCTCCGTCAGCACGACGGCGTGATGACGGTGATGATGAAGCTACCGGCGCAGGGCTTCGCCTAAGCACTGCAACGATATGACCGAGGTGGATTATGGTGGAGGGGGGCACCGCACACGGCTAAGTGATCAATGATCAACTTGTGTGTCTATGGGGTGCCCCCTCCCCCGTATATAAAGGAGTGGAGGAGGGGGAGGGCCGGCCCTCTATGGCGCGCCCTGGAGGAGTCCTACTCCCGGTCCCTGGAGGAGTCCTACTCCCACCGGGAGTAGGATTCCCCCCTTCTCTAGTTGGACTAGGAGAGAAGGAAGGGGAGAGAGGGAGGAAGGAAAGGCGCCCCCCCCCCCCCTTCCTAGTCTAATTCAGACCAGAGGGGGAGGGGCGTGCGGCCTGACCTGGCTGCCCCTCTCTCTCTCCACTAAAGCCCATTAGGGCCCATATACTCCCCGGGGGGTTCCGGTAACCTCCCGATACTCTCGTATATGCCCGACTTCTCTCAAAACCTTTCCGATGTCCAAACATAGTCATCCAATATATCAATCTTTATGTATTGACCATTTCGAGACTCCTCGTCAGGTCTGTGATCATATCCGGGACTCCGAACTACCTTCGGTACATCAAAACACATAAACTCATAATACCGATCGTCACCGAACGTTAAGCGTGCGGACCCTACGGGTTCGAGAAGTATGTAGACATGACCGAGACTAATCTCCGGTCAATAACCAATAGCGGAACCTGGATGCTCATATTGGTTCCTACATATTCTACGAAGATCTTTATCGGTCAAACCGCATAACAACATACGTTGTTCCCTTTGTCATTGGTATGTTACTTGCCCGAGATTCGATCGTCGGTATCTCAATACCTAGTTCAATCTCGTTACCGACAAGTCTCTTTACTCGTTTCGTAGTGCATCATCCCGCAACTAACTCATTAGTCACATTGCTTGCAAGGCTTATAGTGATGTGCATTACCGAGAGGGCCCAGAGATATCGGAGTGACAAATCCTAATCTCGATCTATGCCAACTCAACAAGTACCATCGGAGACACCTGTAGAGCACCTTTATAATCACCCAGTTACGTTGTGACGTTTGGTAGCACACTAAGTGTTCCTCCGGTATTCGGGAGTTGCATAATCTCATAGTCATAGGAACATGTATAAGTCATGAAGAAAGTAATAGCAACATACTAAACAATCAAGTGCTAAGCTAACGGAATGGGTCAAGTCAATCACATCATTCTCTAATGATGTGATCCCTTAATCAAATGACAACTCATGTCTATGGCTAGGATACTTAACCATCTTTGATTCAACGAGCTAGTCAAGTAGAGGTATACTAGTGACACTCTGTTTGTCTATGTATTCACACATGTAATAAGTTTCCGGTTAATACAATTCTAGCATGAATAATAAACATTTATCATGATATAAGGAAATATATAATTAACAACTTTATTATTGCCTCTAGGGAATATTTTCTTCACCGTGCTCGTCGTGGACGGCGAGCACCTGTGCGCCTTCAGTGCGCTCCCGCTTGTCGAGGGTGAGCTCCGCAAGGACCAGGCGCGATCGGGCCTGGGTGAAGGAGGGCAGCAGCACAGTGGACTGGATGATGGCGGCTTGAAGCTCGAACTTCTTCCTGAGGCCGTCCAGCATCTGAAGTGTCAAGGTACGGTCGGTGACTGGTTCGCGGACGTCGGCGAGGGCGGCGGCGATGCCCTAGAGGCGGTGACAATACTCATTGACAGATAGGTCGCCGCGAACGCACGCCTGGAACTCCTGCCCGAGATGCATCGCAAGCTCCGCCTCGTTCGCGAGGAAGTACTGATGCAGGCACTTCCAGATGGTGTAGGCGGTTGAGCCGGCCAGCACGGCGACATCGAGGAGAGCCCCTTCCACGGTGGAGAAAAACCACAGCACAATTGTGTTGTTGTTGTCGCGCCACTGTGGGTTGGAGAGGCGCTCGGCTGCGCCGTCCTGGACATGATTTTCGGCGTGGTAGCGGGCGAGGATGAGGTTGAGGTAGTTCCTCCACCAGATGAAGTTCGCGCCGTCGAGTGACAGCTTGAAGTCGACCACGTCAGAGATGCTCAAAGGGAAGCGGGCGGGTGGTGCAGCGACGAGGGGCTCAGATGGGAGAGGGTTGGGTGGGGCAATAGGGAGAGAGAGGGCACCGGAGGAGGGTGGTGGTGCGGTGAGATCGGGAGTTAGCAACTGCGAGGGCGCTCAATGGAGGCTGCGGCTACAGTAGTGGCAGCGGCAAGCTCTTCGGCCGTCAGGGTGCGGCCGTCGCCGGAGTTGTCGAGTGGTGGAGATTTAGGGCTGTTCGACATGGGAGGATCGTTGGAGCTCCGATTACCAAGAAGAAATATGGAAAGAGATTCTCGCTGATTGTATTCTTCGATGTAACGGTTACATATTTAGGATAGTAAACCGAGCCACTTTCACGGCCTCTCACGCCTCCATTCTCTGGGCCGTTCAATCGTGTTTTCGATCGTCATCTACCGTCGAGTCCTCGTTTGAGTCGAAGCTATAACGTCTTGGGCGGCTGTCCGTTAAACCGCTACTCCGGTAGAAAAATCGAAGGTTTACGTTAATCGGGCCATCTACGCAGCCCATTTAGCCTCGTGCCCTCGGAAAAAGATACCTCAGCCACTCGCCGCAGAAAAAAAGGAGGAGAAATTGCTCGCTCCCCTCCCGAACCTGGATGCTCATATTGGTTCCTACATATTCTACGAAGATCTTTATCGGTCAAACCGCATAACAACATACGTTGTTCCCTTTGTCATCGGTATGTTACTTGCCCGAGATTCGATCGTCGGTATCTCAATACCTAGTTCAATCTCGTTACCGACAAGTCTCTTTACTCGTTTCGTAGTGCATCATCCCGCAACTAACTCATTAGTCACATTGCTTGCAAGGCTTATAGTGATGTACATTACCGAGAGGGCCCAGAGATATCGGAGTGACAAATCCTAATCTCGATCTATGCCAACTCAACAAGTACCATCGGAGACACCTGTAGAGCACCTTTATAATCACCCAGTTTCGTTGTGACGTTTGGTAGCACACTAAGTGTTCCTCCGGTATTCGGGAGTTGCATAATCTCATAGTCATAGGAACATGTATAAGTCATGAAGAAAGTAATAGCAACATACTAAACAATCAAGTGCTAAGCTAACGGAATGGGTCAAGTCAGTCACATCATTCTCTAATGATGTGATCCCTTAATCAAATGACAACTCATGTCTATGGCTAGGAAACTTAACCATCTTTGATTCAACGAGCTAGTCAAGTAGAGGTATACTAGTGACACTCTGTTTGTCTATGTATTCACACATGTAATAAGTTTCCGGTTAATACAATTCTAGCATGAATAATAAACATTTATCATGATATAAAGAAATATAATTAACAACTTTATTATTGCCTCTAGGGAATATTTTCTTCACCGTGCTCGTCGTGGACGGCGAGCACTGTCTTTCAAAGGCGCTCCCGCTTGTCGAGGGTGAGCTCCGCTTAAGGCGACCAAAGCGCGATCGGGCCTGGGTGAAGGAGGGCAAAGACAAAGTGGATCGGATGATGGCGGCTTGAAGCTCGAACTTCTTCCTGAGGCCGTCCAGCATCTGAAGTGTCAAGGTACGGTCGGTGACTGGTTCGCGGACGTCGGCGAGGGCGGCGGCGATGCCCTAGAGGCGGTGACAATACTCATTGACAGAGAGGTCACCACGAACGCACGCCTGGAACTCCTGCCAGAGATGCATCGCGAGCTCCGCCTCGTTCGCGAGGAAGTACTGATGCAGGCACTTCCAGATGGTGTAGGCGGTTGAGCCGGCCAGCGCGACGACATCGAGGAGAGCCCCTTCCACGGTGGCGAAAAACCACAGCACAATTGTGTTGTTGTTGTCGCGCCACTGTGGGTTGGATAGGCGCTCGGCTGCGCCGTCCTGGACATGATTTTCGGCGTGGTAGCGGGCGAGGATGAGGTTGAGGTAGTTCCTCCACCAGATGAAGTTCGCGCTGGCCGAGTGACAGCTTGAAGTCGACCACGTCAGAGATGCTCAAAGGGAAGCGGGCGGGTGGTGCAGCGACGAGGGGCTCAGATGGGAGAGGGTTGGGTGGGGCAATAGGGAGAGAGAGGGCACCGGAGGAGGGTGGTGGTGCAGTGAGATCGGGAGTTAGCACCGCGCGAGGGCGCTCAATGGAGGCAGCGGCTACAGTAGTGGCAGCGGCAAGCTCTTCGGCCGTCAGGGTGCGGCCGTCGCCGGAGTTGTCGAGTGGTGGAGATTTAGGGCTGTTTGACATGGAAGGATCGTTGGAGCTCCGATTACCAAGAAGAAATATGGAAAGAGATTACTGCCTGATTGTATTACTGACAGAACGGTTACATATTTAGGATAGTAAAACTGAGCCACTTTCCTGGCCTCTCACGCCTCCATTCTCCTGGGCCGTTCAATCGTGTTTTCTGATCGTCATCTACCGTCGAGTCCTCGTTTGAGTCGAAGCTATAACGTCTTGGGCCGGCTGTCCGTTAAACCGCTACTCCGGTAGAAAAATCGAAGGTTTCTGGTTAACTGGGCCATCTACGCAGCCCATTTAGCCTCGTGCCCTCGGAAAAAGATACCTCAGCCACTCGCCGCAGAAAAAAAGGAGGAGAAATTGCTCGCTCCCCTCCCGACCTCTCCTCTCCATCGCGACCTGGAAGAAAAAGGAAATCGACGCATCGCCTCTCCAATCTCCATCGCCATTCGCATCCCCTCCGTTTCATCTTTTTTCTCGCGATCTTTGGGGTGAGACCCTAGACATACTTTTGCGGCGGCGCCGCCCTTGCAATGCGCGTCCGCGCCACCGCAGTAGCCATGTCCGGCGAGGAGCTCAATCTCGGCAATTGCATTGCATGCATCAAGTACCTGAAGTCGCAGGAGCCATCGCAGAACGGGTTGAGGGGCTGAAGAAGGGCCGACCCCCGGTCATCGTGCACCTCTGCCGACCTCTCCCGATCCCTCTCCTTTCGTGAGCCCTAGGTGGCGGAGTTCGTCGCTGTATGAGGGGATCGATGGGAAGTAATCACTCTTCACGGCGGATGATGTGCGCCCCTCGCCGGTGGGGATTATTGGATAGTTTCCTCTCTGTTTCCATCCTTCGCTGCCTCGGTACAGGTACGTTATTATGTACCATAAATCTTTCATGGTTTTGATGATTTTAAGGTCTGGTCTCCCAGTTTTCCCTGGAATTTCTTAGAAAGAATCGGGATGCGTACCACAAATCCGATGTATTGTTGATTATGTTTATTCTTGGGTTCACGAGAATAAGGTTGGGAACATAATCTTTGACTTTCTCATGAAGGAAATTGAAGCGTTAGCTGGTTGATATGGATCCACCATGCGAAGAGCTTCTCCTGATGTGGCGGCCATGTGTGATTATCGATTACACATCATGTTTTGTCGCCCAATATGACTGGTTTCAATCCTTTATTCTTTGTTTTTTCTACAACCCTAGGTTCACAACTCTTGCTCATCTGTTCCTTCCGGCTGGGCGTCCTTAGCGCAAACAGGAATCAATAATGATGATATTGTTAGCTCGGCCACTAGGTAGTTGCATTAGTTAATCAAGTGCTTCACAAAATTCCTGTAACAAGATGGTGCTTCGCAAAATTCAAGTTTGTCTTTCTGATGCACTTGCAGTGATACTATTTTTTTGTCACCCTATAGTCCTATACTACAGAAGTGCCGCAAAAGCATCCATCTACTCAAGGTGTAATACAAGAAGATCGAAGATGCTTGCACTGCTAATTTATTATGCATATTGTGGTCAAAGTTTGTTTCTCTGAACTCCTTATATTTTTTTTTTCAAATAAACTACCAAGGAAGGTGATGTTATCTTACAGAGCAACTATAAATTGTTTTAGCTGGGACCATATTTCTGTATTGATTACCTTGGTTGACTGCTTCACCAATTTAAGACTTTAGGTTGCTTCACTGTGAGCAAGTTGCCTTGCATGTTCTACTTGAGCGATTATTTCACAACATGCCACAATTTTATAGTGCGTTTGAACATGATTTTTCGCTTAAGAAAATGCCCTTCTTATTGTAATCATATGTAATGAACCAGAGAAGAGCACCTCAAATCTGAGATAGCACAAATTCAATCCAACTGATTTGATCGTGCATTTTATGATGATTTTTAGCTTAAGAAACTTTTGCTTCTTTTGTAGATCATACATAGTTATTCAACCATAGAATGACTCCTTAAATCTGAGTTAGCATACATTCAATCTGGCTAGCAAACAAATCAGAAGAAAGCAAGAAATGGTCAATGATAAATGATATTAACTTTTTAGAGTCCATCAGGAAACTTTGGAATTGTTCATCTCCAGTTTCTATGAATAAGCCGACATGTTTTATTAAAACCGTTCCTTTCGACCATCCATTTTTGAAGTATATTTATAGACTTGACCGGATTACCGCTTTCTTTATAACCTATCTCATGTAACCTGTATTTTTGCTTGTTCATGGCAAATACTATAGGCATGTTGAGAACTATTGCTACTCACCTAAGTGATGCATCGTTTTTTCATTCATGTCGAATGATGAATTACGGGCCGGTCCTGAGATTTTGGGGGCCCGGGGCGAAAGTAAAATTTGGGGGCTCTTAATATAAACATCAAATGCATATTATCTTCAAATTTTCTTGTAAGATTCTTCAATGTGAAGTGACTTATGATTGTGTCGATGTCGAAGTCAATGTCATCCACTTCTCGATGCATAATGTTGCCTAACCATTTAAGCTCTTTCAGCCATTGTTTATCCCAAATGGTTCAATAATAATTTCAAATTTTAAAAGCTTTATTTATCTAAGATGGAACAATCACATGCACGTAATCCGAATAAATCTTTAAACACTATGACTTCCTTAAATCCTTTACTTCAGTGAAGTGATTCATATCAACCAAAGCAAACAAATATTTAACATGAAAGTCCTTCTCAGCTTCAAGAATTTTATTTTGGCAACTACTTTAATCAAATTGTTTCTTCCTCAAAGCACGAAGGTTTACTTGAAATTATAGGGAATAGTGTTTTTTTTTGTGGAGAGTAGGGAATAGTAATATGAAATACAGTACCTCAAATTGATTAGATCGGCATCAATCATTGGACGCTCGGCGATGATGCGATGTGAATTTTTGGTGGCACACACTCGGCAATGTACGTGTGCGCCCACTCCGGCAGTGCCAATTTTCAGGGCTAGGTGATGTTCATGCTGCGTCCTCATCGCGTACAGCGTCTCGAGACCAATCAGCCCTCCGATGCTTATTTTCAATAGGCTCTGCGACTTGGGAACTAGGGTTTGGAGCCTGCAGAGAATGGAGAATATAGGAAATTACGGAATAAATCACGTCACATGATTGTTTTTATTTTGGAGGGAGATTGTCTCACGATAGTAAGGAATAAACAGAACGAAGGATGTGATTTATGTGTGTTATGCTGATTTGTTTCCTCACAATCGTACGCTGATTTACGTGCGTACTGCCATCCCTTCCTTTCTGGACCTGGGCTGCTTCCTTTTTTTCTACGTGAAGCTATGATCAATGGGCTGCTTACCTTTATACATACGTACACTACACCTGGGAGGGGGCCCCTAGATCTCGGGGCCCGGGGCGGCCGCCCCCCTTGCCCCCCTCAGGGCCGGCCCTGGATGAATTGATACAGTTTTGAGATGAAAAGTTATGGCACTGGTAAACATAACACTTCTTTCCAATTCAGTCATCGAGCACTTGATATACTTCTGGACTCTTGCTACCATTATGAAAACAGACACGTGCAACAACACACCATCTTGGGTAAGTGCCTATGCTAATTTGCTCTTAGATAGATTTGTGTTTTTCATTTTGTTTAATTATAGCTTGAATCAAACAACGATAGTAGATTAGGTGAATGATTTCCTTCAGATATAGTGGTTTTGTAGATTCAGTATGTTACACACGGTACTAGATAGCACACCGACTATTTTGATACATCAACTGTTGGATGAGAAATCTACGCCATATATATCCGGTTTGAACTGATTGTATTTTATTCCAAAAATTACCAGACATATGTTCCCAAATAATGACACTGTTTAAAAAAATTGCATTGTTCTTCAAACTAAATATCGTTATGTTCTTTAATATGAAAAGGCATTTGAAAAATGCCTTTCTAACCTCCAACCCATATATTTATTGAAATCACTACCATCCCATTGGAAAAACTGGATGGCTGCCATTGTGCATCATTAGGTTCCTCACCACAATAAATCAGATAACATCATTTTTTTCTAGGGGTAAATAACATCTAAAAATAAAGATAAGAACTCCGAGAAGAGATAAGGTTTGAGCTGGGGTCCATGGGACAATGCAAAAAACTAAGTCCCATAACAAGCCCAGTGAATATGATGGAACATTCATACCGCATTCTCACCTTGAAAAGAAACTTGAACTCCATGTTTTAGAAAACATTCTAACACTACAATATAAAATTCAAAATCGACAGGCGCGGCAACGCGCGCCATCGATGATCTAGTATACAGGGAAGGTCACCACCGATCCCTACATGCAGGGATATGGGAGAGGTGGTGCGGCATACTCAGCTAGCTATCCATGGGACTAGGTCATGCGGTTAAGTACCGTTACAGCCATGAGTAAAAGTGTAGTACAACAAGTACATATACAAGTGAACGTGTCAACTCAACAAACAGAGGATGCAAGAGGAAGGAAGGAGGAAGAAACGATGAAGGAGTGGTGGCTACCTGCCTATGGACTGGTCGCCAGTGTAGCTCCAGGCGGCAGCGTTGCTGGGCGGGGGGCGCTGCCGGTGGGAGCGGCTGCTCGACAGAGGGAGGCGCCGCTGGGATCTTGTACCGGCGAGCGGGGCAGCCGGGGCTTCGGCCGGCTGGGCACGCTGCGGCGGCGGCCGCGGCTTCTCTCCTGTGTCCGTCCTGACGGCGGCGGCGACCATGCCCTGGGGCTTCGAGAGCATAGGAAGTGGAGGGGGGAGGCGGCGGCGGCGCTGTTGGGGTCGAGAGACTGGAGGAGGAGACGAGGGGGGCTCGAGAGGCGAGCGATTGGTGGCTCGGGGACGCCAACGATTGGCTAGGGTTTCATCGTGGGAACCCCATGCTCGCTGCATCACCCCTTTTTGCTCATGCAGGACACGCACGAGGCTCGCTGTAAAGTTGGGCCAGCCGGCAAAGAAGGCCCATCTGTCATCAACCTGAGCAGGAAAGAGTAGTGTGAAGGAAAACAAGCGGTTGGATTATGTACAGCGCGGTGAAAAAATGCCAGCGAGATAGATCGAGCGAGGGAGATTGACTGCGCAACTCGGGTAGCTCGTATGGGCGGGTAGTCTAGCGAGCTTTATATGTTCCATAGGAAGTGGAGGGGGAGGAGGCGGCGGCGCTGTGTCGAGAGAATGGAGGAGGAGACAAGGGGGGCTCGAGAGGCGAGCGATTGGTGGCTCGGGGACGCCAACGATTGGCTAGGGTTTCATCGTGGGAACCCCACGCTCGTTGCATCACCCCTTTTTTCTCACCCAGGACACGCGCGAGGCTCACTGTAAAGTTGGGCCAGCCATCAAAGAAGGCCCATCTGTCATCAACCTGAGTAGGAAAGAGTAGTGTGAAGGAAAACAAGCAGTTGAATTATGTACAGCGCGGTGAAAAAATGCCAGCGAGATAGATCAAGCGAGGAAGATTGACTGCGCGACTCGGGTAGCTCGTATGGCGGGTAGTCTAGTGAGCTTTATATGTTCCATAGGAAGTGGAGGGGGAGGAGGCGGCGGTGTTGTTGGGGTCGAGAGAATGGAGGAGGAGACAAGGGGGGCTCGAGAGGCGAGCGATTGGTGGCTCGGGGACGCCACCGATTGGCTAGGGTTTCATCGTGGGAACCCCACACTCGTTGCATCACCCCTTTTTTCTCACGCAGGACACGCGCGAGGCTCACTGTAAAGCTGGGCCAGCCGGCAAAGAAGGCCCATCTGTCATCAACCTGAGCAGGAAAGAGTAGTGTGAAGGAAAACAAGCGGTTGGATTATGTACATCGCGGTGAAAAAATGCCAGTGAGATAGATCGAGCGAGGGAGATTGACTTCGTGACTCGGGTAGCTCGTATGGGCGGTTAGTCTAGCGAGCTTTATATGTTCAATTTCTGCCAAAGCACACGTTACCTGCATGTAATCCAAATACAGGGGAGTAACAATGCACACGCCCCTAGCGAACCAATTCTTAAGAGCATGCCGAACTTGGCAAATCCTACCCCTCAAACGCCCGCCGGACGCGTCCGCGAGCCACGCCTCATATGTTCGCTTCCACACTCACGTCTGTCCCATGCAAACCCATGCAACGCTACGTATAAACTATAAACACGATCAACTAGCCGGATCATCATTGCATTGCCGAACAAAAGCACATAGTTCATCGAATGTTCATCGGCGGACAGTGCAAATTCATACTACAAATAGTTAGAACATATATAAAACATGAATAAAACGAGGAAGGGTGGACGAAATCACCATTTCCTCGTCGGCCCCTTCCCCTTCTAGCCGCCGGCGTGGCTGTGCCCCTCCTCCATATAGGCGTCGGCATGCAGAGGTGCGTCGTTGCCGGAGCTGGAGGTGGAGCTGTTTGTCAGGTCGGAGTCGAAATTGCACCTTTTGTCCGGCAGCCTACGAAGCAAGTAGTCATGCTCCTTCGACGTCGCCTCCTTGTTTGTCTCGCGCTCCGACGACTCGATGGCGCGTCGGAGCACCTTGGCATTATTACGGCGGAGGCGCCGTGCATCCGTCCCGCCATCATGAGAGAGCGACTGAGGACCGACGCGAGGAGCGCGTCATCGGGATCGACCGGCGTGCTCGGGACGGACCGACGCGCAGACTGTGCCTCCCCCGCCGCTGCCCTCTCCCTCGCCCGCTGCCGCTCGCGGCGACCTGCTCGTGCCTCGGACTCAGATGTCCTAGTGCGCGTCGGCCCCGACACGGGCACGAGGACCCAGCGATGGTCGGGTACCACTTCCGGAGCAGAGGTGGTGGTGGGCGGCGTACCTGAAGGAGCAGAGTGGAGCGGCCGAAGTTGTGCGCCGGGCGGGACGGGCGGGCGTCAGGCGCTGACGAAGTATATCCGTCTTGGTCGAGCTGCGAACGCCTCAACACGATGCGGAGGGCGACCTCCTCCACATCGTCGTCGAAGCCGGATTCCTCACCGGAGGCAGCGCTACTGTGGTCGCCGGCCATTGAATGGACTCGTAGGGGATCGGAAGAGGAGTGGACAGAGAGGGACTGAAGTGAAGTTCAGGTTGATTGCGATCTATGGTTTTCCGGATGGGGATATCTGTAGGGCACGCGTGGGTCTAGACCAAGCATGCGTGACGGACGCATCCGGACAGCTACATATCTGCCCGATATTTGGGTTGAATATAAGGGGCACCCGACAGCCCAAACGTCTGAGATCGGTTTAGGGCGCTCTTGTTTATTTTTGGTCGCTCTCCTGTCCCAAGTCACTCTGAAACATTCTGAATCGCCAACGCACGGAGCCAACTGTACGGAGATACTGTGCATCCTTAGAAGAGTAGTAGTAGTAGATAAATATGTCAGAATGGAAAAGGCACAAGCATGCTTGAGCATGAAGTAGCTTCTTGTTAAAGCTTCTATGTCTCGTACGTTCTGCGAGCTGCCACGGGTTATATCTATGTACTATTTTTCCAGGAACTTTCTTTTTGCAGGGTTATTTTTTCAGGAACTTAGATGATACCCCATACATTGCTGCAATAATTATTTGCTATATATTTCAATGATATTTGATTGTATGAAATAATAATATTTGGATTAACAATATGTAAATGTTTCTCAAATACGCACGAGTGTGCGTATCATTCTTTATAGCAGAATATGTAAATGTTTGATTATTGTAGCATACCCGCAAGGCCTAAAAAAGAGTAGCATAATATAACGGAAATATTTCTTCCATGAATGTTCAGATGGGCCTTTGATAAGGTGGCATGTGTGGATGTATGCATGTTGAGACAAACATAAGTGGTGTGGAAAAGTTTCTCCATGTATGTTGAGACAAATAGAAATGGAGAAAACTTTCTCCATGCATGTTGAGGTGAACCTTTCAAGAGATGACATATGTGATATGTGCGCATGTAGAGAGAAATAAAGTAATAGTGGAGATTAAGAGTTAACTATACCGCGTTAGCTATATGTCAGGCGACTGAGTTTTTTAATTTCGGTTAGTCAAATTTGTGGCCGTTGATTTAAGGTGCTATGTGATACGAGGTCGACTGACTCTGTTCCTTCTTCAGTCGATTTTTTTGCCTACTCTGACTGCACGATGCAGCCTGCATGCATGCATGCATGACTCCAGTTCATGGGTCTTACACGCACATGCATATATGAAATGCATCCCAATTTTAGTGTGTGCGCATGTTTTTTTTTCCATGTGTTTGCTTTTGTTTTCTGCATGTGTATGCTTTTATTTTTTTATTTTTCAGTTGAATTTTATTTTTTTCTTTACGAGTTTTTTGCTAATAAATATTTTCTCGATTATTATGTGTATGTATGTGCGAAAGTACTATACAATATGTTTTCTGCAAGTTTTTTTCCATTTTCTTTCTTTTTAAAAGTAATACCAATGTCACTAATTTATCTCTCTTATAAAATTTTATTTATTTTATTACGTTTACTTTAAATTCATTTCCTGTTTTTAAGGACAATACCAATGCCACTAATTTGTTCCTTCTTTAAAAACTTCATTTTTATGTAAAATTCACTATTATATGTTTATTCTTACATAACTATAAAATTGCAGTTTATGTGTAAATTGTGTGCAAATTGTATCATTATTATTCTGTACTTTCTTTTTTCTTAAAGGGTGGTACCAATGCCACTACACTTGATTTCTTCTTAGAAAATTTTATTTTTATTTTTGTGTCTCTAAGTAAGTATACACACAACACAAGTATGACACCCCATGTGTGTAAATTATAGTAGAGACCAAAAATTGCACTGTATATGCTTATTTTTTGCATATTACAAAAAGTGCAATTTCTGGGCAGAGTTGTGTGCAAGTTATTTTCTAAATTTCTTTCTTCTTAAAGGGTTTCCTTTTCCCCTAGAAAACTTCATTATTTTGTTTTAGTTTTAGTTTTGGTATTTTCTTTCTTTTTAAAGGGTTTCATTCTTACACAAAAAAATTCATTATTTTGTTTTAGTTTTAGTTTTTGTATTATTTTCTTAAAGGGTTTCATTCTTCCATGGAAAACTTCATTATTTTGTGTTAGTTTTAGTTTTTTTTTACTTTCTTTCTTCTTAAAGGGTTTCATTTTTCATAGAAAACTTCATTATTTTGTTTTTGTTTTTGTTTTTTGTTTCCTTTCTTCTTAAAGGGTTTCAATCTTCCCTAGGAAATTTCAATATTTTGTTTTTTTCTTCTTAAAGGGTTTTATTCTTCCCTAGAAAAATTCATCATTTTATTTCATTTTCTTTCTTTGACGGCAATGATAATATCATTCAACTATTATATGTTTATTCTTTCATATCATAAAAAGCACAATTCATGTGCAAAATGTGTGCAATTTATTATTATTATTATTTTCATCATGTTCTTCTTAATGGCAACACCAATAATTCTGTCATTCTTAGAACACTTCATTTTCCGTGTGCAGGTATACCTGCAAATACTATACAATATGTGTATAAATTATACTCCCTACAAAGCTGTACTAAATTAACGACAAAATTTTTAGGACTCGGGGGGGGGGGGGGGGGGGGGTACATTGTGAAAATTGCACTATTATATGTTCATTTTTGTGTATTACAAAATGTGCAATTTAAGTGCAGAGTTGCGTGCAAGTTTTTTCTTTCTTCTTAAAGGGCAATATCAATGGCACAAATACATATTTCTTAGAGAACTTCATTATTATTATTTTATTTTTATGTCCACATACAATCATCAAAGGCTTATATAAACATGTGCGTGCTTTCATTTCTCATGTATGTACTCTGTACTCGTATCCATCAAACCCAAAAAGTTCAAATGTGAAAGGTGATGCACGTGTGACGCATTCATCATGCATGCATGACATGCCGAACAATTACGTGCACGCATGCATGCATGTAGCCTGCCAAAAATGACTGACCCCAAATACAAAAGTCAGTCCACTTGCAAATAGCCATTCCCTAACTATATATATAGGATACAAGATATGCCACTGCTAGAACACACTAGCTAACTGTAAAGAGCACCAAACAGTAGAACTAAAAATAGGAAAAAATTCAAAAAAAATCTAAGAATTTTGGGCAACATTGATGTGTGTTTCACATGTTTGTAAATTTTCGTTATGAAATCACATCCATGAAGGTGTAAAAAAAATCAATGCTCCAAAATGCTTTAAAAAACTGTCTCTTTGAAGCATTTTTTTTTCAGACTCCATGAATGTGATTTCATCATGAAAATTTGCAAGCACGTGAAACAAACATCAATGTCTATTGACCAAAAAATTCCGATTTTTGTTCTTTTCTTATTTTATGAATTATAGTTCACTGAGCTCACATAAGCTTGAGCTAAGAAACTCCATGTCCAGAAAGGCTGAATCTTTTTTAGCACAAATATAAAGAATGCACTATCCATTGATAACATCATACGTGGGATTCCGTCCCAACTTAAAGAGAAGTTATTGAAAAACATATTAATGTCAAACACATCCTTCAGATCGAAACTATAGAGAACAATCAGTTGTCCCTCACATCGTCGTCATCACCATGCCTAGAGGGAGGATGAAGGGGACCAGAGCAGCCGCCGAGTCTCCTGAGTAGACCTGTAGATATAACCTTATTGTAATAGCTAGAGTATCCTCTCGTCGCGTACAAAAGGATTTGACAGGATAAAGCACATTGGCAGAGGCAGTGCCTCAATCCACGCTGATGACCAGACAAATGTTGTCGGCCGGAACTCAGAACCTCCTCCCCCTCACCCCAAACCTCTCCGACCCCACCCCCAACAAGGGGGTTGTAGGAACAACCAAGATCAAAAACATTGCCGTCGTTGGTGGGTGAGGCAACACCTACCGACAACAAGCGGGACAAACCACCATGTCGTGACATCGACCAGACACTAAACAACTCTCACAGACCCCTTGCTGCCGCGAAGAACACGATCAAAGGGAGGTGGAGCCTGAGAGATCTTATTTGATCGCCACCATCCACAAACTTTTGACAAAATTGGAAGGATTGGTGGGGTGAATTTTACGGGTTCTCGTTCACCGACAGAAGAGTAGAATCAACGTTTCCTAATGTTTGAGGATAAGATCAAGTTTTTCTCCTTAAGAAACACAATACAAATGCAAAATACTTGCATACATGCATGTACACCATATCTCTATGAGCACCCGCGAGAGGTTGAGCATGCAAATTTTGAGACTGGTTGGGTCATCACAGATACCTTGCAGTTGATAGGAATCGTCTTGCTCCAAAGAACCTAAAATAAATCAAGAAAAATGCGAGCATCCATGTCGAATCTATTACTTGAATATGAGTAAGTAGATTTCACTATAGAAAATTTTAATCATCTAAGTTATGCTCAATTCACTATTGACATACGCTCGGAATGTCAAACACATCTAAGACCTAATCAATCGATACAACTTTCAGAAAATGTTTGAATTGTATAGTGTAAAAAAAGAGAAGATTGAATTGTATACGAGTCATTGCTCTTGTACCAAACCAGCAGGCTGACGTGTGTCAAGACTGTTCTCATAGGGCTGACAATTTATCACATGTTGTCTTTGCATTTCCCACCGTGGGTTTTTAGAGCTTCTTGTTGGAAATATGGCTTGGAGGCAATAATAATTGTATTATTCATTTCCACGTTTATAATTGAGAGTTTATATTCTATGCTATATCTGCAATGGTTCTTGAATATGTGATCCAGAGGAAAACTCATAAGCACGTGTAGAATGATAAACCGTAAAACCTAATTCCTAGTCTAGCCTCTAGGACTAACTCAAGTGTTGTGTGATGATCATGTTTTCCTGATCATGGGTGCTTGGTTACGTGTAATGAGGGTGCCAAACAAAATTGAGAGTACAATGTTAGTAGAACGATCATATTGAATTGACCCAACTTGTTTGTTATATTTTGAGATGCTATCATCACAAGTCTATAAGTTATAACACAGAAAGTTAATGTGTGCCTAGTTCCTTAGACCACGAGAGTATCTAGTCACTTTATACTGGACGATGCACTTTGGGGTTGCTCCAACATCATCTGTAACACGGTGGTCATAACGACAACTTATAGGTTCATCAGAAAGTATGACAAGGGGCAAGATAACTGAAGAGTGTGATTTTCTCCTCCGATGATGGAGAGATATTCTAAGGGCCCTCTCGGTGTGACGACATCCACCATTGTCTGCCCAGACACAGGTGAGACTAGGTCATAGGGATGCCGGAACATGTCAACAAGAAAGAAGAAAAAACCCGATAATGAGGAGATCGGTATAACGAGCATGAGAATGACTCAAGAGGATACCGATATACCTCACCTCGGGTTTTGTACTATATTGCGAAGAAAAGGGAATAGAATATGATAACTATAGGTTCACTCAAATATCATTTGTGTGGATACAGGGGTCAACATGGATGTCCACGATTCTGCTGTTGATCATTAAACGAAAGGAAGTTTTGTTCATGTCTATATTCCATCGATCCTACATGTCACACGCTTAAGGGAATTAAGATATATTGATTTTTATTGGAGTGAGGAATATGATAAAATATTCTTGGAATAGTTTTGAGAATGAAAGAAATAGTTTTGAGAGAAACAGAAAGCATTTCGGGTTTACCGGAAGTGTTCCGGGAATACCAAAAAAATGATATTATATATATATATATATATATATATGTACATATATATACATACATATATATATATATATACATCTGGGCTATTCTGTTACGCGTAACAGAATATTATTCTGTTACCCTTTCTGAACTGACGGTTTCAGGTGGTTGTACTGATAATTATTGAGCGGTTGAACTGATGCTTTCAGTTGTGTTTAAAAGATCGTATTCTTTAGTTCAAAAACTTTTATAATTTTTTGTCGGAACGGGCATATAATATATCGCTCAAAGCTCTTGACAACCATATTTTAAGTATATTGAACGTTTTTGCAAAATCATTATGGTTTCAGAGCAGTTTTGAAAAACCGTTTTTTTAAAAACCGAAAACGCGAATCGTATTTTGGACTTAATTTTCAAATGGTTTGTCGGAATTGAGCAAATTAGATGGCATTGGAAAGCTGGTGAAAATTCGCGTATTCCATATATGTATTGTTTTTTCTAATTCTATATTATTTAAAAGTAATTTGAAAAACGGTGAAATTCTGGGCGAAAAGTATTTTCGCGATTTTTTGCAAACGGTTTGTCAGATTGACACAAATAATATGGAGTTGGAAAGCTACAGAAAATGCGCAACTTTTTCGTATAGAAATGTTTTTCTAATTTCTTACGGTTTAAAAACGAATTCGAATACAGTCAAATTTGATTTTGAACGCGATTTTTTTAAAAAGTTTGTCGAAATATGGAAAATAGTATACCGTTGGATAGCTATCAAAAATTCGGAACTTAGTCATATTGAACGTTTTCTCTACTTCGCAACCGTTTAAGAGTAATTTTGAATACGGTATGACGGATCCTGCTGTTTTCTCGTTTGAAAAACAGAGTAGTCGTACTGATATATGTGTATGTTTGTACTGAGCTATTTTTTGTAGAGTAATTTTGAATGGTTCTGGAAAATTGTACTTGTACTGATGCTTGCATGGGTTTGTACTAAGCGTGTTTTCACTAACTAGACTTTCCTATGTTTTTTGGGTAATATTTCTCTTGTAAGTTTTCATCGATTTACTGTATCATCGCCCCTGTACTTGTATGGTTTGTATCATCGAACTGGATGATATTTATTCAAAAAGAAAATGTGTTTTTTTTAACTCAACATTTTTTTGACAACGATGTTCTGAACTTCTCTCATTTTATGACTTGTACTGAGGTACTTATAAAGCAGGATTTTCATGGGGTTTCTTTTTTTGCTTGAATTTTTACAATTTGAATTTCTGCCATTTCTTTTATTCCGAACGGATCACCGTTTTTAGCTCGTACTGAGGTACTTACTACGGAACTGGGGTGGCTGTCGCGTGTCTCGGCGAGGAAGAAGACGGCTCAGGCGAGATCGGATTCGCCGGGCCGGTGGTCCGATCGGTAGGATGTCGCGTAAGGTGGGGGTGACAAGCGCAGGGCCTTGGGCTCAGAGTGGCGGCGCATGGCGGAGGGGCTCGGGGTGGCAGCGGGGATGGCGGTGCGGCGGCGGTGGGAGGCTGGGATTACAAGACGACGGCCACGGGAGGCGGCCGCGGCAGCCACGGAGGTCGGGACGGGCCGGCGAGCTGGTCGCACGGGAGGCGCGTGGGGAGGATCCGCACCGCCGACGCCGGAGGTGCGAGGAGGGGCCGGGCGCGTCGGAGGGAAGGCGCGGGAGGGTCCGGCGAGCCCGTCGGAGGAGGCATGCGGACGGGCCGGCCGACGACAGCGTGGGTCGGAGGAGCGACCTGTCACGGCGACGCTGGCCTCGCCTCGCCGCCGCTGTCGTTCGCTGGCCATGGCTGCCGCCGGGCCATGTAGGAGGCGGGCTAGGTTGGGGACGGGTCGGGAGTTTCTCCTGGCTGCAAGGCCGCGCCTTATAGGGACCGAGGGTAACAGAATAATATTATGTTACCGGTAACAGAATAGTCCAGACCAATATATATATAAAAATATAAATATATATATATATTTTTATATTTATATTTATATGTGTGTGTGTGTGCAAAAATAGTCTTTGAGGACCTAATATAAATAATAGAGGGCTCTAATGTTTATTAAGAGGTACCTAGGATTTATTTAGGGGTTATGGGCTAAAGGAAATAGCTAAAGGCCACATAGGAGAAGGTTAATGGGCCCGATGGGCCCAGTAAGTGTTGGGTAACGAAGTAATTTCAAAAAAAATTCCTACGATCACGCAAGATCTATCTAGGAGAAGCATAGCAACGAGCGGGGAGGGTGTGTCCACGTACCCTCATAGACCGAGAGCGGAAGTGTTATATCAACGCGGTTGATGTAGTCGTACGTCTTCACGATCCGACCGATCCTAGCACCGAACGTACGACACTTCCGTGTTCAGCACACGTTCAGCTCGATGACGTCCCTCGTACTCTTGATCCAGTTGAGGCCGAGGAAGAGTTCCGTCAGCATGTCGGCGTGGCATCGGTGATGATGAAGCTACCGACGCAGGGCTTCGCCTAAGCACTACGACGATATGACCGAGGTGTGTAACTGTGGAGGAGGGCACCGCACACGGCTAAGAGATTGTTTGTTGTGCTATTGGGGTGCCCCCTAGCCACGTATATAATGTAGGAGGGAGAGAGGAGGCGGCCAGGTTGGGCGCGCCAGGGGGGACTCCTACTTGGACTCCTAGTCCAAGTAGGATTCCCCCCCCCCCTTCCTTTCTTCCACCGGAGGGAAAGGGAAGGGAGAGAGGGGGAAGGAAAGAGGGGGTCCGTCCCCCTCCCCTAGTCCAATTCGGTTTTGTCAAGGGGAAGGGCGCCCCTCCCACGTGGCCCTTTCTCCTCTCCTCCAATAAGGCCCAATAGGCCCATTACTTCTCCCGGGGGGTTCCGGTAACCTCCCGGTACTCCGAAAAATGCCCGAACCACTCGGAACCATTCCGATGTCCGAATGCAACCTTCCAACATATGAATCTTTATCTCTCGACCATTTTGAGACTCCTCGTCATGTCCGTGATCTCATCCAGGACTCCAAACAACCTTCGGTTCATCAAATCACATAAACTCATAATACCAATCGTCATCAAACGTTAAGCGTGCGGACCCTACGGGTTAGAGAACTATGCAGACATGACCGAGACACATCTTCGGTCAATAACCAATAGAGGAACCTGGATGCTCATATTGGATCCTACATATTCTACGAAGATCTTTATCGGTCAAACCGCATAACAACATACGTTGTTCCCTTTGTCATCGATATGTTACTTGCCCGAGATTCGATCGTTGGTATCACCATACCTAGTTCAATCTCGTTACCGGCAAGTCTCTTTACTAGTTCCGTAATGCATCATCCCGCAACTAACTCATTAGTCACATTGCTTGCAAGGCTTATAGTGATGTGCATTACCGAGAGGGCCCAGAGATACCTCTCCAAAACACGGAGTGACAAATCCTAATCTTGATCTAAGCCAACCCAACAAACACCTTCGGAGACACCTATAGAGCATCTTTATAATCACCCAGTTACGTTGTGACGTTTGATAGCACACAAGGTGTTCCTCCGGTATTCGGGAGTTGCATAATCTCATAGTCAGAGGAACATGTATAAGTCATGAAGAAAGCAATAGCAATAAAACTTAGCGATCATAGTGCTAAGCTAACGGATGGGTCTTGTCCATCACATCATTCTCTAATGATGTGATCCCGTTCATCAAAACACATGTCTATGGCTAGGAAACTTAACCATCTTTGATTAACGAGCTAGTCTAGTAGAGGCATACTAGGGACACTCTGTTTGTCTATGTATTCACACATGTACTAATTTTCCGGTTAATACAATTCTAGCATGAATAATAAACATTTGTAATGATATAAGGAAATATAAATAACAACTTTATTATTGCCTCTAGGGCATATTTCCTTTAGTCTCCCACTTGCACTAGAGTCAATAATATAGTTCACATCGCCATGTGATTTAACACCAATATTTCACATCACCATGTGATTAGTTCACATCGCCATGTGACTAATACCCAAAGGGTTTTACTAGAGTCAATATTCTAGTTCACATTGCTATGTGATTAACATCCAAAGAGTACTAAGGTGTGATCATGTTTTGCTTGTGAGAGAAGCTTAGTCAATGGGTCTTCACATTCAGAGCCGTATGTATTTTGGAAATTTATATGTCTACAATGCTCTGCACGGAGCTACTCTAGCTAATTGCTCCCACTTTCAATATGTATCCAAATTGAGACTTAGAGTCATCCGGATCAGTGTCAAAGCTTGCATCGGCGTAACTCTTTACGCATTTAACTCTTGATCACCTCCATAACCGAAATATCTCCTTATTCCACTATGGATAATTTTGATCGTTATCCAAAGGATCCACTCTGGATCACTATTGTACCCTCTTGCCAAACTCATGGTGAGGTTCACAATAGGTGCAGTACACAGCATAGCATACTTCATAGAACCTATGACTGAGGCATAGGGAATGAATTTTCATTCTCTTTCTATTTTCTACCGTGGTCGGGTTTTGAGTCTTTACTCAACTTCACACCTTGCAACACAGGAAAGAACTCCATCTTTGACTGTTCCATTTTGAACTACGTCAAAATCTTGTCAAGGTATGTACTCATTGAAAAAACTTATCAAGCGTCTTGTTCTATCTCTATAGATCTTGATGGTCAATATGTAAGCAGCTTCATCGAGGTCTTTCTTTGAAAAACTCCTTTCAAACACTCCTTTATGCTTTCCAGAAAAATTCTACATTATTTCCGATCAACAATATGTCATTCACATATACTTATCAGAAATGTTTTAGTGCTCCCACTCACTTTCTTGTAAATACGGGCTTCTCAAAAAGTCTCAGATAAAACCATATGCTTTGATCACACTATCAAAGCGTATATTCCAACTCCGAGATGCTTGCACCAGTGCATAGATGGATCGCTGGAGCTTGCACACTTTGTTCGCACCTTTAGGATTGACAAAACCTTCTTGTTGCATCATATACAACTCTTCTTTAAAAAATCCATTAAGGAATGCAGTTTTGACATCCTTTTGTCAGATTTCATAAAATGTGGCAATTGCAAACATGATTCAGACAGACTTAAGCATCGCTACGAGTGAGAAAATCTCATTGTAGTCAACACCTTGAACATGTTGAAAACCTTTTGCGACAATTCAAGCTTTGTAGATAGTAACACTACTATCAGCGCCCGTCTTCCTCTTGAAGATCCATTTATTCTCCATGGCTTGCCGATCATCGGGCAAGTCAAGCAAAGTCCACACTTTGTTCTCATACATGGATACCATCTCAAATTTTATGGCCTCAAGCCATTTCGCGGAATCTGGGCTCATCATTGCTCTCATAGTTCATAGGTTCATCATGGACTAGTAACATGACTTCCAGAACAGGATTACCGTACCACTCTGGTGCGGACCATAGTCTAGTTGACCTACGAGGTTCAGTAGTAACTTGATCTGAAGTTTTATGATCATCATCATTAGCTTCCTCATTAATTGGTGTAGGAATCACTGGAACTGATTTCTGTGATGAACTACTTTCCAATTCGGGAGAAGGTACAATTACTTCATGAAGTTCTACTTTCCTCCCACTCACTTCTTTCGAGAGAAACTCCTTCTCTAGAAAGTATCCATTTTTAGCAACGAATGTCTTGCCTTCGGATCTGTGATAGAAGGTGTACTCAACAGTATCCTTTGGGTATCCTATTAAGACACATTTCTCCGATTTGGGTTCGAGCTTATCAGGTTGAAGCTTTTTTCACATAAGCATCGCAGCACCAAACTATAAGAAACGACAACTTGGGTTTCTTGCCAAACCATAGTTCATATGGTGTTGTCTCAAAGGATTTATATGGTGCCCTATTTAACGTGAATGCAGTTGTCTCTAATGCATAACCCTAAAACGATAGTGGTAAATCGGTAAGAGACATCATAGATCGCACCATATCTAATAAAGTACGGTTATGATGTTCGGACACACCATTACGCTGTGGTGTTCCAGGTGGCGTGAGTTGCGAAACTATTCCACATTGTTTTAAATGAAGACCAAACTCATAACTCAAATATTCACCTCCATGATCAGATCGTAGAAACCTTATTTTCTTGTTACGATGATTTTCCACTTCACTCTGATTTTTTTTTGAACTTTTCAAATGTTTCAGACTTATGTTTCATCAAGCAGATATACCCATATCTGCTCAAATCATCTGTGAAGGTCAGAAAATAACGATACCCGCCGCAATCCTCAACACTCATCGGACCGCATACATCAGTATCTATTATTTCCAATAAGTCAGTTGCTCGCTCCATTGTTCCGGAGAACGGGGTCTTAGTAATCTTGCCCATGAGGCATGGTTCGCAAGCATCAAGTGATTCGTAATCAAGTGATTCCAAAAGTCCATCAGCATGGAGTTTCTTCACGCACTTTACACCAATATGACCTAAACGGCAGTGCCACATATAAGTTGCACTACCATTATTAACTTTGCATCTTTTGGCTTCAATATTATCAATATGTGTATCACTACGATCGATATTCAATAAACCATTTATATTGAGTGTATGACCATAGATGGTTTTATTCATGTAAATAGAACAACAATTATTCTTTGACTTAAATGAATAACTGTATTGCAATAAAAATGATCAAATCATGTTCATGCTCAACGCAAACACCAAATAACATTTATTTTAGGTTCAATACTAATCCCGAAGGTAAAGGGAGTGTGCTATGGTGATCTTATCAACCTTGGAATCTCTTCCAACTCACATCATCACCTCGCCCTTAACTAGTCTCTGTTTATTTTGCAACTCCCGTTTCGAGTTACTACTCTTAGCAACTGAACCAGTATCAAATACTGAGGGGTTGCTATAAACACTAGTAAAGTACACATCAATAACATGTATATCAAATATACCTTTGTTCACTGCCATCCTTCTTATCCGCCAAGTATCTAGGGCTGTTCCACTTCCAGTGACCATTTCCTTTGTAGTAGAAGCACTTACTTTCAGGCTTGGGTCTATCTTTGGGCTTCTTCATGGGAGTGGCAACTTGCTTGTCATTCTTCTTGAAGTTCCCTTTCTTTTTCTTGCCTTTTTACTTGAAACTAGTGGTCTTGTCAACCATCAACACTTGATGCTTTTCTTGATTTCTACCTTCGCTGATTTCAGCATCGCTAAGAGCTCGGGAATCGTTTTCGTCATCCCTTACATATTATAGTTCATTACGAAGTTCTAGTAACTTGGTGATAGTGACTAGAGAACTCTGTCAATCACTATCTTATCTATAAGATTAACTCCCACTTGATTCAAGCGATTGTAGTACTCAGACAATCTGAGCACATGCTCACTGGTTGAGCTATTCTCCTCCATCTTATAGGCAAAGTACTTGTCATAGGTCTCATACCTCTCGACTCTGGTATGAGTCTGAAATACCAATTTCAGCTCTTGGAACATCTTATATGCTCCCGTGGCATTCAAAACGTTCTTGAAGTCCCGGTTCTAAGCCGTAAAGCATGGTGCACTAAACTATCAAGTAGTCATCATATCGAGCTTTGGCAAACGTTCATAATGTCTGCATCTGCTCCTGCAATAGGTCTGTCACCTAGTGGTGCATCAAGGACATAATTCTTCTATGCAGCAATGAGGATAATCCTCAGATCACGGACCTAGTCCGCATCATTCCTACTATCATCTCTCAACATAGTTTTTCTCTAGGAACATATCAAAAATAAATGGGGAGCTACATCGTGAACTATTGATCTACAACAAAGATATGCAAGATACTATCAGGACTAAGTTCATGATAAATTAAAGTTCAATTAATCATATTACTTAAGAACTCCCACTTAGATAGACATCCCTCTAATCATCTAAGTGATCACGTGATCCAAATCAACTAAACCATGTCCGATCATCACGTGAGACGGAGTAGTTTTTAATGGTGAACATCACTATGTTGATTATATCTACTATATGATTCATGCTCGACGTTTCGGTCTCAGTGTTCCGAGGCCATATCTGCGTATGCCAGGCTCGTCAAGTTTAACCCGAGTATTCTGCGTGTGCAAAACTGGCTTGCACCCGTTGTATGTGAACGTAGAGCTTATCACACCCGATCATCACGTGGTGTCTCGGCACGACTGTTGGTGTACAAAAGTAGGGGCTCTCCTTTTGACCCCTTTACTTGTGCACGGGCAGTCGGAGCCGCGCCCACGGCAACACCAAGCAGAGCAGAAGAGGGGAGCCGGAACACAAGGCGACCAGAGCAACGCCAAGACCAGAAACAATAAAGAGCAAAGGGGCGAGGTAGACTCCCCCGACAAGGGACCGGCAAGGCCCTTGCCGGGGCGGCCTACATGGCCCCGGCAAGAGCCTTGCCGGGGCAGCTTGCCCAACACCAGCAGAGCGAGCCACCCTTGAGCCTAAGAGTTCCAAGCGCTGCCAGCAACTACATTGGAACCAAGGCTCGGGAGGCACCTTCGTGGTGGCATGCAGATCTTTGTCAAGATCATAAATATACGAGATCAGATGAAGAACAGAAGACGAAGACCCTCAGCGGGATCCTAGCCGAGGAAATCCACGAGACCCCCGGCAAGATCCTTGCCGGGGACGACCACGCCGCCATGGCAAGACCCTTGTCGGGGCCCCGGCACGACCCTTGTCGAGGACACCAGCAGGGCCGCCGACAGGCCCACGTCTGCCAAGACGCCGCCACCGCACCCACACAGCTGCTAGCTCAACCAGCTGGGCATGAACCTGTGTGGCGACGAGCGACTTCTACACCAACCCAGCAAGCACCTGCGTGGTGGCATGCAAATCTTCGTGAAGGCTCCACCACCGCGCCAGCCTAGTAGCCAGCCACCATGGCGCAGCAACGCCTCGTCAGCTCGGACGCAAGGTCGGAACCAAAGCGGCGGCGATACTGGACGTGCTTCCTCGCCGTCCCTGATAAAGCGAGAGGGGCACGTCGGCAGCGCATTAAATGCGTTTGTCCGACGGTGCCAGAGGATAGAATCGTCCACTGTACACCTTTCCACCTTTTGTGTGCCGCTGTGGCAACCCCTTTTTGTCTATAAAAGGAGGCCCGAGGCGACCAGGAGGAGGATTCGGATCTTTTGGGCAAGTTACGCCCGACAACTAGCTCAAGAACACAAGAACACTCAAATACACCCACCAAAGCAGGACTAGGGTATTACGCATCTCCGTGGCCCGAACCTGGGTAAACGATCTGTGTGCTTCCTGTCAGACACGCTCTTTGCACAACCCCGCGCCCACCAACCGTAGAAGGGATCCCAGTGATTCCATAGGTGTCGATTTCCCCCGACATCTTTGGCGCGCCAGGTAGGGGGACGAGGTTGTGAAAATCTGGTCTCGCGGTTAGCCTAGCAGTTCTTCATCGCCATGGCTCCCAAGAAGAAGACGATCACGGTGATCGGCTCATCCAGAGCCGGACAGCCCGTACTGGTGCAGGCGAGTAGTGGGCCGGTCGCGGACAGAACCCGAGGCGCGGCCCGCGAGTGTTGGGGAACGTAGTAATTTCAAAAATTTCCTACGCACACGCAAGACCATGATGATGGCATAGCAACGAGAGGGGAGAGTGTCTGTCCACGTACCCTCGTAGACCGTAAGCGGAAGCGTTATAACAATGCGTTTGATGTAGTCGTACGTCTTCACGATCCGACCGATCCAAGTACCGAACGCACGGCACCTCCGAGTTCAGCACACGTTCAGCTCGATGACGATCCCCGGGCTCCGATCCAGCAAAGCGTCGGGGATGAGTTCCACAAGACGACGGCGTGGTGGACGATGATGATGCTCCAGCGACGCAGGGCTTCGCCTAAGCTCCACGACGATATGACTTTACCGGCGCAGGGCTTCGCCTAAGCTCCGCGACGATATGACCGAAGTGGAATATGGTGGAGGGGGGCACCGCACACGGCTAAGGAACGATCCGTAGATCAACTTCTGTCTATCCATGGGGTGCCCCCCTGCCCCCGTATATAAAGGAGCAAGGAGGAGGTGGCCGGCCTAGGGAGGAGGCGCACCAAGGGGGGAGTCCTACTCCCACCGGGAGTAGGACTCCTCCTTTCCTAGTAGGAGTAGGAGAGAAGGAAGGGAAGGGAGGAAGGGTGCGGCCTCCCCTAGTCCAATTCGGACTAGGCCTTGGGGGGGCCTGCCCTAGGCAGCCCCTCTCTCTTCCGCAGGGCCCAACAAGGCCCAATACTTCTCCCGACGAATTCCCGTAACTCTCCGATACTTGAAAAATACCGAATCATTCGAACCTTTCCGAACTCCGAATATAGTCGTCCAATATATCGATCTTTACGTCTCGACCATTTCGAGACTCCTCGTCATGTCCCCGATCTCATCCGGGACTCAACTCCTTCGGTACATCAAAACTCATAAACTCATAATATAACGCCATCGAAACCTTAAGCGTGCGGACCCTACGGGTTCGAGAACTATGTAGACATGACCTAGAACTATTCTTGGTCAATAACCAATAGCGGAACCTGGATGCCCATATTGGCTCCTACATATTCTATGAAGATCTTTATCGGTCAAACCGCATAACAACATACGTTGTTCCCTTTGTCATCGGTATGTTACTTGCCCGAGATTCGATCGTCGGTGTCCAATACCTAGTTCAATCTCGTTACCGGCAAGTCTCTTTACTCGTTCCGTAATACATCATTTCATAACTAACTCATTAGTTACAATGCTTGCAAGGCTTAGGTGATGAGTATTACCGAGAAAGCCCAGAGATACCTCTCCGACAATCGGAGTGACAAAACCTAATCTCGAATTATGCCAACTCGACATATACTTTTGGAGACACCTGTAGAGCACCTTTATAATCACCCGATTACGTTGTGACGTTTGGTAGCACACAAAGTGTTCCTCCCAGAACGGGAGTTGCATAATCTCATAGTTATAGGAACATGTATAAGTCATGAAGAAAGCAACAACGACATACTATACGATCGTTTGCTAAGCTAACGGAATGGGTCAAGTCAATCAGATCATTCACCTAATGATGTGATCCCGTTAATCAAATAACAACTCTTTGTCCATGGTTAGGAAACATAACCATCTTTGATTAACGAGCTAGTCAAGTAGAGGCATACTAGTGACTCTCTGTTTGCCTATGTATTCACACATGTATTATGTTTCCAGTTAATACAATTCTAGCATGAATAATAAACATTTATCATGATATAAGGAAATAAATAATAACTTTATTATTGCCTCTAGGGCATATTTCCTTCAGCCTCCCACTTGCACTAGAGTCAATAATCTAGATCACATCGCCATGTGATTTAACATCAATAGTTCACATCACCATGTGATTAACACCCATTGTTCACATCGTCATGTGACCAACACCCAAAGGGTTTACTAGAGTCAATAATCTAGTTCACATCGCTATGTGATTAACACCCAAAGAGTACTAAGGTGTGATCATGTTTTGTTTGTGAGAGAAGTTTAGTCAACGGGCTGCCACATTCAGATCCGTATGTATTTTGCAAATCTCTATGTCAACAATGCTCTGCACGGAGCTACTATAGCTAATTGCTCCCACTTTCAATATGTATCTAGACCGAGACTTAGAGTCATCTAGATCAGTGCCAAAACTTGTATCGACGTAACCCTTTACGACGAACTTTTTGTCACGTCCATAATCGAGAAAAATATCCTTATTCCACTAAGGATAATTTTGACCTGCTGTCCAGTGATCCACTCCTGGATTACTTTGGTACCTTCCTGCCAAGCTTATTGCTAAGCACACGTCAGGTCTGGTACACAGCATTGCATACATGATAGAGCCTATGGCTGAAGCATAGGGAACATTTTTCATTTTCTCTCTATCTTCTGCTGTGGTCGGGCATTGAGTCTGACTCAAGTTCACACCTTGTAACACAGGTCAAATTCCGTTCGTGGCCTGATCCATTTTGACCTTGTTCAAAACTGTATCAAGGTATGTGGTTGGTGTAAGTCCAATTAAGCCGCCTTGATCTATCTCTATAGATCTTGATGACCAATATGTAAGCAGCTTCACCGAGGTCTTTCATTGAAAAACTTTTATTCAAGTATCCTTTTATGCTATCCAGAAATTCTATATCATTTCCAATTAATAATATGTCGTCCACATATAATATCGTAAATGCTACAGAGCTCCCACTCACTTTCTTGTAAATACAGGCTTCTCCAAAAGTCTCAGATAAAACCATATGCTTTGATCACACTATCAAAGCGTTTATTCCAACTCCGAGAGGCTTGCACTGCACCATAAATTGATCGCTGGAGCTTGCACACTTTGTTAGCACCTTTTGGATCAACAAAACCTTCTGGTTGCATCATATACAACTCTTCTTCTAGAAATCCATTCAAGAATGCAGTTTTTACATCCATTTGCCAAATTTCATAATCATAAAATGCAGCAATTGCTAACATGATTCGGACAGACTTAAGCATCGCCACGGTGAGAAAGTCTCATCGTAGTCAACCCCTTGAACTTGTCGAAAACCTTTCGCAACAAGTCGAGCTTTATAGACAGTTATATTACCATCGGCGTCGGTCTTCTTCTTAAAGATCCATTTATTCTCAATGGCTTGCCGATCATCGGGCAAGTCAACCAAAGTCCATACTTTGTCCTCATACATGGATCCCATCTCAGATTTCATGGCTTCAAGCCATTTTGTGGAATCTGGGCTCACCATCGCTTCTTCATAGTTCGTAGGTTCACCATGATTTAGTAGCATGACTTCCAGAATAGGATTACCGTACCACTCAGTGCGGATTTTATTCTGGTTGATCTACTAAGTTCGGTGACAACTTGATCTGAAGTTTCATGATCATTATCATTATCTTCCTCGCTAATCGGTGTAGGTGTCACGAAACCGATTGTGATGAACTACTTTCCAATAAGGGAGCTGGTACTATTACCTCATCAAGTTCCACTTTCCTCCCACTCACTTCTTTCGAGAGAAACTCCTTCTCTAGAAAGGATCCATCTTAGCAACGAATGTCTTGCCTTCGGCTCTGTGATAGAAGGTATACCCAATTGTCTCCTTTGGGTATCCTATGAAGACACATTTTTCCGATTTGGGTTCAAGCTTATCAGGTTGAAGTTTTTCACATAAGCATCGCAACCCCAAACTTTCAGAAACGACAACTTTGGTTTCTTGCTAAACCATAGTTCATAAGGTGTCGTCTCAACGGATTTTGACGGTGTCCTATTTAACGTGAATGCGGCCGTCTCTAAAGCATAACCCCAAAACGATAGCGGTAAATTGAAATAGACATCATAGATCGCACCATATCTAGTAAAGCACGATTCTGACGCTCGGACACACCATTACGTTGTGGTGTTCCCGGTGGCGTGAGTTGCGTAAACTATTCCGCATTGCTTCAAATGTAGACCAAACTCGTAACTCAAATATTCTCCTCCATGATCAGATCGTAGAAACTTTATTTTCTTGTTACGATGATTTTCAACTTCACTCTGAAATTCTTTGAACTTTTCAAATGTTTCAGATTTATGCTTCATCAAGTAGATATACATATTCCGCTTAAATCATCCGTGAAGGTGAGAAAATAACGATATCCGCCACGAGCTTCAACATTCATCGGACCACATACATCTGTATGTATGATTTCCAATAAGTCTGTTGCTCTCTCCATACAACCGGAGAACGGTGTTTTAGTCATCTTGCCCATGAGGCACGGTTCGCAAGTACCAAGTGATTCATAATCAAGTGATTCCAAAAGTCCATCTGTATGGAGTTTCTTCATGCGTTTTACACCGATATGACCTAAACGGCAGTGCCACAAATAAGTTGCACTATCATTATTAACTTTGCATCTTTTGGTTTCAATATTATGAATATGCGTATCACTACGATCGAGATCCAACGAACCATTTTCATTGGGTGTGTAACCATATAAGGTTTTATTCATGTAAACAGAACAACAATTTATTCTCTTACTTAAATGAATAACTGTATTGCAATAAACATGATCAAATCATATTCATGCTCAACGCAAACGCCAAATAACATTTATTTAGGTTTAACACTAATCCCGAAAGTATAGGGAGTGTGCGATGATGATCATATCAATCTTGGAACTACTTCCAACACTCATCGTCACTTCCCTTTCAACTAGTCTCTGTTTATTTTGTAACTCCTGCTTTGAGTTACTAATCTTAGCAACCTAACAAGTATCAAATACTCGGGGCTACTATAAACACTAGTAAGGCACACATCAATAACCTGTATATCAAATATACCCTTGTTCACTTTGCCATCCTTCTTATCCACCAAATATTCGTGGCATTTCCGCTTCCAAAGGACCATTTCCTTTGCAGTATAAGCACTTTCAGTTTAGGGCTTTGGTCCAGCTTTGGGCTTCTTCGCAGGAGTGACAACTTACTTGTCTTTCTACTTGAAGTTCCCTTTCTTTCCCTTTGCCCTTTTCTTGAAACTAGTGGTCTTGTCAATCATCAACACTTGATGCTTTTTTCTTGATTTCTACCTTCGTCGATTTCAAAGCATCACGTAAGAGCTTGGGAGTTACTTTTGTCATCCCTTGCATATTATAGTTCATCACAAAGTTCTACTAACTTGGCGATGGTGACTAGAGAATTACATCAATCACTATCTTATCTGGAAGATTAACTCCCACTTGATTCAAGCGATTGAAGTACCTGGACAATCTGAGCACATGCTCACTAGTTGAGCGATTCTCCTCCATCTTTTAGCTATAGAACTTGTTGGAGACTTCATATCTCTCAACTCGGGTATTTGCTTGAAATATTAACTTCAACTCTGGGAACATCTCATATGGTCCATGACGCTCAAAAACGCCTTTGAAGTCCCGATTCTAAGCTGTTAAGCATGGTGCACTAAACTATCAAGTAGTCATCATATTGAGCTAGCCAAACGCTCATAACGTCGCATACCGCCTCCGCAATAGGTCCGTCACCTAGCGGTGCATCAAGGACATAATTCTTCTGTTCAAAGCAATGAGGATAAACCTCGATCACGGATCCAATCCGCATCATTGCTACTAACATCTTTCAACACAATTTTCTCTAGGAACATATCAAAATAAACATTAGAAAGCAACAACGCGAGCTATTGATCTACAACATAATTTGCAAAAATACTACCAGGACTAAGTTCATGATAAATTTAAGTTCAATTAATCATATTACTTAAGAACTGCCACTTAGACAGACATCTCTCTAGTCATCTAAGTGATCACGTGATCCAAATCAACTAAACCATAACCGATCATCACGTGAGATGGAGTAGTTTTCAATGGTGAACATCACTATGTTGATCATATCTACTATATGATTCACGCTCGACCTTTCGGTCTCCGTGTTCCGAGGCCATATCTGCATATGCTAGGCTCGTCAAGTTTAACTCGAGTATTCTGCGTGTGCAAAACTGGCTTGCACCCGTTGTAGATGGACGAGAACTTATCACACCCGATCATCACGTGGTGTCCGGGTACTACGACCTTTTAGCAACGGTGCATACTCGAGGAGAACACTTCTTGATAATTTTAGTGAGAGATCATCTTATAATGCTACCGTCAATCAAAGCAAGATAAGATGCATAAAGGATAAACATCACATGCAATCAATATAAGTGATATGATATGGTCATCATCATCTTGTGCTTGTGATCTCCATCGCCGAAGCAAATCATGATCACCATCCTCACCGCGCGACACCTTGATCTCCATCGTAGCATCTTTGTCGCTTCGCCAACTATTGCTTCTACGACTATCGCCATCGCTTAGTGATAAAGTAAAGCAATTACATGGCGCTTGCATTTCATACAATAAAGCGACAACCATATGGCTCTCGCCAGGTTGCCGATAACTCGGTTACAAAACATGATCATCTCATACAATAAAATATAGCATCACGTCTTGACCACATCACATCACAACATGCCCTGCAAAAACAAGTTAGACGCCCTCTACTTTGTTGTTGCAAGTTTTACGTGGCTGCTACGGGCTGAGCAAGAACCGTTCTTACCTACGCATCAAAACCACAACGATAGTTTGTCAAGTTGGTGCTGTTTTAACCTTCGCAAGGACCGGGCGTAGCCACACTCGGTTCAACTAAAGTGAGAGAGACAGACACCCGCCGGTCACCTTTAAGCAACGAGTGCTCGAAGCGGTGAAACCAGTCTCGCGTAAGCGTACGCGTAATGTCGGTCCGGGCCGCTTCATCTCACAATACCGCTGAACCAAAGTATGACATCTTTGGTAAGCAAGTATGACTTATATCGCCCACAACTCACTTGTGTTCTACTCGTGCATATGACATCAACGCATAAAACCAGGCTCGATACCCTTTGTTGGGGAACGTAGTAATTTCAAAAATTTCCTAAGCACACACAAGACCATGATGATGGCAAACCAACGAGAGTGGAGAGTGTCCGTCCACGCACCTCATAGACCGTAAGCGAAGCGTTATAACAACGCGGTTGATGTAGTCGCACGCGTCTTCACGATCCGACCGATCCAAGTACCGAACGCATTTACACCTCCGAGTTCAAAGACACGCTCAGCTCGATGACGATCCCCTGCTCCGATCCAAAGAAAGCGTCGGGGATGAGTTCCGTCGACGACGACGGCGTGGTGACGATGATGATGCTCCACCGACGCAGGCTTCGCCTAAGCTCCATGACGATATGACTTCACCGCGCAGGCTTCGCCTAAGCTCATGACGATATGACCAAGTGGAATATGGTGGAGGGGGCACCGCACACGGCTAAGGAACGATCCGTAGATCAACTTCTGTCTATCCATGGGGTGCCCCTGCCCCGTGATATAAAGGAGCAAGGAGGAGGTGGCCGGCCTAGGAGGAGGCGCACCAAGGGGAGTCCTACTCCCACCGGGAGTAGGACTCCTCCTTTCCTAGTAGGAGTAGGAGAGAAGGAAGGGAAGGGAGGAAGGTGCGGCCCCTCCCCTAGTCCAATTCGGACTAGGCCTTGGGGGAGGGCGCGGCCTGCCCTAGGCAGCCCTCTCTCTTTCGCAGGGCCCAACAAGGCCCAATACTTCTCCCGGCGAATTCCCGTAACTCTCCGGTACTCCGAAAATACCCGAATCATTCGAACCTTTCGAACTCGAATATAGTCGTCCAATATATCGATCTTTACGTCTCGACCATTTCGAGACTCCTCGTCATGTCCCCGATCTCATCCGGGACTCCGAACTCCTTCGGTACATCAAAACTCATAAACTCATAATATAACATCGCATCGAAACCTTAAGCGTGCGGACCCTACGGGTTCGAGAAATATGTAGACATGACCTAGAACTATTCTTGGTCAATAACCAATAGAGGAACCTGGATGCCCATATTGGTTCCTACATATTCTAAGAAGATCTTTATCGGTCAAACCGCATAACAACATACGTTGTTCCCTTTGTCATCGGTATGTTACTTGCCCGAGATTCGATCGTCGGTGTCCAATACCTAGTTCAATCTCGTTACCGGCAAGTCTCTTTACTCGTTCCGTAATACATCATTTCATAACTAACTCATTAGTTACAATGCTTGCAAGGCTTAGGTGATGAGTATTACCGAGAAGGCCCAGAGATACCTCTCCGAGCAATCGGAGTGACAAAACCTAATCTCGAATTATGCCAACTCGACATATACTTTTGGAGACACACAGAGAGCACCTTTATAATCACCCAGATTACGTTGTGACGTTTGGTAGCACACAAAGTGTTCCTTCGTAAACGGGAGTTGCATAATCTCATAGTTATAGGAACATGTATAAGTCATGAAGAAAGCAACGGCAACATACTATACGATCGTGTGCTAAGCTAACGGAATGGGTCAAGTCAATCAGATCATTCACCTAATGATGTGATCCCGTTAATCAAATAACAACTCTTTGTCCATGGTTAGGAAACATAACCATCTTTGATTAACGAGCTAGTCAAGTAGAGGCATACTAGTGACTCTCTGTTTGTCTATGTATTCACACATGTATTATGTTTCCAGTTAATACAATTCTAGCATGAATAATAAACATTTATCATGATATAAGGAAATAAATAATAACTTTATTATTGCCTCTAGGGCATATTTCCTTCAGCGAGCACCAACATCGCTCTGACAGTCAGAGCCTGGCGAGCGGCATCGTTCGTGCGCAAGACGATGGGCCGCACATCGCCGGACCCAAGGATGGAGCAGGCCCCCCTCCCGCAGGCGGCACGGGGCCCTCTAGAGGTGGCGTCGTGCCACCTACGGGCGGCGCAGAAACATCCAGGACACTTGCGCCGGTGCCCACGATGCGCTCTTCCCAGGGTGTGCGTGACGAGCAGCGCCACCACGCTGGTGACCCCGGACGCCGCCGTGGGAAGAGTTATGTGCATCACTCGCGGGACGAAGGAGGCCAGCATGCCCGCCGAAGTGCTGGCGAAAATGGCGCACAGCCGCCGGTCCGTGATAGAGCTCCTTCAAACATGGTTAGAAGTTGGAGCGCGTCACGATCCGCGCAGCTTTCGCCGCCACCCATGCCAGCAGAAGCTTTGGCGCGCGCACAGCTGCTCCTTGACTTCCCTCCCGTCGTGGAAAAGCTCGACGAGTGGAGAGCCACCATCCGGAGCCTCGTCGGCATCGCCAACAAAGATGACCCGCGATCAGCGGGGCCCTCGGGCCGACGCTCCGTCAAGCCACCGCACGCCAGCGGTGGAGGGGCCGGAGGCGCTGCGGCCACGGTGCACTCTCCTCCTCTGCGCCAGCTGCCTCGGGTGTCATGAGTTCATTGGTGCCTTCACTGGAGGCCACCAAGCTCATGGCCAGGCGAGCGATTTGCACATCATTGCCCAGAAGGATGGTGAGAACCTGCGCAAGTACATACAGAGGTTCAGCCGGGTGCAATACAACATCCCAGATGTTCACCCCGCCGCCGTGATCAGCGCATTCCATTAGAATGTGCGCAATCGCAAGATGCGCGAAGAGCTGGCGATGAACAAAGTCAAGGATGTGGCCGAACTTTATGTTCTGGCTGATAGATGTGCCCGAGCTGAAGAGGGAAGGAAGTACCCCGGCGAGGACGCCGACACGAAAACCGACTCTACAGACAAAGACACCACCGCCCCGACGAAGAAGGGCCGGCGCCGCAACAGGAAACGCAAGGACAAGACCGTGCTTGCCGTCGAGGGATCCGAGGACACCGGCGCTGCCAAGAAGGCCAAGGCAGACGACCTCGACAAGGAAATTTCCGGGTGCGCCGCTTGCCGGGCCTTGGCGGCTGCCGATAAGCCAGGAGGCTCCGACAAGCAATACTTCAAGCTCCACCGCACCAAGGGCCACGACCTCCAGAACTGCCGGCAAGTCGAGCTGCTTGCTGAGAAGCAAAAAGCTGAGTATGAGAGGCGGGACAAGGAGAAGGGCCAGGATGGTGCCGAGGGGTCTGGCAAGAAGCATGGCGACAAAGGAGGTCGCCACGACAAGGATAACCAGCAAAAGAGGCCCGCTTGGGGCCGCGACAAGAAGCAGGAAGATGATGATCGCGACGAAGACGACGTGTCCGACGAGCATGAGTTCCAGAAGGCTACAGAGGCCATGTGCGTCGATGGTGGCGCCTCGCTGCATACCTCTCATGGCCAGCTCAAGCAGTGCGCGCGTGAGATCACGGCAGCGGAGCCATCATTCGACGCTCAGAAGCCACTGAAGTGGTCCAGCACGCCTATCATCTTCGACACCGAGGACCATCCTGATCGCACAACTGTGGTCGGGTGTTTGCCGTTGTTGGTTTCACCAACGATACGCAACCTCAAAGTGAACAAGATGCTAGTTGACGGCGGGGCCGGTCTGAACTTGATCTCGCCCGTTGTGGTCAAAAGGCTGCAGATTCCTTATGGAGACCTCGAAGAGACGGGCACGTTTCAAGGGGTCAACCCGGGAAGGAGTCAGCTGAAAGGCAAGGTCACGCTGCCTGTGACGTTTGGAGGCGATTTCAACTACAGGATGGAGAGGATTGTCTTTGATGTAGGCGAGATCCCCTTGCCCTACAACGGGATCCTCGGCCGCCCGGCACTAGCCAAGTTTATGGCAGCGTCGCATTACGCCTACAACACGCTGAAGATGCCTGGCCCAATGACCATCATCACCGTCCCCTGCGACAAGAAGGATGTGCTGATCTGCGCCGACCTACTCTACTGGGAAGCAGTTGCAGCTCCTGCCGCCAAGGCACTTGCTCCTGCCGCCGAAGCCCCGGGAGGGAAGAAGAAGATCGGCAAGACCTCTCGCACCCACTCCAGCAAGCGCACCTCTTCGGAGTGTTGTGCTACCATCGAGGACGTGCCAGAGAGCTCCGCAGGCAAGAGCAAGAAATCCAGAGCTGCACCGCCAAAGACCAAGAAGGTGTCCGTCAAGGAGGATAGCACGGGAGGGGCGTTCACCATAAGCTCCACCCTTGAAAGCAAATAGGAAAGCGCGCTCATCACTTTCCTACGGGCGAATGTCGATGTGTTTGCATGGCAAGCATCCGACATCCTCGGCGTTCCCAGGGAAGTGATTGAGCATCATCTTGCTGTGTGTCCCCACGCGCGACCCGTCAACCAGAAGGTCAGGAAGTAGGCTTTGGAACGGCAGGAGTTCATCACAAAGGAGATTAGGAAGTTGGAAGCGGCAGGCTTGGTGAGAGGAGTGCTCCATCCGACGTGGTTGGCCAATCTGGTGGTGGTGCACAAGGCAAACGGGAAGTGGAGGTTGTGTATTGACTACACAAATATCAATAAGGCTTGTCCTAAGGACCCCTTCCCGTTGTCGCGCATCGACCAGATTGTTGACTCCACGGCCGGGTGTGACCTTTGTCATTCCTTGACGCCTACTCGGGCTACCACCAGATCTTCATGACAAGAGAAGACGAAGAGAAGACAACATTCATCACCCCATGTGGTACGTATTGCTTTTTACGGATGCCTTTCGGGTTGAAGAGTGCTGGCTCAAAATTTGCAAGGGCAGTCCAAATGGGTTTTGAGCCCCAGCTACATAGAAATATAGAAGCTTATATGGATGACATAGTGGTCAAAACCAAGGACAAGGCGACACTTGTACAAGATTTAGAGGAGACATTTGCAAACCTGCGCAAGATCAACCTCAAGTTGAACCCTGAGAAGTGGGTCTTCAGCGTTCCGTCCGGCAAACTTCTCGGGTTCTTTGTGTCACAGCATGGGATCGAGGCAAACCCATACAAGATCAAGGCTATCGAGCAAATTGAGGCGCCCAAGCGGATCAAGGATGTGCGTCGACTCACTGGCTGTGTTGCCGCCATGAGCAGATTCATCTCCAAGTCTATCGAGCGCGCCCTCCCCTTTTTAAAAATCTTGAAAAAGGTGGGACCAATGGAATGGACCCCAGAGGCCGAAGCAGCACTGCAGGATTTGAAGAAATACCTCTCCTCCACACCAATACTGGTTGCGCCCAAACCACAAGAGCCATTGCTGCTGTATCTAGCAGCAACGAATCAAGTGGTCAGCCCCGCGCTAGTGGCACAAAGGGAGGTTGATGAAGAGGCAGCTGCAACGGCCGGACTGGCGGATGGCGAGCCAGAGATCCTCCCGGCAGGGCCTGGCGCTGGCAAGGCAAGGCCCCCGGCAGAGTCTAATGCATCGGGATAGGGCCCGTACAACCAAATGAAGTGGTGTAGAAGAAGAAGATGATGCAGCACCCGGTTTACTTTGTCAGCTCCCTCTTGCAGGGGGCTAGGTCAAGGTATTTTGGTGTGCAGAAATTGCTCTTCGGCTTTCTTATGGCCTCGAGGAAGCTGCGTCATTACTTCCAACTGCACGAAATCACCGTCGTCACCAGCCTCCCATTGCAACGGATACTGCATAACCCGGACGCAACCGGGAGGATCATGGAGTGGGCCTTGGAGCTGTCGAGGTTTGGTTTGAAGTTTGAAAGTACTTCGACAATCCAGAGCAGAGTCTTAGCAGAGTTTATTGCGGAGTAGACCCCAACGCCCGACGAAGAGATCCAGGAGTCCACTCTCCCCGGCAAGGAAGCAAGTCGCAACTGGATCATGTACTTTGACGGGGCTTTCTCGCTGCAAGGCGCCGGTGCTGGTGTGCTGCTTGTCGCACCCATCGGAGAGCACCTCAAGTATGTAATCTAGATGCACTTTCCCAGTGAAATGTCCACAAACAACACTGTTGAATATGAGGGGTTGCTTGCCGGTCTCAGGATCGCGGCAGACCTCGGGATTAAGAAGCTCATCGTCAGGGGTGATTCACAGCTTGTCGTCAGGCAAGTCAACAATGATTATCAGAGCCCGTTGATGGAGGCCTACGTAGATGAGGTGAGGAAGCTGGAGGAGCGCTTTGATGGTATACAAGCGGAGCACATTCCCCGAGTGGAGAACGACATCGCCGATTACCTGTCGAAGCGTGAAGCGTTCAAGCTACCTGTGGAACCAGGTACTTTTGTGCTTCAGTTAACTCAACCATCCATGGAACCATCGACGGAGCAGAACAAGCGGAGGAAATCAGGCCCCAGAAAGTACTTTCCCGTCGAGCCCCCTGGGGCCCCGGCAAGGATGTTGCCATGGGTACTGAACCTACCGAGGGACAACTGGCTCCGGCAGGGCGTCAAGCCCTGGCTCTAGAGACGGTCGCTCCCATGGCAGAAGAAATGCCTTTAGTCCTTGCCGTCGAGCCCCAGGCTCCAGCATGGGCGCAGCATACCGTCTGATTCCTCCATACAGGGGAACTTCCTCATGAGCAGGAAGAAGCGGAGAAAGTAGCCCATCAGTCTGCCACGTATCAGTTTGTCGATGACGTCCTGTATAGAAAAAGGCCGAACGGTGTGAAATTGAAGTGCATTCCCTGGGAGGAAGGTCTGGAGCTGTTGGCAGAGCTACACAGAGGCATATGTGGCTCCCACATAGGGTCGAGGGCCCTTGCCGGCAAGGCGTTCCGGCAAGGTTTCTTCTGGCCCACTGCCCTCCAGGATGCAACAGCACTAGTAACCAAGTGTGAAGCGTGTCAGTTCCATTCGAAGAAGCTTCATCAACCAGCTCAAGCCCTTCAAACAATTCCTCTCTCCTGGCCATTTTCAGTCTGGGGGCTCGACATACAGGGCCCTTTCCCCCGTGATGTCGGGGGCTTTGAGTACTTGTACGTTGCAATCGACAAGTTCACAAAGTGGCCAGAGGTGGAAGCAGTGAGGAAGGTGACCGCACAATCAACCGTCAAGTTCTTCAAGGGGCTAGTCTGCCGTTTTGGTGTGCCCAACAGAATCATCACCAACAACGGCACGCAGTTCACAAGCCACACCTTCATGCACTACATCCAAGACTTCAGCAGCAATGTCTGTTTCGCTTCCGTGGCACACCTACGGAGCAACGGCCACGCGGAGAGGGCAAAGGCTGAAGTACTGCGGGGCCTGAGGACCAAGACTTTTGACACGCTGCACCAGAGCGGAAGGCGCTGGATTGATGAGTTGCCGGCGGTTCTTTGGTCAATCAGAACGACACCAAATCGAGCCACCGCCGGACACACCTGCCTTACGGTATACGGGCGAAGCAGTTCTCCCCACGGAACTCACATACGGGTCACTGATAACCCACAAGTATAGGGGATCGCAACAGTTTTCGAGGGTAGAGTATTCAACCCAAATTTGTTGATTCGACACAAGGGGAGCCAAAGAATATTCTCAAGTATTAGCAGCTGAGTTGTCAATTCAACCACACAGAAACTTAGTATCTGCAGCAAAGTGTTTAGTAGCAAAGTAATATGATAGTGGTGGTAACGGTAACAAAAGTAAAGACAGCAAAAGTAATGTTTTTGGTATTTTTGTAGTGATTGTAACAGCAACAACGGGAAAGTAAATAAGCGTAAACCAGTATATGGAAAGCTCGTAGGCACCGGATTAGTGATGGATAATTATGCCGGATGCGGTTCGTCATGTAACAGTTATAACATAGGGTGACACAGAACTAGCTCCAATTCATCAATATAATGTAGGCATGTATTCGAATATAGTCATACGTGCTTATGGAAAAGAACTTGCATGACATCTTTTGTCCTACCCTCCCATGGCAGCGGGTCCTATTGGGAACTAAGGGATATTAAGGCCTCCTTTTAATAGAGAACCGAACAAAGCATTAGCACATAGTGAATACATGAACTCCTCAAACTATGATCATCACCGGAGTGGTCCCAATTATTGTCACTTGAGGTTGCGGATCATAACACATAGTAGGTGACTATAGACTTTGCAAGATAGGATCAAGAACTCACATATATTCATGAGAACATAATAGGTTCAGATATGAAATCATGGCACTCGGGCCCTAGTGACAAGCATTAAGCATAGCAAAGTCATAGCAACATCAATCTCAGAACATAGTGGATACCAGGGATCAAACCCTAACAAAACTAACTCGATTACATGATAAATCTCATCCAACCCATCACCGTCCAGCAAGCCTACGATGGAATTACTCACGCACGGCGGTGAGCATCATGAAATTGGTGATGGAGGATGGTTGATGATGACAACAGCGACGAATCCCCCTCTCCGGAGCCCCGAACGGACTCCAGATCAGCCCTCCCGATAGAGATTAGGGCTTGGCGGCGGCTCCGTATCGTAAAACGCGATGATTCCTTCTCTCTGATTTTTTTCTCCCCGAAAGCCAATATATGGAGTTGGAGTTGGCGTCGGAGGGTCTCCAGGGGGCCCACGAGGTAGGGGGCGCGCCCAGGAGGGGGGGCCACCCTCGTGGACAGGGTGTGGGCCCCCTGGTCTTCATCTTTGGCGAGGATTTTTTATTATTTATTCTAAGATATTATGTGGAGTTTCAGGTCATTCCGAGAACTTTTGTTTTCTGCACATAAAACAACATCATGGCAATTCTGCTGAAAACAACGTCGATTGGTCAGTTCCATTCAAATCATACAAGTTAGAGTCCAAAACAAGGGCAAAAGTGTTTGGAAAAGTAGATACGACGGAGACGTATCAACTCCCCCAAGCTTAAACCCTTGCTTGTCCTCAAGCAATTCAGTTGACAAACTGAAAGAGAAAAAGAAAAACTTTTACAAACTCTGTTTGCTCTTGTTGTTGTAATTATGTCAAGCCAGCATTCAGGTTTTCAGCAAAGATCATAACTAACCACATTTGCAATAATTCTCAGGTCTCATGTTTACTCATATAAATAACATAATCAGCTAGCAAGCCATAATAATGAATCTCGGATGACAACACTTTCTCAAAATAATCATAATATGATATAACAAGATGGTATCTCGCTAGCCCTTTACGAGACCATAAAACATAAATGCAGAGCACCTTCAAAGATCTAGGACTGACTAGACATTGTAATTCATGGTAAAAGAGATCCAATCATAGTCATACCCGATATAAATTAACGATAATGAATGCAAATGACAGTGTGCTCTCCGGCTAGTGCTTTTTAATAAGAGGGTGATGACTCAACATAAAAGTAAATAGATAGGCCCTTCACAGAGGGAAGCAGGATTTGTAGAGGTGCGAGCTCGGTTTTGAAATAGAGATAAATTATATTTTGAGCGGCATACTTTCATTGTCAACATAACAACTAAGAGATGACGATATCTTCCATGCTAAACAAATTATAGGCGGTTTCCAAGCAGAATGGTAAAGTTTATCCTCCCCCTCCTCCACAAGCATAAATCCATGGCTTGCTCGAAACAACGAGTGCCTTCAACATTCAACGGGTCCCAGGGGGAGTTTTGTTTGCAATTATTTTGATTTAGTTTGCATAAAGCATGGGACTGGGCATCCCGGTGACCAGCCATTTTCTCGTAAGTGAGGAGCGGAGTCCACTCCTCTTGAGAATAACCCGCCTAACACTGAAGATAAGGGCATCCCTAGTTGATATATGAGCTATTCAAGCATGCAAATCAGAATGTTTATTTGAAGGTTTAGAGTTTGGCACATACAAATTTACTTGGAACGGCAGGTAGATACCGCATATAGGAAGGTATGGTGGACTCATATGGAATAACTTTGGGGTTTAAGGGATTGGATGCACAAGCAGTATTCTCGCTTAGTACAAGTGAAGGCTAGCAAAAAGACGGGAAGTGACCAACTAGAGAGGCGACAACAGTCATGAACATGCATTAAAATTAATAAACATTGAATACAAGCATGAGTAGGATATAATCCACCATGAACATAAATATCGTGAAGGCTATGTTGATTTGTTTCAACTACATGCGTGAACATGTGCCAAGTCAAGTCACTTAAATCATTCAAAGGAGGATACCACCCCATCATACCACATCACAACCATTTTAATAGCATGTTGGCACGCAAGGTAAACCATTATAACTCATAGCTAATCAAGCATGGCACAAGCAACTATGATCTCTAATTGTCATTGCAAACATGTTTATTCATAATCAGCTGAATCAAGAACGATGGTCTCATCATATTTACAAAAAAAAAGAGGTCGAGTTCATACCAGCTTTTCCCATCTCAGTCAGTCCATCATATATCATCATAATTGCCTTTCACTTGCACGACGAACGGTGTGAATAATAATAAGAGTGCACGTGCATTGGACTAAAATTTGGAATCTGCGAGCATTCAATAAACAAGAGAAGACAAGGCAATATGGGCTCTTGGTCAAATCAACAATGATGCATATAAGAGCCACTTCAACAATTTAATCATGGTCTTCTCCTACTGCCCCCCAAAGAAAAGAAAAGAAATAAAAACTATTTACACGGGAAAGCTCCCAACAAGCAAAAGAAGAACGGGAAATATTTTTGGGTTTTATTTTTAATTAGTACTACAGCAGGAAAAGTAAACTACTACTAGTTTGTTTTGGTTTTTATTAAGGTTTATTAAACACACAACAAGAAAGCAGGAAAAAGGAAATAAACTAGCATGGATATTACAGTGAAAGAGTATGAGCACCGACATCTAACAATGAGTGTGTGTGAACATAAATGAAATGTCGGTGAGAAATACGTACTCCCCCAAGCTTAGGCTTTTGGCCTAAGTTGGTCTATGGCCAGGGATAGCCTGGCGGATACCCGTAGGTGTAGCTGGGGTCGTACTGTGATGTAGAGGACTCGATCCACTGGCCGGCAACCACCTCTGGATCCCAAGAATAAACAGATCGTCGTGGAGGCTCATCTTGTGGCTCGGTTCCGGGAGCTGGTGCAGGTTCCGATAGGCTTGAACGGCTGCCCACGGAACGATGTGAGGACCTGCAGACAAGTTAAACAAAGAGGGAGCAGGCAAAGTAATAGTATCAGGGTGATGTTTATCAAAGTACAGTTTATATTTAAGCTCCCCTTCCTTGCCCTTAACAAGAAAGTCATGCGCTAGCATACTCTTATAATCTAAATAAGCACGGGGCAATGACGTTTCTTCTTTCTTCGAATGCCTAATAGGTATCTCAAAATATTTAGCTAGGCGTGAAGAATAAATGCCTCCAAAGATGGGGCCCTTAGTACGGTTCAGACTTAACCGTCTAGCAACAATTCCACCCATACTAACAGAGTTATTGCGGTATAAACCATGGAACAAAATAACAATATCAGGAACACTAAGGTTTCCACAGTTCCCGCGACCAATCAAGCAACGACTAGCAAATAAGCCAAAGTAGCGTAAAACAGGAAAATGTATGCTAGTAATTCTTGCATCAGAAACCTTCCTGGTTTCTCCCACAGTGATAGTGTTAATAAAAGCTTCCACTTCATTACGGTGTGGTTCATCCAAGGTACCCTCAAAGGGTATTTTGCAAACCTCGCAAAATTCAGCTAATGTCATCTCCTTAACAACGTCATATAAATGAAACTCTACTGTTGGAGGTGATTTCTTAGGGAAAAGTAGAAGTTCTGCACAAAAGTATTTGTGAGTAAGAGATCTTGATAGCGTTGGTCGCGGAGGAAGTCGGTGAGGCCAGCATTCTCAATCAATAAATAGAAATCCTCATAAATCCCGGCTCTCCTCAAGAAGTCATCGGAAGGCCATTCACACGGCCGGACCTCCGCGGTACGAGGAAAATTAAATTTGGGCTTCTGCTCTTCTTCCTTTTGTTTTTCCTTCGAGCTTCGGCTCGACGAGCCCCTCAAAAGTCTCTTCATTATTTCTGAAATAATCTAAAAATTTTAGTAACTTCAAACAAAAGTGAACCAACTTCAATAAAACTGATAGCAACTACTCCTACAAGTGCCTAGAGCCTATATCAAGCATTAGAACTACTTGGAACCATATAAATTTGACATGCAAGCTCAAGAACATGGTCACCTATGCAGCACAAATTTGCAAAGAATAAAGAACTAGAACAAAAACTAATTGGACCAATGGAGGAGTCACATACCAAGGAACAATCTCCCCAAGCAGTTTTGTGAGAGGTGCTTTGAGCAAGGAGATCGAAAATCACGGCAAAAGTGGCTGGAACTCGAGCTTGAGTTGGTTTTTCGGGTTTGTGTGAGGCAGAGGAAGAAGATGGATGCAGGGATAAGTGGAGGAGGGCCACCATGGGCCCACGAGGTAGGGGGCGCGCCCAGGGGGGTAGGCGCGGCCTCCACCTCGTGGCAGTGTGGCTCCCCATGTAATTATTGCACTAAAAATCCTCAAATATTCCCGAAAAAATCATATTAAATTGGCATGGCATTCTGAGGAGTTTTCTTTTCGGGATATTTTTATATTGCACGGATAAATCAGGAAACAGACAGAAAAATACTATTTTTACTTTATTTCTACTAAATAACAGAAAATATAAAGAGGGTACAGAAGGTTGTGCTTCTAGTTTCATCCATCTCATGCTCATTAAAAGGAATCCACTAACAAGGTTGATCAAGTCTTGTTAACAAACTCATTCGGATTAACATGGAACCGGAGAAATTTCGCATGACACTAGGTTACCTCAACGGGGATATGCACATCCCCTATAATAAGAATATCATATTTCTTCTTGACAGTAGGAAGAGGAAATTCAAAACCTCCCAATATAATCGATGGAATTTTTTCAATAGAGTTGATGCTATAAACTTGAGGTTGTTTCCTCGGAAAGTGTACCGTATGCTCATTACCATTAATATGAAAAGTGACATTGCCTTTGTTGCAATCAATAACAGCCCCTGCAGTATTCAAAAAAGGTCTTCCAAGAATAATAGACATACTATCGTCCTCGGGAATATCAAGAATAACAAAGTCCATTAAAATAGTAACGTTTGCAACCACAACAGGCACATCCTCGCAAATACCGACAGGTATAGCAGTTGATTTATCAGCCATTTGCAAAGATATTTCAATAGGTGTCAACTTATTCAAGTCAAGTCTACGATATAAAGAGAGAGGCATAATACTAACACCGGCTCCAAGATCACATAAAGCAGTTCTAACATAATTTCTTTTAATAGAGCATGGTATAGTTGGAACACCCGGATCTCCAAGTTTCTTTGGTATTCCACCCTTAAAAGTGTAATTAGCAAGCATGGTGGAAATTTCAGCTTCGGTATCATTCTTTTATTTGTGATGATATCCTTCATATACTTAGCATAAGGATTTACTTTAAGCATATCGCTTAAGCGCAAACGTAAGAAAATAGGTCTAATCATTTCAGCAAAGTGCTCAAAATCCTCATCATCCTTTGACTTGGATGGTTTAGGAGGAAAGGGCATGGGTTTCTGAACCCATGGTTCTCTTTCTTTACCGTGCTTCCTAGCAACAAAATCTCTCTTATCATAACGTTGATTCTTTGATTGTGGGTTACCAAGATTAACAACAGGTTCAATCTCTACATCATTGTCTTTGCTAGGTTGAGCATCATCATGAACATCATCATTAACATTTTCACTAGGTTCATGTTCATTACCAGAATGAGTTTCAGCATCAAACATAGAGATATCATTTGGATTCTCAGGTGGTTCAGCAATAGGTTCACTAGAAGTTTGCAAAGACCTATCATTTTTCTTTTTCTTCCTTTTAGAAGAACTAGGTGCATCAATATTATTTCTCTGAGAATCTTGCTCGATTCTCTTCGGGTGGCCTTCAGGATACAAAGATTCCTGAGTCATTCTACCAGTTCTAGTAGCCACTCTAACAGCATAATCATTTTTCTTACTATTCATTTCATCAAGCACTTCTTTCTGAGCTTTAAGTACTTGTTCTACTTGAGTGGTAACCATAGAAGCATGTTTGCTAACAAGTTTAAGTTCACCTCTAATATTAGCCATATAATCACCCAAGTGTTTAATCATATAGGTATTTTGTTTTAATTCTCTACCAAAATAAGCATTAAAGTCATCTTGCTTAAACATAAAGTTATCAAACTCATCCAAGCACTGACTAGTAATTTTAGTAGGAGGGACTTCAGCTTTATCATATCTATAGAGAGAATTTACCTTTACTACCTGTGTCGAGATATCGGAACCAGGAGGTTCTTCAGTGAATAAAGAATTGAGATCATATACTTCTTCAACGGGCGGTAAATTAAGACCATGTATTTCTTCAATAGGAGGTAAATTCTTAACATCTTCAGCTTTAATACCTTTTTATTTCATAGACTTCTTTGCCTCTTGCATATCTTCAGATCGAGAAATAGAACACCTCTCTTCTTCGGAGTTGGTTTAGGAATAGGCTCATTAATTGGCTCAGGAGCTGGCTCGGGAGTTGGCTCGGGAGGTGCCCAATTATTTTCATTTGTCAACATATTATTCAATAAAATTTCAGCTTTGTCCGGTGTTCTTTCCCTGAAAAGAGAACCAACACAACTATCCAGGTAATCTCTGGAAGCATCGGTTAGTCCATTATAAAAGATATCAAGTATTTCAGGTTTCTTAAGAGGATGATCAGGCAAAGCATTAAGTAACTTGAGAAGCCTCCCCCAAGCTTGTGGGAGACTATCTTCTTTAATTTGCACGAAGTTGTATATTTCCCTTAAAGCAGCTTGTTTCTTATGAGCAGGGAAATATTTAGCAGAGAAGTAATAAATCATATCACGGGACTATGCACACAACCAGGATCAAGAGAATTAAACCATATCTTAGCATCACCCTTTAATGAGAACGGAAATATTTTGAGTATATAAAAGTAGCGCGATCTCTCATCATTAGTAAACAGGGCAGCTATATCATTTAACTTAGTAAGATGTGCCACAACGGTTTGATTCATAGCCATAAAAAGGATCAGATTCAACCAAAGTAATTATATCTGGATCAACAGAAAATTCATAATCCTTATCGGGAACACAAATAGGTGAAGTAGCAAAAGCAGGATCAGGTTTCATTTTGTCTCTAAGAGATTCTTTACTCCATTTAACTAGCAGCCTCTTAAGTTCGTATCTATCCTGGCAAGAAAAAATAGCTGCAGAAGATTCCGCATCAAAAAGATAACCCTCAGGAATAGCAGTCGTATCTTCATCATCACTTTCATCAATATTATCAGTTTCAATAATTTCTCTTTCTCTTGACCTAGAAATTTGTTCATCTAGAAATTCACCAAGGGGCACAGTAGTATCAAGCATAGAAGTAGTTTCATCATAAGTATCATGCATAGCAGAAGTGGCATCATCAATAACATGCGACATATCAGAATGAATAGCAGAAGCAGGTTCAGGTGTCGCTATCTTACTCATAACAGAAGGTGAATCAAGTGCAGAGCTAGATGGCAGTTCCTTACCTCCCCTTGTAGTTGAGGGATATATTTTTGTCTTAGGGTCTCTCAAGTTCTTCATAGTGTCCAGCAGATATAAATCCCAAGTGACTCAAAGAATAGAGCTATGCTCCCAAGAACGGGCGCTTGAGAAAAAGGTCTTGATAACCCACAAGTATAAGGGATTGCAACAGTTTTCGAGGGTAGAGTATTCAACCCAAATTTGTTGATTCGACACAAGGGGAGCTAAAGAATATTCTCAAGTATTAGCAGTTGAGTTGTCAATTCAACCACACCTGGAAACTTAGTATCCGCAGCAAAGTGTTTAGTAGCAAAGTAATATGATAGTGGTGGTAACGGTAACAAAAGTAAAGACAGCAAAAGTAATGTTTTTGGTATTTTTGTAGTGATTGTAACAAAGAACAACGGGAAAGTAAATAAGCGTAAACCGGTATATGGAAAGCTTCAGAGGCACCGGATCAGTGATGGATAATTATGCGGATGCGGTTCGTCATGTAACGATTATAACATAGGGTGACATGTAACTAGCTCCAATTCATCAATATAATGTAGGCATGTATTCGAATATAGTCATACGTGCTTATGGAAAAGAACTTGCATGACATCTTTTGTCCTACCCTCCCATGGCAGCGGGGTCCTATTGGGAACTAAGGGATATTAAGGCCTCCTTTTAATAGAGAACCGGAACAAAGCATTAGCACATAGTGAATACATGAACTCCTCAAACTATGATCATCACCGGGAGTGGTCCCGATTATTGTCACTTCGGGTTGCGGATCATAACACATAGTAGGTGACTATAGACTTTGCAAGATAGGATCAAGAACTCACATATATTCATGAAAACATAATAGGTTCAGATATGAAATCATGGCACTCGGGCCCTAGTGATAAGCATTAAGCATAGCAAAGTCATAGCAACATCAATCTCAGAACATAGTGGATACCAGGGATCAAACCCTAACAAAACTAACTCGATTACATGATAAATCTCATCCTACCCATCAACGTCCAGCAAGCCTACGATGGAATTACTCACGCACGGCGGTGAGCATCATGAAATTGGTGATGGAGGATGGTTGATGATGACGATGACGATGAATCCCCCTCTCCGGAGCCCCGAACGGACTCCAGATCAGCCCTCCCGAGAGAGATTAGGGCTTGGCGCGGCTCCGTATCGTAAAACGCGATGATTTCTTCTCTCTGATTTTTTCTCCCGGAAAGCCAATAAATAGAGTTGGAGTTGGCGTCGCAGGGTGTCCAGGGGGCCCACGAGGTAGGGGGCGTGCCCAGGAGGGGGGGGCACCCCCGTGGACAGGGTGTGGGCCCCTAGTCTTCATCTTTGGCAAGGATTTTTTATTATTTATTCTAAGATATTCTGTGGAGTTTCAGGTCATTCCGAGAACTTTTGTTTTCTGCACGTAAAACAACATCATGGCAATTCTGCTGAAAACAGCGTCAGTCCGGAGTCCAAAACAAGGGCAAAAGTGTTTGGAAAAGTAGATACGACGGAGACGTATCAGTCACCTCGAGTGCTCGCTTATGACAAGCTTGAGCAAGAGCAATTGCGGCAAGATGACGCAACGCTCCTCGAGGAAGATCGTCTTCGGGCGGCTGTGAGAGCGGCGCGCTACCAGCAAGCCTTGCGTCGTGCTACCTCTTGAGCACTGCGTTGGTTTTCCCTTGAAGAGGAAAGGGTGATGCAGCAAAGTAGCGTAAGTATTTCCCTCAGTTTTTGAGAACCAAGGTATCAATCTAGTAGGAGACCACACACGAGTCCCTCGCACCTACACAAACAAATAAATCCTCGCAACCAACGCAATAAAGGGGTTGTCAATCCCTTCACGGTCACTTATTTAGAGTGAGATCCGATAGATATGCTAAGATAATATTTTGGTATTTTTATGATAAAGATGCAAAGTAAAATAAAAGGTAATAAAAATAGCTAAGTGTTGGAAGATTAATATGATGGAAAATAGACCCGGGGGCCATAGGTTTCACTAGAGGCTTCTCTCGAGAGCATAAGTATTATGGTGGGTGGACAAATTACTGTTGAGCAATTGATGAATTGAGCATAGTTATGAGAATATCTAGGTATGATCATGTATATAGGCATCACGTCCGAGACAAGTAGACCGACTCCTGCCTGCATCTACTACTATTACTCCACACATCGACCGCTATCCAAAGATGCATCTAGAGTATTAAGTTCATAAGAACAGAGTAACACTTTAAGTAAGATGACATGATGTAGAGGGATAAACTCATGCAATATGATATAAACCCCATCTTGTTATCCTCGATGGCAACAATTCAATACGTGCCTTGTTGCCCCTCATCCTTCGGGAAAGGACACCGCAAGATTGAACCCAAAGCTAAGCACTTCTCCCATTGCAAGAAAGATCAATCTAGTAGGCCAAACCAAATCGATAATTCAAGAGACTTGCAAAGATAACTCAATCATACATAAAAGAATTCAGAGAAGATTCAAATATTGTTCATAGATAAACTTGATCATAAACCCACAATTCATCGGTCTCAACAAACACACCGCAAAAGAAGATTACATCAAATAGATCTCCACAAGAGAGGGGGAGAAAATTGTATTGAGATCCAAAAAGAGAGAAGAAGCCATCTAGCTAATAACTATAGACCCGAAGGTCTGAGGTAAACTACTCACACATCATCGGAGAGGCTATGGTGTTGGTGTTGATGTAGAAGCCCTCCGCGATCGATGCCCCCTCCGGAGGAGCTCCGGAAAAGGCCCCAAGATGGGATCTCATGGGTACAGAAGGTTGCAGCGGTGGAATTAGGTTTTTGGCTCCGTGTCCGGTAGTTTGGGGTGCGTAGGTATATATAGGAGGAAGAAGTACGTCGGTGGAGAAACATGAGGCCCACGAGGGTGGAGGCGCGCCCCTACCTCGTGCCCTCTGGTTGATGTCTTGATGTAGGGTCCAAGTCCTATGGATCACGCTCGCTCCGAAAATCACGTTCCCGAAGGTTTCATTCCGTTTGGACTCCGTTTGATATTCTTTTTCTCGCGAAACTCGAAATAGGCAAAAAACAACAATTCTGGGCTGGGCCTCCGGTTAATAGGTTAGTCCCAAAAATAATATAGAAGTGTATAATAAAGCCCATTAATGTCCAAAACAGAATATAATATAGCATGGAGCAATCAAAAATTATAGATACGTTGGAGACATATCACACCGCTATCATAGCCGTGACCGAAGCTTTGAGGAAGACGACCTTGTTCTTCGGCGCGTTCAGTCAGCCAAAAATTCCAACAAGTTGACGCCAAAGTGGGAAGGCCCTTATCAGGTAATACGAGTCACCAGGCCTGGCGCAATCCGCCTGGAGACCGAAGATGCTATTCCAGTGAGCAACTCCTGGAACATCGAGCATCTTCATAAGTTTTACCCATAAGGCGTGGTTGCCCCCCCCCCCCCGGCAAACCACCTTTTGTACAAGCCTTGCCGACGAGGCATGTAACCCTCTGTACAAAGCCAGGCACAGACCCTGAGCATAAATAAATGAAGCGCTGGTGCCCTAAGTAGCATGCATGCTGGTGCCCTACGTTTCTGCTGAGCTGTTTGGAAGAAAGAGAACGGGCCGGCGCTCCGGCCTCGGCAAGCCAAGGTTGCCGGGAGCTGCAGATGCAAGAATCCAACCACGGCAAGCCAAGGCTGCCGGGGGCTGCAGAATCAGATAAGTCTTTTTATCCTCTATTGTGCATTTCCATATGAAGTTGGGATGTATGAAACCTCGTTTTGCTCCTAGACCACCGTGCTCCCCCTTTTTTCCTGTACCCAAGTCCCTGGGTCAGAGCCGGGTCGTAGTCGCGGTGGCAAGGGAATAAACGAAGGGCCTAACTCTACTTCGCCCCTGCCTCCACCAAGAGCGTGAGAATGATCGACTGAAGTGAGGGGATGGCAAGGCCTGTTGCCGGGCGACATTGTTTATCGTGAAAATAACAAGGATTCATTCCTTGGCACGGGCCTCGCTCACACACAAAGAACCCGGCAAGCACCCTTTTTCATTAAAAACATCCCATACAGGTCAATTCATACGGGATAAAAAACATGAGCAATGGGATTACAAGTCTTAAAATTAACAAGTGCCCACAAGCTTACAAACTAAAAAGAGATAAGGTGCCCGTAATCCTTTCTTGTCCCTCTCCTCAGAAGGTGGAACAACACAGTGGAAGGGAAAAAAGAGCGCCTAGGCGAGGTGCAAGGAGCAGAAGGCACCAAGAGAACATCCCGGTGCCAGGAGGGAAGCTGGAAGATGAGGCAGCGGGCTGGCAATACGCGACGAAGGCGTCGGTGCCCGCGTACTCCGACTTGACGTCCGCCACCCGCCTTCCTCGCCTTCCCCGACCCTCCTATGCCAGCCGCCCAAGGGGTCGACGGGGAATGCACCGATGGAGAGCTTGACGAGGAAGGCCCTCGGCAGGGGCAAAGGAGGGGCGACGCGGTCAGTCGGAGTCGAGGTCGGCATCCCGCCGCTCGACGCCCTCGTCGTTGTTGTTGATGTCCTCCTCATCACTCCCGCTTGAGGAGGAATCTTAATCATCGGAGGAGCTCTCCACGCAGCACTTTAGGCGAGTTCCAAGATCTCCAAAGACCTTGTCGGAGAGCAGGCCGTTCTCCATTAACAAGAAGTAGAGAACGAGCCCTGCCGTCAGGCTGTGGACATGAGCGAAAGTCTTCCATCCGCGACGGAGGTACATGACGTGGGGAGCGGGGAAGTCGATGTCAACCCACGTGCCGCCGTTCCCACAGCCCCTCATGTGCAGCCTAAGGGTCTGGGGTGGATCGAGCTCCATCTCCCGAGAAAATGGGGTAGGGATATGAAGACGACGACGCGGTGGCCGGCGCAGCCTGATGAAGAACTCGCGAGGCTGGTCCCCAACGTGGCCCTCCATTGGGAGAGGCATCGGCGGCGGAGGCGAGGCCGGTGCGCCGCCCCGTCCCCTCTTCCCCGAGCGCCACAGCGACCTCGGCCTCGCCCCCTCCCCCTTCCTCCCCTGGCCGGCTCCACCACCGCGAGCTCTTGGGGTGGAGGGACGCGCTGTCGAGCGGCGGCCCTCGCCGCCACCGTCGAAAGGCCGGCGCCTCCTCTCGCCATGGCAGATGGACGAAAGGAGCCAAAGTGAATGGAGACAGATGATGAAAGGATGCGGGATGCCATCCCCCTCCCCCTTCTTATAAAGGGGCGGGGTCGGGGCTTGGCCGCCCCGCTCGGCCAATCCGACCATTGGGGGCGCGGGGAATCGGGACCGACCCGCTGCTCCAATCAACGACGGCCCGGTTTCCTGCCTCCACCGCCTGCCACCTGCATGGGGGACACGTGGCGAGCAAGCAGAATCAAGGGGACGGGTGAGGCGACCGTTCCCCGCCCAGTGATCGCGGGGCGCGAACGCCTTGAAGACCATGACCCGAGTCCACTCAGTAAATGAGCCGCGCCCCTGCGCCTCCCTCTTTTTATGGGGAAGATGTGAGCCGCCTCTTTAACACGATGTGACGCACGCATGCGGGAACCGCCCCACGCATCACCCCCATGTCACGCACGACCCTCCACGTCGCGCATTCAACACGGGTCGTGGGGAAGCGCGGTGAACGGAAAGTTACTGCGGTAACATCCGCCCCACCTGCCCGTGCATCGTTCTGGGCCTAGCCCAATAACGCGCCGCGCTTATGTGTGGCCCAGGCCCGGGGGCTCCTGTCGGTGTACAAAAGTAGGGTCTCTCCTTTTGACCCCTTTACTTGTGCATGGGCAGTCGGAGCCGTGCCCACGGCAACACCAAGCAGAGTAGAAGAGGGGAGCCGGAGCACAAGGCGACCAGAGCAACACCAAGACCAGAAACAATAAAGAGAAAAGGGGCGAGGTAGACTCCCCCGGCAAGGCCCTTGCCGGGGCGGCCTCCGCGACCCCGGTAAGATCCTTGCCGGGGCAGCTTGACCAACACCAGCAGAGCGAGCCACCCTTGAGCCTAAGAGTTCCAAGCGCTGCCAACAACTACATTGGAACCAAGGATCGGGAGGCACCTCTGTGGTGGCATGCAGATCCTTGTCAAGATCATAAATATACGAGATCAGATGAAGACCAGAAGACGACGACCCTCGGCGGGATCCTATCCGAGGAAATCCATGAGACCCCCGGGCAAGATCCTTGCCGGGGACGACCACGACGCCATGGCAAGACCCTTGCCGGGGCCCCGGCAAGACCCTTGCCGAGGACACCAGCAGGGCCGCCGCCAGGCCCACGTCTGCGAAGACGTTGCCGCTGCCCCCACGCAGTTGCTAGCTCAACCAGCTGGGCAGGCACCTGCGTGGCGACGAGCGACTTCTACACCGACCCAGCAAGCACCTGCGTCGTGGTATGCAAATCTTCATGAAGGCTCCACCACCGCGCCAAATTTCAAAGAGCTACCAACAGCGCAAAGCAACGCCTCGTCACCAGACGCGCAAGACGGAACCAAAGGCGGCGGCGATACTGGGACGTGCTTCCTCGCCGTCCCCGATAAAGCGAGAGGGGCACGTCGGCAGCGCATTAAATGCGTTTGTCCGACGGTGCCAGAGGATAGACTCGTCCGCTGTACACCTTTGCACCTCCTGTGTGCCGCTGTGGCAACCCCTTTTTGTCTATAGAAGGAGGCCTGAGGCGACCAGGAGGAGGATTCAGATCTTTTGGGCAAGTTACGCCCCGCAGCTAGCCCAAGAACACAAGAACACTCAAATACACACACCAAAGCAGGACTAGGGTATTACACATCTCTGCGGCCCGAACCTGGGTAAACGATGTGTGTGCTTCCTGGCAGACCCGCTCTTTGCACAACCCCGCGCCTGCCAACCGTAGAAGGGATCCCAGTGATTCCATAGGTGTCGATTTCCCCTAGCAACGGTGCATACTCAGGGAGAACACTTATACCTTGAAATTAAGTGAAGGATCATCTTATAATGCTATCTCCGTACTAAGCAAAATAAGATGCATACAAGATAAACATCACATGCAATCAAAATATGTGACATGATATGGCCATCATCATCTTGTACCTTTGATCTCCATCTCCAAAGCATTGTCATGATCTCCATCGTCACCGGCTTGACAGCTTGATCTCCATCCAAGCATCGTTGTCGTCTCGCCAACTATTGCTACTACGACTATCGCTACCGCTTAGTGATAAAGTAAAGCAATTACATGGCGATTGCATTTCATACAATAAAGCAACAACCATATGGCTCCTGCCAGTTGCCGATAACTCTGTTACAAAACATGATCATCTCATATAATAAAATATAGCAGCATGTCTTGACCATATCACATCACAACATTCCCTGCAAAAACAAGTTAGACGTCCTCTACTTTGTTGTTGCAAGTTTTACTCGGCTGCTACGGGCTTAGCAAGAACGGTTCTTACCTACGCATCAAAAACCACAATGGATTTTCGTGAAGTGTGATGTTTTAACCTTCAATAAGGACCGGGCGTAGCCACACTTGATTCTACTAAAGTTGGAGAAACAGACACCCACTAGCCACCTATGTGTGAAGCACGTCGGTAGAACCAGTCTCGCATAAGCGTACGCTTAATGTCGGTCTGGGCCGCTTCATCCAACAATACCGCCGAATCAAAGTATGACATGCTGGTAAGCAGTATGACTATTATCGCCCATAATTCTTTGTGTTCTACTCGTGCATATAACATCTACGCATAGACCTGGCTCGGATGCCAGTGTTGGGGAACGCAGTAATTTCAAAAAAAATCCTATGATCACGCAAGATCTATCTAGGAGAAGCATAGCAACGAGCGGGGAGAGTGTGTCCACGTACACTCGTAGACCGAAAGCGGAAGCGTTATATCAACGCGGTTGATGTAGTCGTACGTCTTCACGATCCGAACGATCCTAGCACCGAACCTACGGCACCTCCGTGTTCAGCACACGTTCAACTCGATGACGTCCCTCGTACTCTTGATCTAGTTGAGGCCGAGGGAGAGTTCCGTTAGCATGATGACGTGGCGACGGTGATGATGAAACTACCGGCGTAGGGCTTCGCCTAAGCACTATGACGATATGACCGAGGTGTGTAGCTGTGGAGGAGGGCACCGCACACAGCTAAGAGATTGTCTGTTGTGCTATTGGGGTGCCCCCTGGCCACGTATATAAAGGAGGGAGGGAGAGAGGAGGCCGGTCAGGTTGGGCGCGCTAGGGGGAGTCCTACTTGGACTAGGAGTCCAAGTAGAACCCAACCATAGCATTAAAGTATAGGGGATCAATTGTAGCCTCTTTTGATAAGTAAGAGTGTCGAACCCAACGAGGAGCTAGAGGTAGAACAAATATTCCCTCAAGTTCTATCGACCACCGATACAACTCTACACACGCTTGACGTTCTCTTTACCTAGAACAAGTATAAAACTAGAAGTACTTTGTAGGTGTTTTCGCATAGGTTTGCAAGATAGTAAAGAGCACGTAAATAAAAAGTAGGGGATGTTTAGATAAAGACACAACTAAATTAGTTTTAGTAAAGAGCTTTTTGTCACAAGAAAGTTATTTGTCCCTAGGCAATCGATAACTAAACCGGTAATCATTATTGCAATTTTATTTGAGGGAGAGGCATAAGCTAACATACTTTCTCTACTTTGATCATGTGCACTTATGATTGGAACTCTAGCAAGCATCCGTAACTACTAATGATCATTGAGGTAAAACCCAACCATAGCATTAAAGTACCAAGTCCTCTTTATTCCTTACGCGAACAACCTACTTACTCGGTGTCGTGGTTTTGTCACGGCAGATGTCCTTAGTGTCAGGACTTAGTCGCGAGGCCAACGCATCTATGTGGTAGCTTGAGAGGGGTTGAGCGGAATCGAGAGACGCAACACAAGACAAGAATTTAGACAGCTTCGGGCCCCGGGAAACATCATCCGGTAATAACCCTACATGCTGTTTGAGGCTAGGTCTCATTATCATCATGAGGGAGTCGTCGTAAACCGGCTCTCCTCTAGTTGTGTCTAGCCCTAGATATTGTTGTTTGCTTGTCCCTCTTTGGGGAGCCCTGCCCCTCCTTATATAAGTTGAAGGGGTAGGTTACATGTAGAGTCCATCTCGGACTAAGAATTAAACTAGTTCGACTTCCCTTCATGGGCTTCTTAACGCCTGCCGGTTTAACATGGTCTGCCGGTTTAACGTGGTCTGTCTCAGCCATCTGTCTTGACTCTCTGTCTTAACTATCCGCCGGTTTACCATCCGCCGGTTTACCAAGTCCCAGCCGGGTTATGACTCCGGCTGGGTCATACCGCGGGGTATATCCCTGACACTCGGGTATGTGCTTCTGTCACTCACGCCACCCACCATAAGCAAATCATGAACATATTGCAAACCCTACAGCGGGGATCCCTCATGCTTGCGCGACACAGAGAGCACCATAGGACAACACCAATAATAAAACATGCAACTCAAACCAATCACGGTCATCAATTAACCCATAGGACAAAACGGATCTACTCAAACATCATAGGATAGCCATACATCATTGGGAAATAATATATAGCATTGAGCACCATGTTTAAGTAGAGATTACAGCGGGTAAAAGAGGGGTTACACTGCTGCATAGAGGGGGGAAGAGTTGGTGATGATGGCGGTGAAGTTGTTGGTGAAGATTGCGGTGATGATGATGGCCCCCGGTGGCACTCCGGCGCCACCGGAAGCGAGGGGGAGAGAGCCCCCTCCTTCTTATTCTTCCTTGACCTCCTCCCTGGATGGGATAAGGGTTTCCCCTCTGGTCCTTGGTCTCCATGGCATGGGAGGGACGAGAGCCCCTCCGAGATTGGATCTGTCTCTCTCTGTTTCTGCGTTCTGGGATTCTGCCCTTTCACCGTTTCTTATATATCCGGAGATCCGTAACTCCGATTGGATTGAAACATTCGCCCAGATTTTTCCCGAAAATTAGCTTTCTTGCGGACAAAGAAGAGCAGCAACCGCCTTACGGGGGCCCACGAGGGCCAGGGGCGCACCTAGAGGGGGCAGGCACGCCCCCTGCCTCGTGGCCCCCTCGGGCACCTTCTCGTGTTGATTCTTCTTCCCATATTTCACAAATATTCCAAAAATATTCTCCGTCCATTTTTATTCCGTTTGGACTCCGTTTGGTATGGGGTTTCTGCGAAATATAAAACATGCAACAAACAGGAACTGGCACTAGGCACTGGATCAATATGTTAGTCCCAAAAATAGTATAAAAACTTGCCAAAAGTATATGAAAGTTGTATAATATTGGCATGGAACAATCAAAAATTATAGATACGACACAGACGTATCAGCCCCCCCCCTTTTCCTTTCTTCCACCGGACGGAAAGGGAAGGGAGAGAGAGGGGGAAGGAAAGAGGGGGCCCAACCCCCTCCCCTAGTCCAATTCGGTTTGGGCAAGGAGAAGGGCGCCCCTCCCACGTGGCCCTTTCTCCTCTCCTCCAACAAGGCCCAATAGGCCCATTACTTCTCCCGGGGGGTTCCGGTAACCTCCCAGTACTCCAAAAAAATGCCCGAACCACTCGGAACCATTCCGATGTCCGAATGCAACCTTCCAATATATGAATCTTTACCTCTCGGCCATTTTGAGACTCCTCGTCATGTCTGTGATATCATCCGGGCTTCCGAACAACCTTCGTTTCATCAAATCACATAAACTCATAATACAAATCGTCATCAAACGTTAAGCGTGCGGACCCTACGGGTTCGAGAACTATGCAGACATGACTGAAACACATCTCCGGTCAATAACGAATAGCGGAACCTGGATGCTCATACTGGCTCCTACATATTCTACGAAGATCTTTATCGGTCAAACCGCATAACAACATACGTTGTTCCCTTTGTCATCGGTATGTTACTTGCCCAAGATTCGTTCGTTGGTATCACCATACCTAGTTCAATCTCGTTACCGGCAAGTCTCTTTACTCGTTAAAGTAATGCATCATCCTGCAACTAACTCATTAGTCACATTGCTTGCAAGGCTTATAGTGATGTGCATTACCGAGAGGGCCCAGAGATACCTCTCCGAAACACAGAGTGACAAATCCTAATCTCGATCTATGCCAACCCAACAAACACCTTCGTAGACACCTGTAGAGCATATTTATAATCACCCAGTTACGTTGTGACGTCTAATAGCACACAAGGTGTTCCTCCGGTATTCGGGAGTTGCATAATCTCATAGTCAGAAGAACATGTATAAGTCATGAAGAAAGCAATAGCAATAAAACTTAACGATCATATTGCTAAGCTAATGGATGGGTGTTGTCCATCACATCATTCTCTAATGATGTGATCCCGTTCATCAAAACACATGTCTATGGCTAGGAAACTTAACCATCTTTGATTAATGAGCTAGTCTAGTAGAGGCATACTAGGGACACTCTGTTTGTCTATATATTCACACATGTACTAAGTTTCCGGTTAATACAATTCTAGCATGAATAATAAACATTTATCATTATATAAGGAAATATAAATAACAACTTTATTATTGCCTCTAGGGCATATTTCCTTTAGTAAGGGTGTGGCGTGCCCCTTAGCATGTGAGACAAGCTTGGGGGGTTGTAACCAGTTGGAGGAGGACTTGAAGGAAATATGCCCTAGAGGCAATAATAAAGTTGTTATTTATATTTCCTTATAGCATGATAAATGTTTATTATTCATGCTAGAATTGTATTAACCGGAAACTTAGTACATGTGTGAATACATAGACAAACAGAGTGTCTCTAGTATGCTTCTACTTGACTAGCTCATTAATCAAAGATGGTTAAGTTTCCTAGCCATAGACATGTGTTGTCATTTGATGAACGGGATCACATCATTAGAGAATGATGTGATGGACAAGACACTCTGTTTTATTGCTATTGCTTTCTTCATGACTTATACATGTTCTTCTGACTATGATAGTATGCAACTCCCGAATACCTGAGGAACACCTTGTGTGCTATCAAACGTCATAACGTAACTGGGTGATTATAAAGATGCTCTATAGGTGTCTCCGAAGGTGTTTGTTGAGTTGGCATAGATCAAGATTAAGATTTGTCACTCCGTGTATCGGAGAGATATCTTTGGGCCCTCTCGGTAATGCACATCACTATAAGCCTTGCAGGTAATGTGACTAATGAGTTAGTTGCGGGATGATGCATTACGGAACGAGTAAAGAGACTTGCCGGTAACGAGATTGAACTAGGTATGGTGATACCAATGATCGAATCTCGGGCAAGTAACATACCGATGACAAAGGGCACAACATATGTTGTTATGCGGTTTGACCGATAAAGATCTTCGTAGAATATGTAGGAGCCAATATGAGCATCCAGGTTCCGCTATTGGTTATTGACCGGAGATGTGTCTTGGTCATGTCTACATAGTTCTCGAACCCGTAGGGTCCGCACGCTTAACGTTCGATGACGATTTGTATTATGAGTTATGTGATTTGATGACCGAAGTTTGTTCAGAGTCCCGGATGAGATCACGGACATGATAAGGAGTCTCGAAATGGTCGAGAGGTAAAGATCAATATATTGGAAGACTTTATTCGTATATCGGAAAGGTTCTGAGTGATTCGGGTATTTTTTGGAGTACCGAAGAGTTACGAGAATTCGCCGGGGGAAGTAGTGGGCCTTAATGTGCCATACGAGAAAGGAGAGAAGGGCCTCAAGGGTTGGCCGCCCCCCCCCCATGGGCTGGTCTGAATTGGACTAGGAGGGGGCGGCGCCCCCCTCCTTCCTTCTCTCTTCTTCCTCCTTCCCTTCCTTCTCCTAGTTGGAATAGGAAAGAGGGGGCCGAATCCTACTTGGACCGGGAGTCCAAGTAGGACTCCCCCTTTTGGCGCGCCCCCTCTAGGGCCGGCCTCCTCTTCCCCCTCCTTTATATACGTGGGAGGGGGGCACCCCAAAGACACACACGTTGATCTTTTAGCCGTGTGCGGTGCCCCCCTCCACAGAAACACACCTCGGTCATATCATCGTAGTGCTTAGGCGAAGCCCTGCGCCGGTAACTTCATCATCACCGTCGTCATGACGTCGTGCTGACGGAGCTCTCCCTCGGCCTCAACTGGATCAAGAGTACGAGGGACGTCATCGTGTTGAACGTGTGCTGAACACGGAGGTGTCGTACGTTCGGTGCTAGTATCGGTCGGATCATGAAGACGTACGACTACATCAACCGCGTTGATAAAATGCTTTCGCTTTCGGTCTATGAGGGTACGTGGACACACTCTCCCCACTCGTTGCTATGCATCACCTAGATAGATCTTGCGTGATCGTAGGAATTTTTTTGAAATACTACATTCCCCAACAGTGGTATCAGAGCCAGGTCTATGCATAGATGTTATATGCACGAGTAGAACACAAAGAGTTATGGGCGATAATAGTCATACTGCTTACCAGCATGTCATACTTTGATTCGGCGGTGTTGTTGGATGAAGCGGCCCAAACCGACATTACATGACCGCGTTCATGAGACTGGTTCTACCGATGTGCTTCCCACACAGGTGGCTAGTGGGTGTCTGTTTCTCCAACTTTAGTTGAATCGAGTGTGACTACACCCGGTGCTTGTTGAAGGTTAAAACAGCACACTTGACGAAAAATCGTTGTGGTTTTGATGCGTAGGTAAGAACGGTTCTTGCTAAGCCCGTAGCAGCCACGTAAAACTTGCAACAACAAAGTAGAGGACGTCTAACTTGTTTTTGCAGGGCTTGCTGTGATGTCATATGGTCAAGACGTGATGAGATATAAATTGTTGTATGAGATGATCATGTTTTGTTAAATTTATCGGCAACTGGCAGGAGCCTTATGGTTGTCTCTTTATTGCATAAGATGCAAGCGCTATATAATTGCTTTACTTTATCGCTATGCGATAGCAATAGTTGCAAAAGCAATAGTTGGCAAGATGACCATGTGACGACACGTTGATAGAGATCATGGTGTCATGCCGGTGACGATGGGGATCATGACGGTACTTTAGAGATGGAGATCAAAGGCACAAGATGATGATGGCCATATCATGTCACATATTTTGATTGCATATGATGTTTATCTTTTTATGCATCTTATTTTGCTTAGTACAGCGGTAGCATTGTAAGATGATCCCTCACTAAAAGTTCAAGGTATAAGTGTTCTCCCTAAGTATGCACCGTTGCTACAGTTCGTCATGCCGAGACACCACGTGATGATCGGGTGTGATAAGCTCTACGTTCACATACAACGTGTGCAAGCCAGTTTTGCACACGCAGAATACTCGAGTTAAACTTGACGAGCCTAGCATATGCAGATATGGCCTCGGAACACTGAGATCGAAAGATCGAACGTGAATCGTATAGTAGATATGATCAACATAGAGATGTTCACCATTGAAAACTACTCCATCTCACGTGATGATCGGACATGGTTTAGTTGATATGGATCACGTGATCATTTAGATGACTAGAGGGATGTCTATCTAAGTGGGAGTTCTTAAGTAATATGATTAAATGGTCTTTAATTTATCATGAACTTAGTCCTGATAGTATTTGCATATCTATGTTGTATATCAATAGCTTGCGGTGTAGCTCCCTGTTTTATTTTTGATATGTTCCTAGAGAAAAATAAGTTGGAAGATGATAGTAGCAATGATGCAGTCTGGGTCTGTGATCTGAGGATTATCTTCATTGTTGCACAGAAGAATTATGTCCTTGATGCACCACTAGGTAACAGACCTATTGCAGGAGCAGATACAGACGTTGTGAACGTTTGGCAAAGCTCGGTATGATGACTACTTGATAGTTTAGTGCACCATGCTTTACGGCTTAGAATCGGGACTTCAAAAACGTCTTTGAACGCCATGGAGCATATAATATGTTCCAAGAGATGAAATTGGTATTTCAGACTCATGCCCGAGTCGAGAGGTATGAGACCTCTAACAAGTATTTTGCCTAAAAGATGGAGGAGAATAGCTCAACCAGTGAGCATGTGCTTAGAATGTCTGAGTACTACAATCGCTTGAATCAAGTGGGAGTAAATCTTTCAGATAAGATAGTGATTGACAGAATTCTCTAGTCACTCTCACGAAGCTACTAAAACTTTGTGATGAACTATAATTTTCAAGGGATGACGAAAATGATTCTCGAGCTCTTTGCGATGCTGAAATCGGTGAAGGTAGAAATCAAGAAATAAGCATCAAGTGTTGATGGTTAACAAGACCACTAGTTTCAAGAAAAGGGCAAGGGAAAGAAAGGGAAACTTCAAAAGGAATGGCAAGAAAGTTGCCACTCCCATGAAGAAGCCCAAAGCTAGACCCAAGCCTAAAACTGAGTGCTTCTACTGCAAAGGAAATGGTCACTGGAAGTGGAACTGCCCTAGATACTTGGCAGATAAGAAAGATGGCAAAGTGAAAAAAGGTATATTTGATATACATGTTTTTGATGTGTACTTTACTAGTGTTTATAGCAACCCCTCGGTATTTGATACTGGTTCAGTTGCTAAGAGTAGTAACTCGAAACGGGAGTAGCAAAATAAACAGAGACTAGTTAAGGGCAAGGTGATGATGTGTGTTGGAAGTGATTCCAAGGATAAGATTACCATCGCACACTCCCTTTACCTTCGGGATTAGTGTTGGACCGAAAATAAATGCTATTTGGTGTTTGTGTTGAGCATGAATATGATTGGATCATGTTTATTGCAATACGGTTATTCATTTAAGTCAAAGAATACTTGTTGTTCTATTTACATGAATAAAACCTTCTATGGTCATACACTCAATATAATGGTTTATTGAATATCAATCGTAGTGATACACATATTCATAATATTGAAGCCAAAAGATGCAAAGTTAATAATGATAGTGCAACTTATTTATGGCACTGCCATTTAGATCATATTGGTGTAAAGCGCATGAAGAAACTCCATGCTGATGGGCTTTTGGAATCACTTGATTATGAATCACTTGATGCTTGCGAACCATGCCTCATGGGAAGATGGCTAAGACTCTGTTCTCCGGAACAATGGAGCGACCAACTGACTTATTGGAAATAATACATACTGCTATATGCGGTCTGATGAGTGTTGAGGCTCGCGGCGGGTATCGTTATTTTCTGACCTTCACAGATGATTTGAGCAGATATGGGTATATCTACTTGATGAAACATAAGTCTGAAACATTTGAAAAGTTCAAAGAATTTCAGAGTGAAGTGGAAAATCATCGTAACAAGAAAATAAAGTTTCTATGATCTGATCGCGGATACGAATATTTGAGTTTGGTCTTCATTTGAAACAATGTGGAATAGTTTCGCAACTCACGCCACCTGGAACACCACATCGTAATGGTGTGTCCGAACGTCGTAACCGTACTTTATTAGATATGGTGAGATCTATGATGTCTCTTACTAATTTACCACTATCATTTTGGGGTTATGCATTATAGAGAGCTGCATTCACATTAAATAGGGCACCATCTAATCCGTTGAGACGACACCATATGAACTGTGGTTTGGCAAGAAACCTAAGTTGTCGTTTCTTAAAGTTTGGGACTGCGATGCTTATGTGAAAAAGTTTCAACCTGATAAGCTCGAACCCAAATCGGAGAAATGTGTCTTCATAGGATACCCAAAGGAGACTGTTGGATAGACCTTCTATCACAGATCCGAAGGCAAGATATTTGTTGCTAAGAATGGATATTTTCTAGAGAAGGAGTTTCTCTCGAAAGAAGTGAGTGGGAGGAAAGTAGAACTTGATAAGGTAATTGTACATTCTCCCGAATTGGAAAGTAGTTCATCACAGAAATCAGTTCCAGTGATACCTACACCAATTAGCACTACAAAAAAAAGACACATCCAGGACATTTTGGGCCGAACGAAATTTTTTCTGTCATGCTTATGACACTTCTACGACGATGATTGTGACAAAACTCGGTATCATCATAGATGTGGTGGGCTCCTACTTCTATGACAAAAAATCATGACAGAAAATGAGCTTTTCATCCTGGGCGGGCCGGAGACGTAGCTGCATGACATTGTTTGGGCCGTCCATGATCGAGAAAACCCTGGTAGAAGCGAGGGCGAGTAAAATATCGGGGGAGTTCCCGGTTACGGTGGGTGGTCGGGGCGCTGAGCGATGCGCGCTGCTTTCTCGTGACGACGCTGCAGGTGTGCGAGGCATTGCGCTCTAATCAACCCGAGCGAGGTGTTGGGCTCTAATCAACCCGCCGACAGACCGCAGTTACGTTGTTATCGAACCCGAGCGATCGATCGATCCCTAGCTGTTAACTGAACCCGAGTGATTCCTTCGCTACTACTGCTAACTGAAGCCGATCGATGCTGCCTCTGGATGAACAGTGACCGTTGTTGGGGGGTTTGGATGAACAGTTCCCGGTGGGGGGGGGGGTTGGATGAACATGCCCGCGTGGTAGTAGAGGTCGTTGCCGCTGGATGAACAGGACCACGATCGATCGAGCCGGTGGATGAACAGGACCCCGTGGAGGGCTGGATGAACAGGACCCCGTGGAGGGCTGGTTGAACAGTAGTCGGTGGAGGGCTGGACGAACAGTAGCCCATGGAGGGGTGGTTGAACAGGACCCCGTGGAGAGGGCTGGTTGAACAGTAGCCGGTGGAGGAGCGCGCGGTGGAGGTTGGATGAACAGGAGCATGCGGATGAACAGTCGTAGGTGGAGGCTGGAGGAGGTCGACGATGGATGAATAGTAGCCCGTGAAGGCTGGAGGAGGTCGACGGTGGAGATGAACAGTATCCCGTGGAGTCCCGTTTTGCAGTACACCACACCCCTCCCGATGAATAGGACCCCCGTTTCGACCGTAGCGCTCCAACACAAGCCCGTTTCCTCTATTTTGCGGTACGCCACACCCCTCCCGATCAACAGGACCCCGTTTCGATCGTAGGAGGTCTGTTTCCTCCATTTTGCGGTACGCCAGACCCCTCCCATGGACAGGATCCCGTTTTGACCGTGGCCGGTCGAACACAAGGCCGTTTCCTCCATTCTGCGGTACTCCAGGCCTCGTTTCCATCGGCTGTTCCGTCCAAGCCGGTTGGCTCGATGAACAAAGACGCTGCCTGCTGCCTTCCGATGAACACGACGCATTCCGTTGCCTCCCCATGAACATGACGACGGCACAGCTTCTCCGTTCCGACCCAGCCATGTACACGAGCCCTGGCCGTATATATGCGCGAGTAGGCATTCGAGACCCCGCCCGTATGTACGTACGTGGCCGTATTTACTTTCTTGCACTCGCCGATGTATCGACGCGTGTACATGCTATGTGCGGCGCCTCTACTACTTAAACGTGCCCTTCCTTACACGGCCACGGTTCATCGCTGCAGCCGCAGATGCACCGATCGACCAAGATATGTACGCATACGCTCACGACCAGAATGACAATGCTACATACGCTTCGACCGGGTGGGTCCCGACTGTCAGGCACTTCCTTGCATGGAAAGATGTAGCTGGTGGGTCCCAGCAATCAGGGGGAAAAGTTTTTTTATGAAATACGGTGGCCCGTCTGGTGGGTCCCTGCTGTCAGGTGGAGGAATCATTATTTTCCGCGTAATAAGGAGGCACTTCCTTGCTGCGGCAGTGGACCCAGTTGTCAGCCTCTCCAGTACAGTACTCTTCCGATGGAAGCCGTTCCTTGATCACGTTGACCACGCCATGCCGAGAGCACCAGTTGATACCCTTCTCCGTCCCGAAAAAACAAAATTACTGTGCGCGCTGCTGGGTCCCTACTGTCATCTGATACGTCTCCAATGTATCTATAATTTGTGATTGCTCCATGCTACTTTATCTACTGTTTTAGGCAATATTGGGCTTTATTATCCACTTTTATATTATTTTTGGGACTAACCTATTAACCGGAGGCCCAGCCTGCATTTGTTGTTTTATGCCTATTTAGGTGTTTCGAGGAAAAGGAATATCGACGGAGTCAAAACGGAACGAAATCAATCAAGAAGTTATTTTTGGAAGGAAACCCACCGATGGACTTGGACCCCACGTCCGAAGATACGGAGGTGCTCACGAGGGTGGGGGCGCGCCCACCCCAGGCGCGCCGCCTCGTGGGGCCCCCGAAGCTCCACCGACGTACTCCTTTCACCCATATATACCTATGTACCCTAAAACTTCCAGAACAGAAGATAGATCGGGAGTTCTGCCGCCGCAAGCCTCTGTAGCCACCAAAAACCTCTCAGGACCCCTTTCCGGTACCCTACCGGAGGGGGGATCCATCACCGGTGGCCATCTTCATCATCCCGGCGCTCTCCATGACGAGGAGGGAGTAGTTCACCCTCGGGGCTGAGGGTAAGTACCAGTAGCTATGTGTCTGATCTCTCTCTCTCTCGTGTTCTCTCTCGTGTTCCCTCTATGGCACGATCTTGATGTATCCCGAGCTTTGCTATTGTAGTTGGATCTTATGATGTTTCTCCCCCTCTACTCTCTTGTGATGAATTGAGTTTCCCCTTTGAAGTTATCTTATCGGATTGAGTCTTTTATGAGAACACTTGATGTATGTATTGTCGTGTTTACCTGTGGTGACAATGGGATTTCACGTGCCACTTGATGTATGTTTTTGTGACCAACTTGCGGGTTCCGCCCATGAACCTATGCATAGGGGTTGGCACACGTTCTTGACTCTCCGGTAGAAACTTTGGGGCACTCTTTGAAGTACTTTTATGTTGGTTGGATGAATCTGAGATTGTGTGATGCATATCGTATAATCATGCCCACGGATACTTGAGGTGACAATGGAGTATCTAGGTGACATTAGGGTTTTGGTTGATTTGTGTCTTAAGGTGTTATTCTAGTACCAACTCTTTTATAGATCGATCCGAAAGAATAACTTTGAGGTGGTTTCGTACCCTACCATAATCTCTAGCAATTAGTGGCTTTGGAGTGACTCTTTGTTGCATGTTGAGGGCTTGTTATATGATCTATCTATGTTATTATTGTTGAGAGAACTTGCACTAGTGAAAGTATGAACCCTAGGCCTTGTTTCCTATCATTGCAATACCGTTTACGCTCACTTTTACCTTTAGTTACCTTGCTGTTTTTATATTTTCAGATTACAAATACCTTTATCTACCATCCATATTGCACTTGTATCACCATCTTTTCACCGAACTAGTGCACCTATACGATTTACCATTATATTGGGTGTGTTTGGGACACAAGAGACTCTTTGTTATTTGGTTGCAGGGTTGCTTGAGAGAGACCATCTTCATCCTACGCCTCCCACGGATTGATAAACCTTAGGTCATCCACTTGAGGGAAATTTGCTACTGTCCTACAAACCTCTGCAGACTTGGAGGCCCAAAACGTCTACAAGAAGAAGGTTGTGTAGTAGACATCAAGCTCTTTTAAGGCGCCCGTTGCCGGGGAGGCTAGGTAAGTGAAGGTATATCTTTAGATCTTGCAATCAAATCTTTTTGTTTCTTGTTTTAGCACTAGTTAGTCTATAAAATAAAACTACAAAAAATGGAATTGAGTTTGTCTCATATGCTTCATCTTTTTAATATCTTTCGTGAGTATGATGGGAAGGAAAATTGTGCTCAAGTACTAGAAGAAGAATTACATAGAATGCTTGGCATGAAATATGTGAATGATGAGCATGATTGCAATGTTGTTAGTATTAATTCCTTGAATATCCATGATGCTAATGATATGCAAAGCCACAAGCTTGGGGATGCTATGTTTGATGAAGATGATATCTTTTGTCCCCCAAGCTTTGATGAGAAAATTTACTATGATGAAAGCATGCCTCCTATCTATGATAATTATTGTGATGACACATATGCTTTAAAGAATAATGATAACCATGAAACTTGTCATCTTGATCTTAATTCTCAATCATATGATAGTTATTTTGTTGAGTTTGCTCCCACTACTATTCCGAATGAGAAGAATTTTGCTTATGTGGAGAGTAGTAAATTTTCTATGCTAGTAGATCATGAAAAGAATGCTTTAGGTTCTGGTTATATTGTTGAATTCATTCATGATGCTACTGAAAATTATTATGAGGGAGGAACATATGCTTGTAGGAATTGCAATAATATCAAGTTTCCTCTCTATGTGCTTAAAGTTTTGAAGTTATGCTTGTTTTACCTTCCTATGCTAGTTGATTATTGTTCTCATAAGTTGTTTGTTCACAAAATCCCTATGCATAGGAAGTGGGTTAGACTTAAATGTGCTAGTCATATTCTTCATGATGCTCTCTTTATGTTTCAATTCTTATCTTTTATGTGAGCATCATTGAAATCATCATGCCTAGCTAGGGGCGCTAAACGATAGCGCTTGTTGGGAGGCAACCCAATTTTATTTCAGTTTCTTACTTTTTGGTTCTGTTTAGGAACAAATAATCCATCTAGATTCTGTTTAGATGTGGTTTTATGTTTTAATTAGTGTTTGTGCCAAGTAGAACCTTTGGGAAGACTTGGGTGAAGTCTTTATGATCATGCTGTAAAAAACAGAAACTTTAGCGCTCACGAGATTAGCTAGAACGTTTTACTGGAGAGTGCTATTTAGTTGATTCTTTTTGCAGATGATTACTAGAAAAATTACTCAGGTCCACCAATTTATTTTAGAATTTTTGGAGTTCCATAAGTTTGCGTTAGTTACAGATTACTACAGACTGTTCTGTTTTTGACAGATTCTGTTTTCATTGTGTTGTTTGCTTATTTTGATGAATCTATGGCTAGTAAAATAGTTTATAAACCATAGAGAAGTTGTAATGAAGTAGGTTTAACACCAATATAAATAAATAATGAGTTCATTACAGTACCTTGAAGTGGTGTTTTGTTTTCTTTCGCTAACGGAGCTCACGAGTTTTCTGTTAAGATTTGTGTTGTGAAGTTTTCAAGTTTTGCGTAAAGATTCGATGGACTACGGAATAAGGAGTGGCAAGAGCCTAAGCTTGGGGATGCCCAAGGCACCCCAAGGTAATATTCAAGGACAACCAAGAGCCTAAGCTTGGGGATGCCCCGGAAGGCATCCCCTCTATCGTCTTCGTTCATCGGTAACTTTACTTGGAGCTATATTTTTATTCACCACATGATATGTGTTTTGCTTGGAGCATCATGTCATTTTGTTTTTTTTTTGCTTTCTGTTAGTTAGAATAATGTTTTGCATCTTTAGTTTCAATAAAAAAAGTCAAGGATAGCCTTTACCATGCTTATTTTGATAGTATACATGTTGCTGTTTGAAAACAGAAAGTTAACCGCTCATGCAAAAATTCTCTAGAAAAGTCAGAGAGTGGTATAATGCTGAATCTTTTTGCATATTGAGATCTGATAAATTTATTACAGTGGGAATTTTAGTTCATAATTTTTGGATTTAGCGAAGTATGATGGATCTTGCATTCTTTACAGACTATATTGTTTTGGCAGATTGCTGTTATGTTTGCATTGTTTGCATATGTTTGCTTGTTTAATGATTCTATTTGATCATAGGAGTATTAAATATGCAGAGGCATTTAGTATGCAATGTTGAATAATAATGTTAGTGATTTGTTACAGTAGAAAATGATAAGGTTTTGCATTGGTTTATACTAACCTATCTCACGAGTTCTTGTTGAGTTTGTTGTGAATGAAGCTTTTGATAAAAAGAGAAACCATTATATGAGAGGAATTAAGGAGACATAAAAGCTCAAGCTTGGGGATGCCCAAGGCACCCCAAGATAATATTTCAAGAAGTCTCAAGCATCTAAGCTTGGGGATGCCCCGGTAGGCATCCCGCCTTTCTTCTTCAACAACTATCGGTTAGTATCGGTTGAGCCTAAGTTTTTGCTTCTTCACTTGAGTAGTGCTATCCTTGCAATGTCGTTTTATTTTGTTTTGCTTGCTGTTTGGATACAATACCAAGATCTGAAATTCTTAAATGAGAGAGAGTCTCCACATAGTTACATAATTATCCGTCTACTCGGTGATCTTCACTCATATCTTTCGGAGTTGTTTGTCGATTGCTCTAGTGCTTCACTTATATCTTTTAGAGCACGATGGTAGTTTTATTCTAGAGAAATATATGAACTCTCATGCTTCACTTATATTATTTTGAGAGTCGTTAATAGCATGGTAATTTGCTTAATGTTAATATGCTTAGTGTTCAAGATATGTGAAACTTTCTTTTGAGTGAATTGAATACTAAGATAAATTTAATGCTTAATAATTGTTTTGAGACATGGAGGTAATAATATCAAAGTCGTGCTAGTTGATAATTGTGAATTTGAGAAATACTTGTGTTGAAGTTTGCAAGTCCCGTAGCATGCACGTATGGGTAAAGTTGTGTAACAAATTTGAAACATGAAGTGTACGGCTTGTGCATCCTTATGAGTGGCGGTCGGGGACGGCGATGGTCTTTTCCTACCAATCTATCCCCTAGGAGCGCTATGCCGTAGTACTTGATTTTGATGGCTTCTAAATTTTTGCAATAAGTATATGAGTTCTTTTGACTAATGTTGAGTCCATGGATTATACACTCTTACCTTTTCGCCTTTCCTAGCCTCTTGATGCAGGTGCATTGCCCTTTCTCACCTTGAGAGTTGGTGCAAACTTCACGTGCATCCAAACCCCGTGATATGATATGCTCTTTCACACATAAACCTCCTTATATCTTCCTCAAAACAGCCACCATACCTACCTATCATGGCATTTCCATAGCCATTCCGAGATATATTGCCATGCAACTTCCATCATCATTATTATGACATACATTACTTTTGTCATATTGCCATTGCATGATCATGTAGTTGACATCGTATTCAGGCAAAGCCACCATGCATTATTTTCCATACATGTCACTCTTGATTCATTGCACCATCCCAAGACACACCGGAGGCATTCATATAGAGTCATGTTTTGTTCTAAGTTTGAGTTGTAATTGTTGAGTTGTAAGAGAAATAAAAGTGTGATGATCATCATTATTAGAGCATTGCCCCAAGTGAGGAAAGAATGATGGAGACTATGATTCCCCCATAAGTCAGGATGAGACTCCGGACGAAAAAATAAAAAAATAAAAAAAGGAAAAAAAGGCAAGGCCAAAAAAAAGGAAAGGCCCAAAAAAATGAGAGAAAAAGAGAGAAGGGACAATGATACTATCCTTTTACCACACTTGTGCTTCAAAGTAGCACCTTGTTCTTCATGTAGTGAGTCTCATATATTGTGCTTCAAAGTAGCACTAAGATCTTCATGATAGAGAGTCTCTCATTTTGTCACTGTCATATACTAGTGGGAATTTTTCATTATAGAACTTGGCTTGTATATTCCAATGATGGGCTTCCTCAAAATGCCCTAGGTCTTCGTGAGCAAGCAAGTTGGATGCACACCCACTTAGTTTCTTTTGTAGAGCTTTCATATACTTATAGCTCTAGTGCATCCGTTGCATGGCAATCCCTACTCCTCATGTTGACATCAATTGATGGGCATCTCCATAGCCCGTTGATTAGCCTCGTCAATGTGAGACTTTCTCCTTTTTTTGCCTTCTCCACACAATCCCATCATCATATTCTATTCCACCCATAGTGCTATATCCATGGCTCGCGCTCATGTATTGTGTGAAGGTTGAAAAAGTTTGAGATTATTTGAGTATGAAACAGTTTCTTAGCTTGTCATTGGGGGTATAGAAGTTGGGAACATCTTTGTGTGACGAAAATGAAGCATAGCCTAACTATATGATTTTGTAGGGATGAACTTTCTTTTGCCATGTTATTTTGAGAAGACATGATTGCTTTGATTAGTATGCTTGAAGTATTATTATTTTTATGTCAATGTGAACTTTTGTCTTAAATCTTTCGAATCTGAATATTCATATCACAAGTAAGAAGATTTATATTGAAATTATGCCAATTAGCACTCCGCATCAAAAATTCTTTTTTTATTTGACCTACTCGAGGACGAGCAGGAATTAAGCTTGGGGATGCTTGATACGTCTCCAACGTATCTATAATTTGTGATTGCTCCATGCTACTTTATCTACTGTTTTAGGCAATATTGGCCTTTATTATCCACTTTTATATTATTTTTGGGACTAACCTATTAACCGGAGGCCCAGCCCAGATTTGCTTGTTTTATGCCTATTTTAGTGTTTCGAGGAAAAGGAATATCAGACGGAGTCAAAACGGAACGAAATCAATCGGAGAAGTTATTTTGGAAGGAAACCCACCGATGGACTTGGACCCCACGTCGAAGATACGGAGGTGCTCACGAGGGTGGGGGCACGCCCACCCCCGGCGCCGCCTCGCCTCATGGGGCCCCCATAGCTCCACCGACGCATTCTTTCACCCATATATACCTACGCATTGCCTAAAACTTCCGTAATGTAAGATAGATCGGGAGTTCCGCCGCCGCAAGCCTCTGTAGCCACCAAAAACCTCTCGGGACCCCTTTCTGGTACCCTGCCGGAGGGGGGATCCATCATCGGTGGCCATCTTGATCATCCCGATGCTCTCCATGACAAGGAGGGGGTAGTTCACCCTCGGGGCTGAGGGTATGTACCAGTCGCTATGTGTCTGATCTCTCTCTCTCGTGTTCTCTCTCGTGTTCCCTCTATGGCACGATCTTGATGTATCCCGAGCTTTGCTATTGTAGTTGGATCTTATGATGTTTCTCCCCCTCTACTCTCTTGTGATGAATTGAGTTTCCCCTTTGAAGTTTACTTATCGGATTGAGTCTTTTATGAGAACACTTGATGTATGTCTTGCCGTGTTTATCTGTGGTGATAATGGGATTTCACGTGCCACTTGATGTATGTTTTGGTGACCAACTTGCGGGTTCCGCCCATGAACCTATGCATAGGGGTTGGCACACGTTCTTGACTCTCCCAGAGAAACTTTGGGGCACTCTTTGAAGTACTTTTATGTTGGTTGGATGAATCTGAGATTGTGTGATGCATATCGTATAATCATGCCCACGGATACTTGAGGTGACAATGGAGTATCTAGGTGACATTAGGTTTTGGTTGATTTGTGTCTTAAGGTGTTATTCTAGTACCAACTCTTTTATAGATCGATCCGAAAGAATAACTTTGAGGTGGTTTTCAGACCCTACCATAATATCTACGTTTGTTCTCCGCTATTAGTGGCTTTGTAGTGACTCTTTGTTGCATGTTGAGGGCTTGTTATATGATCTATATATGTTATTATTGTTGAGAGAACTTGCACTAGTGAAAGTATGAACCCTAGGCCTTGTTTCCTATCATTGCAATACCGCTTACGCCACTTTTACCGTTAGTTACCTTGCTGTTTTTATATTTTCAGATTACAAATACCTTTATCTACCATCCATATTGCACTTGTATCACCATCTCTTCGCGAACTAGTGCACCTATACAATTTACCATTGTATTGGGTGTGTTGGGGACACAAGAGACTCTTTGTTATTTGGTTGCAGGGTTGCTTGAGAGAGACCATCTTCATCCTACGCCTCCCACGGATTGATAAACCTTAGGTCATCACTTGAGGTAAATTTGCTACTGTCCTACAAACCTCTGCACTTGGAGGCCCAACAACGTCTACAAGAAGAAGGTTGTGTAGTAGACATCATCATCCTCACCATGCACAGTCATCTCCTTATTCCTCTCGGTTGTTGACCATGTTGACAACACCGGAGGGCGGCGTCGTAGCGAGCGAACGAAGGCGGAGGACGATGGTGAGGCCTCAGACAGGAACGAACAGGAGCCGAGGAAGATGCGCAGAGTTTTAGGGTCCGATGTGGCCACAATGTGTGCACGACAGCACAACCAGCCATTGGAGGCGGGAGCAGGCGGTCCCGCCGGCGCTGGTTTGGCTTTGGTGGCTGGAGGAAGAAGAGACTGAAGAAACACGACAGACGTTCAATGTCAATCCAACGGTCAAGGTTGGCACAATTGTTTGTTGACTAAGCCGACACCAAGTAGCATACTTTTTTATATATAGGAATAAAAGAAAAGGTGGGCTTGTTTGCCTGGTAACATTCCCTAAATTGCGACCGTTAGATCTTGCATCGCAACTAAAACTTTGAGGAAAATGCGTTCGTCTGCCGTCCTCCTCTCAGGGAATGTTCGCCACATAAGTGACTAGCACCCTTGGTTTTCAACCGAGAGGCCTTGGGTTCGAGTCCCAGGAACTCTCAGTTTTGTCCTCCTTCCTTTCTCGCAAAAGAAGAAAGAAAATCAAAGACTTGAGAAGGCATACAGAACAAGCTAGTGTACCAGTAAAGAGACGTTGCTGAGTTTTAGAAAAAAGAGAGACGTGCTCCTGTAGCTGGTTCGAATCCAAACCTAGACTATTTGACTATATATCGTGCTATGCTACTCTGCAAGTAATGAAACTGACATATCCAACGTTCGCTTCTCCTCTTCTCTACTTACTCTGCCTAGCATCAGAAGCTCTGGCCGCAGCAACCATGTCCGCTGGCTGCTCGTCCACCTGCTCTTCAGTAGGCAACAACCAGATATGCGCCAAGTCGCCACCCGTACCATCGCCTGTGGGTCTCATCACACCTGCCGCCAAGACGCATCAGCCGTTGCTCATCGCAACCCGCCGGCCGACGTTGGTGTGGTGCCACTGCTGCAAATCACACAGAGTCATCCGTCGCGTCTCAACCACAATCTGCAACCCTGGCCGAGTCTTCTACAAATTCCTGAATCATGGGGTAATAGTATGTTTAAGTGTTGTTCTACTGCTTTCAGATGCTGATTTTTTAATAGTTTGGTTGATGATCTTCCAATTTGATTCGTGCAGAAAAGGGAAGATTCGTGTGATTTGTATTTTTGGGAAGTTGCTGATGTGGGGGAATGAAACTATGCTGATTATTTGGTTAGCCGAGGAATCCCAATACCAGCAGGTTGGGTGTTGGACAAGTAACTGAAGGAACGACAGAAGAGGAAGATGCGGAGCAGAAGGTTAAAGATGCAGTTCCTCTGATCATGGCCAAGCAACAGCTGTTGAACGGCCTTGACAACAATGAGGAGATGAAAGAGCTTGTGAAGATAATGGGCAAAATCGATGTGCTCTATAGAATGATTCTCTTTATTTGCAGTGTATGTAGCACTCGTGATGTATTCAGTGGCTATGACATGAGCACTTTGCTGAAACTAGTAATGAATGAAACCTGTGTAGCAGGCTGGGCGTAGTGTTGTGAACATCTAATGATTTCTATTAATGGAAATCGGGGGGTATCCCCTTTTGCTCATAAATAAATAAATAGCAGAGGCCCTTTTGGTAATAAATAAATAAATTAGCAGAGGCCCTGTCGGGTCAACTTTGTTCCCATTCGAAGACGTCGAGCAAATTGCAGTGTCATCAAATTCAAGTTTCACAGCCAAATATGAGTACAACTAAACAACAATGTCATCATGTTTTACTCTTCATACAATCACGAAACACAAATCAACATACACAACAAGTGATGTTCTCACAGCAAAATACTAAACAACACGTTCATCAGGTTTCAGTTGTCATAGCAAACACAATTTCACATAGTAGATAAAAAAACAGACAGGAAAATACGACAAAAGCAATCTAATCATCATCCGCAGCAGCAGCGTCAACATCTTCGCCATGTGTATTAGTCTGAATCGTAATTCCCAAGAGTGTCATCTTCTTCTTCATCCTCAATGTCCTCGAACGTTGGCTTCTTATTGATCAACTCTTGTATGTCCACAGCACGACAAGCAATCTTTTCGCCAGCGTCATTGACGTGATGGTTCTCAAAGATATTAGGAACATATGTGGAATCTTGTACATCAGGAGCGGTGTAAGCATCATCTTGTTGTGCAACTTCATTAAATGAATTCCTCTGCTCAAACATTTGCAATACTCTCCAGTCATCGCTATGTGCAAATGTGTCTTCCAAGAAAAATATCTGTGTTGCTTGATTTGCCAAAATAAAAGGCTCGTTGGTCTGGTACGCCGCCTTGACATTGATGGATTTGAAATAATCATCAGCTCTGGTTTTGCGATCCTGGAAAACAGGTTATACCAATGACAGCACAACAGAACCACACACCGATGATCCTCGAAACTGGAGATATACTACAACTGAACAATGTATGTTATGTTAGCATACTTTTTAGTTGTCACTCTGCCGTACGTATCCATGCTCATGATGGCACTGTTTTGTGTCTTCCTGCCTTCATCGCGTGCAAGGGTGTTGTAGAGCACATCTCCAACAACGCAAGATTCATAATGTCTTACCCGAGTATCAGGACCCATTGCTAGTGCATAAAGGGCATCATCAACTGCCTGCCCATCCCCCCGCATCTTCTTAACCTATCTTTAGAAAATAGACAAGCTGATCATCTTATGTACTCAATATATTAAAGAAAACTAAGAGTGCAATTCAAAAGCTTACATGGCTCTTGAACCATTTCGCAGATCCTGCCATAACCAGTTTGTCAATGTTTCTTGGATTTTGCGGCAGTAACTCCTTTTTGTAGATGTTGCACAACATAGTGATCGCGTCAAACATCTAAATATATAAGAATGTGCTGCAAGTTTAGTAGATTACGATGTATAAGTTGTAGTACTTAGCACTTACTTGATATAAGGTAGTATCTCAGGACAGTTATTCAACACATACCAAACCATTTTGTCCAAATCTTTAGGTTTGTCCTCTTGTCGACTCTTCCCTGTAACTCGAACAGAATAATCGAAAACATTGAGCCCGGGATTGTCTTCACCCACCTCTTTGCTAAGCTGATCAGCTGTTTCAATGTATTTTGAGCAGAATGTCAATGCTTCTGTAGTAATGTAGGCCTCTGCAATGGAACCCTCAGGTTTAGCTCTGTTCCTAACATAGCCCTTGAAAGTGCCTAGCTGCCTGTCAATAGGGTACATCCAGCCATACTGTACTTGACCTGTAAGTAGTGCATCATCAGGTAGATGAACAGTCAAATGCACCATCACATCAAACAAGGCTGGAGGATATATCTTCTCAAGGTTGCATAGGATAGTTGGTATCTTGTCTCTAAGACGCTCCAAAGCATCTATCCTGATATTTCTACTACAGAGTTCCTCAAGAATTGTCCCAACTACGCAATCGCTCAGTATAAGTCGTAGGCCCAATCCTCTAAGGATAACAGGTAAAACTCTTTGAAGTAGGACGTGGCAGTCATGAGTTTTCAACCCTTGTACCTTGTTTCCATCTGCATTGACTCTGCTTTCAGGGTTGGAAGCAAATCCGTGTGGGAATCTCACACGTGACAGGACCTCGCGGAATTCTTTTCCTTTTACCTTGTCCAAGACGTACACAACCGGTGCCATATCCCGTGGTTTACCTTCATTTTGCACCTGCAAATCCCTTCTGATACCCAGGTGTGTCAAATGAATCCTAGATTTTAAGGTATCTTTCGTCTTGCCTTCAATATTAAGAAGTGTGCTGATAATGCTGTCACGTATATTTTTCTCGATGTGCATCACATCAAGATTATGCTGCAGATCCAAATCTTTCCAATACTCCAAGTCCCACAAAGTGGACCTGCGGGTAAACAATAATCTCTCTTCTGCGCTAACACGCTTCCTTTTCCCGCTATCATTACCAGGATGGTTTCCTGGTGTAATATGCCTGACCTTCTCTAAATCCACTTGCAACTCATCGGCGGTGAGCCTCTTTGGCGCATCACGGTTTTCCTGCTTTGCATTGAACACATGTCTTCAATATTTTGTAGGACACGGCTTGTCCTTGGCAAGGAAACGACGGTGTCCAATGTAACAGATCTTGTTAAGTATTGCGTATGACAGCGGATTCCTGTCATAGCGAACACATGCATTGTAACCATGTGTCGTTCGCCCTGACATAGTGCCCGAAGCCGGATAATCATGGATGCACCAAATTATAACATCACGCAGAAAGAAATCAGGTGGTGGGCTGCTATATAGGTCTCGAGTGAGAACACCCCTCCGTAGCTGTTGAAGTTCCTCCACAAGAGGCTCCATGAATAAATCAAAATCCTTTCTAGGACTTTTTGGTCCTGGGATGAGCAAGGCCATCATGTAGTTTGATTCTTTGGTGCAGACATTTCAAGGCATGTTGTAAGGGATAACAAGCACTGGCCACATGCTATATGTGGCGCTCTGGTGGCCAAATGGGTTAAATCCGTCTGATGCTAAGCCAATTCTAATGTTTCTCGGGTCAGCAGGAAACTTTTTGTGTTTCTAATTGAAGCTTTGCCACTCACTACCATGAGATGGATGGCTCATAACATTCTGATCTCTGTACTCCTCGTTCCTAGAATGCCACAGTACATCCTCTCTTATTTCAGCATCATGAAACAACCTCTGCAATCTTGGTATAATTGGAAATGTCTCAGAACATTATGATGATTTGCATTTCGTGCATTCACTTAAGTTGGCATAATCCTTCCGAAACAGAACACAATTATTCTTACAAACATGGATCATATCATATCCAATTCCAACTGCACGAAGGAAATTCTTCATTTTATCAGAGGTGTGTGGCAGCTCAGACGCATCTAGGAAAGATATGTGGAAAGCAGCCAACATCACATCGAATGATTTGTTGGTCATCCGCTCAGATGTCTTCACCTGAAGAAAGGTGACCATAGCTGAGAATACTGACAACTTATTTCCTGGGGTGATAGCCATGTTGCATTGTTCCAACATGCGGGCCAACTGTTTTTCTTCTGCAGGTGAAAGTTCACGAAATGCACGAGCATTTCATAGCATTGTTTCAGTGTTGGTCAAACTCATTGGCTCCGCCACCATCACCTCCTCTTCCTCTTCCACCTGAGCATCAGGCAGATCAAGATGGTGATTTGTTGCTTCCACATAGTCAGTAGCATTGACGTTCACAGCTTCACCATGATGAACCCACCTAGTATATGTGACCGACATCCCATACAAGTGTAGATGATTTTGCACAGTTGACTGGGGTCTTGTAACTGAATTCATACAACTGCTACACGGGCAGAGCACATCTGATTTTGGACCACCGTACTCAGCTCTCGTAAAGTTCATGAAGTTTTCAACCCCCTCGACATATGTAGCGGAGAATCTTCGAGCAGAAGTTATCCAAGTCATGTCCATCTGTTAGACATACAAATTAGTTATTCTACTAGATATTACAGGAAAAACATATATGTTTGAAGTCCAGAAAAAAATACCTAGGTTGATGTCTAAAGCTATGGCAAGATATTTGGACGAGCAGATCTAAGTAACGAGATATATGTAAAGCTAATTCAGCAAACAAATTTGAGTGCTAAGTTATGGCAGGCTGTTTCAGCAGTCAATGAGGCCAAGCACATAGCCATCAAACTATCGAAGGCCATCGCAGCAACAAAGATCGAGTATAAAACGGTGTACAGCTATTTCACCTAACAGATTGGCTACTAGACCATGGCAATCTACGTCACAATAAATATATGGCAGGATATTTTAGCAACTAATCGGGCTTGGCATGCCATCTCAGCTAAGCAGATTGAGTGCAGAATAGGGCAAGGAAGCTTCTTAAGCAGAGCATATTGACTGTAAACTACTTCGGCAAACAGTGAGATTAACAGCGTCTATCAACTAACATTCAACGCTACACCGACATGCACGGGGCCTCGGTCTAGAATGCGCGTACCGTGGGAGGCGCTGACCGCCGTGTGCCTCCACAAGAACGTCGCCCGCGGTGGCGGCGCTGACCGCCGTGTGCCTCCACAAGAACGTCACCAACGGTGGCGGCGCGGCTAGAGGACGGCAGTCTACGAGAGCATACTATGGGAGCGAGAGGATCGCCGTGCGTCCCTTGACGAACCGTGGCGCCGATGTATCAGCGCGGCGGGGAGGGCGGCTTTGGCAGAGCGAATGGAGTGGAGGGGGCCGGGGGGAGGGGGGTTTGGGGAATATTATTGGCTAGTTAGCCGAAGGGCGGTTCAATTTGGGATTTGGGGGGAATTTTTTGGGGGTGGGGGATTTTCACGTGGCGGGCGGGGGGAGTTTGGCGCATGGTCGGTTTCTCCAAGTGCAGTCCCACGTGTCACTGAAGAGGCAAGCCGAAGCGTGTTCCGTTTGCGTGAGACGTGTGCAGTACCGGACGTGTGTGGGGTGCAATGCGACCGCGACAGGGGTGCTGTGAGTGTACCTCCATTTTTTCCTTTTAAACTAGGTGCTTCGCCCCCTAAAGAAAAAAAAACTTGGTGCTCCGCGTGATCCATCGATACTACTACTAGTAATCCGGTAATCCCGACTAAAACGGCGCGCCCGGGTCTTTTCCCGCGCGATATGCTGGGAGGTTGGCTTAGTTGGGTTTTTTAGGATGAGTAATGCTACACCTACGTAATCCCAGTTACGTAATTAACATAATGTGAAACGTGTGAGCTGTTGATTGTAGATTGGGGGGAGGGAGAGGCAATTTACGTTAACCCTTTTGTAGGTTCCCATAGATGTAGAAAGATGTGAAATGCGTGAATGTGTAGTGGACGTACTATTGGAGTGCCTAAGATAAATTGTGTATGTAGACTATGTGTTTATTTACTTCACATGTTAGCTTTGTCTCGGTTCAATAAAAAGCAGAGTTGGTGATGATGGTGTGCCTGCCATCCTGCAACATAGGCCGTCCGATTTATATCTAACGGATAGGAAGGAAACTATTACAATTTACTTGCACTCCTCTCCACATTTGTTGATAAGGCCTTCCCTCGTTCATCCTTTTCTCCCACAAGATCTTGATGTTCCGTGCAACGCACGGGCATCTGGCTAGTACTCCTACAATATACTATATTATTGTGAAAGTTCATATACACCGGCCGAGATTAATGCAAACACGGTAGATTTTCATTACATTTCGAACTTTTATAGGACAGAAAAATAAAAGAAACCCGACCATAACCTATTCTACGGTGGTGACCGATGTCCTCCATCTGTGATCTCCATGTACGGGGGCGGGGTTCAAGACCCGTGAAGTGAAGGTGCGGTCTCCGGCGAGGAAGAGTAGAACATGGGAGACGGACCAGCCAGTTGGCACACCATGCCCTGCCGCCTCCCATGCCCTACTCATCCTTGGAGGAGTCCCCGACCTCGGCGGCGCTGGACATTGGACGGCGGCAAGTAGGACGCGTGGCTGACGGTGCTCCCATCGTTGACCGCTAGCGTGGCCACCGCTTGTGCGGTCGCATCCGCGTACGGCTACGCCGCTATTGCGTCGCGAGCAGCGACTTGAGCGAGGGCGGCGACCTCGAGCTTCATCCCCGAAGACAAGCTCTCTCGCAGAGCGTTCGCGCTCGCGATCATGGAGGATGTGGTGCCAGGTAGCAGGACGATGCGCTATGGTGTGGAGGTTAGCTGGGCGTTGCCACTTTAAGTAGCGCATTCCGGTGAGGCCAAGCGTCCTGGTGCGTCATTAATTCACCGGAGTTGGTTCCTCGATCACCGAGCCTCTTAACGACGGCACCCAAATGGACGGCATGAATGCGGACAGCTGGTGCCAGCTGGGAACGCACCGCGCGATGGCGCGAGGGACGAGGGTTTTTGGTGTGCGAGGGTAGTCGCCGCGGTCGTGGCAACGTTGGAGATGCCCTTTGCTCACATGCGACCCCACATGTCATTGAAAAAGCAAAACGACCCAGCATGGTCTCAGGTCCTGGGGATGCAGTTGGCCGTGCTACACCACTCCGCGGACACGTCGCGGCACGCGTGCACTTCGGCGCCCCGTGCATCCTCGACGAGCCGGGTGTTGATCTGCTGGTCGTGCCACAGCGCTAACGCCACCCTCGGCACACTGAAACTGATCGTGTAAAGCGACGATGAACGTGTCGCTCCCGTATGCCTCATTTGAACATTCCGCCGAGTATCATTCGCATGTGGGCCTAGACCATGCTTGTATTTCCAATGTTGTAATTTGTCCGACATGCATACAAACAAACGGTTCGTTTAAAGTTTCACTTTGCCTCCACTACGTGTCACTTCCCGTCTTAGTTTTGACATCCCAGTCGGTTCATGCCCCGACACATCTTGACGAGATCAATTGATGTTGAGAGATCAATTGCGTGTCGTGCAAGGATATAAAGGCTTGGTCTGTTTCTATGATAGAAATGACCGGCGGGGGGGGGGGGGGTCTATGGGGATCAGAGGGAGTATATTGTATGTTCATAAGCGAAACGAACATATTGTACCCACCCTAGTCCTCTTTCAATCGATCTCCGGACCCCGAGATGAAATCAAGAGAGAACGAGTGGGTGCATGTGTGATACCTAAGGCGGATTCAAAATTTTGAACCGGTGATCATAGCATCCACAAATCATATATAAAGGGTATTCAATGTTTGTTTCGCTCTTGAACGTACAGTATACTCCCTCTGATCCTTTCTAGTTTACATATAAGTTTTATGTGTAGTCAAAGTATCTCTACTTTGATCAAACTTACAGAAAAAAGTATCAACATTCAACAATGCCCAATCAATATTGTTAGATTCATATGTACTCCTGGATTTGTATTCAAACACACATGGTTTCCAATTTGTTTTCAACCACGTGGATGTGCTTGTTCTCGTGCATGCTCTTCCTACTAGGATTTCGCCACTTATAGCCAGTCCAATAGTAACTTTTTTAAGCTCCTGTCCAATAGTACTAGTGGAGTAATCGACAACATCTGTAGTAGAGTATGCAAGGTTTCATAGTACTCCCTCCTTCCATTTATATAGGGCCTATGTGGAGGAGAGAGATGTGAAAAGGTAAGGGGAGTGAGCTCTCATGCAAGAGCCTGGATATATACGCATTCCTAGTTAAATACAATAAATATGAAGAAAGAGATAGAGAGGAGATGGAAAAAAGTACTAGCCAACCTTATATATTTTTTTGCAGGAAATAGCCAACCTTATAGCCCACACTAATGTATGAGTGCATATAGATGATGGCTATAGATGACATGGCAGTTCCTTATAGCCATCGGCTGGCTATATTATTAACCATGCTCTAATACGTTTTTCAAAACCGCCATTGACTATTGACAAGATTAATAGTACATGAGATGTATAATGTGAAAATTATATCATTGGAAGCTCCTTTCACATACGAATTTGACCGTATGCTATGTGTAAGTTGCATGTCATATATTATTACTCTAACATTTGGTCAAAGTTAGCCTCAAAAAATGCATTTGGCCCTGTAGATGGAAGGAGGGAGTAGTAGTGGAAGTGGATCCTCTGACGTAGGTATCCCTGCCTTACCCTCCCTTTCGTTCACTTACTGGCGGACCCCATGCTTGCTAGGCCCCGCGTGTTAGTTACTCAATGGGTTCGGCCATGTCAAGGGATCCTCATCTGTAGTATACTCCCTCTGTTTTTATTTACTCCGCATAAAACAGAGGGAGTGGTAGTATAAATGGCGCGGGCGGGGGAGGGGGAGGGACATCGGTTTGCTCTCAACTAGGTCCCACAAGTGAGAGAAAACGCAAGACAAAGCGCATTCCATTCGGTGAGCGACGTGGAGGGTCCAGCGTGCCGGGGTGCAACGCGAACGTGACAAGAGCGATGTACCATCAAAACCGATTGACCGGTCGTCACCGGAACCACTATTCACACCGTAACCTTTCGCCGCCTCACGCCACCATCGCCCCAAAACCACACCTCCTCTCCAGCACATTCCCCCACCTTTCCATCCCCTAGCCCGCATCAAGCATCCCCTAGTTCGCCGGAAAGCCATGGTGCGCCGCAAGATCACGTACTACAAGATGCTGACGCCGGAGCACCACACAGAAATCGTGGCAGCGGTCGGCGCCACAGACCTCCGTTCCCAAGCTCTCTTTGCGGCGGACCAATCCCCGAGTTCTCTCGAGCCAAGCTACGAGGAGGAGGAAGCCGATCCAATGTTCATGGCGGAGGTCGCGGCACAGAAGGCCCCTGATGGGTATGAGATGATGGACGTCGACTTCGTGCCGGTGTCCAGGTCCCCCATGTTGCAGGCGGACCAATGGTTCAACCTGGCGATACTAAAGGACGACCGGGAGGCAGAGGCTCAACTTGACGCGGAGCGCGCGCATGCCGCTGCCATCGAGGCTCTCCTGCAGGCGGAACCGGATGTTGTGGATGTGAACCAGGCGGCGGAGGCTCAACTTGAGGCGGAGCGCGCGGATGCCGCTGCCATCGAGGCCCTCCTGGAGGGGGAACCAAACGTCCTCGACTTGAACATGGCGGCGGAGGCTCAACTCGACACGGAGCACGCAGATGCCACTTCCATCGAGGCCCTCCTGCAGGTGGAACCGGACGTTGTCGACTTGAAGGAGCGGCGGAGGCTCAACTCGACGCGGAGCGCGCAAATGCCGCTACCATCGAGGCCCTCCTGCAGGCGGAGCCGGACATCCTCGACTTGAACCGGGCGGTGCTCTCATCCGTGTAGAGCGCCCGCATGCTCTGCGTGAATGAGTAGCTGGAGGCCGAGGACAACCATGGTGCGGAGACACACGTCAGCAGCTAAGGCTAGTCCGCGCCGGCAGCCAAAGACGACGAGGTCGTCTCGTTCCGCGAGCAGTGATAGTTTTTCTTTATGTTGTTGTTTTTAGGGATCTTTTGCCGTGTAAAAACATATATTGTTATGCAAGTCGCCTAACTTTCATCATTTGGGATAGTCTACCATTTCAGGCGGTTGGATGAATATCCTACGTCTCCTAACCCTTCTTCCTCACCTTTTCTTCTTCTCCAACAGACCACCGCACGGGCCGTATGGATCCTCCCCAACATGCGGTTGGATAAACATACTGTATGAACGAAAATTATGTGTCAGTGGTAGGATGGCTGAGTTTGGTTTGTTCACATGGGGTAGCACGTGTCAGTGAGGGTGTGTTCCCTTGGTTGGGTTTGCGGCGTGCAGGAGCGACTGTGTGAGGGTGCGGTGCGACCACGACAGTCGTGCTCAAGTGTACCTCCTTTTCATTTTTAAAACTTTAGGCAAGCTTGGTAAAAATGTGTGGCGAAGTACGGCAATGCAAGGCCTAGACCCAAACAGGATAAGTACGTACGTACTAGGAGTACTAGTGTTAATAAAGAAAGGCGGGGTTTTCCTTCGCGGGATTAATCGATACAAATCCTTGTTTGACGTCATGCGTATTTTTTTCTCCAAAGCCCAAAGAGCTAACCATCTCACTCCTCATTGCTTGATTAATGCAGCGCCATGCAAACCAACCTTCTCACTTCCGCGTGCATGCAAGGGTATATTAATGTCAATGGTTGCTAGTACGAGGCAAACCCCATCAATTTTGCCTCGATTAGTGTTAGTGGCCTTTTGCAAATTGTAACTTTGATATACTGGCCTCGTGTACAAAAAATGGAGGTAGTAACTATTTGACTTCCTTCCCCATTGCGGTGACGTCGACAATATATCTAATGTTGTGGTTTGACGAAGTGCATTCGACAGAGACCACCGTTGAGGGAGACCACGGTAAGTCATTCGCAAGTGTCGCCTGCAAGCCGAGACAACCGCCTTATTTGCATCTAGGAAGTCCGTTGAACCAAATGACGCGTAAATGTGCTAGTAATAGTAGTACACAATAGCGTCGTCCATCCAGCTTAGTGCGGTGAAGTGGTTTCTCGAAGAATACGATGGAGAAGCGGAGTCAGCGAAGAGTGAAATGATGGTTGCTTCATCCGTGCTTTGTGATTTGACGCCTCAATGCTTTTTGATTTGCGATAGAAGGGACATGGGAGTAGACTCTGTACTCTATACTGTACATGCGTCCAAGCACGGGAGCAAGAGGAGAGACTTTGCATTTTTCTATTCCTTCAGTCAGTCAATCAGGGAGCTTCGGTTCCATCTTTTTGGCTTTGGCAAAGACTGGCCCACAATGGTTCCCATCGATGCCAAAAGCTATTTTCACATTTGGCTACACATTGTGGATGCCCTTAACCTTACCACTTGGTTTTGCTCCTGTGAGCTATCTATACAAATCTCAATTATATTGATCTAAAAAATTAAAGTATCAAGATTAGTAAAAAGGAGGTGATTTTTTCACGCGGATGGCGGGGGAGGTTTCTTATTTTTAGAGGATGTTGGCCTGGCGGTTTGCTAATATGCGGTCCCATGTGTCAGTGCTTTACCAAGCCGATCCGCGTCCCACATGAGGCAGAACAACGGCAGAAACAACACGTGGTTAACTTGAAGAAGATGAGGGAGAAGCGGATTCAAAGAACGAGTGAAATGATGGTTGCTTCGTCCCTCCAACTTCTTTTTTTAGCATTATTACTTCGTCCCTCCAACTTAACCGCGGGAAAGGTGCAGCTTTGTGATTTGACGCCTCATTGCTCATTACTACGCTGGCGCCATTGGGGTGCTTCACCCCTGCTGCTCTGCACTGTATTTCGGTATGGCACGTGGACCCGGTAGCATGATGTCCCACATGTCGACGAACGGGACTAAAACATTTATGAAAGTGAGCGCTCCACTCTTACGATGGAGGAGTACACGACACGGTGCTACCTCTTGAGCACTGCGTTGGATTTCCCCGAAGAGGAGAGGATGATGCAGCAAAGTAGCGTAAGTATTTCCCTCAGTTTTTGAGAACCAAGGTATCAATCCAGTAGGAGGCCACACACAAGTCCCTCGTACCTGCACAAAATGATAGCTCCTCGCAACCAATGCGATTAGGGGTTGTCAATCCCTTCACGGTCACTTACGAGAGTGAGATCTGATAGAGATGATAAATAATATTTTTGGTATTTTTGGTATAGAGATGCAAAGTAAAAAGTAAAAGGCAAAGTAAAACAAAGCAAGTATAAGAGTGATGGAGATTGATATGATGAGAATAGACCCGAAACCATAGGTTTCACTAGTGGCTTCTCTCAAGAGCATAAGTATTCTACGGTGGGTGAACAAATTACTGTTGAGCAATTGATAGAATTGATCATAGTTATGAGTATATCTAGGTATGATCATGTATATAGGCATCACGTCCAAGACAAGTACACCGAATTGATTCTGCATCTACTACTATTACTCCACTCATCGACCGCTATTCAGCATGCATCTAGACTATTAAGTTAAAAACAGAGTAATGCCTTAAGCAAGATGACATGAAGTAGAGGGATAAATTCATGCAATATGATAAAAAAACCCATCTTGTTATCCTCGATGGCAACAATACAATATGTGCCTTGCTGCCCCTTCACATCGGGAAAGGACACCGCAAGATTGAACCCAAAGCTAAGCACTTCTCCCATTGCAAGAACTACCAATCTAGTTGGCCAAACCAAACGGAAAATTCGAAGAGACTTGCAAAGATAACCAATCATACATAAAAGAATTCAGAGAAGATTCAAATATTATTCATAGATAAGCTGGATAATAAACCCACAATTCATCGGTCTCAACAAACACACCGCAAAATGAAGATTACATCGAATAGATCTCCACGAGAGAGGGGGAGAACATTGTATTGAGATCCAAAAAGAGAGAAGAAGCCATCTAGCTACTAGCTATGGACCCGAAGGTCTGAAGTAAACTACTCACACTTCATCGGAGAGGCTATGGTGATGATGTAGAAGCCCTCCATGGTGGATGCCCCATCCGGCGGAGATCCGGAACAGGCCCCAAGATGGGATCTCGTGGATACAGGAAGTTGCGGCGGTGGAATTAGGTTTTTGGCTACGTATCTGATTGTTTGGAGGTACGTAGGTATATATAGGAGGAAGGAGTGCGTCGGTGGAGCAACAGGGGGCCCACGAGGCAGGGGGCGCGCCCTAGGGGGGGCGCCCCCACCCTCGTGACCGCCTCCGTTGTTCCTTGGCGTAGGGTCCAAGTCTCCTGGATCACGTTAGGTGAGAAAATCTCGTTTCTGAAGGTTTCATTCCGTTTGGACTCCGTTTGATATTCCGTTTCTTCGAAACACTGAAATAGGCAAAAAACAACAATTCTGGGTTGGGCCTCCGGTTAATAGGTTAGTCCCAAAAATAATATAAAAGTGGAAAATAAAGCCCAATATAGTCCAAAACAGTAGATAAAGTAGCATGGAGCAATCAAAAATTATAGATACGTTGGAGACGTATCACACGGCGGCCCCGTGAACTGTCACTTGTACTGTATAGTACTATAGTTTTGTTGTTGCGCACGATCCATCGATACAAACCCGATTAAACAGGAAAGGGCGGGATTTTTCCCCTACGGTAGATGATACTGGCCATACATTTCAAAGGCAATTTTAATTTATGCAAACTGAATAATTAAGTAACAATATGATATCTAGTAAAACTAAAAACACATACGATTTTTGTGTTAGAGTGTAGTAGTAGTGCTATATTGCATAGTTGTTAGATGTAACATGCGAGAACGTGTAGAGATGTAGTTTTGGAGGGCCTACAGAGAGAAAAGTGTAATACGGTCACCGAACTTCACAATACACTCATTACGGTCACTATATATGTTTTGCGGTGATTATACGGTCACTTGCTCACCGTTCAACATCGGATTGCACTCTGTTGACCGGCCAAATAGTCTGCGTGGCACCTTGTTGACTAGTTAAATTGACCACGTTCATTGTGGTCCCACATGTCAGTTCACATAGGAAAAAGGTCAGATAAACACAAATTTATGCAGGAGCGACAAGACTCCAACCCGTGAGCGGGAATCACCTGGTTGTGTATGTGTCTGTCAGGGCCTGATGTGTGCGCATGCACGTGTAGGTTGAGCACTTGAGCATGAGAGTGTGTGTTGGTCGTGTGGTGTGTGCATGCATGCGTGCGTGTGTGCGTGTGAGTGTTGAGTGCGTGCGTGGCTGCGTGTGTACGTGTGAGTGTTGCGTGCGTGCGTGGCGGCATGTGTTCGTGTGAGTGTTGCGTGCATGCAGTTCGTGTGCAAGCGTGCGTATGTGTATAATCACCACACCAGCTCCTGTGTGTTAAAACGGACGGCTCGGCATACCAATACAAGGTCACCTTGTCCGATGTGCCCGCGGTCATGACTTCGAACCACCGTCCAATATTTTTTTGTCGTTTGTTTTCATTCTTACTAGCAAGATGCCTGTGCGTTGCATGTAACATCAAGATGCATTTGTATGACTAGCTTATCTTGTGAGAGAAAAGGATGACCGAGGGAAGACCTTATTTTCAAATGTGGAGAGGTATGTGGGTACCTTTTTGCAAAATTGCCATAGTTTCCTTCCTATCCGTTAGATATAAATCGGACGGCCTATATTGCAGGATGGCAGGCTTATCATCACCAGCTCTGTTTTTTATAAGAGTGTAGAAGAGTAGATACAAGCCGACAGGTGGGCCCAATGGTAGTGAGATAATGTGATGAAACACTAGAGGTGCCACGTGGAGCGTTTAACTGGTCAACTAGTCGTTTCTTGAGCAAATACAGAGTTGTACGATGAGCCCGTGACTATATAATAACCGCAAAACATAAATGGTGACCGTAATGAGTGGATTCTGAAGTCCAATCTACGTATCGTGCTTTCGCTCCAAATAGAATGATCGTCACTGTATATATCACGATAGAAAGATTAAACATGCATGAATGTGCTCGGGGCTTACTTTTAGAGGACCTGGAGAAAGTTTTGTGTGCGTACGTGAAAGGGGCGTAGAGGGGGTGTATGCGATGGGGGGAGAGATGCTCTTCGTTTCTCTTTATTATGACTAACTTTATATATAGTATAAAAATATAAAAATTCACAGTGCGGAATAAATATCATTGTGGGCACCATGCAACAAATTAACGTTCACACTCCTCCATATAACTTTGTAATGTTGTATATATGTAGAAATTCTAAAATAATTTTTTGGCCACACTTTATTCAAAAGGAATGTTGTATGCGAAATAAACATGAAGAGAGGGCTTTTTAGATCAATAAGGTATGTGATGTAACATGTGTGTGTTGGGGAACGTAGTAATTTTAAAAAAATTCCTACGTACACGCAAGATCATGGCGATGCATAGCAACGAGAGGGGAGAGTGTCGTCTACGTACCCTTGTAGACCGTAAGCGGAAGCGTTATGACAACGCGGTTGATGTAGTCGTACGTCTTCACGATCGACCGATCCTTAGTACCGAACGTACGGCACCTCCGCGTTCAACACAAGTTCAGCTCGGTGACGTCCCACGAACTCACGATCCAGTAGTGCTTAGGGGAAGAGCTACGTCAGCACGACGGTGTGCTGACGGTTTTGATGAAGTTACCGACGCAGTGCTTCGCCTAAGCACCGCTACGATATGTCGAGGTGGATTATGGTGGAGGGGGGCACCGCACACGGCTAAGAGAGATCAATGATCAACTTGTGTGTCTATGGGGTGCCCCCCTGCCCCCGTATATAAAGGAGCAAGGGGGGAGGCCGGCCGGCCCTAGCAGGGAACGCCAGGAGGAGTCCTACTCCCACCAGGAGTAGGATCCCCCCTTTCCTAGTTGGACTAAGAGAGAAGGAAGGGGAGAGAGGGAGGAAGGAAAGGGGGGCGCTGCCCCCCTCCTAGTCCAATTCAGACCAGAGGGGGAGGGGGTGCGTGGCCTGCCCTGGCCTCCTCTCTCTCTCTCTCTCCACTATAGCCCATTAAGGCCCATACAATTACCGGGGGGTTCCGGTAACCTCCCGGTACTCCGGTAAAATCCTGATTTCACCCGGAACCATTTCGATGTCCAAATATAGGCTTCCAATATATCAATCTTTACGTCTTGACCATTTTGAGCCTCCTCGTCATGTCCGTGATCATATCCAGGACTCCGAACTACCTTCGGTACATCAAAACACAAAAACTAATAATACCAATCGTCACAGAACTTTAAGCCCGCGGACCCTACGGGTTCGAGAACTATGTAGACATGACCGAGACACGTCTCTGGTCAATAGCCAATAGCAGAACATGGATGCTCATATTGGTTCCTACATATTCTACGAAGATCTTTATCGGTCAAACCGCATAACAACATACATTGTTCCCTTTGTCATCGGTATGTTACTTGCCCGAGATTCGATCGTCGGTATCTCAATACCTAGCTCAATCTTGTTACCGACAAGTCTCTTTACTCGTTCCGTAGTGCATCATCCCAAGACTAACTTATTAGTCACATTGCTTGCAAGGCTTATAGTGATGTGCATTACTGAGAGGGCCCAGAGATACCTCTCTGACAATCGGAGTGACAAATCCTAATCTCGATCTATGCCAACTCAACAAGTACCATCAGAGATACCTGTAGAGCACCTTTATAATCACCCAGTTATGTTGTGACGTTTGGTAGCACACAAAGTGTTCCTCTGGTATTCGAGAGTTTCATAATCTCATAGTCATAGGAACATGTATAAGTCATGGAGAAAGCAATAGTAGTAAACTAAACAGTCAAGTGCTAAGCTAACGAAATGGATCAAGTCAATCACATCATTATCCTAATGATGTGATCACGTTAATCAAATGACAACTCATGTCTATGGCTAGGAAACTCAACCATCTTTGATCAACGAGCTAGTCAAGTAGAGGCATACTAGTGACACTATGTTTGTCTATGTATTCACACATGTATTATGTTTCCGGTTAATAAAATTCTAGCATGAATAATAAAAATTTATCATGATATGAGGAAATAAAAATAACTTTATTATTGCTTCTAGGGCATATTTCCTTCAGTGTGAATGTGTAGTTGATGTATTTGGCAGGGCCTAGAAAGGTATGTGTGTGTATTACGTATTCGAGAGAGGCAAGGATAGAGGGGCCGGCGGGGGGAGGGGGCGTGGGAGAGATAGCACGAGAAATGAGAGAGGTCTAGAGAGAGAGAGACTAATATGATGTCACGGCGAGAGATTCCCTTGAGTGTGTATATGCAAGGGGGAGGGGATAGAGGCACGAGGAGATTTTTTTTGGTGTGGTGTCTATGTTGGTATGTGTGGGTGTGAGAAGATAACGAGACCTGGGGGCAGAGGGTGTGTCACTGCGTGAGGTCTAGTGGGTCGACGTGAGGCCCTTGGTTCGGTTCCATCCTGCGCCACATTGGTCGGCCCGTGATGCATTTAGGGAGACCCATGGATGACTTGTCGTACAAGACAACGATAGCAGAATTGTGAAGGACTCTGTGTCCACTGACAAAGCCGGCTAGGATTTCTAACCCTAGGTTCTTGGACTAAGGTAACCCCTTATCTCTGATATTACTATTCATCCAACCTAACTTTAAGGGGCATCCTACAGAATGCTCGGCTAGAATCATACTCGTCGATTAGGAAGAAAGGTGTGAGACAATGCGTGAGAGACAAACCTAAAGATAATGTGCGTACAAGACACACGTAGTCAGGTCTATGTATATATAAAGGGTCGATGGGGATTGTGCGTGTGTATGCTTGTGAGAGGAAGAGTGCTTGTGATAAAGGTTAGTGAAAACAGTCGTAAATGGTTACGAGAGGGAGGGAGGGTTATATCGAGAGCATGTCTGCAAGAAAGACACCTCAGGAGAGAGTGTGTGAGCATGTGTGAGAGACCACCGATGGAGAGTGAAACTAAATGTAAAAGAATGATGTACACGTTGATTGAAGATATAAATTGTATCCAAATATTAGGATGGGATCATGATATTTGCAATTCGCGCAAGGAACGATCATTGATCCATCAGACATCTAGATTCTATCGAATTTGAGCATGTCTATGTTATTATTCGACATAATTGATCCACATAGTTAGTATTTTGAACTCCAGACAATGCATCGCTTTAGCAATCGAATATAAACGTGAGTATAGTTCATGTTGTGTGTGTAAAGCACATTATACATACGAAAGTTACACAATGAACATTATAAATAGCTAGCTATGAACTAGCATACATTTGAATTCAACTTAAGGTGGTTTAAAAAGATCGAACTCAACATGAAGTCCGTTCAATTATTTGAATTCGATATCATGGCATTTGTAAATCATACCTAAATTATGGGGGCACCAATCTTTGTTCTGATTTTGTACATAATAGCATATATAGTCGTGTACAAAATAGATTCAAATTTGGCTCCTCCATTCCAAAATAATCGTAGTTATAGGTTTTTCAAGTGTCAAAATTTCAAAAAAGAAGCGGATAATTTAATGAGGTTTTCAAACATACAAGGTCAAATTTAACGTTGTCTATTTAGGCCAATCCTCAAAGTTCAAGAGTACTTTAAACGTGAATGCTTCATTTCAAAATTTCGAACGGTTACCAAAAGAGCCTCTACTCGCCCGAAACCGCATGAGACCAATGTTTGGTAGTAGAAGGAAATTACTTTTCTAACTCCGACCCGTGAAACCTACCGGCCCGACGTCCAAAGGTCTAAACCGGGGTAGGTTTGTAGCTTCATCTAGACGTGACACAACCGCCTCCGAAAAACATTCATACACAATGGCCGCCTAAGCACACATGCGCGCGGCCAAAATCGCTCCCGCCCACTATTTGGGACACACAGGATTACCATCCTACCCCGACCCATGAGGGTCCGAAATTTAAGAGGGGCAAAGTTTGTACTTTCCCCAGATTTCAAACAAGCGCGTCCCATCTGTTCAAAAAAGCCAAAAACAAGCGCGTCCCAGACCAAAACATGGTTCTCCCTTAGCTCCCCCCGCCCCCCATCCGATTACTCATTCATACTCCATGGGCGCAAAAACTACCTTTCCACCAGCCGCGAAACCCTGGCGTCCTCCGTCCGCCACCCCATCCCACCCATCAACCGCCGCCCTCCTCCATCACGCCGGAGCCGATACCCCGACATCGTCGTCCACCGCAACCTCAACCGCAACGCCCTCCAAGGCTAGTAGTTGAAGCCGAGGCCGAGCCGTTCGTACCCGAGCCAGTTCAACCACGACGTCATGCGCCTCACCGCTGCCACTCCAACTTCGCCACCATCCACCGCACCAGAGTTTTTCCTGCTACGCTGTCCTTCGTCGCCTCGGATCTGCTTCTTCTCCGTCGACATACGGCCACGGCAACACATTCAACAATTTGGCCATGGGTTCGTCCAAGCCTGCACCCTCCTCCAAAACATCGGTTTCCCCAGCAAAAAGAAGAAGATTAGCACGACATGTGGAGGCGACCACACTGGCAACCGGAAATGTACTCCTCTTCCCTTATTCGCTCAAATCTTCGTGTCTGCTTGCATGATATTCATCCCACAGAAGACACTAGTTGACCACTTCTTCTTGATACTAGATGTTCCTAGTTACTCGCGATGCACAAGGTTTCTCCTCATATACTATTTCACCTTAGCTAGAGGCCCGTCGCCCCCCTGGATTTCAATTTCTGGTCAGTTGATTCCCAATTAACGGAAGCATTCCCAGTAATGTGCGCTAGTCCGCCTATTACACCGGGGAAGCAGCGCCTCGGTGTTTATCTTAGGGGCGTGTGGAGCCTCGAGCTGCTGGCGCCCGATCTGGAGGTCGGCCAGGATTAAAGGGATGGCATGGGGGCACTGCCAAGCACGACGATGGTGTGAGGTCGAGGGGAGGGAGGGGCGGCGGAGGCAGGGATCTGGGCCGGTGGTCGCTGGCGGTTCGAGAAAGATCGGCAACAGTGATCAAGCGGGAGGTAGATTTAAGGCCATCTCGCCTGCCTTATAGATCGGACGGTTCATAAAAAATCGATTGACCTATTTATTTTTAGTCGACTGTTATTTTGATAGGACCACATGTGGTGGTGTGCTAGAGGGGCACCTGCATTTCCCATCCATCCCCGTGCTCATATATTACAAAATCATACGGAGTAGAATTTAATTTTGTTTGCCATGCAATGTTGTAGAGGTATCATATGTCTCCTGTCATTTATTTTTCAGCCACCTGCTATCTTCTACTTTTACAATGCACTAGTTGTGCCCACACTTCACCCATACTCTCACTATTGTGTTTTTTTATGCATGGGTATTTCAAACTCTGCCATGACAGAAGCATGAAATAAAAGAGAGAAGTTGCTCCTGCTTGCTTCGCGGGCAGGCAAGACACGTGTTTTCGCTTTAAAGGTTGGATGTTCAACAGATGGAGTCGGTAAACGTAGCTCTGGAGTTGATGATCTCTCTCACTGTGAACCACCATCACAGGTGCTTGCTTTAACTTCACGGTGTCATATGTGGTTACATGTTGCATATGGTGTCTACCTTGTATTCGAAAGGCCGAAGTCGGTCTTTATTAAGATAAGGAAAGATATTTTTTACATGAACCACCATCCCGGGAGCACCAGAAGTCAAATAGCTAGTCGAGCCTTGGCCGAGCTAGTGACAAGCCCAAAGCAGACATGCATCACCCGAAGCCAACTAAAAAGCCACGATGGTGGCGGCAGCCCTCCTCCCACCGTGCTCTCGTGTCCTAGATGATCATGCTCACCACTCCAAATGGATGTCTAGCTTGTATTGCTTCCAATTTGGTTAAATTGCATCTGCTTAGCTTACACACTCTACCTTTGAATATGACATGCCTTCCTGTTTTTGGTACATACTAGTACATCCGTCTATTAACCATGTTCTTACATCAAACTATTGTTCTTGTGTATCCCTCATCAATCACTTATGATGAGGCAGTCAGGCCAGTGGACTACTGTGATAAAAGATCCTCATTTAAGAATGCAGCGTCAGCCTCCTCACATGATTCTCAAGAAACAGCAAGGCTAGATGAAGATAATGAACGTAGCTCTATAGTTGATTACTGTATTTCCCCTACACTAGCATCTCAGGTGCTTGCTCTAACTTGGCAGCGTGATATGTGGTTGCATGTTGCATATGGTGTCTAGATTGTAATTCTTCCAATCTGGTTAAATTGCATGTGCTATTCTGCTTAGTTTATACATTATACCTGTTAATGTGACATGTCTTCCTGTTTTTAGTACATAGTACACCTGTCTATTAAGCATGTCCTTACATAAAACTATTGTTTTTTGTGTCCCGCATAAATCAATATGACGAGACACCTTTAGTATATGCAGTGTGATATTAGTTGCATCTTTCATATGATTTATAGCATGTGTTGCTTCTAATTTGTTGAAATGCCATTTATGATGGGACGCTTTTAACTTGGCAGTCATATTGGTTGCATCTTTCATGTGGTGTCTAGCTTGCATTTCTTCTTATTTGTTGAAATGGTTTCTGCTTACTTTACACAAACAGTTGTGAATATGCCATGCCGTCCTGTTTTTCGTATTATTCCATCCTGGAATCATGTGTTTGCCTTACATCAAAGTAGTGATTGTCACTATCATGCACGAATGAGTTCTGAAGAGTGAATTTTATTGCTTTTTCTTGTCGGTTTTACTTCACAATTCAAAATCAATAAAGTGGAAGGAAGTTAGAAAGGCAGCGTATGAAGGTGCTCCTTCCAAACGGAGGGCCTCTACAGATTCTACTCCTCCATCCCCCCAAGATGATTTCCAAGACAACACATGCATAGACACTCAACGTAGCTATGTTGGTGATGAGCATGTCTTCCCTAGTGCACCATCACAGGTGCTCCCTCTAACTTGGCACTGTTATATGTGGTTGCTTGTTATGTATGATGTCTAGCTTGTATTGCTTCTAATTTTGTTGAATTTCATCTGCTTACTTTACACATTATACTTGTGAATAAGACACGTGTTCCTGTTTCTAGAACATACAATATCTGTCTATCACACCATGTTCTTACATCAAAGTACTACTGTTGTGTAACCTACAACAATCACTTATCATAAGACACGTTTGACTTGGGAGTGTGATATAGGTTACATCTCGCATCTTTTCTAGCTTGTACTACTTCTAATTTGTTGAAATGGCACTTATGACGAGACAATTTTAACTTGGTAGAGTGATATTCGTTGCATCTTTCATATGGTGTCTAGCTTTCATTGCTTCTAATTTGTTGAAATGCCTTCTCCTTAGTTTACACATCATAAGTCGTGAATATGCAATGGCACTAATGACGAGAGACCTTTAACTTGGTAGTGTGATGTTGTTTGCATCTTGCATATGATTTATTTCTTGTACTGCTTCACATTTGTTTAAACGCATTTATGATGAGACACTATTAACTTGGCAGAGCGATATTTGTAGCATCTTTCATATGGTGTCTACCTTCCATTGCATTGCTTCTAATTTAGTGAAATGTCTTCTGCTTAGTTTACACATCATAGTTCTGGTTATCTCATGTCGTCTGTTTTCGTACATATTACATCCTCCTATCATGTGGTTGTCTAACATCAAAGTTCAGTTCATACGTATCACGCATCAATTTGTTCGAAGAACTAAATTGTTATTCGCTTTTCTTGTCGGCTTGACTTAACATGGCACGTAGAAAGAGGAAGCAACACGTAATCTATTGTGGAAAGGGAAGCAAGACAATCCTGCAGATTATGCAGGTACTGATTATGCAATAGAAGGTCAAAGTCCAGCGGAAAATTGTACCGACAGGGTATCCCGTGCTACACGAGCTGCAGAACAAGCCAAACAGAAACAAATAGCTACCACCAAACAAGCAGAGACAACCCTAGTTGTTGCAACACCTTCCACAGTACCACCAGCTGCACGATTTACTCATTGGTCAACTCAGCTAGCAGCACGTTCCCAAGCTCCCTTGCCACCTGACACTACTTCCGAAGCACTCTTGACACAAGATGAGTTGGCAAGATCAGATGAACTTTGTGAGCTTCAACAAAGAAGAAGGTAGTTGCCGGAGTCAAGTTACTGATTGCATGCTTCTTTATATGTAGTCTCACAGTTTGATGTACACTAACACTTCCTATGTTCGTTGTTGGACTAGCACCTAGGCGCAAGAGGAAACAAACATCAGGAATAATGCTCGATAGGTTAACTAAATCTAGAGGAGGAAGAATGGAGATCCATTTTGAGGCAGGTTTAAAAAGGCCACGTGATGCTACAGAGTGAGCCAAGTTAGTATCAGAGGCAGCGGTTGCCGTTAGGTGTCATGTACGTATCCTCCCAACATGGATTCAGTACAGGAATGACAAAGACGAAACCTAGTTCAACATCTTCCTCGACCATTTATCTGTAAGTATGGTTATGTATGGAAACTAGTAATATTGTCTTGCTCTGTCCAATACTTTCTAGGTTGCTGATGATGAGACTCCCATAATTTTCAACATATGAGGTTCAAGTTGGATAGCCAAGATGATGCAACCAGACAAGCTTGCACCATGTTTTCAAATGCCTTTCTGCTGACGATGATCGGTATAACTTGAGGAAAACTCACTTTGAAGGCAAGGCTAACAGTGAACTTGCCCAAACATCTTCAGTGGAAAATATATCAGATGAAGACTGGAGAGGCTCGTTAAACACTGGTCTGATTCGAAGTATTAGGTACATTATATAGATGTGATCAGATCACATGTTGAAGTCCTATTTACACATGTGCCACACAAATCTATCTTTCTGTAGGTGAATTGTTCAAAGAACAAGGCTAACTGCATTTAAAGTGAAATTCAACAGCATTTACGGGATCTCGTAGCTATATTGCACAATCGCGAGGCTCTTGTAATTAGTTGTTGTTTCACTCTTTTCATTGTACCATATTATCAGATCTATATTGACTTGTTCCAAATGTAGAGGAAAGCCATAAGGACCAAAAAGTACCTGAACCAAATGCTGTGGAAATCTTCAAGGACTGTCACACCAGCAAGACGAAGGGCATGACTACACTAGTCAAATCCGCTGTTGTAAGTCCTTAATCCTCATGCCTTTTAACTACTACTTACTCTGACTTGTGCCTTGAACTGCATGGTTTGCAGCCAATGCCTATTACTCTTTTCAATTTTATACACAATTGTCTTAGCGTATCATTGCACCTTACAAGGTTTAAAAGAGAGGAGTGATGTTCCTTTGATCTTGATCTGTAGTCTAGTTCCGTGCTGGACTTGCCCACACAATGTTACAATTGCCTGTTTGTCTGTTCTTAGTTGTTTTGTGTTATGAATGATGTCATACTACGCTTACCATATTATAAACTTTGGCTCTTTATCCTTTGCTGTCAATACAATGTGAAGAAATAGACAATACATTAGCCATGGTACATGGTCATATGTTTGGAACCTGGTTTTATTATGTACTTTGTAGTAAAATACAACTAATATTTTACATGGCTTCACCAGAATAAGTTTTGTATATAGACCAAAGCTATTTTGTTTGGTTTTGCTGCCTCTTTAATATCTTCTATACTGGTACTACTAATGTAAAAACTCAACTTTTCAGCAAGCTATGGAAAAAATGGTGGAACCGCCACCTTCTGAAGGTGGCGAAGCAACTATAACCGCAATGTCAGCCTCTGTCGCAGTGGGTCAAGACTGTCCACTAACAGTGCCAAAAGCACATTCCTGCGTAATACTGGGTTGGTTGGTAAGGTAATCTCGTCCAAACTGCCTCATGATCAAGATATGCAAGATCAAAACAATGTTATATCTGTGCTCTAGACACAAGTCCGTTCCCTAACAGAGACCCTTTGTGAAACAAGGACAGACATTGTTCGATGTCATCAAGATATGCATGGTTTTGAAACCAGACTATCAGACATTTGGTATGTTGTTCAAGAGCCTAGGAGAAATGAAGGCGAAGGTTATGGTGCTCCATCGGACAATACAAAGATGAAAACATAACGGTCAAGTCAAATGAACTGAGCTTCAACTTCCGTGGTGCATTTATCCTGATCGTTAACTATTATGTCAACCTTCCTTTTGTTTTATAGTTGTGATTTGTTTTGTTGCGATACAAAATTTGTTTTTAACATGCAGCCACCGGTTGAAGAAAACAGCAAGCCATTTTTGTATAGTGTAGGGTGTTCCCTATATTTGCACTGGTGGCGATCTTTGATGCCCAGTGGATGTAATCTTTGCAATCGCCTTAATATCCTAGCGTTAGTTTCGGGCTTATTTATTTCCTAGTCTTCTTTTTCCCTAGTTTGCTAGTGGCTGCAACAACCATGGGCCATATACACACTGTGGTAACCATGACCCCTTCTACGGGCCATAGGATCCATGGGCCTCCTATGGGCCGTCTTTAAATGGGCCTCCAACATGGCCGTAGAATCGGTGGGCCTCAGGCCGTCAGATAAATGGGTCTACATGGGTCGTAAACAAGCGTAATTGGTATCGGCCCAGCACGGTAACGGGCCATTAACGGTAGGAGGACAAAGAAAGGCTTAATACATCACGGGCATAATGGGTCGTTAATGGGCGAGAATATAGGGCCGAAATTTGGAAAGCAGCCTTAGCGATTAACGCGAACGGGCCGACTCTTGCCACGAGCCGAATTTGGCCCATTAGGTGAACATGCCAGTAATAGGACGGAAGTAATCGAGGGCCGGAAAGGAGCCCAAGAACATATGGGCCGTCAGTAGGCCGAAAGCTAACACGGGCTGGAAACGGCCCATGCGAATCATGGGCCGTTAACGCGTACAAAGAAATTTACTATTCATTCTGGGCTAGAGTCACCATGGGCCTTTAAAGGGCCTAAAGATACGAAGGCCTCATATGGGCCGAAAGACGTCGTGGGCCATACATGGGCCAAAAGTGAAACGGGCTGGTGTTATATTCGACGGCCCAGATGACGTTGTTGGGCCGATTTCGGGTAGGCCCTAACGGGTCGTGAGTTACCGGGCCGTAAAATGGGCTATTTGCGAAGATACCGTTAACAGGCTTTTCATGGGCCAGCCCGCTAACTTTTGACCAAGTCAAACGGGCCGGCCTTTGTAAGCTAAATTGGCCGATGGTGGGCCATCGCACGTGTCGACATATCATAGGCGCCTATGTGACTCACTGACGAGCTGACACGTGTTTCCTCCGGCCAATTAGAATTTTACATGTGGAAATTTCCCATTGGTCTGGGCTGTTAACGGGTTATCGGATCCAAACCTAGACCCGATAGCTTAACAAAGTCCCGTTACGGTGGAGGCCACGTGTCGGTCGCCCTTGACGAAAGCACTTATATGACGCACGATTTATCGTCATGGACTTCCGTGATGATAATTTTGGTAATGTCATGGAACACTTCTATGACAGCATAGGTATGACTATCTTGATTCTATCATAAATTTGTCATGGATGTACGTGCATGACAGAAAACGTGACCTACTGTGACAAACACGTATCATCACGGAAGTGTATTTTTTTGGCAGTGTAGTGAGGAAGTTAATGATGATGATCGTGAAACTTCAGATCAAGTTACTACCAAACCTCGTAGGTCAAACAGAATACGTTCCACACCACAGTGGTACGGGAATCCTATTCAAGAAGTCATGTTACTAGACCATGACGAACCCACAAACTATGAGGAAGTGATGATGAGCCCAGATTCCGCAAAATGGCATGAGGCCATGAAATCTGAGATGGGATCCATGTATGAGAATAAAGTATGGGCTTTGGTGGACTTGCCCGATGATCGGCAAGCCATTGAGAATAAATGGATCTTCAAGAGGAAGACGGATGCTGATAGTAGTGTTACTATCTACAAAACTTGATTTGTCGAAAAAGGTTTTTGACAAGTTCAAGGTGTTGACTACGATGAGATTTTCTCACTCGTATTGATGCTTCAAGTTTGTCCGAATCATGTTAGCAATTGCCACATTTTATGAAATCTGGAAAATGGATGTCAAAACTACATTCCTTAATGGATTTATTAAATAAGAGTTGTATATGATGCAACCAGAAGGTTTTGTCAATCCTAAAGGTGCTAACAAAATCTGCATGCTCCAGCGATCCATCTATGTGTTGGGGAACGTAGCAGAAATTCAAAATTTTCCTACGTGTCACCAAGATCTATCTATGGAGAAACTAGCAACGAGGGAAGGAGAGTGCATCTACATACCCTTGTAGATCGCTAAGCGGAAGCGTTCTAGAGAACGGGGTTGAAGGAGTCGTACTCGTCGTGATCCAAATCACCGGAGATCCTAGTGCCGAACAGACGGCACCTCCGCGTTCAACACACGTACAGCCCGGTGACGTCTCCCATGCCTTGATCCAGCAAGGAGAGAGGGAGAGGTTGGGGAAGACTCCATCCAGCAGCAGCACGACGGTGTGGTGGTGACGGAGGAGCGTGGCAATCCTGTAGGGCTTCGCCAAGCACCGCGGGAGAGGAGGAGGACTTGGGAGAGGGGGAGGGTTGCACCAGGGGCAAGGGTGCAGCTCCCATGCGCCTCCCCACTATATATAGGGGTGGAGGGGGATTATTTCTTGCCCTCCAAGTCCATTGGGGCGTTGGCAAAGGTGGGAGGAAAGAAATCCCATCCTTTCCTTTCCCATCGATTGGTATCCCCCTTTTTAGGGATCTTGATCTTATCCCTTGGGATATGATCTTATTCCTTCTAAGGGGGATCTTGGTGCGCCTTGACCAGGGGTGTGGGGCCTTGCCCCCACTACCCCACGTTCATGTGGGTCCCCCATGCAGGTGGGCCCCACTCCGGAACCTTCTAGAACCTTCCCAGACAATACCGAAAAATCCCGAACATTTTCCTGGGCACAAAATAGGACTTCCCATATATAAATCTTTACCTCCGGACCATTAGGAACTCCTCGTGACGTCAAGGGATCTCATACGGACTCAACAACATTCGGTAACCACGTATATCTATTCCCTATAACCCTAAGCGCCATCGAACCTTAAGTGTGTAGACCCTCACGGGTTCGGGAACCATCGAACATGACCGAGACGTTCTCCGGTCAATAACCAATAGCGGGATCCGGATACCCATGTTGGCTCCTACATGTTCCACTATGATCTCATCGGATGAACCACGATGTCAAGGACTCAATCGATCCCGTATACAATTCCCTTTGTCTAACGGTATTGTACTTGCCCGAGATTCGATCGTCGGTATACCGATACCTTGTTCAATCTCGTTATCGCAAGTCTCTTTACTCGTTCCGTAACACATCATCCCGTGATCAACCCCTTGGTCACATTGTGCACATTATGATGATGTCCTACCGAGTGGGCCCAGAGATACCTCTCCGCTTACACAGAGTGACAAATCCGGTCTCGATTCGTACAACCCAATGACACTTCAGAGATACCAGAGTGCACCTTTATAGCCACCCGATTACGTTGTGGACGCTTTGGTACACCCAAAGCATTCCTACGGTATTCGGGAGTTGCACAATCTCATGGTCTAAGGAAAAGATACTTGACATTAGAAAAGCTTTAGCATACTTAACTACACGATCTTTGTGCTAGGCTTAGGATTGGGTTCTTGTCCATCACATCATTCTCCAAATGATGTGATCCCGTTATCAACGACATCCAATGTCCATGGTCGTGAAACCATAACCATCTGTTGATCAACGAGCTAGTCAACTAGAGGCTTACTAGGGACATGGTGTTGTCTATGTATCCACACATGTATCTGAAGTTTCCTATCAATACAATTATAGCATGGATAATAAACGATTATCATGAACAAGGAAATATAATAATAACCAATTTATTATTGCCTCTAGGGCATATTTCCAACAGTCTCCCACTTGCACTAGAGTCAATAATCTAGTTCACATCGCTATGTGATCAACACTCATAGGTCACATCTCTATGTGACCAACATCCAAGAGTTTACTAGTGTCACTAAACTAGTTCACATCATCATGTGATTAAGACTCAATGAGTTACGGGGTTTGATCATGTTTTGCTTGTGAGAGAGGTTTTAGTCAACGGGTCTGCAACATTTAGATCCGTATGTACTTCGCAAATCTCTATGTCATATTGTAAATGCTGCTTCCACGCTCCACTTGGAGCTATTCCAAATGGTTGCTCCACTATATGTATCCGGTTTGCTACTCAGAGTCACTCGGATAGGTGTTAAAGCTTGCATCGACGTAACCCTCTATGCCGAACTCTTTATCACCTCCATAATTGAGAAACATGTCCTTATTTACTCCAAGGACAATTTTTATCGCTGTCCAATGATCCATTCCTGGATCACTCTTGTACCCCCTTGCCAGACTCATGGCAAGGCACACTTCCAAAGGCGGTACACAAGATAGCATACTCTGAGCCTATGTCCGAAGCATAGGGACGACCTTCGCCCTTTCTTTCTCTCTCTTCTGCCGTGGTCGAGCTTTAACTCTTAACTTCATACCTTACAACTCGTGCAAGAACTCCTTCTTTGATCGATCCATCTTGAACACCTTCAAGATCATGTCAAGGTATGTGCTCATTTGAAAGTATTATTAAACATTTTGATCTATCTTATAGATCTTGATGCTTATTGTTCAAGTAGCCTAATCCAGGTTTTCCATTGAAAACACTTTTCAAACAACCCTATATGCATTCCAGAATTCTACATCATTTCGATCAACAATATGTCAACAACATATACTCATCGAAATTCTATAGTGCTCCCACTCACTTCTTTGGAAATACAAGTTTCTCATAAACTTTGTACAAACCCAAAATCTTTGATCATCTCATCAAAGCGTACATTCCAACTCCGAGATGCTTACTCCAGCCCTTAGAAGGATCGCTGGAGCCAGCATACCTTTTAGCATCCTTAGGATCGATAAAACTTTCTGATTGTATCACATACAACCTTTCCTTACGAAGACTGGTAAGGAAACTCGTTTTGACATCCATCTGCCAGATTTCATAAATGAAGCTAATGCTAACATGATTCCAACGGACTTAAGCATCGCTACGGATGAGAAAATCTCATCGCAGTCACTTCCTTGAATTTGTGAAAAACTCTTCGCCACAAGTCGAGCTTCATAGACAGTGACATTACCGTCCACGTCCGTCTTCTTCTTAAAGATCCATTTATCTCAATGGCTTGCCGATCATCGGGCAAGTCCACCAAAGTCCATGCTTTGTTCGATACATGGATCCTATCTCGGATTTCATGGCTTCTAACCATTTGCTGAATATGAGCCCACCATCGCTTCCACATAGCTCGTAGGGTTCATTGTTGTCTAGCAACATGACCTTCAAGACGGGATTCTTGTACCACTCAAGTAGTACGCATCCTTGTCCCCCACGAGGTACGGTAGTGACTTGATCCAAAACTTCATGATCACTATCATAAGCTTCTACTTCAATTGGTGTAGGTGCCACAGAACAACTTCCGTGCCCCTGCCACACACTTGTTGAAGTGACGGTTCAATAACCTCATCAAGTCTCCACCATCCTCCCACTCAATTCTTTCGAGAGAAACTTTTCCTCGAGAAAGGACCCGTTTCTAGAAACAATCACTTTTGCTTCCGGATCTGAATTAGGAGGTATACCCAACCATTTTGGGTATCCTATGAAGATGCATTTATCTGTTTTGGGTTCGAGCTTATCATGATGAAACTTTTTCACATAAGCGTCACAGCCCCAAACTTTCAAGAAACGACAGCTTAGGTTTCTCTAAACCATAGTTCTCACGGTGTCATCTCAACAGAATTACGTGGTGCCCTATTAAAGTGAGTGTGGTTGTCTCTAATGCCTAACCCATGAACGATAGTGGTAATTCGATAAGAGACATCATGGTACGCATCATATCCAATAGGGTGCAACTATGATGTTTGGACACACCATCACACTATGGTGTTCCAGCGGTATTTATTGTGAAACAATTTCCACAATGTCTTAATTATGCGTACAAAGCTCAGAATCTCAGATACTCATCTCTATGATCATATCATAGACATTTTATCCTCTTGTCATGATGATCTTCAACTTCACCCTGAAATTACTTGAACCATTCAATAATTCATACTTGTGTTTCATCAAGTAAATACACTCAGTATCTACTCAAATCATCCATGAAGTTAGAACATAACGATATTCACTGCATGCCTCAACACTCATTGGACTGCACACATCAGAATGTGTTACTTCCAACAAGTTGCTATCTTGTTCCATCTTACTAAAACCGAGGCTTTTCACCATTTTGCCCATGTGGTATGATTTGCATATCTCAAGTGATTCAAAATCAAGTGAGTCCAAACGATCCATCTCGCATGGAGTTTCTTCATGCGTATACACCAATAGACATGGTTCGCATGTCTCAAACTTTTCAAAAATGAGTGAGTCCAAAGATCCATCAACATGGAGCTTCTTCATGCGTTTTATACCAATATGACTTACATGGCAGTTCCACAAGTAAGTGGTACCATCATTACTATCTTATATCTTTTGGCATGAAAATGTGTATTACTATGATCGAGATTCAATAAACCATTCCTTTAGGTGCAAGACCATTGAAGGTATTATTCAAATAAATAGAGTAACCATTATTCTCCTTAAATGAATAACCATATTGCGATAGACATAATCCAATCATGTCTATGCTCAACGCATAAACACCAAATGACAATTATTCTGGTTTAATACTAATCTTGATGGTAGAGGAGCGTATGGCGTTTGATCACATCAAACTTGGAAACACTTCCAACACATATCGTCACTCACCTTTAGCTAGTCTCCGCTTATTCCGTAGAGCCTTTTATTTCGAAAGTTACTAACACTTAGCAACCGAACCGGTATCTAATACCTCGGTGCTACTAGGAGTACTAGTAAAGTACACAATAACTTAATGTATATCCAATATACTTCTATCGACCTTGCCAGCCTTCTCATCTACCAAGTATCTAGGGTAATTCTGCTCCAGTTGGTTGTTCCCCTTATTACGTAAGCACTTAGTCTCGGGTTTGGGTTCAACCTTGGGTTTCTTCATTAGAGCAAAGCTGATTTGTCGCTTCATGAAGTATCCCTTCTTTCCTTGCCCTTCTTGAAACTAGTGGTTTCACCAACCATCAACAATTGATGCTCCTTCTTGATTCCTACTTTCGCGGTGTCACACATCGCGAATATCTCAAGGATCATCATATTTATCCCTGATTTGTTATAGTTCATCACGAAGCTCTAGCAGCTTGGTGGCAATGACTTTGGAGAAACATCATTATCTCTGGAAGATCAACTTCCACTCAATTCAAGTGATTGTTGCACTCTGACAATCTGAGCACAAGCTCAACGATTGACCTTTCCTCCCTTAGTTTGCAGGCTAAGAAAATCGTCGGAGGTCTTATACCTCTTGACGTGGGCACGAGCCTGAAATCCCAATTTCAGCCCTCAAACATCTCATATGTTCCGCGACGTTTCAAAAACGCCTTTGGTGCCTCAACTCTAAACGCTTTTAACCGAACTATCACGTAGTTATCAAAACATGTATGTCCGATGTTCGCAACATCCTCGTGACGACGCTTGGGGTTCAAAGACACCGAGCGGTGCATTAAGGACATAAGCTTTTTTCTCGATCGCATAATCGCCATCACAACTTTCAACTATATTTTCTCTAGGAACATATCTAAAATAGTGGAACTAAAGTGCGAGCTTATGACATAATTTGCAAAGATCTTTTGACTATGTTCAGGATAATTAAGTTCATCTCATGGACTCCCACTCAGATAGACATCCCTCTAGTCATCTAAGTGATTACATGATCCGAGTCAACTAGGCCGTGTCCAATCATCACGTGAGACGGACTAGTCATCATCGGTGAACATCTTCATGTTGATCGTATCTACTATACGACTCATGCTCGACCTTTCGGTCTCTTGTGTTCCGAGGCCATGTCCGTACATGCTAGGCTCGTCAAGTCAACCTAAGTGTTTCACGTGTGTAAATCTGGCTTACACCCGTTGTATGTGAACGTAAGAATCTATCACACCCGATCATCACGTGGTGCTTCAAACGCATTTAACTTTCGCAACGGTGCACAGTTAGGAGGAACACTTTCTTGAAATTTTAATGAGGGATCATCTTATTTACTACCGTCGTTTTAAGCAAATAAGATGCATAAACATGATAAACATCACATGCAATCAAATAGTGACATGATATGGCCAATATAATTTTGCTCCTTTTGATCTCCATCTTCGGGGCTCCATGATCATCATCGTCACCGGCATGACACCATGATCTCCATCATCATGATCTTCATCATCGTGTCTCCATGAAGTTGTCTCGCCAACTTATTACTTCTACTACTATGGCTACCGGTTAGCAATAAAGTAAAGTAATTACATGGCGTTTGTTCAATGACACGCAGGTCATACAATAAATAAAGACAACTCCTATGGCTTCTCGCCGGTTGTCATACTCATCGACATGCAACTCGTGATTCCTCTTACAAGAACATGATCAATCTCATACATCACATATCATTCATCACATTCTTCTTGGCCATATCACATCACATAGCATACCCTGCAAAAACAAGTTAGACGTCCTCTAATTGTTGTTTGCATGTTTTCCGTGGCTGCTATGGGTTTCTAGCAAGAACATTTCTTACCTACGCAAAACCACAACGTGATATGTCAATTTCTATTTACCCTTCATAAGGACCCTTTTCATCGAATCCGATCCGACTAAAGTGGGAGAGACCGGCACCTGCTAGCCACCTTATGCAACAAGTGCATGTCACCGGTGGAACTCGCCTCACGTAAGTGTACGTGTAAGGTCGGTCCGGGCCGCTTCATCCCACAATGCCGCCGAATCAAGATTGGACTAGTAACAGTAAGCATATTGAACAAAATCAACGCCCACAACTACTTTGTGTTCTACTCGTGCAAAGAATCTACGCAAATAGACCTAGCTCATGATGCCACTGTTGGGGAACGAAAGAAATTCAAAATTTTCCTACGTGTCACCAAGATCTATCTATGGAGAAACTAGCAACGAGGGAAGGAGAGTGCATCTACATACCCTTGTAGATCGCTAAGCGGAAGCGTTCTATTGAACGGGGTTGAAGGAGTCAGACTGCCGTGATCCAAATCACCGGAGATCCTAGTGCCGAACGGACGGCACCTCCGCTGCTCAACACACGTACAGCCCGGTGACGTCTCCCATGCCTTGATCCAGCAAGGAGAGAGGGAGAGGTTGGGGAAGACTCCATCCAAAGCAAAGACGACGGTGTGGTGGTGACGGAGGAGCGTGGCAATCTCAGAGGGCTTCGCCAAGCACCGCGGGAGAGGAGGAGGACTTGGGAGAGGGGGAGGGCTGCACCAGGGGCAAGGTGCAGCTCCCATGCGCCTCCCCACTATATATAGGGGTGGAGGGGGATTATTTCTTGCCCTCCAAGTCCATTGGGGCGTTGGCAAAGGTGGGAGGAAAGAAATCCCATCCTTTCCTTTCCCCACCGATTGGTATCCCCCCTTTTTAGGGATCTTGATCTTATCCCTCGGGATATGATCTTATTCCTTCTAAGGGGGATCTTGGTGCCTTTGACCAGGGGTGTGGGGCCTTGCCCCCACTACCCCACGTTCATGTGGGTCCCCCATGCAGGTGGGCCCCACTCCGAACCTTCTAGAACCTTCCCGGTACAATACCGAAAAATCCGAACATTTTCCGGTGGCCAAAATAGGACTTCCCATATATAAATCTTTACCTCCGCCATTCCGGAACTCCTCGTGACGTCCGGGATCTCATCCGGACTCAACAACATTCGGTAACCACGTATATCTATTCCCTATAACCCTAGCGCCATCGAACCTTATGTGTAGACCCTACGGGTTCGGGAACCATGCGAACATGACCGAGACGCGTTCTCCGGTCAATAACCAATAGCGGATCTGGATACCCATGTTGGCTCCCACATGTTCCACGATGATCTCATCGGATGAACCACGATGTCAAGGACTCAATCGATCCTGTATACAATTCCCTTTGTCTAACGGTATTGTACTTGCCCGAGATTCGATCGTCGGTATACCGATACCTTGTTCAATCTCGTTACCGGCAAGTCTCTTTACTCGTTCCGTAACACATCATCCCGTGATCAACCCCTTGGTCACATTGTGCACATTATGATGATGTCCTACCGAGTGGGCCCAGAGATACCTCTTCGTTTACACAGAGTGACAAATCCCAGTCTCGATTCGTGCCAACCCAACAGACACTTCCGGAGATACCTGTAGTGCACCTTTATAGCCACCCGATTACGTTGTGACGCTTTGGTACACCCAAAGCATTCCTACGGTATCCGGAAGTTGCACAATCTCATGGTCTAAGGAAAAGATACTTGACATTAGAAAAGCTTTAGCATACGAACTACACGATCTTTGTGCTAGGCTTAGGATTGGGTCTTGTCCATCACATCATTCTCCAAATGATGTGATCCCGTTATCAATGACATCCAATGTCCATGGTCGTGAAACCATAACCATCTGTTGATCAACGAGCTAGTCAACTAGAGGCTTACTAGGGACATGGTGTTGTCTATGTATCCACACATGTATCTGAGTTCCTATCAATACAATTATAGCATGGATAATAAACGATTATCATGAACAAGGAAATATAATAATAACCAATTTATTATTGCCTCTAGGGCATATTTCCAACACTATGGACTGGTGCAAGCATCTCGGAGTTGGAATATACGCTTTGATGAGTTGATCAAAGCATATAGTTTTATACAGACTTGCGGTGAAGCCTGTATTTACAAGAAAGTGAGTGGGAGCACTACAGCCTTTCTGATAAGTATATGTGAACAACATATTGTTGATCGGGAATAATGTAGAATTTTCTGGAAAGCATAAAGGAGTATTTGAAAGGATTTTTTCAAAGAAATACCTCGGTGAAGCTGCTTACATATTGGGCATCAAGATCTATAGAGATAGATCAAGACGTTTGATAAGATTTTTCAATGAGTACATACCTTGACAAGATTTTAAAGTAGTTCAAAATGGAACAGTCAAATAAGGAGTTCTTGCCTGTACGGTGTAAAGTTGAGTAAGACTCAAAACCCGACCACGGTAGAAAATAGAAAGAGAATGAAAGTCATTCCCTATGCCTCAGCCATAGGTTCTATAAAGTATGCCATGCTGTGTACCAGACCTATTGTATACCTTGCTATAAGTTTGGCAAGAGGGTACAATAGTGATCCAGGAGTGGATCACTGGACAACGGTCAAAATTATCCTTAGTGGAATAAGGAAATATTCCTCGATTATGGAGGTGATAAAGAGTTCGTCGTAAAGAGTTACGTCGATGCAAACTTTGAAACCGATCTGGATGAATCTAAGTCTCGATCTAGATACATATTGAAAGTGGGAGCAATTAGCTAGAGTAGCTCCGTGCAGAGTATTGTAGACATAGAAATTTGCAAAATACATACGGATCTGAATGTTGCAGACCCGTAGACTAAAACTTCTCTCACAGGCAAAACATGATCATACATTATTAATCACATAGCGATGTGAACTAGATTATTGACTCTACTAAACCTTTTGAGTGTTGGTCACATGGCGATGTGAACTATGGGTGTTAATCACATAAAGATGTGAACTATTGGTGTTAAATCACATGACGATGTGAACTAGATTATTGACTCTAGTGCAAGTGGGAGACTGAAGGAAATATGCCCTAGTGGCAATGATAAGTTTTTATTTATATTTCCTTATATCATGATAAATGTTTATTATTCATGCTACAATTGTATTAACCGGAAACTTAGTACATGTGTGAATACATAGACAAACAGAGTGTCCCTAGTATGCCTCTACTTGACTAGCTCGTTAATCAAAGATGGTTAAGTTTCCTAGCCATAAACATGTGTTGTCATTTGATGAACGGGATCACATCATTAGAGAATGATGTGATGGACAAGACCCATTCGTTAGCTTGGCATAATGATCGTTTAGTTTTATTGCTATTGCTTTCTTCATGACTTATACATGTGTAAGGGCATATTTATTCCCTAGTGGTTTTGGTGATTGATGACAATGCTTTTGCGGACTAATCGTGTGCGTTAAGTTCTTTCAGAAGATCATCCATTGGCACGAGACGATTACCTCCCCTCGGTGTTGCATTCAAGACGGTGTAGCTTCATGGTTCGTTGTTGGTGGACTAGTTTCAGAGGAGTCTCCGTACTATTAAGAGGGGATCCGCTTTGGTAAGGCTAGGTGGAATCAACACGCATACATCCTTTTCACACCCGTTGTCTTCCTTTCGCATCTTTGGAGCTGCCCTCTCTCTTTCAAGTTTAAGCATACATGCGGTAGTAGTACCGCTACCTCTGATGATAGTACTGAAGCCCTAGCGGTAGTACCGCTCACTGATGGTAGTACGCTCCGGTAGTACCGCTCGATGAGTAGTACGCTCATGAGCTTTCATTGTACTACCTCGATAGTACCGCGCCTACTACCGCCTCGATTCGAGACGGTGTTTTCTCGTGTCGGGGTTTGCGGCACTAGTTGCGGCAGCTTGAGCGGTAGTACCGCTCTTTAGCGGTAGTACCGCTCTGCCCCGTGATAGTACCGCTTCTGGTGGGCGCGGTAGTACCGCTTAGGTAGGAGCGGTAGTACCGCCTCAACAGTAGTACCGCCTTCCTTAGCGGTAGTACCGCCTCAGGCGGGCTGTTGAGTGGGGTAACGGTTGGATGTGTTCCCCCACTATATAAAGGGGTCATCTTCCTCCTTGTTGACCTACCTCTTTTCCCTTAAGCTCCATTGTTGCTCAAAGCTCCATTTTCGCCCGATCTCCCTCCCTAGCCAATCAAACTTGTTGATTTGCTCGGGATTGGTTGAGAAGGCCCAGATCTACACTTCCACCAAGAGAAATTTGATTCCCCACTTATCCCTCATGGATCTTGTTACTCTTGGGTGTTGAGCACCCTAGACGGTTGAGGTCACCTCGAAGCCATACTCCATTGTGGTGAAGCTTCGTGGGGTTGTTGTTGTTGTTGGGAGCCTCGGTTGTTGTGGAGTTTGCCCCAACCTTGCTTGTAAAGGTTCTACGCCGCCTTCAAGGGCACCAATAGTGGAATCACGGCATCTCGCATTGTGTGAGGGCGTGAGGAGAATACGGTGGCCCTAGTGGCTTCTTGGGGAGCATTGTGCCTCCACACCGCTCTAACGGAGACGCATTTCCCTTCAAAAGGAAGGAACTTCGAACACATCCTCGTCTCCACCGGCTCCACTCTTGTTTATCTCATTCCTTTACTTGTGCTAGCTTATTCGTGTTATTATCCTTGCTTGCTCGTGTGCTAGTGTTGTCGCATCATATAGGTTGTTCACCTAGTTTCACATCTAGACAACCTTTATTATTGCAAAGTTTAAATTGGCTAAGAAAAGCTTTAAATTTGTTAGTTGCCTATTCACCCCACCCCCTATAGTCAACCATATCGATCCTTTCAATTGGTATCTCGAGCCTCGTCTCTTTTTAAGGACTTTACCGTCTCAAGAGTATGAGTTGACGTCGAGATGATGTGGGGAGCACTCCGTCTTGAATCCGACATCATCTACGGAGATGGGAGTACCTCGATCTCGTGAGGAATTCAATGTGGCTTTGGACACATTGAAAACCTCCATGACGTAACGAGGTCAAGGACATGTTTAAGGATTTCCTAGAAGGGCTTAAAATTTCCACCGCACCCGTGAAAGTGGGTGATCCCGCCAACACGGGAGCGGATGCTAACTCCGATAAGGGGAAGCTACGAGTGAGAAAGCCCCTTGTCTAGTGGTAAGAATGGCACCGCATCTTTGCCCATGTGCAACCTCCCGCTTATGGTGGGCCGATTCCTTCCACTCATTTGAATCATGCCGGTCCACCACCTAAGGTTGATAAAAAGGAGGATTTTGATTCTTGGGTTTATCGTTTTAAGCGTCATTTAAATCATGTGAACACTAACCTTTGGAGAATCATTGAAGAAGGTTTCTATCCGCATGATCCGAGCAACTTTTCTCCAAGAGAGGTCGTGGACCATCAATTCAATGAGAATGCTCTCTTCATCATCCAAGAAGCAATCCTTCCGAAGACCTCCCTCATCTCCGGCCTTACATCCGTGCCAAAGATGCTTGGCTCAAGGTGGTTTCCATGTATCGAGGAAGCGCAAGCATTCAACGCTCCAATTATGAAGTGGTCCAAGACGAAGCCGATGAGTTTGCGATGAAGGAAGAAGAAGAACCTCGTGAGCTCTATCGAGAGTAACCAAGCTTGCCGTCTCCCTCCGGGATCATGGAAGTAAGGACACTGATGACAACTGGATCAAGCGCAAATTTCTCAAGGCAATGATGCCATACCACAAAGCCATGTCCTCCGTCATCCGTCAACGACCGGACTTCCACACCTTGTCCTCAAGTGATGTGTTGGACGAGTTTGTGGCTATGAGCATATTGGACAAGACCGCCGACAATGCGGTGCTTCGCTCTCAAAGAGCAAAGAAGCCCAACCTCGCCTTGAAGGCCAAGATTTGTGTCGAAGAAGATGGAGAGGAGGAAGAAGAAGAGAGCAACCTAGAAGATACTAAGTATGATTATCATGAACACATGGCCCTTGCTTCAAGACAATTTTGGAGCAAGAAGAACTCAAGACCCAACTTCAACAAGAGCAATTCAAGTGGCTCTAAGGGCAAGCAACGTGTGAGGACGTGTTTCAATTGTGGCAATGTGAGTCACTTTGTTGCGGAATGCCCATATGAGAAGAGGGAAGACAATGGTGGCAAGCTCATCCGTAAGGACAAGGTCAAGTCTTTCCCCAACAAGAGCAACTTTCCAAAGAAGACTCCTCACAAAGCCTTGGTGGTTCAAGAAGAGTACAATGAGGATGATGATGATGATGAGGAGGATGGTGAACCGGTTGCCATGGCCTCCGTGGCCATTGCAATGACTCCTCGGGTGTCTCTCTTCGGTTCACCTAATGAAAACATCACCGCCAAGTGCCTCATGGCTAAAGCCACCAACAAGGTAACCCCTAACATCAAAACTACCATCATCCATCATTCCTCTTTAACGGATTGCATTGATGAACATGAGGGGACTAATGTAGAGGAAAATGAATTTGAGATCTTTATGAGTAAACTCAAGGGCAAATCCAAGATGCACTTCGTTGCTCTCTTGGAACAACTTGGTGAAGCCAATGTCATGATCGAGACTCATGAAGAAACCATCTCTAAGATGGAAGGGCATAGTCGTGACTATGCCGATGAGATTTCAGATCTTTCCAATGCTCTTGAGGAAGAGCGTGGCCTTCGCTTGGCTCTTGAGGAGTCACACAACGATGATCACGCTTAAATTAAAGAAAGACCTTGATCATACTCTTGTTGTGTCTCGTGTGCTTAGTTCCGAGAAGGCAAAGCTCGGAGTTGATCTTGCTAGACTCAACGAGGACTTTGACACTCTCGACAAGGCTCACAAAGTCTTGAAGGGTGCTCATGCTAGTCTCAAAGAGTCTCATGATCAACTCCAAGTGAAGCTAACCAACGAGAAAGCCACCTTTCCTCATATGATATTGATTGATAATGCAAATGCTACTAACCCTTGTTGTGAGCATGTGCATCTTGTTGAGGAGAATGCTAAGTTGAAGGAGCAACTTGAAAAGGGCCTTGTCTCATGCATTCAAGGTGAGAAGAACCTTAACGATCTTTTGAGTAATCAAAAGGAAGTTGTGGCCAAGGAGGGATTGGGTTGGCCCAAGCCCAAGAGCAAGAAGAAGAATGACAAGACCAAGCAACCTCCCCCTCTCAAGCAAACTTTTGTGAAGGAGGGAGAGGGTGCTTCCAAGAAGAAGAAGAACCGTGCAAAGGGTGACAACGCCAAGAAGGACAACGTCATCCCCATGAACATAGCCGGCGACTTTAACCCCTCTTATGTGTTGTGCCGCGCTAGTGATGGGCATGTTTATGCTAAATTTGTTGGTTCTTCTTATGAGTACATTGAATGGTCTATTTGGGTTCCTAAGACCCTCGTTACTAACATCAAATGACCCATTACCCAATGGGTACCTAAAACCAAGCATTGATCTCTTGTAGGGGTTTGCTTCCGGTGGGGGATCATGGTTGCTTGATAGTGGAGCAACGAATCATATGACCGGAGCAAGGACATGGTGGTGGACGTGCAAGAGATTCCATCTATGCCCACCGATGTCGAGTGGGGTGATGCATCACATTCTAAGGTATTGGGTCTCGGCAAGGTTGTCATTTCTCATGATCTTACGATCGAGAAAGTCATGCTTGTTGAGTCCCTTGCATACAATTTGCTTTCCGCTCGTCAACTTGCAGTCATGGGTTTTGCTACTTTCTTTGACATTGATTCCGTGGCCCTCTTGTGGAGCAAGACTCTTAAAGTAGCCTTTGTTGGGCATGTCGAAACGGTCTCTATGTGATTAACTTTTCGAGCGACCCACTAAGACCGCGACATGCCTAATGGCTAAAGTTGACGTGGGATGGCTTTGGCATCGCTGTTTAGCCCATGTCAATATGAGATCTTTGCAAAGTCTTCTCAAGGGGACCATGTTCGTGGACTAACAAATGTTAGTTTTGCCAAAGACCGTGCTTGCAAAGTGCTTGTATTGAAGGAAAGCTTCATGAGAAGGCTCACCCTCCCACAACTATCATATACTCAAAGAGACCCTTGGAGCTCCTTCACATGGATCTCTTTGGGCCACCATCATTTGATAGTCTTGGAGGAAGAAAGTATTGCTTGGTGATTGTGGATGACTATTCAAGATACGCTTGGGTATATTTCTTCAAGAGGAAGAGTGAGACCCAACAAACCGTCATCGACTTTGCAAATGAAGCTCAACGTCAACACAATGCAAAGATCTTGACTATAAGAAGTGACAACGGCACCGAGTTCAAGAATTACACCTTGGATGAGTTTCTTAGTGATGAGGGAATCAAGCATCAATATTCTCGCACCATATACCCCTCAACAAAATGGTGTGGCGAGAGAAAGAACCGGACGTTGATGGATGCGGCGAGGACCATGATGGCGGAGTTCAAGTCTCCATACAACTTTTGGGCGAAGCCATCAACACCGCTTGTCATGCATCCAATCGGCTCTATCTCCGCAAAGGCTTGAACAAGACTCCTTATGAGATACTCACCGCAACAAGCCCAACCTTAAGTACTTCCGGTGTTCGGGTGTAAGTGTTTCATTCTAAAGAAAGGTGTTCGTTTGTCTAAAATTGAAGCTAGAGCTCATGAGGGCATATTTGTTGGTTATGCTACAAACTCTCATGCTTACCGTGTCCTCAATAAATCCACGGGACTTATTGAGGAGACGTGTAACGTGGAGTTTGATGAGAATAACGGCTCCCAAGTGGAGCAAAGTGGCACTTGTGATGTAGGTGATGAAATTCCTCCTCAAGCCATAAGAAGAATGGGAGTTGGCTACATCCTACCCATTGAGGAACCCCTTGTGGTCAAGGAGAAGGACAATGCTCCACTCAAGTGGAGCCATCACCAACCCAAGGCCCACACGCTCAAGAAAAAAGTGAAGGCCCTCAACCTCAAGAACAAGACCAAGGGCAAGATCGTGCTCAAGACGATGATATCACCTCAAATGATGCCCAAGGTCAAGTTCTCTCCCCCGAGCATGCTCAAGATGAAGTTCATGCTCATGACGGCGCTCAAGATGATCAAGTGACCCTCCTCATCTCACCTCCGAGGAGGAATTAGAGCGTCGTGCCGCCAAGATTGCTTCCAAACTCACAACCAAAGGCCATCTCTTGGAGAATGTGGTTGGAAGCCTAAGAAAAGGGGTAAGCACTCGTAGACAATTGGCAAACTATTGTGAACATCACGCGTTTGTCTCTTGTGTTGAACCACAAAAGGTCTATGAGGCGCTTGAAGACTCGGATTGGCTCAATGCTATGCATGAAGAACTCAACAACTTTGAGTACAACAAGGTGTGGAGATTGGTGCCAAGGCCATCGGAGAACCACAACGTCATTGGGACCAAGTGGATTTTCAAGAACAAGCAAGATGCTCATGGGAACATCATTCGCAACAAGGCAAGATTGGTAGCACAAGGCTACTCCCCAAGTCGAGGGTATCGACTACGGTGAAACCTTTGCTCCCGTTGTTCGCCTTGAATCCATTCGTTTGTTGATTGCTTATGCTTCCCATCACAACTTTAAGTTGCAACAAATGGATGTGAAAAGTGCTTTTCTTAATGGTCCCATTAATGAGTTGGTCTATGTCAAGCAACCCCGGGTTCGAGGACCCCTACTTTACGGATCATGTGTATCAACTCGATAAGGCACTCTATGGCCTTAAACAAGCCCCACGTATGCGTGGTATGACCACCTTACCGAGTTGCTACAAGATCGTGGCTTTGAAGTGGGGCAAATCGATCCCACTCTTTTTACTAAGAAGGTCAATGGGGAGTTGTTTGTATGCCAACTATATGTTGATGATATTATCTTTGGTTCTCCTAACAAAGCTTTCAATGAGGAATTTGCCGCTCTCATGACCTCCAAGTTCAAGATGTCTTCGATGGGAGAGTTAAAGTTCTTCCTTGGTTTTGACATCAAACAAAGAAGAGAAGGAACCTTCATCAACCAAGCCAAATACACTCAAGACATGCTCAAAAGATTCAAGCTAAGTGATGTCAAGCCAGCTACTACACCAATGCCTACTAAGTGCCAACTTGACATTGATCCCAATGGTAAAGCGGTGGATCAAAAGGTATATCGCTCCATGATTGGATCTCTGCTTTACCTTTGTGCATCTAGACCGGATATCATGTTGAGTGTGGGTATGTGTGCACGGTTTCAAGCCGCACCAAAGTAAAGTCACTATGTGGCGGTCAAGCGAATCTTCGATATTTGGCTCATACCCCAAACTTTGGCTTATGGTACCCAAGAGGAGCAAACTTCAAGCTTGAAGGATTCACGGATTCCGATTGGGCGGGAGACAAAGTGGATAGGAAGTCCACTTCCGGAGGGTGCCAATTTCTTAGTTGCTCTTTGGTAAGTTGGTCTTCCAAAAAGCAAAGTTGTGTGTCTCTCTCGTCCACCGAGGCGGAGTATGTGGCGGCGGGTAGTTGTTGTGCTCAACTTCTATGGATGAGGAAAACTTTAAAGGAGTACGGTGTAAATTGTGACAAAGTGCCTCTTTGGTGTGATAATGAAAGTGCCATCAAGATTTCTCTCAACCCGGTGCAACACTTCAAGACGAAGCAAATTGAGATTCGGTATCACTTCATCGGGGATCACATTAGGCGAGGTGATATCGAGCTCAAGTATGTCAACACTCATGATATCCTTGCAGATATCTTCACGAAGCCCTGGATGAAGCAAGATTTCGCGAGTTAAGTCATGAGCTAAATATCATTGATTTGAGCAATGTGACTTGAAACCGTGCAACTCCCACCACACTCAATGTTATGTCTAGTTTAGGTGTAGGCATGGACATAGGGGGAGTGTTGTTCTATTAATGAACTCTCCCTCCCCCCTTTTATGCATAAAATGATCAACTCTTTCACTTTAGCCATTGTTGATGGCGCCTGTGCTTCAAAGAGGAGTTTTGGTCATGGACCCAAGGATAATTCTTCGCGGTGCCATACCAATTGACTCAAACATAGGTGGCTCCGGCCACCGCCCTCTCTCGAGAGAGGCCTGAGCTTGGTCCCTTTTTCTGTGTTGTTTGCTTTGAAGGAGTGGGTTCCGGTTCATGTTTTCGTGTGTTTTGTTTTGACGGTCTCTATTTTGTCATCGACTTTCTGTTCCGTTCGGTGTATTTTTCTTCATTTTTGTTTGCCTAGGAGGCCTCTCCTCTGGTTGCTGGCGGTACTACCGCTACTGGTAATCGGTACTACCGCTCCAAGTGGTACTACTGGCTGGCAGTAGCCAGTACTACCGCTCCAAGCGGTACTACCGCCCTCCAGTGCAGTACTACCGGGAGGCGTGGGCTGGGGTTATTCGAGGCGGGAGTTTCTTCTCCCCATACCCATTCGCTCACCCCTTCGCCTATCTCTCTCAAGAATCGGCGCCATGGAGGGCTCATGGATCTCCCTCTCGCCGTTCCTCTTCATTCCCTTCGGTGGAGACGATCCCCACCTCGTCCTCCTGCCATGGATGCCGGTATTGCCCCCGTTCCCTTGCTCTTTTTATCTAGGTTTTCAATCTAGCTTCTTAGGGGCATTAGCGGTTTGCATCCTTAGATTTTTGGCTAAATCTAGGCTTGAGTAGGATGAAGAAGGCTTCTAGGCTGTTTGGATTATTGTTTAGTTGGAGTACTTTTGAATTTGGAAGGACGGAATGCGGATCTGACCACGGTAGTAGGAAACGGCTGTTTCGCCTCGAAGCGGTACTTATCGCTCCGCTGAACGCAAGATTACCGCTTGGAGCGTACTACGCTCCAGAGCGGTACTACCGCTTGGGGCGGTACTACCGCTCTCCGGAGCGGTACTACCGCTTCAGGATCGCGGTACTACCGCCCTCTACCTACCTCTTGTGATCCTCCTTGTTCGTTCTTGTGGCTTATCCTCGTTTCGTCTGGTTGTTTGCGTGTTTTTGTGTGTGTGGTTCCAGGAGATGAGATTCCTGAGACTCAAGCTCGTCGTGTCAACCCCGGTCGTACTACGTCCCAAGCGCTACCGCACCACCGAAGTCTGCCGGAGGATCTTCTAGTGCTCCACCTCCTCCCCAACTGCAGAAGAAGATGCGGTCAGGCCAAAGCCGGGAAAACTCGCCGTAAATCCACCCCAAGGAGTTCGGGCAAGGCGCCGTCAAGAACCGTATGAGGTTGCCCAAGATCCCACTTTGGTCAATCCGTCTGCTTTTGGAACAAGTTCCAATTTGCCATCTATTTTGATGTTCTCAAGGCCAAGAAGAATCTCTATGTCAAAGTGCACTCCATCGACATTGAGCATATGAAGAGTGATCCCGACTACTTTGGTGAAGCTCTTGAGATGTGCACTCAGCTGAACATTCTCCAGATCATGCAATTCAACAAGGACTTTAATGCTGATGTTGTGGCCCAGTTCTATGCCACGGTTCACCTTGGGACTGATGAGGACAGGACTATGACCTGGATGACCAATGGCAAGTTGCTGTCAGTCAAGTGGAAAGCCTTCATGCAGTTGATTGGGGTGGAAGACCTTGGACTTGAGTCTCCTGTCGGCTTTCGCCCCCACCTTCGAGCCATCGCCACTCACAAGCAAGCTCTGTGGCCCCTCTGCACCTCGAAAATCAACCCCGAGACACACAAGGAGACCTATGAGCTATTTGCCTATCTGGACATCCTTCACCGCATCTTCAGAGAGACTCTTTTCCCTCGTGATCGAATCTGGACCAGGTTCACTCTTATCTTGTGGACATGCTTATCTTCCGTCACGAGAGAAGGGCAGAGCACCGGAGAGACCTTGGATATCTCTCATGTTATGTGGTCTCGAGCTGGTTTACGCCATCTCCGAGCGCAAATGCCCGATTTATGGTCCGTTCATTATGCTGCTCATTGAGAAGGCACTGGATCATGTCTATCCCAAGGAGGCGCTGGAGGTTGGAGATTTGGTCTCTCACGATATCAAGCTGCCCGAGGAAGAAGGATAAGCTGGGCACTCAAGCCCCTACGATCGGTGTTCCGTCATCTGCTGCTGCTATGGAGATCAAGAGGAGGCTGAGGTCGAGGATGAGGATGATGACTACATGCCCTTCCGGGACAGAGCCATCTTGGGCCCGTAAGCTCAAGGCCAAGGTAAAGAAGCTCTTACGCATGGAGTCTCACGGCCAAGACATGGCTCACGTGGCAGAGAAGAAGGCCCGAGGTCGCCACAAGGAGCTCATGCGTCAGCTGGGCGCCACTGCCCAGTGGATTCGAGGACCGGTGACCGAGGAGGAGGAGTGGATTCAGCAGAAGACCGCCCATGGACCGATTCTCGAGACCGAGCACTTCTGCATCGACGACGGTGGTGCCGATGATTCTGCTGGGCTCGGCGCGCGTGTTCCTTAATTGCTCTCACTGGGGTCAGAGGCAGCTGCGTTCCCTCTCCTTTTTGGTGTCTCGTTGCCAAAGGGGGAGAGAGCTTAGGGATTTGCGAGTTGTGTCTTGTGTCTTGTTTCGTGTGTCTTGTCTTTCGTGTTTCAGTTGGTTTGCTTTAGTTGGTTTGTCCGTGAGACGTGAGACCTAAGTTCGTATGTTCGAGTCATATGGTGTGAGACATATGCTACCCTACCCCTTCAAAGATATCTTTATCTATGTCTATCTAGCTCATGAGTTGCATGCTTTATCTATGTCTATCTATCTTGTTCTCATACACCATGCTTAGTTTCTTGGTCTCTAAAATGTAGAGGGAGCTTTGATCCGCTGTATGTGTGATGTGCAGTCCAAAGCACCTATCTAAATAGCACACATCGAGGGGAGCCCAACTACATATTAGGACCGTCTGGTTTGTATGCTTTCGATATATATCGTGTTTATGCAAATCCGTATTGTCATCAATCCACCAAAAGGGGGAGATTGTAAGGGCATATTTATTCCCTAGTGGTTTTGGTGATTGATGACAATGCTTTTGCGGACTAATCGTAATGCGTTAAGTTCTTTCAGAAGATCATCCATTGGCACGAGACGATTACCTCCCTCGGTGTTGCATTCAAGACGGTGTAGCTTGCGGTTCGTTGTTGGTGGACTAGTTTCAGAGGAGTCTCCGTTACTATTAAGAGGGGATCCGCTTTGGTAAGGCTAGGTGGAATCAACACGTACACATCCTTTTCACACCCGTTGTCTTCCTTTCGCATCTTTGGAGCTGCCCTCTCTCTCTTTCAAGTTTCGCCTGTGCGGTAGTAGTACCGCTACCTCAATGATAGTACCGGCAAGCCCACAAGCGGTAGTACCGCTCACCAGGTGGTAGTACCGCTCGGCGGTAGTACTGCTTCGATGAGCGGTAGTACCGCTTCATGACTTCATTGTACTACCTCAGTAGTACTGGCGCCTACTACCGCCTCGATTCGAGACGGTGTGTTCTCGTGTCGGGTTATGCGGCACGAGTTGCGGTAGTTGGAGCGGTATTACCGCTATTAGCGGTAGTACCGCTCTGCTCATGATAGTACCGCTCTGTGGTGGTAGCAGTAGTACCGCTAGGTAGGAAGCGGTAGTACCGCCCTCGGTAGTACCGCCCTTCCTTAGCGGTAGTACCGCTCTGTGCGGGGCTGTTGAGTGGGGTAACGGTTGGATGTGTTCCCCCACTATATAAAGGGGTCATCTTCCTCCTTGTTGACCTACCTCTTTTCCCTTAAGCTCCATTGTTGCTCAAAGCTCCATTTTCGCCCGATCTCCCTCCCTAGCCAATCAAACTTATTGATTTGCTCGGGATTGGTTGAGAAGGCCCAGATCTACACTTCCACCAAGAGAAATTTGATTCCCCCCACTTATCCCTTGCGGATCTTGTTACTCTTGGGTGTTGAGCACCCTAGACGGTTGAGGTCACCTCGAAGCCATACTCCATTGTGGTGAAGCTTCGTGGGGTTGTTGTTGTTGTTGGGAGCCTCCGGTTGTTGTGGAGTTTGCCCCAACCTTGCTTGTAAAGGTTCGGTCGCCGCCTTCAAGGGCACCAATAGTGGAATCACGGCATCTCGCATTGTGTGAGGGCGTGAGGAGAATCTGATGGCCCTAGTGGCTTCTTGGGAGCATTGTGCCTCCACACCGCTCTAACGGAGACGCATTTCCCTTCAAAAGGAAGGAACTTCGGGAACACATCCTCGTCTCCACCGGCTCCACTCTTGGTTATCTCATTCCTTTACTTGTGCTAGCTTATTCGTGTTATTATCCTTGCTTGCTCGTGTGCTAGTGTTGTCGCATCATATAGGTTGTTCACCTAGTTGCACATCTAGACAACCTTTATTATTGCAAAGTTTAAATTGGCTAAGAAAAGCTTAAAAATTGTTAGTTGCCTATTCACCCCCCCCCCTCTAGTCAACCATATCGATCCTTTCAACATGTTCCTCTGACTATGAGATTATGCAACTCCTGAATACCGGAGGAACACTTTGTGTGCTATCAAATGTCACAACGTAGCTGGGTGATTATAAAGATGCTCTACATGTGTCTCCGAAGGTGTTTGTTGAGTTGGCATAGATCAAGATTAGGATTTGTCACTCCGTGTATCGGAGAGGTATCTCTGGGCCCTCTCGGTAATGCACATCACTATAAGCCTTGCAAGCAATGTGACTAATGAGTTAGTTGTGGGATGATGCATTACGGAATGAGTAAAGAGACTTGTCGGTAATGATATTGAACTAGGTATGATGATACCGATGATCGAATCTCGGGCAAGTAACATGCCGATGACAAAGGGAACAACGTATGTCGTTATGCGGTTTGACCGATAAAGATCTTCATAGAATATGTAGGAGCCAATATGAGCATCCAGGTTCCGCTATTGGTTATTGGCCGGAGATGTGTCTCGGTCATGTCTACACAGTTCTCGAACCCGTAGGGTCCGCACGCTTAACTTTCGATGACAATTTGTATTATGAGTTATGTGATTTGATGACCGAAGTTTGTTCGGAGTCCCGGATGGGATCACGTACATGACGAGGAGTCTCTAAGTGGTCGAGAGGTAAAGATCGATATATTGGAAGGCTATATTCGGACATCGGAAAGGTTCCAAGTGATTCAGGTATTTTTCAGAGTACCGGAGAGTTACGGGAATTCGCCGGGGGAAGTAGTGGGCCTTAATGGGCCATACGGGAAAGGAGAGAAGGGCCTCAAGGGGTGGCCGCGTGCCCCCCCATCGGCTGGTCCGAATTGGACTAGGAGGGGGCGGCGCCCCCCTCCTTCCTTCTCCCCTCTTCCTCCTTCCCTTCCTTCTCCTAGTTGAAATAGGAAAGGGGGGGGGGGGGCGATTCCTACTTGGACCGGAAGTCCAAGTAGGACTGCCCCTTTTGGCACGCCCCCTCTAGGGTCAGCCTCCTCTTCCCCCTCCTTTATATACGTGGGAGGGGGCATCCCAAAGACACACAAGTTGATCTTTTAGCCGTATGCGGTGCCCCCTTCCACAGAAACACACCTCTGTCATATAGACATAGTGCTTAGGCGAAGCTCTGCGCTGGTAACTACATCATCATCTTTGCCATGCCGTCGTGCTGACGGAACTCTCCCTCGGCCTCAACTGGATCAAGAGTACGAGGGACGTCATCGTGCCGAACGTGTGCTGAACACGGAAGTGCCGTACGTTCGGTGCTAGGATCGGTCGGATCGTGAAGACGTACGACTACATCAACCGCGTTAATAAAACGCTTCCGCTTTCTGTCTACGAGGGTACGTGGGCACACTCTCCCTGCTCGTTGCTATGCATCACCTAGATAGATCTTGCGTGATCGTAGGATTTTTTTTGAAATACTATGTTCCCCTACAGGACTCCTCCTCCCTGGTTGGCGGACCAAGGGAGGGAGACCTCCTCCTCTCCCACACCTTTATATATGAGAGAGGGGGCGCCACCTAGAGAACACATCAAGTCCTCGTTCCAGGCACCCCTTCCTCTCTAGTCCGTCTAGTTATTTTTGATCTAGATTAAATCTCTCTAATCCTCATAATAGAGAAATCTTGTGTGTTTCTCTTCCTCCCTCTTCTAATTCTCCGTAGATGCTAAGCTCTAGACAACGAAGCTCTGCTGGATCATGAAGCCCCTACGCGTGCAATCCGTAGAGACGTTGTGCTTTCGATCTTTTATTCGAGGGATCATCGTGAATGGTTCGAGGGACTTCAAGAATGGTCTACACCAGCTCTTCTTCCACTACAACTCAAATTTGGTAACGGCGATCTAACCCTTTATGCATCTTCATAGTGATCCGAGACCTTGATCATAGGGCGATTTTTTTGTTTTTTTACTACCTTTCCCAACACTTCTGGCATGATCGATGGATCAACGGGCGCAACTCCTTTGAGATTGCCCCAAGCCTATACCCTCACATCAAGGCTAGAGGAGGAAATATGAGAATGGTGGCAGCTGCTTTGGCAGATAATCAGTGGATTGATGACATCCGTGGGACATACATGGATCTCTAGCATCTAGTTCAACAAATGCCCCCCTTTCAAATAAACAAGATTGCTTCACTTGAAGATTGACTGCAAATGATATCTAATCGGCTTCTTCAGCATATGATGCCTTCTTCTTCAGCACTAAGCACACAGATTATGCCAAGCTCCTATGGAAAAACCATGCACCCCTAGAAGGGAGATATTTCACATGGCTGGTCATGCATGATTGATGTTGAACATAGGACCGCCTTGCGAGAAGGGGAATGCAACATCCGTCTTGTTGCTCCTTGTGTGACCAAGCGCCTGAAACCATTGACCATATTATGGTACAATGCGTCTACACTAAGGGCTCCTTTGATACAAAGGAATTTCATAGGATTATTACAAGATTTGGATCCTTAGGATTTTTTTTCCTGTGATGTTCGTTTGATTTGTAGGATTGGAATCCTTAGGATTTTTTCCATAGGATTCATTTGTACTATATTTTGGAGGAAACTTTCCATCCACTCAAACTTCTTTGTAGAATCATGTAAAAAAACTTCTTTGTAGAATCCCTTTGCTTTTCCTATGCTATCAAAACATTTCTCTAAATCCTGTAGGATACAAGAGGACATGACACTCTATTCCTACATTTTTCCTGTTCCCGTGTTTTGAGAATCCTGTGAATCAAAGAGGCCCTAAGATTTTTTTGGTTCCTCTTATTGCGCGGCTTTGGAATTCAAAGGCTTACTCTAACCATGAGTGATAAGGTGAAGGACTCATGGTGCTCAATGGACGGTCCAAGAGCTCGGGTCAACTCCTCTGACTTGCAACAATCATGATCGTGGGTTTATATAAACTATGATTGGAGCTAGGGTCTTTGATGGAAAGGTTTTGTCTGTGCAAAGGGTGGTCACATTCTCGCAAAAAAAGAGGGTGGTCACGTTGGCGGTCGAAGCGCTGGAACTTCAGAAGAAGGAATGATAGTATTGGACAGGCTCTAGGAGGAATAGCACCAGTGTGTGTTGGCGGGTTGGGCCTACCTCTGTAGGTGTTGTGTTGGGAACAAGAGCATGTTCTTCGAAGGGCCATTCGTTGATCTTTTGTTGGACAGAAAGAAGAACTTTTACAAATGGGCAAGCAGACTAGTCAAACTAGGACCGGGAGCCGCTAGCCAGGCCCATTGCCTGAATCTAGGCAATAGAAAACTACAGAACCACATCGATAGCACATGTGTTTCAAGAGACACAATCTGATATGCAACCGGCCGCCCTCGAGGTTTCGTTCCTCCCTGACTAGGTCAAAAACCCTGCTGGCCAGTTTATCAGAAACCCCTAGCGTCACGTTCCTTCCGATCCTCCAGTGCATCATTATAGCCACGGGGTCAAAGATGCGGCGCATCCTTTTGGGGATCCCCTGTCTAGCTTTGAGCCACCATTCTTCCGTAGTACTGAAATTTTCACCGGGCAAGATTATGCTCTCTCTCTCGACCATTGATTGTTCTTGTTGACCCCAACAACTTGTAATCAACTCTCTCTTCTTCTCAATGAAAAGGCGACATTTTGTTGCTTGTTCTTATAAATTATAAGAAAAAAAAGAATCATATACGAGCAAAATCGAGCCTTACCCTGAGTGGAGCCGACGAGGCCCGCACGCCAGTGGGAAGCACCGGACGAAGGTGTCCATGCGGTGCGGCCCGTGGGCGGACCGGGCATGGTGTAAAGGCCACGTGGGAATGGGCCTCGCCCCCTTCTATATAGCCGCCTTCGGGCCACCCGGTCTGCACCGCACCGCACTGCACGACAACCATCATCCTCCGTGCGGTTCCAAGCTCCAACTCCCACGCCCGTCTCCCTCGAGATCAGGAGGAGCACGCCGCACCGGAGCGCTGAGAACTCGAAGCCTTCGTATCCACCTCGGTGAGCGCCGCCTTGCCTTCCCCTAATTCCGCCTCGTAGCCCCTGGATCTGATCCGCCCTGCCGATTCCGTCGATGCGCCCCACGTGTTGTTCGGTGGATCACGCGAATCTGCCCGTCGACTCCACGGGGTCCGGGCTGGGCTGTTTCCCCTCCCGCGGGGCTTCCACGCCAGTATTGGCGAATCTGTTCGTTTCCTTTCGCTTTCCTCTCATGAATTCGATCCGATTCCGCCCCATGCCGTAGATCGGCGTGGCGAGAGGTTGAGAATTTTTGCGGATCTCGTGGCTGGGAGGGACTGCACTCATTCCTGCTAAATCTGTGGGTTGTGCTCCATTTGCTTGGGCGTAGGTGTGTGTGGGGATATGCGGGTGGATCAGAGTGGATCTGTGTAGATCTCTAGATCTTGTCTAAAACTTCTCCAACTGTTCTTTGTGGCGCAGGAGCAGAGATGGGGCTCATGTTCACCAAGCTGTTCAGCCGCCTCTTCGCCAAGAAGGAGATGAGGATTCTCATGGTTGGTCTCGATGCCGCTGGTAAGACCACAATGCTCTACAAGCTCAAGCTCGGAGAGATAGTCACCACCATCCCAACCATCGGTAAGCTGCTTTCTGCATTCTCTGCTTCCACGTCTGGTGATGTCTCAAATGTAGAAAGATCTTTGCGTACAAGATTTACGTAAAAAGAAACTTAAATCATATCGAGAGAGCACTGCTACTGTAACTCTGTAATGTAGATATATACTGCTAGGAAGGTGAATTTTAAAAGGCACTGTAGCAAAATCAGGTGTTATCATTCGATCTCACGTTGATCATAACTTAATATGAAACAATTGCTTGGCTTGTCATCGGGGTTGTGCATGATTTGAATATTTTGTGTGATGAAGATGGAGCATAGCCAGACTATATGATTTTGTAGGGATAGCTTTCTTTGGCCATGTTATTTTGAGAAGACATGATTGATTTATTAGTATGCTTGAAGTATTATCGTTTTTATGTCAATATTAAACTTTTTTTTGAATCTTATGGATCTGAATATTCATGCCACAATGAAGAAAATTACATGGATAAATATGTTAGGTATCATTCCACATCAAAATTTCTGTTTTTATCATTTACCTACTCGAGGACGAGCAGGAATTAAGCTTGGGGATGCTTATTCCGTCTCCAACTTATCTATAATTTTTTATTGTTCCATGCTATTATATTATCAGTCTTAGATGTTTTATATGCATTAATATACTATTTTATATTATTTTCGAGACTAACCTATTAACCTAGAGCCCAGTGTCATTTTCTTTTTTTTTCTTTTTTTTGAGCTTCCCAGAAAAGGAATACTAAACGGAGTCCAAACGGAATAAAACTTCACGATGATTTTTCTTGGACCTTGGAGTGCAAGTCAGAAGAGCCACGAGGCGGAGACAAGGGTGGAGGGCGCGCCCACGGGGGTAGGGCGTGCCCCCCTACCTTATGGGCCCCTCGTGACCTAGATCTTCCTCCTATATATTTGCAAATATTCCCAAAACACCAGAAGCATCCACGAAAACACTTTTCCACCGCCGCAACCTTCTGTTCTCATGAGATCCCATCTTAGGGCCTTTTTCGGCATCCTGCTGGAGGGAGATTCGATCACGGAGAGCATCTACATCAACTCTATTGCCCTTCCGATGAAGCGTGAGTAGTCCACCAACGACCTACGGGTCCATAGCTAGTAGCTAGATGGCTTCTTCCCTCTCTTTTGATTCTCAATACCATGTTCTCCTTGATGTTCTGGAGATCTATCCGATGTAATTTTTTTTGCGGTGTGTTTGTCGAGATCCGATGAATTGTGGATTTATGATCAGCTTATCTATGAATATTATTCGAATCTCCTCTGAATTCTTATATGCATGATTTGGTATCTTTGTATTTCTCTTCGAATTATTGGTTTGGTTTGACCAACTAGATTGGTTTTCCTTGCAATGTGAGAGGTGCTTAGTTTTGGGTTCAATCTGGCGGTGTCCTCAACCAGTGAAAAAGTAGGGGTAGCGAGGCATGTATTGTATTGTTGCCATCGAGGATAAAAAGATGAGATTTACATCATATTGCTTGAGTTTATTCCTCTACATCATGTCACCTTACTTAATGTGTTACTCTCTTCTTTATGAACTTAATACTCTAGATGCAGGCAGGAGTCGGTCGATGTGTGGAGAAATAGTAGTAGATGCAGGCAGGAGTCGGTCTACTTGATACAGACGTGATGCCTATATTGCATAATCATTGCCTTGAATATTGTCATAACTTTGCACTTTTCTATCAATTGCTCGACAGTAATTTGTTCACCCACCGTATTATTTGCCTTCAAGAGAGAAGCCACTAGTGAAACCTATGGCCCCCGGGTCTATTTTCCACCATATTAGTTTCTGATCTACTATTTTCCATCATATTAGTTTCTGATCTACTATTTTGCAATCTTTTATTTTCAGATCATAAAACCAAAAAAACCCAAAAATATTTTTATCTTTTGTTTATCTATCTCTATCAGATCTCACTTTCGCAAGTGACCGTGAAGGGATTGACAACCCCTTTTATCGCGTTGGGTGCAAGTGTTTGATTGTTTGTGCAGGTATTGGTGATTTGTGCGTTCTTCTCCTACTGGATTGATAAATTGGTTCTCAAACGAAGGGAAATACTTATCTCTACTTTGCTACATCACCCTTTCCTTTTCAAGGGAAAAACAACGCAAGCTCAAGAAGTAGCACCAGGCTCCTATAGAAAAACCATGCACCGCTCCAAAGGGAGATATTTCACATGGTTGGTCATGCATGATTGATGTTGAACATAGGACTGCCTTGCGAGAAGGGGGAATGCAACGTTTGTCTTGTTGCTCCTTGTGTGATCAGGCGCCCGAAATTCTTGACCATATTATGGTACAATGTGTCTACACTGAGATTTTTTGGTTCCTCTTATTGCGCGGCTTTGGAGTTCAAAGGCCTACACTAACCGTGAATGATAAGGTGAAGGACTGGTGGTGCTTAATGGACGGTCCAAGTGCTCGGGCCAACTCCTCCAACTTGCAACAATCATGATCGTGGGTTTACATAAACTATGGTTGGAGCTAGGGTCTTTGATGGAAAGGTTTCGTCTATGCAGACGGTGGTCACATTCTCACAGAAAAGAGGATGGTCACGTTGGCGGTTGAAGCGCTGAAACTCTAGAAGAAGGCGCAAGAGTATCGGACATGCTCTAGGGAGGAATAGCACCAGTGTGTCTTGGCTGTTTGGGCCTACCTTTGTAGGTGTTGTGTTCGGAACAAGAGCATGTTTTTCGAAGGGGGGGGCATTGGTTGATCTTTCATTAGATAGAAAGGAGAAGTTTTACAAACGGACAAACAGTCTAGACGAACTAGGACCGGAAGCCGCTAGCCAGGCCCATTGTCTGAAGTCAAGCAATAGAAAACTACAGAACTACATCCATAGCACATGTGTTTCAAGAGGCACAACCTGAGATGCAACCGGCTGCCCTCAAGGTTTCGATTTCCTCTCTGACTAGGTCTAAAACCCCATCAACATTGTCGGCCACTTGATCAAAAACCCCTAGCGTTGCGTTCCTTCCTGATCCTACGGTGCATCATTATAGCCATGGGGTCAAAGTTGCGGCGCATCCCTTTGGGGATCCCTTGTCTAGCTTTGAGCCACCATTCTTCTGTAGTATTGAAATTGTCATCGGGCAAAGATTATGCTCTCTCTCGACCATTGCTTGTTCTTGTTGACCCCGACAACTTGTAATCAACTCTCTCTTCTTCTTAATGAAAATGCAACATTTTGTTGCTTGTTCTTATAAATTATAAGATTATAAGAAAAAAAAAGAATCATATACGAGCAAAATCGAGCCTTACCCTGAGTGGAGCCGACGAGGCCCGCACGCCACTGGAATCACCGGAGAAAGGTGTCCATGCGGTGCGGGCTTGGGCGCGGTGTAAAGGCCACGTGGGAATGGGCCTCGCGCCCTTCTATATAGCCGCCATCGGGCCGCCCGGTCTGCACCGCACCGCACTGCACGACAACCATCATCCTCCGTGCGGTTCCAAGCTCCAACTCCCACGCCCGTCTCCCTCGAGATCAGGAGGAGCACGCCGCACCGGAGCGCTGAGAACTCGAAGCCTTCGTATCCACCTCGGTGAGAGCCGCTGCCTTCAGCTTCCCCCTAATTCCGCCTCGTAGCCCCTGGATCTGATCCGCCCTGCCGATTCCGTCGATGCGCCCCGCGTGTTGTTCGGTGGATCACGCGAATCTGCCCCTCGACTCCACGGGGTCCGAGCTGGGCTGTTTCCGCTCCCGCGTGGCTTCCACGCTAGTATTGGCGAATCTGTTCGTTTCCTTTCGCTTTCCGTCGCACGAATCCGATCCGATTCCGCCAGATCGGCGAGGCGAGGGGTTGAGAATTTTGCGGATCTCTTAGCTGGGAGGGACTGCACTCATTCCTGCTGAATTCTGTGGGCTGTGCTCCATTTGCTTGGGCGTAGGTGTGTGTGGGGAGGTGCGGTTGGATCGGAGTGGATCTGTGTAGATCTCTGGATCTTGTCTAAAACTTCTTCGACTGTTCTTTGTGGTGCAGGAGCAGAGATGGGGCTCACGTTTACCAAGCTGTTCAGCCGCCTCTTCGCCAAGAAGGAGATGAGGATTCTCATGGTTGGTCTCGATGCCGCTGGTAAGACCACCATCCTCTACAAGCTCAAGCTCGGAGAGATCGTCACCACCATCCCAACCATCGGTAAGCTGCTTTCTGCATTCTCTGCTTCCACGTCTGGTGATGTCTCAAATGTAGGAAGATGCTGCGTAGCACAGTATTTACAGAAAAAAAAATTTAAATCATATCGAGAGAGCACTGCTACTGTAAATCTGTAATGTAGATATATACTGCTAGGAAGGTGAATTTAAAAGGCACTGTAGCAAAATCAGGTGTTATCATTCGATCTCACGTTGATCAGAACTTAAGAGTAAATAAAATAGGGATAGCCTGTTACTACTAGCTGGGTCTCACTTTTATAAATAAAATCTGGCTAATTTGGAAATTTGCAGGATTTAACGTGGAAACTGTTGAATACAAGAACATCAGCTTCACTGTTTGGGATGTGGGGGGCCAAGACAAGGTAAGGAAGTCTAGTCATGATTTGCTAATTGTGTCAGACTAAGAAGTCATGTCATCCCTTTGTGAATCTGTTCCTTTCCATTGGGTGGAAGAAAATCAGATCTGTTTTTACACTGATGTTGTTAAGCTTATGTTGTCACAAAATTTAGCCTGGTGCCTTTGACTTAACTATTTTATTGTTTTCTGATTGAAACAGATCAGGCCCCTGTGGAGGCACTACTTCCAGAATACCCAAGGGCTCATTTTTGTCGTTGACAGCAATGATAGGGAACGTGTTGTTGAGGCTAGAGACGAGCTCCACAGGATGCTGAATGAGGTACTGCACTAGTGACTAGTGTTGTTGTAGTTGTTCTGAAGTTTCCCAATTTGCAAATATCCTGTCGTTTCCATATATGGTAATGTTGATTTTTGTTTAATAATAACCAATAAATATGTGAAGATAGCTGAACTATCATGTCAATATTCGTTTTCTTATATGCTTAGTCGTCTTTATTGAGAATTCACTAATTGAAATTTTAGCTTCTCTTTCCATTTGATACTGAAATTCATAATTAATGTAAGATCTTTCTGTGACATAGGATGAGCTGCGTGATGCTGTGTTGCTTGTATTTGCAAACAAACAAGATCTTCCTAATGCCATGAATGCTGCTGAAATCACCGACAAGCTTGGTCTGCACTCCCTGCGCCAGCGGCACTGGTAAGCAACTCCACACACATAGTTCAGAAGCTCTTTACCTTCTACGTAATAGCTTGGTCAAAATTTCCCTGGTGTTCTGCTGTTTCTCAGATTCTCTATGCTGAAGATATTTGTAATTGAGAACTTTAATTTGTAAAAAGTGTTATTTAGAAGTACGTATAGCGTATCCCCGAAATAAAGTTAGTAGCATACTTATTTCTGTTAATCACATAGGGTGTAACTCTGAAAATAGGCCATCGCCGTGCTTTGTAGATAAAGCCACACGAGGAATGTACTAGAGTTGAGACACTTATTTTGGGACAGAGGGAGTAGTTCATAGGTGTAACTGGGGATCATGAATGTGTTTTGAGCTGAATTTACTACTTATCTTGTCAAAAATAAGGTGCACATGCTGGGTGGTAATGTAAATTATTTCATGGGGTGCCAGGTACATTCAGAGCACTTGTGCGACGTCTGGTGAAGGGTTGTACGAGGGACTTGACTGGCTCTCCAACAACATTGCCAACAAGGTATATTAGCCTCAAGTGATTGTTTTCATTGAACATCTTCTTTGTACTCTGCTGAATGCTTCTATAGACTGCTGCACTTGCTTACTACTACTCCATCCGTTCCAAATTAGTTGATTTGAATTTGTCTAAATACGGATGTATCTATGCTTGTTTAGTGTCTAGATGCATCCGTATCTAGATAAATATGGGTCAAGTAACTTGGAACGGAGGGAGTAAATGATATGGCCCTTAGCAGCTGTGCAATAAACAAACTGACTAGCCCCCATCGCACACCAACACTTGTGACTTATGTTATGATCCCCCATGTCTGACGGCACATCCTATTCATTTGTTTGCACAGGCTTGAAGCGCCTCGACAAGTGCTTCATCAAGAAACAAACGTGCTGGATGTCTCAACAACTCACTGCTACCATTTTACATATTGTGATATATATATACACTGTACAAGAGATAGTATGTGTGCGTATGTGACAGGCAGAAGCTCCCTTCTTTAAGTGAGCTAGTATCAGGTCAGGTTGTCTTTTTTTGTATGGATGTTATCAGTTGCTGTTCAGTGGTTTTACAAGGTTTAATGTGTCGACAATGTGTGTCTGAACCCCTATCTTATTGAGTTTTAGTAAGATTGAATTGTGGTTGCCAATGTTGGTTGGTTTAGTGGATTGATGTGGATGGTACATGTTTCTAACATACTTATGTGAGCGATGTTTTCACTAGTTCTGTACACGATCTAGTGCTAGTTCGGATCTGGTTCTGCGCTTTCGGTCTGGCTGTCGCTATCGTTGCACGCCACCAATATTTGTGGAGATCCACTCACGCACTCGGTGATGGGTGCATACGCCATTATAGGTTGATCACTGTTGCATACGGCGTATGTACAGGGGGCGGCATGGAGTTATTTACTTACATTTCTTTTTGCAGGAAGTATACTTGTAGTATTTGTTAGTGTCACTTGCATAACACTAGGGAATATTCTATATAGTAGTCAGTCCGTGATTTACTACGGTACGTAAATAGGAGTAGCTAATTTTTTTTCATTTGGGAAACATCGGTCATACCACCACATCAAGTTGTGGAGGACGGAAATGCCACCTTTCTTTGAAAGAATAATTCACATTAATGCGACATTAAAACGTCATACCTAATTTGAACTGTAGTGGGATGAGGGTACCACTGCCTTCTAACCATCCGACACCCATTGATTCTGTACATGTTATTTTGTTAATAATGTGATTGTGTAGAGAAGATTTTATTTAGTAAGTATAAGAGCAACTCCTAAATATTGTAGTAGTTAGTCCGTGATTTACATGATATTTTGTTGATAATGTAATTGTGTAGAAAAGGTTTTATTTGGTAAGTATAAGAGCAACTCCAGCAGATATGTGTCATATCGCCTCATCATGTGAAGTTGGTGGTTCAAAAATGGCTTAACAAAATCGCCATATTGCCCTCTGCTACATAATTTTGTAGTGGGTAATAGCCTCCATATTTGGAGGCTGGGGCGTTGATATGTACAGTCCACTGCATACTCAACTATCTGCACGAGAGGAAAACTCTGAACCGTTCACCACCCCTTTCTTTCTCTTTCTCCTTCCTATGGCATAGTCATCCGCCTGTACGACTCCTGCATGCGTGGTTTTCATTGGGAAGGCTTCCTTAAATACCGTCGCCGTCCGCGTCCCCTTTTTCGCCCTGTTTTCGTCAGAGCGCACTCTTTCCCGGGCCCTTTTCTCATCGGACTACGGCTATATGAACCAACACTCTCCTTGCTGTCGCACAACTACACTTAGCCATCTTCCTCTTCCCCCCACTATCTTCCTCCCTGCTGATCACATTTGAGTCATGTTAACGTTCCGGCCCTCCTCGTGGACCCTTTCTGGGAGAGGGCCTGGCATTACTGCGAGTGGGTCCAAGATGATGCGCCTCAAGATGCTGAATCAGTGGTGGGGGTCAAGCGCCTCCCCGCCGCCACACGACGGAAGTTACCATTGTATTAGCAGAAGCCGTGATCAAGGAGGGTTACAGGGTTGTGGCCTTTGTCCGCGTCCAAGAAGCCTACTGATACCTCAACCGCGTCAAAATGAAAGTGGAAGAAGCCAAATCCGCCCCCAAATGCGTGATCACTTTCAAATAGAGGAAGCCGGCGAAATAAAATCATCGTGTTTCAGTTAGAAGTTCTAGGTCAATTTTGATTTCAATGTGATGTTCAACCAATGAGCAATTGCTTTGTGTGAAGAAGGAACATATACGCCGACGGATCGATCCACAAAATTATGAAGTTTGAATTATGACGACTCTAAGTAAATGCGGGTCACCTCGACAACTTTCAAAACATTGCCGAGCGCGCTCCAAAATGATTTTGGGTTGCGAATGTGGCACATCCGCTAGAATTAATTTAAGCATTTATTGTTTTACCCAAAAACATGATTTTACATGGTAAGCTAATATGAGGGCACAACTAGAGGGGAGGGGGGGCAGTTGAGGCGGTTTTGAGAAAAAAAAATCGGTGAGAAGAAAAATGTGGTTGAGGAAAAAAAATCAAAAAAGGAAGGGGAAGAAGAATGTAGGTAAAGAAGGGTGGATGAACAATGAGCCATACAAGATTCATTAGTAAGTATGTATGGAGATCTCGAGAACTAAGGAAACTATGAACCGAGTGTAGCTTAGATGGTTAGGTTCCTTGTGATGGAACCAGATCAGGATTTAAGTCATACACTTGACACTCGTGCTTTGCATTTTTCTGGACTTATTTCAATCTTTCAGCAATATTCGTTCAGTGAGATGAGATGTTCCAGTTGACTACGAACGCGCATATGGTGACTTTGTCAATCTCAACATGTTGTGTGGCCTCAGTATCTTGGTTCATAGGGACGATTGTATGTAGGCATTCTATAAGAAAACTTAATAACACGGAATACAATCTATTAAACCCAAAATAGAAAATTCAGTGCCGCAATGTATATTGTACTTCATGCTAACATGCGTGTATGTGAGATCGATCGATCGCCATTATAAGCCATGCCCATGCACGGGTACATACAGGAGTGCACACTAATTAAGCTTAGCCTGCCGGCTCCTCCTCATGCCAGTCCACCACCTGAATCGGTACTCCTACTCCTCCTCCACCCGCTCCGGCGACGGCTTGAGGTCCTCGTCGAGGCCGCGGTCCATGCGGGCGATGTACTGGTGCTCGAACCACCGGCGGTTGCGGCCGAAGCACTTGCGCAGCGCCGCCGTGGCCACGACGCAGGCCTCGGCGTCGACGACGACGCCGCCGTCCCGCCGCTTGATCTCCCTCGGGTGGCACTCGCCGGTCGCCGTCAGGAACTCCTGGAGGCAGCCACCGTTGTGTACGTGATGCACGACGCTGCTCTGGTCGCTGTTGGAGATGAGAGGCTCCGCCACCCCTTTGATCACCCCCTCCGTCACCGACGCCCCTATTGATTTGGCCAGCCGGTTCCCCATGGTCGGCCGGCCGGCCGGCGGCGCTGGTGTGTTGGCCTTGGAAACCAAAGCCGGGCCGGCCAACTGAACGCCCAACCAATGTCCACCGTGGCGGCTTAAATAGCTACTGTACCAAATATTGGCTCGGATCTGCTAACTCAACAATTCCAAATGCATGCTGAGCTGTGGTTTGGTGCAAATCAACTTCCGATCAAACTAAGCCATTCAAAATGGGGTATGGTATGGTATGCATGTGTCTCTATGGAATATGCATGCATGATAGCCAAACATACGTCATTAATTGTTTCTCATTTTACTTTGCCTATTTCCTTTTATATCACGATCGCATGCTGTATCATTCGCCTTTCCGGCTAATATACTGATGCCAGCCACGGAGAGCCAAAGTGTGGTAGTACCGAGTCGAGTTTCCGAGCAAAATATTACAAATTAAGTACTGTAATATTTATCAACATATTGAGAATTTTAGGAAGTGCCTTTTTTGGCATTAAATCAATTTTAGTATGGACGTATGGTACTCCATCTTTTCAGTTTTATAAGTTGTTTAAGACAACTGAAATTGAACTATTTTAGCTGTTGTCTTAAATAAGTACTCTCTCCTTTCCAAAATATAAGACATTGGTTGACTTTTCTAGTCTTTGTTGCACAACTTTAACTATGATTTTCACGTATTATATGTCTATAAAAATAGTATACTGACATGTGAAACAAAATTATTTTGCAAGATAAATATGACAATGTCATTTATACATGTTCAATCCATGTACTTTGATATATATTAGTGATCAAAGTCGTGCATCAGGCTGGTCATAGTGGGGAGTAACTTATACTAGTGTCATGTATATGACACTAGTCCAAATTACTACCTTCATAGTGCAAAGTAACATAGTAGTAGTGTCATAGAGGACTTCATTAATTAGCTTGTAGACTCATCTTGTCTTGAAAAACGCTATGTTACAGTAACATATTATGTTACCACATCTCATTAACTACATGCCACATAAGCAAAAAATTTCGGAGTGCGCTATGTTACTTGCTAAGTTACTCCCACTATGACTAGCCTCAAAGACCATGCAAAGTCAATCATGCCTTATATTTTGGGAAGGAGGGAGTATTTAATAGGTCCTACAAAAGTCAACGGAGAGAGTATCTATTTGTATCTTTGCTCGCCATGTAATGCTCAGACGTTATTATAATCAATGTGTTTCATCCGCATGTCTGCTTTCTCTGGATTGGATTGCTTTCCCAGGGCCCAAATTTCGTGTTCTTTGGTGAGGACCTTGCGCTAAAAAAAGCAGTTGGTTGAAAAATAGTGGTTGTTTTCCAATGTTGCCAATACTCGTCAACTGCAAAAAAATTAATAAAAAAAATCAATGCTCATAGCAGCACCCAAGCAGTGTCGTCAGGGAAAATGACCGGCAAAAATCGATTCAGAAATATGAAGGCCAAGCACGTGCGGAGGACCTCGAGTGCGGCACAGGAGATTGGGGAGCGACGCGATGATAGCTGGGAGAGTAAATTGCAAAAAATCACCATATTTGTGGACCCTAAATCAAAAAATTACCACCAATGGCCGAAGACCGTCGTGTAGGACGTGCGTCGCAACCGCGGCCTAGGACGTTCAGAGTGGAGCTCCCCTGTCGCTCCCGCAGGCGGCTCGGGAGCTAACCCTAGCCGCCGCCGCGAGCACCCCACCCACCGTCTCTTCCACCACTCGCCGCCGCCGGTGGCAGTCGCCGGGCAAAGCCCGTGCGGCTCGGCGGCGGCGGGGCCTTTCTCCTCCTCCGTCCGTGGCTGGCTGGCGCGGGCCGGTTGCTTCGGCGGATGCTCGGGCGGCAGCGCACGTCCGGGGCGGCCCTTCTGGTTGGCGAGGCTGCGCACGAGGACGCGGGTGAGCGGGGCGCGTGTAGGAGGCGCGCTGGACTGCGGATCTGGTGCATCGAGGGCGCGCGGTGCTGCATGGTGACCGCGTCCGGTTCGCGGGCGCGGATGGTGGCGGCGGCTCAGCGAGGCAACGGCGGTCGCCGTGGTGGGCTCGCGCGAAGGCTTGGCTGGTCGCTGGGCGTCCGCGTTGGTGGTGGCGCGGCTTCGGCCATGTGATCTCCAGTTGGGGATCTGGATCTGGCTGGTCTGCTCCCGATCTGCGATCGATGGGCTGGCTGTCGGCGGTTGGTGGTGCCCGGATGTCTCTGCCTGGAGCAGGGGGGATCCGGCCGTGGTGGATGCCTGGAGCGGAGGCTCCGGCTGTGGTGGATGCCGGGAGCAGGGAGGCTCCGGCCGTGGTGGTTTGCGTGGGGTGCAGGGCCCGATCTGGTTTCTGCAGGCTCGGCGTAGAGGATGGTGGTGGCCCGGTGCAGCGTTGGCGTGCTCGTTGCATTGGGGGTGTGCGATCCAATGGAGGTACCTGTCGGCCTTTGGTCGGCTGCGTGGGAATGGTTGCTCCGGGTGAAAGCCTGGCCGATGCTCGCCGGCCGGCGGCGACGGCGCCTGTGGGCGTCGTTATCCTCCTTGGAGGTGTCGTCAGGGATCTTTGCAGCCCTACTCCCGGATCAAGACCTTTAGGTGAAAACCAAGATCCTGCTGTAGGATTGCGCGGTGGCGTCGTCTTCAGCGTCGTTTCCCCTCTTGAGGGCACCGTCTTGAAGATCTTGATCTCAATGGTGCTTTCTACGGACTGGATGTGCATGATGGCTTCAGTGGCAATGATGATGGGGTGAGCAAGGTCGAAGGCATGGCATTGGTCGAGGTAGTCGGCTCTTCTCCGGCGTGTCCGTGAGATTGCCTCGGCTGTTTGTAGTTGTGAAGTCGGAGCCGCGGTGGAGAGGCCCAGGTGGCGTACGATGACACGCGACAGGTGGTCCGTTCGGCGATCTTCCATGGCGCCTACTATGCCCAGCTTCTCGTAGTTCATCTTCAGAGTCGGAGCTGCGTTGCCTTGTAGTGGGTGGATGGCGTTTCGTAGAGTGTAGTGTTGTTTTGCAACTAATAGGGTTGCTGTTTTTTCTTTTTCTTTGATCTTCGAATCTTCACCATGGTATGCTTCCGTTGCTTCCTGCTTAATTTGAATCAAGCCAGCAATTTGCTGGATCTTTTAATTTTTTTCATCATCATTCTTTTTTTTGCAAAAACCCACCACTATTGTACTAACAATTTGCAAAAAACACTGATTGCGTGATTAAAGTCGTTTGACGCAAAAACTGACCACTCGGTCCCATCATAATTGATGACTTGGCATGAAAACAACTCACACCGTTTGACTAAAATATTAGGACGCTGTAGGGCCCGCCCGTCATTCTCTATCCCACCCATCTTCCTCCTCTGGTCAACACAGAATGCATGCAATGCATCGAGGCTGACACACACGGCCACACCCATGTCCTCGTCGGCGTCGTCCCAGCCACCGGTGCTCCCTCAAGCGGATGCAGCGCATCCTGCCATGGATCCCAAGTCGTCCATGCACCCTCCGAGCTCGAGTCCTTGGTCAGCGCAGGTTGGGACGAGGTCGCTCGCGCAGAGCACACCGTTGGGGCGTACAAGCCGATGAAGTGCGCCAGGTGAGACGCCTACTCACCTCGCACAGCGCGCACAGGCGCACGCCGCCGCTGCCACGGTTGATTGGTGTGGATGCGCTCGGGATGGCCTCCATGGCGGCATGGAGGAGCTCCAGGAGTCCGCCTCCTGCCTCCTGGGAGCGCGACGTCCGCGGCCCGGGCCTCGCCGCCGTCTGGCTTGCTACCTATTGCGTCTCAAGGCAGCAGCACCTGACACCATGAAGACCGAGAATACCGACCGTCGCGCCGACGATGCGGATCCTCCATGGCTGGGCGGCGCGGTCCCGACATGAGAAGGACAATGGTTGTGCCTCCCTCACGCACCGCATACTGCCGGCGTGCGCTCGGGCGAGCTCGGCCCCGGACAGGGCGACCGACGGGATGAGCACAGGCGAGCAAGACGGCCGGCGGGTTGAGCACAGGCGAGCAGGACGGCCGGCAGGATGCACGGGGTTGCCAGTCTCGTGCGCCTGCTAGGTGTTTGGCGAAATGCCAAGGAGGCAAAGGATGGGTCGACCAGTCGCTTAACGTCCGTCTATTTTCTCCATGCCACGTTGGCCCAACAATGAGACCCACCAGTAAGATTTAAGATCAAACGCTGCTAATTGACTGAACAGTGTTTTTTGCAAACTGTCAGTACAATAGTAGTGGTTTTTTGCAAAAAAAATCGAATGATGGTGGTTTTTTGATTTAAGGTCCACAAATGCGGTGGCTTTTTGCAATTTACTCTAGCTGGGAGGTGGATCAGCGGATGAGCTTCTTGTGTTGTACCACAGCACAAGATGCTGAAGTATTTGGATCAGCGGATGAGCTTCTTGTGTTGTACCACAGCACAAGATGCTGAAGTATTTGGATGCTGTTCATATACTCGGTCTAAATAGGATACAATGATACCCCCTCCGTTCCAAAACAGATGACCCAACTTTGTACTAACTTTGTACTAAATTTAGTACAAAGTTGAGTCATCTATTTTGAAACGGAGGGATTTGATACGATGCCAAAATAGAGAACCGGTTTCTGCAGTAGCTTGTATCAGGATATATTTAACTCCCAACTTTGCAGTACATAATGACTGGCAAAGAAAAACGTTACCCCCATTACATGCCTTTGTTGAAACTCTTTGTGGCTCGGTAAAAACCATCCAAAACCCTCAGCTCAACTTACATATGCAGCACACCAAAAGCCATTTATCAACCAAATGGTGAAAACGTTGTGCTTGTAATTTGTACTCCCTCCGTAAAGTAATATAAGAGCGTTTAGATCACTACTTTAGTGATCTAAACGTTCTTATGTTACTTTACAGAGGAAGTAAATGAGATACAACACAGGGGAGTATTCAGGCAAATGCTCCAGCTCTACCAAAACTGTGTCAATGTGCTGCCGTTGCCACAGAGATCCAAGTGTGGTATAGTCCATGAGTTTTTGGCCTGGAAACCACAGTCAGTAAAGAGCATACCATTTTCTTACAACATAATGCATGCTCCGAAAATAACATGGGAAAACCTAGGAATGCAACTATAAATTCCTTCAAAAAAGAACTTGAGGGTGAGGCAGGGGAGCGATCTACTCACAAATGAATATTCTGGAGATCAATCTCGTTAAACAAATTGATGTAGAAACGGAATCCATCTGGACTGACATCCCTGCAGAGGAGACCTGAGAATATTTTTTATATTGGTTAGTTCATGGAACTAAATACATGTCTTGCCAATATTTGAAAGAAGCAATTGCAGGACACCTTTGTTTTCTGCATTTAGAAGATGCTCCTTTGCTAAAGCTGGTGCAATCCCCAGTGTAAATGCAGCGTCGCTGGGGCTTATTCCTTTCAGAAGAGCATCCGGCTTTTGCGCGAGTGATGATATTCTTGCAAATACCTATTTTTATCAGGGGGAGATCAGTATGTGATTATGCTACTACTAAAGATGGTAGGTGCAATGCAAATGGCGAGAAGCCAACAAGTGTATGGAAACATGTGGATACACACTAACAACAATTAACCAGAACCAGTCATTCATTTCATACTTTTGGTTAAAACTATGATTTGGGTAGGAATCAGATTTGCCAGGTCAAGAGACAGAATCAAGGCACAGTATTTGTATGGCTGCTATATGTCATGCAGCGTTATTCGATATGAATATAAAATGACATCTGGACTTATCATTGCCATGGCATACCTCATCATCACTATGCGTCTTGGTCTGGATCACCTTCACTCCACTATCAAATTTCCGGAGCATTACTGGGCTGCTTATTACAAATCAACATCTATAAGCAAAACATCAAAACCACAATTAAAGGCTGGCGCCAAACCAGCTGAAAAGACAAATTCTTTGTTTTTACAAAACCATATCTAGGGATCAGATTACTCTTGTTTTTAATATCATCTTGGATTGGTATATTCTGACAATTAAAGGCTTAAGCAATTATATCAAGAAAATGATATACATACACATCAAATTTCTCCCAAAGGGAGCAAGCTTGCAAAAGATCCTCTGGTGAGATCAACTCTAGAACAAACAAAAAATCAATTTCAGAACGCAATGACAAGGGAATTTCGTACAGATATTCATCAGCAAAAGCACAGACCTGTTCCCCTAGCACGGTTGAAGAGACAGTAGACATCGACTAGTGCCATCATACCACCTGCTCTCTCAACTGGTACTCTTACAAAGTCAGCCAGCTGATTATGAAGAGGATAAAAGAAGCCTCAGTAAGTCTATTTCTTAGTATTATGTGGCGTAACAGAAGAAAAATCTGAAGATGAAAATAAAACAGCTTTCAAACTAGAAGAAAACTGAACAGTTTCTGTGTTGCTACCAACTGAATATGCAAGAAAGATGTACGAGGTTTTCCCTATATCTTTAATGGATGGGTAGTACCCCTAACCCCGCCAAACACAGGGCAGGTTTGTTTTTCTCGGAGGGATTGTTTCACTAGCTTGAAGGGAACTGAAAGGTGACCGAACATTGGCCCAGGTTAACTGAAAGCTATTACTCAACTAGCTAAACAAGATCTAAAAGGGGTCCAAATTTGATCAAGTTCATGAATAGGCAGAATGAAAATATGGAAGCATACAAATGACCAGCAAGTATTGTTCAATATGGGTAGAGGTTCCCCTTGGATAAAAGGCAAGGAAAATGTCTGGTTCCATCCAGCACAGAAGTTTTATACCGGAAATTACTCTGTGCTTGCGTTATTTGGTGATAAAGCCCCCAGGTAAACATTTAGTAATTGGCATATGATTTTCCAAATACATGCATTATTATTTCCATTGCTATTCAGCTGCACACTAAGTGAGATTTTCCACCACAAGTGCTGGAAAACCATGAACAAGCACAAATTACCTGTCGTGAAAGCTGCTGATGGTACAAAGCACCAGCAGTTTCCTTTGTCACAGGAGACACGATGCCTACGCTCAATAGCAAATCCTGCATGTCTTGCTTAGAACCCATCTCTTCGTCATTAGAGTTCGATTGAGCAGATGAGTTCATCAACAGCTTTTGCCTCATTTTCTCTGCCAGTTCCATCATTTCCTTGGCTTTGCTCTGTATAGGAAGAATGTTTCACAAAATTACGACCGGTTCATTGCCATTTAGAGCCTGGTGATCTAACCTCAGATGCTTGTACTCCGTTATAAACTCTAAACGATAACACCATCTGAAGCAGGAAGCAGGAAAGAGGAACGAACCATGAGGGCGTTGAGATCCTGGAAGGCATCCTGCAAGTTCTGCCCCGCGCTCTCCCACGTCTCCTGCTCCTTCCGCAGTATCCCCGCCACTCCAACCACGGGCATCCTGATCGCCAGATCCTCCTCTACCGGGGCGGCTCCCTCGGCCACCGGGGCGCCACCGGCCGGAGCAGCCGCGGCGGCCGCCTCCCAGGCCCTCGCGCGGATGGCCTCGAGCAGCCTCCCGTAGAACACATCCACGTCCACCTTGCAGGTGACGACGACGGCGACGACCTCCGACCGCGACGGGGGCAGGGAGATCTGGATGCGGATGCGCGGGTGATGCGACGAAGAGGAGGAGGACGAGGAGGAGAAGAGGGAGCGGAGTGGGTTATGGTTGTGCCTGCGGTGGGGCGGGTACGGGTGGACGATGGACGCGAGCGGGAGGGCGCGCGCGGAGAGGGAGGCCTCGTGTAGGAAGATGAGCCGGTGGGAGGTGAGCGCGAGGAGGCAGCCACGGAGGGGCGCGAGGCGGGGGTTCTCCTCGGGCTCGAGGTCGACGAGCGGAAGCAGGTGCCGCTCGATCTCGCCGGCGGACAGCACCGGCCGGCCGGACGCCGTGACGGTCGCGGACGGGAGCCAGTCGGCCGCGGCGACGGACATGGTTGTGGAGGGTTGTGGAGAGTTTGGACTTCGGAGGTTTTCCCCCGTGTTTTTGTGTAAAAAATGTTGTTGTTTGTTCGGCCTCGTCAATTTAATCGAAGTTTTAATTCTGTTCTAAGTCAAACCTTTTTAAGTTTGATCAAGCTCATAAAAAAACATTAACATTTAAAAATACTAAAGTGGTCTCACAGAAAATCATAAAATATACTTTTCGCACTGTGCATATTTGCGGAGTAGATTGTAACCCAACTTTTTGATTAGTTAGTCAAACCTAAACAAGTTTGACTTAGGGCAAAACTAAAATTTCAATTAATTTAAAGCGGAAGAAAATACAAGAATAAGTGTTGATTATGTAAAGTCGTAACCAATCCAATAAGAAGGTTGCATGTCTTTTGCGAGAAGAGGAAATCTAATATTACCAAAGATCCAAAGCTGATTTCATCTTGATAGAAGATAGTAATACAAGATACTTTCAATTGGTCGCCAATGATCGACATAGGAAGAAACGTATTTAAGTCTCCAACAAGATGAAGGGCAGATTGAAGGTCAAGAGGAGCTCAAAAGGTATATCACCAGCTACTACAAATGTCTGTTCGGGCCGCCAGATGAAGGGAATTTCACCCTTGACGAGAACCGAAGAGATGATATTCCTCAAGTCACGGAAGAAGAGAATGACTTCCTCACGGCAGCTTTCTCAGAAGAGGAGGTGAGAGCAGCGGTGTTCCAAATGGAACATAACAAAGCTCCAGGACCAGATGGCTTCTCCGCAGAATTCTATCCGAATTTCTGGGATATCATCAAGTTTGACCTTTTGGAGTTGTTCAATTGTCTTCATGCCGATCGACTTGACCTATTTAGGCTGAATTTTGGCAAGATTGTTTTATTGCCGAAGATTAAGGAGGCTGAACGGATCCAACAATATAGATCCATATGCCTACTTAATGTCAGCTTCAAAATTTTCACCAAAGTAGCTACGAATAGGTTAAACTCGATAGCTGACCATGTTATCCGGCCATTTCAAACGGCGTTCATGCAAGGAAGGAATATACTCGATGGCGTAGTAATCCTGCATGAGACCGTTCACGAGATGCACCGAAAAAACATGAGTGGAGTAGTATTCAAAATAGACTTTGAGAAAGCCTATGATAAAGTTAAATGGTCTTTCCTCTATCAGGCCTTAAGGATGTAAGGTTTCTTCAATAAATGGCGTCAATGGATCCATAATTTTGTAACTGGAGGTAGCATGGCCATCAAAGTCAATGATGATGTAGGTCATTGTGACGCCCGGATAATTAAGCTACAGTAATTCCCTGCTAATGATGCCACGTCACCACGGTTACTGTTGTTAACCTCACGTTAGTTCAAAACGGATTCAAAATTCTAATTCAAAATATGGCAAACCACAAAAGTTTTCTAACATTAAAAATAAAATGTTCAAATTGGGACAAATAAATCCTAAGTAATAATGATGGAGAAACCACACTTGTATAAAATGTGTAAATACTCAAAAATGAATAAAACAACAGCAAAAGAAATTAATTAAACGCCTTTTATATTTTGTAAAATATTAAACTATTTTATTTAGCTGTCCAAATTAATATGGCAGTGGTATATTTAACATACTACATTTAGGTGTTGTTCTCACATTCTATAAAATTGAAATAACTTAAAACTTTAATAAAACCGAAAAGAAGAAATAAAAGAAAAGACAAAACAGGAAAAAGAAAAGGGAAAAGGAAACACTTCATTGGACCACCGGCCCAGCCAGTGACCTGAGCCGCCACCCGCCCAACCATCCGCCTATATGGCCCTTCCTCCCTCGTCACCTAAACACCCACCGACACCTCCCCCCACTCCCCACGTCTCCCCCCCTCCCGATCCAATCTGGATCGGGGCCTAACCCCCGACACACTCCGTCGCCCCCGTAGCTACGTCGCGGCGGAACCCCTTGAGCCGCCCGCTACCCCGTCATCGGTGCCGACTCACGACTCCGCCGTCCTTCCTCCTCCTCGTCAAGACGCCTGTTGTCGACGACGGCGCTTCTACCGTCGCGGATCCCGCGCTTCGCCGTCCTCGCCTCGGCCACCCGGCGCCGCCGAATCGCCGATGCCGCTTCGCCTCCCCGTCACCCGGTCGTCGCGTCCACCTCCTCGACCCTCCCTTTGCCGGACCCTGCGGCGCCCGGTGAGCCGCCGTCATTTCCCATTTTCCTCTGGCCGGCGCCATTCGCCAGCGTGACACCCGCTGCGTCGACCTGCGCCTTGCCGCCATGACTGCATCATGGCGTCCACCGTCGCGCTCCTCCACGCCTGGACCACGCCACGCCAACCGTGGTAAGGCAGCCACTCGCGCCACATCGGCCTCTGTGGCAGCGGGCGCCCAGCGGGCCATGACCTCGCCTAGTGCCCCCGGTTGCCGCCTCCTGCGACCTCTCTCCTCCCGCTAGCCTCGCCGGCGGCCTGCGTGGCTGCGGCCCTCCCCGCGCCCGCTGTCCGCTCCAGCGCCCGAACCCGCCGAACCCACTAGCCCCCTGGGGCCAATGACAGGCAGGCCCCACCTCCCTGGAATTTAAAAAAAAAGATGAAAATAAAGAAGAATAAAATAATAGTAAGAATAATAATTAATTAATTAAGATAATTAATTAACTTAGTTAATCCTATTAGTTAATCTAATTAACACTGTTAATTAGCCTTAATGATCTCATTAGGTAAACAGTCAATGACAGATGGGCCCCACTGCCCTGTTTGACCGGTCAACGGTCAACGCTGACCGCTGATGTCATGATGATGCAGTAAACGTTTTTGAATTAAATTAATTTCTGATAATTCTAAATGTGATTTAAAACTTTGAAAATTAATATAAGATAATCCGTAACTCGGATGAAAAAACTTTGTACATGAAAGTTGCTCAGAACGACGAGACGTATCCGGATACGCAATCCGTTCGTCCGCCACACATCCCTAGCATATCGAACACGCAACTTTTCCCCTTCGGCTCCTCTGCCCGAAAACACGAAACACCGGGGATACTTTCCCGGATGTTTCCCCCCTTCACCGGTATCACCTATCCCTGCGTTAGATCACCTCTAGCACCGCATTTGACATGTTATGCTTTGATTGCTCTGTTATTTATTATGTTCCCCCTCCGTTACTTTTCCGGTAGACCCCGAGACCGGCCGGTACCCCCTGTGAGCGACTACGGTGTTGGCGACCCCTCTCTCTTGCCCGGAGCAACCAGGCAAGCCCCCTTTGATCACCGGATCCTACTCTTCTCTATCTTGCTTGCATTAGAGTAGTGTAGCATGTTACTACTTTCGATTAATCCTATCTGCTGCATAGCCTGTCCTTGCTACTCTGTTGTTACCTTTATACGCTATCCTCTTGCTTAGTATAGGATGCTAGTATTTCCATCTGTGGCCCTACATTCTTGTCCGTCTGTGCTATACTATCGGGCCGTGATCACTCGGGAGGTGATCACGGGTATATACTGCTACTTATACATGATACATGTGGTGACTAAAGTCGGGTCGGCTTGTGGAGCACCCATGAGTGATTCACGGATTGGGGATGAAAGGACCTTTGTCCCGACGGCCCTCTGGATGGATCTTTGTGGCGGAGGCGGCAGGCGAGTTGAGACCACCTAGGAGAGAGGTGGGCCTGGCCCTGTTCGACGTTCGCGGATACTTAACACGCTTAACGAGATCTTGGTATTTGATCTGAGTTGGCTACGGGCGTATACGCACTAACCAACTACTTGGGAAAGATATGGGCACTCGGCGTCGTGGTATCAGCCGAATCACTTCAGACGTCAGCGACGGAGCGGCGCGCGCCGGATTGGACTGGAACGCCTGCTAGGCTAGGTCTGCTTCCGGCCGCCCTCGCAACGTGCAGGTGTTCTATGGGCGATGGGCCCAGACCCCTGTGCGCTTAGGTTTAGACCGGCGTGCTGACCTCTCTGTTGTGCCTAGGTGGGGCTGCGACGTGTTGATCTTCCGCGGCCGGACATGACCCAGGAAAGTGTGTCCGGCCAAATGGGATCGAGCGTGTCGGGTAATGTGGTGCACCCATGCAGGGAAGTTAATCTATTCGAGCCGTGATCTTGATAGCAGGGACGACTTGGAGTTGTACCTTGACCTTATGACAACTAGAACCGGATACTTGATAAAACACACCCTTCCAAGTGCCAGATACAACCGGTGGTCGCTCTCTCTCAGGGATACGAGGAGGGGATCGCCGGGTAGGATTATTGCTATGTGATGTTACTTGGAGGATTTCAACCTACCCTCTTCTACCTGTTGCAAGACGGAGGTGACCAGAAGCGTAGTCTTCGATAAGACTAACTATCCTCCTCTTATTACGGCATTCTGCAGTTCGGTCGCTGATATGGCCCTTTACACATATATCCATGCATATGTAGTGTAGCTCCTTGCTTGCGAGTACTTTGGATGAGTACTCACGGTTGCCTTGTTCCCCCTTTCCCCCCTATCTCTACACGATTGCTGCAACCAGACGATGGAGCCCAGGAGCCAGACGCCATCGTCGATGACGACTACTACACTGGAGGCGCCTACTACTACGTGCAGCCCGCGGCGACTGTGAGTAGTTTAGGAGGATCGAGGCGGGAGGCCTGCGCCTCTTCGATCTGTATCCCAGTTTGTGCTAGCCATCTTATGGCACCTTGTTTAACTTATGTACGTACTCGGATATTGTTGCTTCCGACTTCGTCTATGATCGAAAGCACTTGTATTCGAGCCCTCGAGGCCCTGGCTTGTATTATGATGCTTGTATGACTTATTTATGTTTTAGAGTTGTGTTGTGATATCTTCCGTGAGTCCACGATCTTGATCGTACACGTTTGCATGCATGATTAGTGTACGATTGAATCGAGGCGTCCTGAAGTTGGTATCAGAGCCGACTGCCTGTAGGAATCCCCTTTCCACACTCCTTGGCCGAGGTCGAGTCTAGACATTGCAAAAAAAACTTTTACTAACTTGGCTGTGTGCCTTACGGGCCCACGTCGCCATTGGGTGGTAAGATCTTTTACTCCTCGCCTATACTCTGGGACTCTGAGCTCTCTTCTATTCGGGTCAAATGATTTTGCTAAAAACAAAACTAACTTTAGTTTCTCGATAATACTTTCTCCCGAAGAGCCCCTCACTTCAGATGATCGCTGCTTTGCACTAGAAGAATCGAAGTTACTCTACGATGTTTTCTCGAGTCTTTGTGCCATCGCATATGCGATTTTCCTTCCACTGTCAACCCCTATGAAAACTACTTACACTTGCCATTCATACGATCATCCCCCATTGATCTTGTTATTACAAGATACCCCGAAGTTTTCTCTATTGTTCCGAGGATACTTTGTGCCTACTGCCTTGCAGTTCTTTGCTACATGAATACCCCTACGGATAATTTCTCGCACTTACCGAATATCCACTCATCCCGGTTGATTCATGTATGTCACCAATCCTCGAAATATCATTCGATCTTCCGAAAATCTTGGCAGCCTTTGGCTCTTGAAATTCTTGCTTGCTCGCATTATGGTTAATCCCATAAGTCTCGTAGTCTTATTGACATTCCTTGTCATTATCATTTTGGGTCTATTGACTCAATATGTTTGCGAATCTGCCGCAATTATCATTGATCCTTATAAATTACCTTTCCTACTGAGCTGCCATTCTTTTAACTGGAATTGGTTCTCGACCGGTCCAATTGTCGTTGATTGTATCCCTAATTCTATTCAGCTTATCCATTCTTGATCGAGCATTTGCTCACGATCCCTTGATTTGAAAATCATAATTACTTTGCTAATTAAGCATTGAACTATTCAGCTGTTCTATAAACCGATGCATTTGCAATCTTTCTTCCTCTGATTGGGTATCGATACTCATATCAGCCCCATCGTGGATCGCCATATCCACTGTTGGATTATTATCTGACAGTGTCCTTCATAACTAATCACTTTGTGAGTTCCTTCTCCGATACATAATGCCTTTGGTAAATTGTATCCTTTCCTTTTGCCAACCATGCTCTGCTTTCGAGCTGGTGGTATTTACTATTGAAGCTTGTGGTATATGTTTCCATGATACCTGCCGGGTTGAACCTATGCCTTCCTTTATATGTGTGAACTCGGAAGTTTTCACGAGTCATACTCATCCGGTATTTCACCGGGTAAAACTTTCAACACTAATGTCTTTATCAAAGCGAGAAGTGAATGGAAGGTTATACATTGAAGAAGTGGGAGTCGACCTTGAACTTTGTGTTCATGCCCATGGACACGATGTAGATCCTATCATGGAAACTTCTTGTAATAATAACTATTTTCTTGATAAATATCATCCGGTATACGTGAATTGATCCTACGCAACCGTGGTTCCGACCATGTTGTTCTCCTTGATTCTATTTCTCGAGACAAGTTAGAGTACTTGTCTTCTGAGCATTACCCCAGTCCAACCTCTACTTTGATGCATCGTTGAGTGTTACCCCTGGTATCTCGAGATTATCATGGAACTGCATAACCTCTTACGAGTTCTTCATCAAGTGCTACCTTCCCTTGATTCCAATTTTTCACGGGCTCTGAGTTATTAAACACTCAAAGACACCGATAATCGAACCAAGTCCGCACTACGGTTCAACAACTCTTGATAGCTTCTATAAATGCGAGTTTGTACCCGATCACGCCATTCCTAGCCTGTTTGGCTATATCATTGACGTGATGATTCTAACCGTGCTACCCGGTCCTTAATTCTCGGAGCACCAATTTGCGACGATAGCTAAGCTTACGTCGATTTTCCTCGTCATACCCTTTCACCTTAAACAACAAGCTTGAGTTCGAGTTTGTGTCGTAATTGTGGTTCCAATAACCTCTTGCTTCATCATTCCTTTGACTTGATGTCGTCGCTGATTGATTACAACTGCATGAAATCTCTCGACAAGCGTGTCGTGATCATCATCAACCTTATGAGCTCTTCCAGGAATTCAATTGAATTCATGATGGGTAATACCATCCTTGCCCCTCGATGATTCCTGTTCTCATCGACCACTTTATTGCATTCCCTCCAACACAAAACTTGTTCTTGTTTTGTGTTGTACCTTGAGTTCCATGCTATCCAACTTATGTTATGATCTACCGCGGAGTATTACCATCTTTGATGTCAAGAATGTTGTAAGGATTGCTCCACCTCTTAAGAAATTCTTGCTATAATGATACTTCTCACCATCACCATTCTTTCTTGGTCCTTGTGTGGATTCCAACCGGGGTACCCACATGTGAACGGTGTTGTTTGGATTCTGCACTTCTAGCAACCCTATTGCTTTGAAGTTAATGATCGATAAGTCATTCTTAGCCTATCGGTTCTTTGAACCACCATTCTAACGTTGATCATGCTACTATAAGCCCACATTTCGGTTGCACCTTTCCACTGATGTTTAATTGGGTATGTTTTCCTCGAGCATACCCCATTATATCTTTTGAATTGACAAGTGTCATCTTCTTGTTCACATTATTGTGGAAAGCCATCTGTTTGGAATTCTCGATGAATTGTCGCTGAGCCCATCAGCCACCTTCTCATCCCCTCCTTGGTTTAATGATGAACTATTGTTTCAGGAAACCGCTCCCATAGTTCATTTCCCGAGAATCTTGCAACGCCATTTCAACGATTTGTGTTGTGCCTTTTCTTCTCGGACATCCCGAGTCCGAGGTATCCTCGACACCAATTGGATCTGAATCTTGGTCAGATATGATGGTTGGGACAACTTCCAGGAGTTATGTTGTTGGTCCTTTGATGACCCGGTAATATGATGTCATGCCTAGCACCCCCCCCTAGCTGGAGTACCTATCATTATAATTTCTTTTGCAAGGATAACCATTCCTCCTGGAGGAAATTGTAGGACTTATTTTATAAGTTACTCCTGATGGATCATTGGTGTATCCGAAGTCTGGCCTTTGATTGAAACACCATATCATTGCTACCTGAAGCATGTCTGTGGTACTCCGTTCATCACCAAGAACATTTGAAGCACAATGCTAAATTCTATTTATCAATTATCCAAACACCGTTGTATGGGTAATGTCATGAAAATTTTCTCCCCTTACCTAAATGGTTTTCTACCTTCTATCCTGTCATGGATATCATCTGCTTGTCCTTATGAAGGATATACCCCTGGAATATGTGTTTAAACACATTTTTCCTTTCCATTGATCTGGTTAAATCTGATAATCATATCTTCCTTCCATTGTTTGGTTTAACCTTTCTTGTGATCTATGAGATCTAAGCAGTAATATTCTCCTGCTTTTGTAAACACCTCGGTGTACAATTCTGTCGAGAAAGACCTGTTATTTTGGTGATGACATTAGGTAACCACCGATGGGCGAGAACTTTGCCTATTGGTCCGCCTCGTTCAACGGCAGGAAGATGGTTCTCTTCGTCCCTCGCCCTTGGTACCGGCGTTGTTACCGACATAAGCGGCGAGTTATTCTACGGCATGCCTTGCTATCATAGCCGTGCAAGATGTAACCGCTCTTTCAACGTTTAACCCACATGGTGGGCCCATAACCCACAGTTTCACAGGATCGAAACCTAACTCTCCTGTACACCCTAGTGTCAAAGTAATTCCTCACACTTGGCTTCATATGTAATTCACGGGCCACCTTCCTAATGCTCTATTCTGGTATCAGACGCAATACTTATTCCCGATTGCTTTGAGCCCCTTTCACGCCCTGTTTCAGGCATCGAACGGTTGCCTGCTCGCTCGAAACTTCCCATGAAACCTCATTACTTTGCTCTTGATGTTTCCTTAAGTTTCAATTCGAAAGTTACTTTCTGCCACCTTCCTCGATGATATCGACCAGATAGTCAACCTGGTAGAGGTTCGTTCTCCCGGAATACCCCCGTATTTATACGTAAGTACGATGGAGTTCTCGAAGGAAGGACAACAACTTCATCTCGATGACCTGAAGCAGAGAAATAAAGACGTCAATATAACGGATCGACCTCTTCGAGAAGAGCAACCAAAGACGAGAAGAACCGTTATAATTTCGTAACCAAAACTTTCCCCTACTCCCCTGCTTAAATCTCGGGACGAGATTTCTTGTAGTGGAGGAGAATTGTGACGCCCGGATAATTAAGCTACAGTAATTCCCTGCTAATGATGCCATATCACCACGGTTACTGTTGTTAACCTCACGTTAGTTCAAAACGGATTCAAAATTCTAATTCAAAATATGGCAAACCTCAAAAGTTTTCTAACACTAAAAATAAAATGTTCAAATTGGGACAAATAAATCCTAAGTAATAATGGTGGAGAAACCACACTTGTATAAAATGTGTAAATACTCAAAAATGAATAAAACAACAGCAAAAGAAATTAATTAAATGCCTTTTGTATTTTGTAAAATATTAAACTATTTTATTTAGCTGTCCAAATTAATGTGGCATTGGTATATTTAACATACTACATTTAGGTGTTGTTCTCACATTCTATAAAATTGAAATAACTTAAAACTTTAATAAAACCGAAAAGAAGAAATAAAAGAAAAGACAAAACAGAAAAAGAAAAGGAAAAGGAAACACCTCGCCCCCGCTAGACCACCCCACCCGGCCAATGACCTACTAGGCCGCCCACCTGCCCAACCATCTGGCCTATATGGCCCTTCCTCCCCCGTGACCTAAACACCCACCGACACCTCCCCCCCACTCCCCACGTCTCCCCCCTCCCGATCCAATCTGGATCGGGGCCTAACCCCCGACGCACCCCGTCGCCCCCGTAGCTACGTCGCGGCCCGGAACCCCGCCAGAGCCGCCCCGCTACCCGCCGTCATCGGTGCCGACTCCCTGACTCCGCCGCTCGTCCTCCTCCTCCTCGTCGCCTGACGTCAGCCGGGCGCCCTACCCGTCGCGGATCCCGCCGCTTCGCCGTCCTCGCCTCGGCCACCCGGCGCCGCCCGAATCGCCGATGCCGCTTCGCCTCCCGTCGCCCGTCGTCCCGTCCACCTCCTCGACCCCCCCCCCCCGCTGCCCGGACCCCTGCAGCGCTCCGGTGAGCCGCCGTCATTTCCCATTTTCCTCCTGGCCCGGCGCCATTCGCCGCGCACGTGACACCGCTGCGTCGACCTGCGCCTTTGCCGCCATGACCACACTGCATCCATGGCGTCCACCGCGCGCTCCTCACGCATACAGACCACGCTTACACGCCCAACCGTGGTCGACAGGCTCTCGCGCCCACCACGAGCCTCTGTGGCGGCAGCGGCGCCCCTGCGAGGCCATGACCTCGCCTAGTGCCCCCCCGGACTGCCGCCTCCTGCGACCTCTCCCTCCCCGCTAGCCCCTGCCGGCGGCCTCGTCGTGGCTGCGGCCCTCCCCGCGCCCGCTGTCCGCTCCAGCGCCCGAACCCGCCGAACCCACTAGCCCCACAGGGCCGATGACGAGCCCCACCTCCTGGAATTTAAAAAAAGATGAAAATAAAGAAGAATAAAATAATAGTAAGAATAATAATTAATTAATTAAGATAATTAATTAACTTAGTTAATCCTATTAGTTAATCTAATTAACAACATTAATTAGCCTTAATTATCGATTAGGTAAGCGATCGATGACAGATGGGCCCCTTGCCTGTTTGACGGTCGGCGGTCAACGCCGACCGCTGATGTCATGATGATGCGATGCGCGTTTTTGAATTAAATTAATTTACGATAATTCTAAATGTGATTTAAAACTTTGAAAATTAATATAAGATAATCCGTAACTTCGGATGAAAAAACTTTGTACATGAAAGTTGCTCGAGCAGACGAGGCGAATCCGGATACTGATCCGGCTCGTCCGCCACACATCCCTAGCATATCGAACACGCAACTTATCCCCTCCGGCTCCTTTCACCGAAAACACGAAACACCGGGATACTTTCCGGATGTTTCCCCTTCACCAGTATCACCTATCCTGCGTTAGATCACCTCTAGCACCGCATTTGACATGTTATGCTTTGATTGCTCTGTTATTTATTATGTTCCCCCTCCGTTACTTTTCCTAGAGACCCCGAGACCGGCTGCGGTACTTCGTGATCGACTACGATGTTGACGACCCCTCTCTCTTGCCCGAGCAACCAGGCAAGCCCCCCTTTGATCACGGATATCGCCTACTCTTCTCTATCTTGCTTGCATTAGAGTAGTGTAGCATGTTACTACTTTCGATTAATCCTATACTTTGTTGCATAGCTTTGTCCTTGCTACTCTTTGTTGTTACCTTTATCTCGCTATCCCTCGCTTAGTATAGGATGCTAGTATTTCCATCTGTGGCCCTACATTCTTGTCCGTCTGCTTTGTGCTATACTATCGGGCCGTGATCACTCGGGAGGTGATCACGAGTATGCTTATACTTATACATGATACATGTGGTGACTAAAGTCGGGTCGGCTTGTGGAGCACCAGCAGTGATTCACGGATTGGGGCTGAAAGGACCTTTGTCCCGACGGCCCTCTGGATGGATCTTTGTGGCGGGCGGGCAGGTTGAGACCGCCTAGGAGAGAGGTGGGCCTGGCCTTGTTCGGCGTTCGCGGATACTTAACACGCTTAACGAGATCTTGGTATTTGATCCGAGTCTGGCTACGGGCCTATACGCACTAACCAACTACGTGGGAAAGATATGGGCACTTTCGGCGTTGTGGTATCACCGAAGCACTTCAGACGTCGTGATGGGCGGCGCGCGGATTGGGCTGGAACGCTGCTAGGCTAGGTGCGCTTCCGGCCGCCCTCACAACGTCTTGGTGTGCTATGGGCGATGGGCCCGGACCCTCTGCGCTTAGGTTTGAACCGGCGTCTTTGGCCTCTCTGTTGTGCCTAGGTGGGGCTGCGGCGTGTTGATCTTCAGCGGCGGGCATGACCCAGAAAGTGTGTCCGGCCAAATGGGATCAAACGTGTTGGGTAAGTTGGTGCACCCTGCAGTGAAGTTAATCTATTGAATAGCCGTGATCTTGATGTGACGACTTGGAGTTGTACCTTGACCTTATGACAACTAGAACCGGATACTTAATAAAACACACCCTTCCAAGTGCGGATACAACGGTGATCGCTCTCTCTCGGGGATACGAGGAGGGATCGCGGATAGGACTATTGCTATGTGATGTTACTTGGAGGATTTCAACCTACCCTCTTCTACTGTTGCAAGGCGGAGGTGACGAGCGTAGTCTTCGATAAGACTAACTATCCCCTCTTATTACGGCATTCTGCGATTCAGTAATCGATATGGCCCTTTACACATATATCCATGCATATGTAGTGTAGCTCCTTGCTTGCAGTACTTTGGATGAGTACTCACGGTTTCCTTGTTCCCCTTTTCCCCTATCTCTACTCGATTGCTGCAACAGACGATGGAGCCTGGGAGCGACGCCACCGTCGATGGCGACTACTACTGGAGGCGCCTACTACTACGTGCAGCCCGGCGGCGACCAGGAGTAGTTTAGGAGGATTCGAGGCGGGAGGCATGTGCCTCTTCGATCTGTATCCCGCTTTGTGCTAGCCATCTTATGGCACCTTGTTTAACTTATGTCTCGTACTCAGATATTGTTGCTTCCACGACTCGTCTATGATCGAGCACTTGTATTCGAGCCCTCGAGGCCCCTGGCTTGTATTATGATGCTTGTATGACTTATTTATGTTTTAGAGTTGTGTTGTGATATCTTCCCGTGAGTCCCTGATCTTGACCGTACACGTTTGTGTGCATGATTAGTGTACGATTGAATCGGGGGCGTCACAGTCATTACTTTCAGACAAAAAAAGGACTACGACAAGGTAACTCCATTCCCCAATGTTATTTAACATTGTTGCTGACATGTTGGCCATTCTGGTTGAGCGTACCAAGCAGGACGGATAGATTGCAGGAGTAGTGCCACATCTTGTGGATGGTGGCCTCTCTATTCTAGAATATGCCGATGACACAGTTCTTTTTATGAAACATGACCTGGACAAGGCTCGAAACCTGAAACTCTTGCTTTCCCTGAAACTCTTGCTTTCAGCGTTTGAGCAAATGTCGGGTCTTAAAATTAACGTCCATAAAAGCAAACTTTTCTACTTTGGAGAAGCCGTTGAGGCGGCGGCCAATTATGCTGACCTGTTTGGTTGCGCACATGGCCATTTCCCGATTAAATATCTGGGAATACCGATTCATTATCGACGTCTCACCATTGCGGAGTGGAAGCATGTAGAGGAGCGGTTAGAGAAACGGTTGAGCAGCTGGAAAGGCAAGCTGTTCTCTGTTGGAGGATGGCTGATTTTGATTAACTCTGTCCTCACAAATATGGTTCTCTATATGCTTTCTTTCTTCCAACTCCCAAAAGGGGTCCTGCAAAGACTGGACTATTTTAGATCCAGATTCTTTTAGCAAGGAGACGGGGAAAAGAAAAAATACAGACTAGCCAAGTGGAGTGTGGTTTGTAGGCCGAAATACCAAGGTGGCCTTGGAATTCATGACCTGCAGGTCAAGAATGAGGCTCTTCTTAGTAAATGGTTGTTCAAACTTCTTACTGAGGATGGTGTTTGGCAAACCATACCGCACAACAAGTATCTAGGCCACAAGGCGGTGTCTCAGGCATATTAGAAACCTGGCGACTCGCACTTTTGGGCTGGCCTAATGGTGGCAAAGAAACATCTCTTTCGCTTTAGGTCTTTCGCGATAAAGGACGGGTCGGAGATTTGTTTTTGGGAAGACATCTGGCTAGGCGATGCCACTCTCCGAGAACAATATCCAGCCTTGTACAACATTGCTCGCGATAGGAATAATACTATTGTGCAGGTGCTCAGTTCATCCCCCCCCCAATATTTCGTTCAGGCGGGATTTGACTGGTCCCTGACTTATGTCATGGCATAATCTTTTGTCCCGTCTGGATGCGATTAGCCTGACAGAAGGACGGGATGTGTTTTGCTGGAACCTTACTACATCAGGGTATTTCACCTTAGACTCTATGTATTGTGCGCTCACGCATTCTGAGGTACCGGGGAGTAAAAATAAGAAAATTTGGAGGTCGAAGATACCACTAAAAGTTAAAGTCTTCATGTGGTATCTTGGTAGGGGAGTTGTTCTAACCAAATACATCCTCGCACGACGCAATTGGCAAGGGAGTAAGAAGTGTTGTTTTTGTACTCATGATGAGACAATCAGAAACCTCTTTTTCCACTATGTAGAGATTTTGTTTTTAATGACAAAAATGCTTCTCCTTTGCAGGCTATTTTCCGTTGTACGCACTTGCTTCGTATGTGGTCTATACTACAACGAGCGGAGGTCCAACCGCTGTTTAAGACGGTGTGTACGCAGTTGGGGCAGATGCCTATGGAGGTTTTTACCCAACATGGGTGGCAGCATAACCTCCGGATCGATCCATCTCACCTTTCGACATAGGCACAGTGTCGGTCTATAGGACTCTACTATTGCCGATTTGTCGGTTTTTGTTTTCTTCTGGTTGTCAGACTTTTGGTGTTCGGCTGTGTACATTCTAGTTATGCAGAGGCCGGGTGTTGCTCATAATACTTTGTATCCACTTGATGTTACATTTTAAGTTAATAAAATCGCCTTTATCAAGAAAAAGATTTAAAGTCGTAACTTAAATGCAACTTATAACAATTGGCCAAGAACATTTCAAGATAAATATACCATTTTAATAATTTTTAACAAGTTAACATGTTGGCATGGAACTTGACAAATCAAGCACAATATAAAACTGACATGGCAAGAAAAACAATATTATGTGTTGACGTATAAATGTATTGCCTAGTCTTTTCCATCATATCGGTCTTTTGGTTACACTGGCTAGATCATGCACTTCTATATGGTATCAGTTTTCATCGCGATCTCCCTCGCTTCCGCTCCACGCAGCCGCCCCTCCTCCCTGTAGCCGCCGCTGCACCCCTCCCAAACCCCAACGTCGCCGCCGCTACTCCCTCCGTAGCCGCCGCTACCTTCTCCCAAACCCTACGCCGCCGTCGCTACTCTCTCCCGTAGCCGCCGCCGCCTCCTCCCAAACCCTACGCCGCCGCCGCTACTCCCTCCCGTAGCCGCCGCCGCCGCTACTCCCTCCCGTAGCCGCCGCCGCCTCCCCCCAAACCCTACGCCGCCGCCGCTACTCCTCCCATAGCCGCCGCCGCCCCTCCCCTATCCTCAGCCACCACCTAAACCCTAACACCGCCGCCACCCCACCTCCCTCCCACCGCCACCATGTCCCGCTCCAAGGCCGGTCCATCCGACGCCGGCTCCTTCGCTGGCCCCATGTTCACCTCTGATCGCCTCAACGAGCTCCACATCAAAGATCATGTGCCCGTTGTCCTCGACCTCGACTCGCCATCCTACAACGCATGGCGCACCTACTTCACGCTCTTGTTTCGCTCCTACCGTCTCATCGAGCATGTTGACAGGAGCGTCGACTTCCGCAACATGAAGGACGACGACGAGTGGCTTGCCGTGGACGCCTGCATCGTCAAGTGGCTCTTCCTCACCATCGATCTCATGGGGTCTCTTTGACATGGTGAACTCCCGTGACCCGTCGGCGTATGCCATGTGGACATGGTTGTGCGACCTCTTCCTCGACAATCAACTTCAACGCCGTGTTTTCCTCCAAGGGGAGTTATTCACGCTGCAGCAAAACGATCTCTCGATCGATGAGTACTGCACGCGGCTGAAGGTCCTCGCCGACGAGCTGCGCGACATCGGCATGACCATCGACGACTCCGTCCTCCTCACCAACCTCCTTCGGGGCCTCCACCCCGACCTCGGCCAGTCCGCCGCCAACCTCTCCCTCGTCACGCCGACGTACGCCAAGGCTGTCACGTATCTTCGCATGAAGGAGAAGCGCCTTCGCCACTCTGGTCGGCAGGCGACCCACACCGCTCTCCACGTCGGCCTCGCTGCCGGCCACGACGCGCCTCCAACCCTGCCCGCGCCTCGTCCTCCTGCTCCAACCCCGCCACCCGCAATACAATTAATCTTTCTATAGTCTCTAGCCTTGTATAGTTGACTTCTAGAGAGATGGTAGGATTAGTTGGCTTGTCACGCAAGACATCTCGTGTATATATAGTGACCAACTCCGAGGAATACAATTGAGTTGCATGCCATATCTTTTTTACATGGTATCGGAGCCAAGAGGTCTTGAGTTCAAGACCCGGCTGACGCAATTAAATTGCAGCCCACTTTCGGTCCACGTTTAGTCCTGTGGGAGCCACACATGAGGGGGAGTGTTGACGTATAAATGTATTGCCTAGTCTCTTCCATCAGATCGGTTTTTTGATTGCATTGGCTAAAGCATGCACTTCTACATTATGCTTTGCTCCTCTACCAACAACATCCACCTTGATGGACCATGACAACAATAGCAATAGCAATGGGTGGTGTCCGACACAGCTAGCACATAAGGTCAACAATCTTAGTCGAAACATCTGCAAGCTTCTCAACAACAACCGCTTCCCCTACCACACCTCTAGCCATGGTTCTACAACACGAGTAATGTTGCAGAGTATGGATATACACACACATAGAGAGAGAGAGCACTAAACCTTATTTTCCGACCTGAGCTCGCGAGCTACTTTAGGGATATTGATTATACCATATCTCTCGAAGATAGGTACCAAACTATCGGCGAGAGACCACCTACAAAAAGGATAGTGCTGGCCTCTACCAAAGGAAAGAGCACTCACACGTCAAAGAAAGGAGACGCATGAGCACATACATGTACCTTGGCTCAATAGATAGGAAAAATCCATTATAGTCATTCATATTCATCAACAAGGATAGGTAGGCAAAATGTAGGGCTCTTACCCATCCAGAGGCTGGAATCTAGGTAAAGTGTAAAACCATTGTGTCACCATCATCGTTGATGAGATCCCTTTGGAAAACATCCCTTCTCCTTACAGTTATTTCACGACTATCGTCACATTGTCAACCAAGTACCAATTTCGTGACACCGTCCACTAGGTCACATGCGGCGTTCGATTCCTCCGTCCCTCGAAAACAACAACACGCGTCGCTCCCACTGCTTTCCCACAACATTCCAACCCCGCCTCCACATGAATTTAGAGCATCTACACCTGGAGTTGCCAAATATGACCCCTTATATGTCCGCGGACTTCTCATTTGTCCACCATTGCAACCAGACTCCTCATCTGAAAACCCTCATTTTCATACTACTCCATGCAGCGTCCATTCCATCTACGTACTCCATAATACATGAAACCTCCTCCTCCTCCTCCTCTTCCTCCGCCTCTTGCTTCGACACCTCCTCATTCGTCCATGTCTCGTCCTCCCACACAAGGTGAGCGGTACGGCGTTCCTCCGTGACGCGCATCTCCCACGCGCGACGCTCAAGCATTAGCATTTTGTAATAGGCGATCTTCTGCCGGACCATGGCGGACAACGAGACTGTAGAGGAAGGGGAAGGAGACGCGAGATCCGGTGGCAGCATAGACTAGAGGGAAAGGAGGGAAATGGGGTTGGCTCGGGTTTGCCCTCGCCGTCTGGTTCAAATAGTCCTATCGAGCAGCGCGCCGGGACAACACCATGAATGCAATCACCGAACCGGTAACCTCTCCCAACAGACCAAAGGTTTTCCACGTGAATCCCGCCCATCGATTCAACATGATGGACACGTCCAGGCGTCCACATATCCATCCTACATATGGACCAAGTATGAGGGATGTCGGATAGCCCGAACGTATGGACAAGATTTGAGAGTCCCGATTGGATAGCGTTTTTTTCGATCCGAGCGATGTCCGGGCTGTCCGCCTGGACACTTGGAGGGAATTTGGGGTCACCGTCCATCCTTCGCCTCTAACGCATCCCATCATCGGTAGGCATACTCCCTTCTCCGGCCGGATTTCTTAATTTGCTTTCGCCATCAGCGGGTTGCTCGAACCCGCTACATCACCCCCACCGCCGCTCCAGTAACTCGTGTAACATGGACTTGGATCTTCTCTACATATTGACTACCATCACACTATGATTGTATAACTAGGCACGGGTTGTCGTGAGAAGAACTTTGCACTTCACGGTTCAGAGCGTTGCACGTTGAGTTTTGACATCATGTGCTCGAGCCGCATATCCAAACCTGCACATCCGTTAGAAAAAACTACTCCCTCTATAAACTAATATAAGAGTATTTAGATTATTACTTTAATGGTCTAAACGCTTTTATATTAATTTATGGAGGGAGTACGAAGGAGCATACGCACACGCGCACGCTTCATCTCCCAGGCCCGCATGGCTGCATCAGGCACACACGGTTGTTAACTTAACGTTTCAGCCGGTGGCGTTAAATTCTGGTGCCATGGCATGTCAGTCTTAAAAATCGGCCCCGTTTGTCATATTTTGCATCAAACAACTCTCAATCGATCCGTTAGTGCTCTCGGCAACGTGATTACTGAAAGTCGGCGTTTTCGGCAAACTTTTCTAAAGATCTTGATCTGTAATGAAAATGCTAAACCTGCTCGCTGGTACTTGCGGATTCCACCTTAGGGGCGTAATCCTTCCCTAACATCGGTCCCGCTATCATGTTCACACGGGTACGTTGTACAGAGAAACTATCCGCGACGAGGAGACAAATGCAGCACATGCAATCGAAACCTGCACACATCCCTCAAAAAGACTTCGCCGACGCGGTACAGCCCGTACCTCGACTGGTACCCTGACAGGAGCTCGAACAGGTCCATGAAGGATTGAAGGCCCAGGCGAAGTAGCCTCTTACGTCGGCTCCGTTCCTGCATGACAAACAGAGATCAGGCCATGCATGGTGGAATGTTTTTTCTTCTGTCCCTGGGAACCGTAAGCTGGAAATTTAACTTTGAGTTCCGCTGCTGTTGACAAGTCAATGCTGAAAGAATGGGATATATGTTCGATTTCGACGCACCTCACCGCGTACAGTGTGCTCTCCATGTAGCTGCTCAGGTAGCCGATCCTGTCGGCGTCATCTAGGCCGTCATCGGCAGATCCCATGCCTGAAACTGACCACATGACGACTACATGAGTAACGATGCACCTTTCTTCTTCACCTGAGACTTTTGCTTCTGGTTGGGAGTACGCTTGCCATTCTCTTGGACATAGACCGGAATCGCGTAGGTTTCCTTCAGATACTCCAGTACTAGTTGCAGCCCTTTGGGATCACTTGGGACATTTGGTGGAGCACTCTGCACTCCAATAAAGAAAGATCGTCTTTGATGGTTACTGTCAAGCTAATCATCTCAGGTTTTTATGTGAGTTTTTTCTTTTCTAATCTCTTGATACTAGATGTATGGTGAATGACCAAAACAGCTTCATTTTTCAGCAACTTCTTTGCATACAACATCGATGGCATGGTTTTTCTTTTTCTTACCGGACTAAGTGGTGGGTCTGTCCTGGAACCTGCATCATACAAAGGAATCACTAGTTAGAAGAGTACGCTCAGCTCTTTTCTGTTACACTAGTGCAGAATGAGGTGAACAAGTAGCATACTTTGTGTAATGTAGTGCACTAACAAAATATGTTTAAAGGGATGACTGAATACTGCACTCACTCAGAGAAATACACAATTTACATGACTGGTGAATCTGGAAAGGTTGCTAGCCGGTTTGTCTTAGCAATTTACCATTAGTGTAGGACGCCGCTCACAGCATCTTGGCTAGCCTTTTTTTTTTGACCGGAACAGCAGGAGCTCTGCCTTTTCGTTATATTAGAGGGAAAAACTGTACAAGACTGCTGGGGGTAGCAGCCGGAGAGAAAAGGTTAAACATAAGAAGAAGAAAAGAAGCTGAAGCCAAAGGGCAATCAGCTTATTTTTTGCATGAGCTTTTTTACGGTACATTTTACTATCAGCAGAGGAGGAGAGTAATATAAGTCTCAACCAACCATTGATTTTTCAGGGCAATATGGTCTAGATAATAGAATATCTTTTTTCAGAGTACGCAAATCTAGATAAAAGAATATCATCAAGCCTACGGTTGCACACAAGTCAGTTCGTACGCAAGTTGCCAACAGGAGACTTGTCCGAGAGGCTTTGGATATGCACTCTTGAATGAATGATGTAGTCGACGACTTGTGCACGGAAGGCCTAATCCAGTTTATAGGCCTTTGGGAGATCCTTGAGGAGGTTCATCTGGATGCGCAGTCCGAGGACAGTCCCATTTGGGTTTGGAATGTGTCAGGAACTTACACCGCATCCTCTGCGTACAAGATGTTATGTGAGGGAGGAGTTAGATTCCACTCCTTTGGAGCTATTTGGAAGTGCTGGGCCCCTCTGGGTTGCAAAATTTTCATGTGGCTGGCTGTCCAATATCGGCTATGGACTTCAGACAGAAGAGCGAGACATAACTTACAAGATCAAATTTCAAAATGCTTTCTATGTGATCAAGAGGAGGACACGGTGGACCACATTCTGCTGCAATGTGTGTTCTCGAGGCAAGTTTGGTTCACTTGCATCTCTAGGATGGGGTTGCCCATGGAGCTTTGCCCAACCTATGATTCTAGATTGGTGCATTGGTGGTCGGACGCTAGAAAGCGTTTTCTTAAGCACTCTCGGAAGGGTTTTGACTCTTTTGTCATGCTCATCTGCTGGACGTTATGGAAACAAAGGAATGCGAGGGTGTTTGGTTCGGGCCAGATCAATAATGAACAAGACATGGTGGACATGATCTTCGACGAGCCGAGGATGTGGGCCACGGCATGAGCTTTTGGAGAGCAATGTGTGTTAGAGTAGTCGAGTAGCGTGTGTGTGGAGTGGTGGCTCGGTCAGGCTGGATGTAGCCCAACCGGCAATTCTGTAAACTCTTGTACATATTTTCTCCCTTCTATAAAGCTAAAGTACGCCTTTGGCGTACCCTCGAAAAAAAAAACTTCTAGGTAGTCCCCAAACACTAATGGGTCCAGTATCCTGCCAGCACGACACTTAAGATCTCAACAATGCACGGGTCATGTATGTTAAAGCTTCCATTGACAGAATAGATGCACAATATCATACCAGCCAAATAAGAAATCTTTACATCTCTGGGTTGCACCTAAATCCACTGTGGAATTTGTCAGCGGGTAACTCCAGTAGGAGTAGATACTTATGCGAACAACTCCTTTTTGCATGACCTATATCCAAAAAAATTCCTTAGTTTTTTTATGAACCTATACCTCGGAAACATTTGCGCCGTAGCAGGGAAATTACGAAGAGTGTAATACTCCCTCCTAATCGAATTAATTGACGACATTGTATAGATGCTGCGTCAATTAATTCGGATCAGAAGGGTACTTGTTTTAGATAATAACGAAGAATGCGAGTCTATATACATGATGACTCTGTTTTTAAGGGAAATGCCCAAGAACCTAAACAAAATATAACGACTACTTCCCCAGGAAAATACGACCCTAAGTGTGTTGGCAATGCTGAAACATGTATTAAAAAGATGAATTGCCGAAAAAGGGTTTTCCCCCGCTTTGTATTCCAAAGCAACCAACATCGATACAAGGATCGCTTGGGCGAACAGTATAACAAGCCCCCAAAAAAGAAGAAGAAACAAATGCCAACAACGGCAGCTCGACAAAGCGCGGATGACCCGCCACCGCTACGCCCTCCAGAAACGAACCACCACAACCCGAGGCTACGAACCGCCGCGTACCAAGCAGCACCTCCAAGAAGGAAAGTGACGCTGACGACGCTGCTGCCCGGACATGTCCTAGGGTTTCCCCCGGCACGCATATCACCGACACCCTCTAGGAAGGAATGGTGGCACCCGCGGGTGTCACCGCATCTGAGCCGCCGGCAAGGATTTCTCCCGCACTCCAACCCCACCGCCCAACGGACCGGAGCCGACCAGCCAGACCACCGCCCACCACCATGCGCCATCGCGGTTGCGCCGCTACCCACACCACCTCACTGCGAACACCCAGACGAGGCCAAGAGGACCGGATAGAAGCGCCCCATGGATGGAGAAGCAGCACCGAAGCCGAACGGGAGGGAACCACCTCCACCACCGTCGTGCGGGAGGCCAGAACCTCCGGCACCGTCGTGATAGCCGTTCGGACGCGGCTGCAGGGCATGCTAGGCCACCCCAGGCCCGGCCAGGCCCGAAACGGGCCCGCTAAGCCCCGACGCCACGCTGCAGCAAGCCGGCGATGGCGCTGCCAGCACCCTGCCGCTTATCGCCTCTCCCCCGCCTCCCGGAAGCCACGAAGTAGACCCACCCGTCGCTGCCCGCCCGAGCCCAGATGGGGCCAAGGGCCCAGACTGGCCGAGCGGCGCCGCCAGATCCAGCGCCACCGCCGCCTGCCGCCAATGGCGACGCTTGCCGCCAGAAGTCCGCCAAGGCCAGAACCCCGCCGCCGCTTAGAAGCACCGCCGGTCGCCTGGCCGGCAGACACCCGAGAGGGAAGGCTGGGGCCGTCATGGCCGGGCGACGGCGAGGAGGAAGGGGAGGAGAGGCGCGGAGGAGGAAGTTGGTCGCGGCCGGCCGCCCACGGGGGCGACGCGGTCACGGGAGCTATCGGGGGAAGGTCCAAAAAAGATGAATTACGATGTGGTTAATGCCTAATGACTGGAATTGGTGCCTCCGCCCTCTCGAAACAGTCTCTCGGCCCGCTATATAGATAAAGCACAAACCAAAGTACACGGCCGAACGATACAAGGTAGTGAGGGAGCCTTCTTACAGATCAAATAGCTTAAATGGTTTTAGGTGTGCCTAATGATTGAAACAATGAAACTTGTGCCTCCATTCCTGAGGAAAGCTAAAATGGTTTAGAAATTGCAGTTCATGAAGAGACTAAGCATCACCAGAACTATTTTAAGTACAAGATCATCCACTCACTTGATATTTTTCTCTGTAAAGACTAGCAACTGATGCATGCGCCAAAAGGGTATTATGAGCTGCTATGTATGGTTCCACGCTAGAGTCCCCAGCGGTGCACTTTGTTGCTCCAAATGGGTCCGAGCAACGGCCGGGAGGGAATATACCAACATCATAAGAGGCCATCATACCAATGTTTGGCTCATTCACTGTCGTCCAAGATGCACCCCTATCTCCAAACTCCCTGAAGCAAACATCTCCATCTGCTGTGAAATCTTCACTGCATTTTGTAGATTTGAGAATATGAACAGGATAAAAGTCGTAAGTATGCCAAAATGACATATAAAGTTTCCACTCCAGTTGAGCTGTCTATTTGGTAGTGAAATCATATATGCAATTACATAATTTTGGGGCTTAACCATCCACCGTACTCGTCTTCAAGAATCTGAGGGAGATCTAGATGAAGAAGTGCGATGTGGACTTGAATTCCTGAGATAAATACCACGGAGACTGGATGGTTCAAATTTCTATTTTGCATGAACTTCTTAACAAGGAACAATATTTGCACCAACTTATATGAAATATGAACCTAACAACCAATCACAATTAAATTGTTTAAATGCTCAAAGATCTAATAAAAAATACTTGCCATGGTTCACTAGCTCATCAATGAGGTTATTGTAATACTGTAGCCCTTTGGGATTGACAGCTCCGTGTCCATCTACAAACCCGAAATTTCTAGAAACAATGAGATAAATTAGAAACTAAAGCAATTTGTTCTGATGAAGGTCATGATAATTTATGTACTTGGAATGAGCCTTGACCAGGAGATGGAGAACCTATAGGCCTCTGGGCCTTGTCTCAGACATGAGCTTGACATCCTCCTGCAAAATCAGATAGGCCTGATTTACTTTGTAGAACTATTAAAGCAGAGAAACGGTCAAGATTTTGCAGCCCCTCGTCTTATTTACCATGTATTTTTGGTACCCATCTGCAGCAACATCTGCCGTGCTTTTGTCTGGCATTTTGCCTGCAAGAACAAATCAAACTGTCAAAATTGACCTAAACTGCGACAAGCACTTCATGGCCAACCGTGTCAAGTTCTGGTCTTGGCTGTTACCAATGCCAATTTGTCATGTTCAATTACTCTAAAAAATTACTCTCTCCGTCCCACAATATGACATCATTTTACAAGCTGTTTTAGCGTGTAAATTGTTCTTATATTATGGGATGGAGGGAGTAGTTATGCTTCAGCAACAGAAAAGCTTAGGTGCTATATCTTCCGCATATAGGATATCCAGAGTCTTGACAGTCATATGGAAAACTAGAGACAAATTTCAGAAACATGTAGCAACCAACCTGCGTGAGTGGAAGTGTCCCAGCTGCTTGGGCTCCTGCCATCCTCAGCAACAGCGCCCTCATACTATGCATGCAAAATAAGAATCCAAATTAATTCATTACGCAAACACGCAAGAGCTTTCAGCTCAAACAGAGATAGACTACTCACTTGATATGCCGAGGTGCCAGCTCCAAAGACGAATCCCCATGGGAAATCACTTCGTGTGAAGCCAAGACCAGCCGCAGCTGCATCCTGAACCCAGAGGGGCAGCATGAGGTAGAAGAAGGCAGCAGAAGCACCCATCTATGATCTGTGTTTTTGCGTGCATAATGGATTCGTTAGCTTCGAGAGAAGATTTATATCAAGATTAATTAGTCTCACTCTCAACCGCAACCTTACCTCGTTTTTTTTTGAAAAGGGTGTATGCCCCAGCCTCTGCATCTAACACTACCAGAATAACTGCTTGCGCCGACGGCCTCATCTATGCCGACGGCCCCCGTCGGCATAGATGGACCAATGCCGACGGCCAAGGACAGGCCGTAGGCGTAGAAAAGTCATCGGCATACATCCATGCCACGTCATCGATCCGTGGGACTGCATCTCCGTGTGTGCACAGATATGCCGACGGCCTTGCCGTCGTCATACATTTATTTTACTTTATTTTTTATTTTTACTTTATTTTGTTATTTTTACTTTATTTTAGTTTTTGTTTTTGCATAAGATAATTATGCCTTATCTAAAAAACATACCCCGATGGTATATCGATTGCCCCCGTTACGAACGTTGCTATCGCCGTGTCACGGAGGGGGGAAACGGCCGACACGGAGGGAATTCTGGTTGGTGGGGGGATTCGGGGTGTAGCTATGTCAGCGAAACATCGCACGGGTCCCGATGCATATGTGGAAGTGCTCAGGCATGCGTAGACGCCTGTCTTGGGGCTCCGCGGTGTGGCCCCCCTGCACGCAAGGCAGTGCCGCCGTCACTTGGAGGGGGCCAAACCCTGGAGACGCGTGCCTCCTCTTCGAACATGACACCACACCGTATGACATGTATGAGGTCCCGGTGCGCTGCTCCCGTGGCATTGCTACCCCCGCAGGCCCCCCGTCCCGCCTAACCCTGTAGCGTTTGACCACGGGATCTAGCCCCTTGACTTTGCACGGACGGGCTTTGAGCAGTGGACCTATCCACCCGGTTGTGTTAGGTCAGCCAATAGGAACACTTTGGAGCAACATCCGGGCGGACCACAAAGAAGATCCCCTCTGTAGACCCGGCGTCCGTTTCCTCCCTCCAGTCTTTGGCGGCGGCGTCGTCCGTGAGGGGCACAACCCGGAGACGCAGCGTGCGCCTCTTCGGACATGCCACCACACCATCCCGCATGTATGAGGGCCCGATCACGGCCTTTCGGGTGGCATTGCTACCCCCATGGCCCCTCTCCGCCTAACCTCAGAAGCGTTTGACCACGGGATCTAGCCCTTTGACTTTGCAGACGGGCTTTGAGCGATGAGACCTATCCACCCGGTTGTGTTAGGGTCAGCCCATAGGAACACTTTGGAGCAACATCTGGCGGGCCCACACAAGATCCCTCCGTGTAGACCCGGCGCGTCCGTTTCCCCCTCTAGGTGTCGGCGGCACCGCCGTCCGTGAGGGGCACACCAGAGACGCAGCGTGCGGGCGTTGCACCCGCCACAACACTTCCGGACTTGTGAGAGGCCACCTCGCAAGATTTGGCGGCATGCTAGCCGGAGGCCGCCCGGCCCGATCGTGACACGCGAAGAGCAATCCGCGTAGAGGGAATTGTTCAGATACTTCTCCATCACGAACAATTATGAAAAATTACCATCAGTCCTACAGCACATGTGCCCACATCGTGTAAAAAACTCATGATTTTATCGCGCTCTGAGTATTTAATAATATTCACGCCGCATCGTTACCGCAGAACGTCTACTACCGTGTCATCGCCGTCCATGAGGGGGGGGGGGCACACCCCGGAGACGCGTGCCACCTCTTCGGACATGCCACAACACCATACGGCATGTATGATGTCCCGGTGCGACGCTCCCGTGGCATTGCTACCCCCGCAGGCCCCCCCGTCCAGCCTAACCATGTAGCGTTTGACCACGGGATCTAGCCCTTTGACTTTGCACGGACGGGCTTTGAGCAGTGGACCTATCCACCCGGTTGTGTTAGGTCAGCCCATAGGAACACTTTGGAGCAACATCCGGGCCAGACCCACGCCAAGATCCCCTCCGTGTAGACCCGACGCGTCCGTTTCCCCCCTCTAGGTGCCGGCGGCGGCACCGTCCGTGAGGGGGGGCATAGCCCGGAGACGCGTGCCGCCTCTTCGGACATGCCACCACACCACCCCGCATGTATGAGGGCCCCGTGCGACGCTCGGGTGACATTGCTACCCCCAGGGCCCCATCCCGCCTAACCCTGTAGTGTTTGACCACGGGATCTAGCCCTTTGACTTTGCACGGACGGGCTTTGAGAAGTAGACCTATCCACCCGGTTGTGTTAGGTCAGCCCGTAGGAACACTTTGGAGCAACATCCGGGCCAGACCCACAACAAGATCCCCCCCATGTAGACCCGACGCGTCCGTTTGCCCCCTCCAGGTGCCGGCGGCGGCGCCGTCCGTGAGGGGGGGGGGGGGGCACACCCCGGAGACGCGTACCGGGTGTTTGCACCCGCCACAACACTTCCAGACTTGTGAGAGTCCGCCTACGCAAGATTTGGCGGCATGCTAGCCCCCGGAGGCCGCCGGCCACAGTCGTAGACACGCGAATAGCAATCCGCATAGAGGAAATTGTTCAGATACTTCTCCATCACGAACAATTATGAAAAATTACCATCAGTCCTACAGCACATGTGCCCACGTCGTGTAAAAAACTCATGATTTTATCGCGCTCTGAGTATTTAATAATATTCACGCTGGATCGTTACCGCAGAACGTCTACTACCGTGTCATCGCCGTCCGTGAGGGGGGGCACACCCCGGAGACGCGTGCCGCCTCTTCGGACATGCCACCACACCACACTAGTAGAAAACACCTATTAGTCCCGGTTCGTAAGGGCCTTTAGTCCCGGTTCATGAACCGGGACTAATGGGTCGTTACTAATACCTCCACCCATTAGTCCCGGTTCAAACACGAACCGGGACATATGTGCCTCCACGTGGCCGGTCCGCCGAGCCCAGTCAGGGGGGCCTTTGGTCCCGGTTGGTGGCACCAACCGGGACCAAAAGTCCATGTCTTTTTAGAAAAGTGGCTGCTTTAGGTGTTTTGGGGGTTAATTTTAGGTTGTTATTAGCTAGCTAATAGAGAGAAGTGTCCTCTCTTATATCTTCGTCCTTGGTTTATCAACGCTGCTGCTATGTTCATTTCACCCGCTGATATAACATGCTTTTGCATGCTCGCATCATACATCATCATATATAATAACAAGTCCTGCTAATCATGCATCATCATACAACTTCTACTCGTTATTAATAATAAGTCATATGATCATCATCCTCATAGTCATCGAACCCAACCCTACATAATTGTTCTTAGCACATGATCATCAGTATCAGGTATAGGAACTAATTAAACACCCTTAAGGTAAAACAACATAAAACAATATAGACCCTGACTCTCCATTATGAAGAATGGAGATCATCCCGTCTCCAATTCTTGCGCTTCGCTTCCTTTTGCTTCCAAGAAGCTCCTTACGACCGTTCATACATTTTTTCCATTCTTTGATTGTCATGTCTCCACTTCTTTTAGAAATCCGGTATGGACAGTTGAGATTCTTAGGATGACCTGGATATATGTTCAAAACATGAAGGCTGCCATTCTCATACATCAAATGAGGCACACAATCCTCTGGGATTCTCTGTTGAAAAACATAGTAATAACTTCGTAGTTAGCAATGATGCACTAGTTTTAGAAGTATGCAAAAAGATGCACGGATGTCGTAATAGTAAAAAATCTTACCAGGTATCTCCATGGTAGTTACCGTAGTTCAACACGTGCACTAGTGGCACGTATTGACCATAATGTTGAGGAGTTCGATTGTAGACATTGTAATTCTCAAGATCCCTAGAAAATGCGATCAGATGATTTTTCTCCTTATAAGTTAATTCGGAGCCATCGGTATAGTGGGTTTTGTCTACCACCTTCCGCACATTCTTTGAACAATCAAAATAAGCTGTCAATGGAAATAAGCTGTCAACTATTTTGAAATAAACAATATAAATTACTTAATAACTATGTTAAGCTCACATGGGGGAAGAATTTGAGGTGTATCCACAAGGACCCAAATCGAAGGTGTCTCTTGCTCGATTGTAGGATCACCAAGATCCATGGTGACAAGCATACCCTCATCAAGACCATACATCTTGCAAAGTGCTTCCCAATTTTGCAACCAAAATGGGTTACACTCTCGACATTGTACAACTTTACTTGAAAATCCACACCATGATGGGTACTTAGGATAATTGTTTTGGTTTCAAAACTTTCATGGTCTTCAAAACCCATCCTCTCCAAGACATAGCGTCTTGCAAAGCATGGGATAAGCTAGTCGAATTGGAAAAGATGAAAAATATTGTCATGATTAAAATAGTTGAAGTCATGATTAATTACGAAAATAAACTATTGTCGTCGTTGCGTACCGTATGAACATCGAAGCTCTCGTCGAGCTTAATGCTGAAGCACCGATCTTCGTCGACTCAATGAACACTGTCAGATACCTCGGTCGTCGTGGCACCAGTCGCACTCCCGAGGCGGTTTTAAATGCGTCCGAGTACGACATTTCCGGCCTATATTCATAATTCAAATGAAGGAGAACTTATCCAATATGAGCATTCAATAAGCAAAACCAAATCATAAAATAAGCGAAACCAAATCATAAAATAAAGTAGTATTCAAATTAGCATGCATTCAATAATTATAAGCAAAAGTACATCATCTCTTGGTGTTCGTACATCGTCGAATATTATCACTAATATAGCATCACTAATACAATTAGAACCGTGGCGCCCGACGGGTATCGGCAAGCGGTGGACACCCAAAGATAAGGAACCATCACGGGATCATAGCTCGGTGAGATCCACGAAGAACCTGCGGTATTGTCGAACCTGCCCTCCAATGCAACCATGTAGCGACGGACGTGCTCGTCCTCCTCGGCTGACACGGTGACGTACCACCTCCGCGGTGTCTGGAAGCCTCGGCACAATCAACGCCCACGTGACCGCCACCAAACAAGGATCGGGTCAACAACGGGCTGCCTCCTCACCAACCTCGTCCCGGAAGGTAGCACCTCCCAATACCAGCCGGCGGAGCCCAGGTCCGAACATGGCCCAGATCAAGCAAGCCTCCACCGCCGAGTCGCATTTACGGCAGCGAGGATGCGGGATAGGCATCGCCAACGTCGATGCGGGAACTACTTCTATATATAGTTAAATAAAGTAGTTTTATTAATTAAATCAACTATGTAGTTCAACTACTATACTAAGCATTTACTATAAATAAATAAAGTAGTACTTAATATAAATAAATAAAGTAGCACTTATTATAAATAAATAAAGTAGCACTTACTACAAACTACTTCTATATATAGTTAAATAAATTAGTTTTATTAATTAAATCAACTATCTAGTTCAACTATACTAAGCACTTATTACTATAAATAAATAAAGTAGTACTTACTAAAAACAAAGTAGCACTTACTATATAGTACTTAACAAAAATAAACTAGTATTTTTCTAACTAACTCATATTTTTCTAACTAATTATATTACCAAAAAAATCTAAATAAAATAGTAATTATATTTTTCTAACTAGCTAGTTCAATTATAGTACTTACTAACACAATCTAAATATCACCAAACATATTATGAACAAATTAATAGAAAAAATCTATTAACAGAAAAAATCTAACACAATATGAACAAATTAATTACACCAAAAAAATCTATTAACAGAATAAAGATCTAACACAATATGAACAAATTAATTACAAAATCTAAATTAACATACTATGAACTAATTCTATTAGTAAAATTTTAATTAGTTGATCAAATCTCATATACCTAAATTTTCTTACTAATTCAACTAAGCACTTACTAATTCAACTAATTAAGCACTTATTAATTTTCTTACTAATTTAACTAAGCACTTACTAATTGTCTAACATTAATATATCTAATTCACCTAATACGGAAAATACGGGGCGGCTGACGGAGGCAGGCGTCTGGGCGGCGGCGGAGGCCTTGAGGCAGCGGCGACAGCGTGGCGAAGCGGCGGCGAACGGCGGCAACAGGGGGCGGCGGCAGACGGGCGACGATGGGGACGGCGAGGCGGGCGGCGAGGCGTCGAGCGAGGCGGGCGGCGGCGACTTGAGTAGGCGAGGCGGCGGCAACCAGGCGGTGGCGTGACGTCAGGTGGTCAATGACAGCGGCGTCAGGAGATCGAGGAGGAGAGATCGATGTGGGGATGCGGTTATGAAATTTCCCTTATATAGCAAAGTCTTTGGTCCCGGTTCGTCCCACCAACCGGGACCAATGCACCCTTTAGTCCCGGTTGGTGGCACCAACCGGGACTAAAGGGTGGGCATTGGTCCCGGTTGGAGCCATGAACCGGGACCAATGACTTTGTGCTGGCACGGTGCGACACGAAAGTTTAGTCCCACCTTGCTAGCTGAGAGGGGCACGCAGTGGTTTATAAGCCCCACTGCCGCTCCCCTCTCGAGCTCCTCTCCACTGCAGGCTTACGGGCCTACTTACTACTGCTTTGCCTGATGGTCCTAATGGGCCACCTGCGGGCCTGAATCCTGGCCCATGGTTGGTTTCTAGTCGTATCCAGGCCGTGGGGGCCAGTAGGAGGCATTTTTTTACTTATTTATTTTATGCAGGTGTTTTTTTAGTCCCACCTCGCCAAGCGAGAGGCACTCGCAGCTGTTTATAAGCCCCGAGTGCAGAGGCGATGAAGAAGAGGCTCAATGCTCACGTTGGTTCGCTTCAAGCCTTGAGGAATAGGGTAGACTGCAGAGCTATGTGCAGTGCAGTTTACACTATTCAAAGGCTTGGAAGCTTAATTAACTAGAATTGCGCCTCTTTTTATTTTTAATGACTTATTACCACACAGAAAAAAAAATAAATATATAAGAAAAGAAAAAAACTATAAAAAAAACTACTCCGAAATAAATAGAAGAAAAAATAGTTGTGATTAACTTTACTAAATAATGAGCACATATGCTTATTTTTAATGACTTATTACAATTCAGAAATAAATAGAAGAAAAATAGTTGTGATTAACTTTACTAAAAAATGAGCATAGATGCTCATTTTTAATGATTTATTACAACTCACAAATAAAAAGAAAATAAATAGTTGTGATTAACTTTACTAAATAATGAGCATAGATGCTTATTTTTAATGACTTATTACAACTCAGAAATAAAAAGAAAAAAATAGTTGTGATTAACTTTACTAAATAATGAGCATAGATGCTTATTTTTAATGACTTATTACAACTCATAAATAAAAAGAAAAAAAATAGTTGTGATTAACTTTACTAAATAATGAGCATAGATGCTTATTTCTAATGACTTATTACAACTCACAAATAAAAAGAAAAAAATAGTTGTGATTAACTTTACTAAATAATGAGCATAGATGCTTATTTTTAATGACTTATTAGAACTCACAAATAAAAAGAAAAAATAGTTGTGATTAACTTTACTAAATAATGAGCATAGATGCTTATTTTTAATGACTTATTACAATTCAGAAATAAATAGAAGAAAAAATAGTTGTGATTAACTTTACTAAAAACTGAGCATAGATGCTTATTTTTAATGACTTATTACCACAGAAATAAATAGAAGAAAATAAATATAGCAGAAAAGAAAAAAAAAACTATATAAAAAACTATATAAAAAACTAGTCATAAATGAGCATAGATGCGCTTATCGAGAAAATTCAACCTAAATACATAATAAATTTCTACTTACTTCAGAGAAATTCAGTATGAATTTAGGTTAAATTCCATGTATAAGGGCATCTATTTTCATTTTGAGAGGAGCTCAACATGGCAGAGAGGGAGGGGCTTATAAACCGGTTTGATTCCCCTTCGGTTGGCGAGGTGGGACTAAACTCTGGCCGTAACGAGGACCAACCCTTTAGTCCCGGTTGGTGGCATGAACCGGGACTAAAGGGGTGCCTTTGGTCCCGGTTCAAGCCGCCAACCGGGACCGATGGTTGTGGGCCAGGAGCGGGGGCCAATGGTCCCGGTTCGTCCCACCAACCGGGACCAATAGGTCCAGACGAACCGGGACCAATGGCCCACGTAGCCCGGCCGGCCCCTGGGGTTCACGAACCGGGTCCAGTGCCCCCATTGGTCCCGGTTCTGGATTGAACCGGGACTAATGGGCTGGCTGGGCCTGGACCATTGCCCTGTTTTCTACTAGTGCCACCCCGCATGTATGAGGGCCCGGTGCGACGCTCGGGTGGCATTGCTACCCCCCCAGGGCCCCCGTACCGCCTAACCCTGTAGTGTTTGACCACGGGATCTAGCCCTTTGACTTTGCACGGACGGGCTTTGAGCAGTGGACCTATCCACCCGGTTGTGTTAGATCAGCCCATAGGAACACTTTGGAGCAACATCCGGGCGGACCCACACAAAGAAGATCCCTCCGTGTAGACCCGACGCCGTCCGTTTCCCCCTCCAGGTGCCGGCGGCGGCGCCGTCCGTGAGGGGGGGCACACCCCGGAGACGCGTGCCGCCTCTTTGGACATGCCACCACACCACCCCGCATGTATGAGGGCCCCGTGCGACGCTCGGGTGGCATTGCTACCCCCCGAGGGCCCCCGTCCCGCCTAACCCTATAGCATTTGACCACGGGATCTAGCCCTTTGACTTTGTGTAGGATCGAAAGTATGTCTAGAGGGGGGGTGATTAGACTACTTGACCAAATAAAAATCTAGCCTTTTCCCAATTTTAGTTCTTGTCAGATTTAGCAACTTTGGACAAGTCAAGCAATCTTAACACAATTCAAGCAAGCATGCAAAGAGTATATGAGCGTGGAAAGTAAAGCATGCAACTTGCAAGAATGTAAAGGGAAGGGTTTGGAGGATTCAAACGCAATAGGAGACACGAATGTTTTTTTCGTGGTTCCGATAGGTGGTGCTATCGTACATCCACATTGATGGAGACTTCAACCCACGAAGGAGTATGATTCTGCTGAGTCCACGGAGGGCTCCACCCACGAAGGGTCCACGAAGAAGCAACCTTGTCTATCCCACCATGGCCGTCGCCCACGAAGGACTTGCCTCACTAGCGGTAGATCTTCACGAAGTAGGCGATCTCCTTGCCCTTACAAACTCCTTGGTTCAACTCCACATTCTTGTCGGAGGCTCCCAAGTGACACCTAGCCAATCTAGGAGACACCACTCTCCAAGAAGTAACAAATGGTGTGTTGATGATGAACTCCTTGCTCTTGTGCTTCAAATGATAGTCTCCCCAACACTCAACTCTCTCTCACAGGATATGGATTTGGTGGAAAGAAGATTTGAGTGGAAAGCAACTTGGGGAAGGCTAGAGATCAAGATTTATGTGGTTGGAATGAAATATCTCAACACAAAGTGTAGGTGGTTCTCCCTCAGATTTTATGTATTGGAAGTGTAGGCATGTTCTGATGGCTCTCTCCACGAATGAAGAGGAGGTGGAGGGGTATATATAGCCTCCACACAAAATCTAACTGTTACACACAACTTGCCAAACTCGGTGGGACCGAATTAACAAACTCGGTCGGACCGATTCAGCAAATCTAGTGACCATTAGGATTTTCGGTGGGACCGACATGCAACTCGGTAGGCCCGATATGGTTAGGGTTAGGGCATAACGTAATCTCGATGAGACCGATTACACAAACTCGGTGAGACCGATTTTGGTAATAAGCTAACCAGAGAGTTGGTAAGGTAAACTCAGTGGGACCGATTCGCTCTTTTGTGGCAGTGAGACTGATTTGCCTAGGGTTTGTGGCAGTGGCTATGACATCTGAACTCGGTGGCTCCGGATGGAAAGAATCGGTGGGGCCGAGTTTGACTTTTGGTTTAGGTCAAAGGTGGATGTGAGAAAGTAGTTGAGGGCTTTGGAGCATATCACTAAGCATTTTTTAGCAAGAACCTCATTAAGCAACACCTCATCCCTCCTTGATAGTATTGGCTTTTCCTATAGACTCAATGTGATCTTGGATCACTAAAATAGAAAATGTAGAGTCTTGAGCATTGAGCTTGAGCCAATCCTTTTGTCCTTAGCATTTTGAGAGGTCCACTTTTCTCATCCATGCCATGACAATCATTGAGCTTTCCTGAAATATTAATCTTGAAATAGCATTAGCTCAATGAGCCATATGTTGTTAGGAATTACCAAAACCACCTAGGGATAGTTGCACTTTCAATCTCCCCCTTTTTGGTAATTGATGACAACATATAGATCAAAGCTTCGACAAATGATAGTAAGAGTGAAAAACATTGTCGCTTTGAGAAGTATGTGAAAAGCAAGAGCTCCCCCCTAAGTTTGTGCATAGTTTAAGATTTGCTTTGGACTGCAAGTGCACAATGAGTTAGGATCATGGGCTACTCTTCCATGTCACATACATCTTGGTGGAGCGCTCAAAATGATAGTAATTAAATACATGCACTCATCACCAAGCAAAGTGAATGATCATATGAGAATATAAAAGGATAATGTCATCCAACAAGCGTTAAGGTAGCATATGATCAAACACATGATCATCCAAGTATCACACAAAAGCATAAAGTAACTCAACCAAGCAAATAACAAAGTTCAACCACCAAAGAGAGAACAAAAAGCAACACTCTCTCTCGAAGCCTATGATCTATACATTTTCTCCCCCTTTGGCAACAAGTTACCAAAAAGTTCATAAAAAATGCATAGTGCTAGATCGACTCTCATGCTTGGTCTTCAGGTGGTGGTGTAGATAAGACTCCAAGAATGAAGGCATCCGTTGATGTAGATGAAGCTAGTGGAGTGGGTGCTGGAGCTGGTGGCACTGAAGTTGTAGCTGGTGCAGATGTAGTTGCTCTGGTGTCTGTGACTGGCATTGCAGCAGACCTCTGTGCTCTGGGCACTCTAGCAAAAGCATCAGTGGTAGTCTTGCCCTTCTTCTCATGCACTTCATCCTGAAGTTGCTCAACAATCGATCAGATCTCAGTGACCTTCACATCTAAGTCACAGAACTTCTGCTCCATGATCCTCTCCAAGCTCTCCTGGTTTTGAGTTAGGGTGGCCAATCCCTTCTCAATCCTTAGAGTGGAGGCAATCAAGTAGCCAAGCTGATCTTTCTTGCTCTTCAGAAGATACTGAGATGCCTCATCCATGGTTGGCATCTTTGCAGCCTTTTCAGTCCTTGCCTTCTCTAGCTTTGCTTGTGCTTGCACAGAAGATGGTTCATCTTCATCCATGACCACAGTGTTGTCCTCAAAGTCTGGGTAGATGGGCATATGTTCCTTGTCCAAGAGATATGTGCCAGTACCCATCTTGGAGTTGATCAGCTCCTGGATCTGTGGGGCATACCCAGAACTTCTCTTCTGATCTGCAGCTGTTCTCTTAATGGTTTCCACAATTAGGCTCATGACTTTGAACTTACATGGGACATCAAATATGTGCAGCAAGTTGATGGAATGTCCTCTGATCATTCTGTGATCTCCTGATTTTGGCAATAGAGTGTGCACGAGGATCCATTGATTGTAGGCGGACTGACAAAGAAATGTTTCACTGAACCAAATTGGTGAGTCTCAAGATCTGCATCAGGAATCTCCTTGTACATGCTAGCCATGGAGTTGTGATCATTCTTCTTCTTGGCATAGACATCCAAGTCATCTTGTTGTTCTTCTGGGGCATTGATCAACTGAGCCCATTCCTCAACTGTTGACAGGTACCTAGTACCTTCAGACATCCAGACAATTCTTGCATCTGGTAGAAATGAGTTGTGGAGTAGAACTGCATAATAAGCTCATCATTCCACTTTGTGAGCTTCTGAGCCACAAACTTATCAACTCCACATGCCTTGAAACTGTCATATACACCAGGATAGTGTTCTTCATTTTCCTTGATGTACTCCCAGTCAACCCATCTCATGTCACACACTATGGGCTTCTTGTCAAGCAGAATTGTCTCATAGAAGTCCTGTTGTTCCTTGGTGTGAAATCTATAATCCACAGAAGTCCTTCTCCTGGTAGCATATGGATCAGACTCTCTCCATAATCTTAATCCCGAGTCCTTCCTGATCTTCATGTTCTCAGCTACTGGATGAGCATCATTGTGATATGGAATTTTGGGCTTCAACTTTCTCAAGACATGTGACTCATCATCTTCTTCTATAACAGCTTCAGGCACTGGGGCCTTGTTCTTCTCTGCAGCTGGACTATTTCTGGTACTCCTCTTGAGTGCAGTTTTGGGTTTTGGAGCAGCTGCCTTGGGAGCTTCTTTGGGCTTAGATGGAGCAGCCCCTGACCTTATAGCATCTCCCATGAGCCACGGGCTTTAGATCTTTGGTGCAGCAACCTCTTCCTCTTCCTCTTCCATCATTGAGGGCTTCCCAATTACTCTTACAGTGGTCTTATTGACCCTCTCTTTCCTCTTCTTGCCCTCTCCAGTTTCCTCAGCAGCAGATTTTGAGGCTTCAACAATTGATGCTCTGGCTTTGGACATAGGAACTCTCCTTGCTGCCATTTTTGTTTTCAGACCTGGCTTTAGTGGAGCTATTGTGCTAGCTTATTTCTTTAGCACTTTCTTCTTTGAGGTTGCCTCTTCCTCATCAGCCACATAGTCCTCATCCTCAGAATCTGAGGTTTTTTTTTCTTTCTGGTCCTGGTGGCTGCCTTAGGCAAGTTGCTTGGAGTGCTCCTGCTGCCTTCATCATAGCTGCTAGAGGGACTAGTGCCCTTACTCATTTGAGCTTGCTCCTCAGACTTGTTCTGACTGTCACTCTGATCTGACATGATGCAAACACTAAGAGCTGACTCTGTGAATAGATATAGTCTAGATAGAGTGGATGAGCATCACAAAGTACAGAGGTTTTTGCAAAAGAGTGAGCCAAAAACTTAGTTTTAGGTTTTCATAGAAAGCATTCCGGATCAACCGATTTGAAATCTCGGTGATACCGAAGCAGCTTTTGGAACCTAAACTGGTGAACTTGGTCAGACCGAGTCACAGTTCAGTGGCACCGAGACTGCTAGGGTTTCACAGAGACTTGAACTCGGTCACACCGATTTGCAATTCTCGGTCACACCGAGAATCACATGTGCAATGGCCTTAGCCAAATCGGTGGAACCGATTTCAACGACTCGGTTGGTCCGAGATGGTTTCGGCGGAAACCTAACCCTAAATTTTCAATCCACAACTAATCTACGGAGTGATTTCGTTGGATAGAGTGATCTCAATCGTGGCAAGATACATGGCAAAAACAATGTGCTAAGAATCGGAGTGGGATTAGCACAAAGATCAAGTACATACCCTAAGTTCGGTGATGGACCTACTACGATGGAGACGATTTCCGTTGGCGACGGCGGAGACCAGCGGCGGGAGGCAGCTGGCGATGAGGAGGACGATCTGGAGACCCAGAGAGGCAGAGCAGGCTGAGCGTGGGCGAAGAGGTTCGGAGAAAATTTTCAAATTTTGGCCCGGGTATATATATAGCCTGACCCTATCGGTGTGACCGAGTGGAACAACTCGGTGGCACCGAGATGCATCACTGCAAGCAGTTACTGCAACTCGGTGTGACTGAAAAGTTCAAATCGGTTGCACCGAGATTGAAAACCTAGATCGACTTAGTGATCTTGGTATGACCAAAATGGATGAATCGGTCAGACCAAAACACACAAAGAAGTTTTGGAAGTTTAAGTCTATGACGAAACGGGGACTCCGAGTGCTCCTCACACAGAGTGGTTCGAATCTGACTTGATCAAACTTTGTGATGTAGCATGAATAGAGTTTGAGACGAGAAAAGCATAGTGTTGGGGAACGTAGTAATTTCAAAAAAATTCCTACGCACACGCAAGATCATGGTGATTGTCGATGTCAAAACCGGCGGATCTCGGGTAGGGGGTCCCGAACTGTGCGTCTAGGTGGATGGTAACAGGAGACAAGGGACACAATGTTTTTACCCAGGTTCGGGCCCTCTCGATGGAGGTAAAACCCTACTCTGCTTGATTAATACTGATGATATGGGTAGTACAAGAGTAGATCTACCACGAGATCGAGAGGCTAAACCCTAGAAGCTAGCCTATGGTATGATTGTTGTTCGTCCTACGGACTAAAACCCTCCGGTTTATATAGACACCGGAGAGGGCTAGGGTTACACAGAGTCGGTTACAATGGGAGGAGATCTACATATCCGTATCGCCAAGCTTGCCTTCAATGCCAAGGAAAGTCCCATCCTGACACAGGACGAAGTCTTCAATCTTGTATCTTCATAGTCCAGGAGTCCGGCCGAAGGTTATAGTCCGGCTATCCGTACACCCCCTAATCCAGGACTCCCTCAAGAGTCTCCCTGAACCAGGCTTCAATGACGACGAGTCCGGCGCGCAGATTGTCTTCGGCATTGCAAGGCGGGTTCCTCCTACGAATACTTCATAGAAGATTTTGAACACAAGGATAGTGTCCCGCTCTGTAAAATAAGTTCCACATACCACCATAGAGAGAATAATATTTACACAAATCCAATCTGCTGACGTATTCCGCAGAATTACATCACACCCCGGCCAAGCCTTTATTCGAATCGCTTTCTTGTCCACCTCGGTAGCGTTTAGCGAGGCGGTTTCGTTGGCACGCGTCTTGTCGAGCAGTAGATCGTGTCCCCTTATTCCGGGATTCTCATTAATACGGCGTGGGTAACCCAATCGTGCCCGTTGGTATGTCTCCTCAATCGAAGGCGAGTCCCAAACGGTCACGGGGAGGGCTCTTGGTATTCAACCTCTTTATAAAGAGACCAAGGCTCGACTCCTTTCTTTCAATCTCAATCGAATCTGCCTCTCACCTTGAGTTCCAACACCCAAAGCTCCGGATTCAGGCGCTTCGGACCTTCGATGATGTCCGGTTCCGACCTTCAAGGCCGGTGGATGCCTTCCTCCGTTACGGAAGAAGACGTGCTAAAGCTAAGAGGTGCCAGGTATCTAACCGGCGAAATCTCGCATAGGCTGCTTGCTCAAGGGCAGGTTATTCCCACTCCCAAGCCTGGTGAGAGCATGGTGTTCGCGTCTCATTTCCTCGGGGGCTAGGCTTCCCGATGGACCCCTTCGTGAGGGGGCTCATGTTTTATTATGGGTTGGAATTTCACGACTTGGCTCCGGAGTCCATCCTCCACATCTCATCGTTCATTGTCGTGTGCGAAGCCTTCCTCCGTGACATTCCTCACTTGGATTGTGGCTTAAGACCTTAAAAGTAGAGCCAAAGATGATCGAGGGGCAGCACGCAGAGTGCGGAGGTGCTGTCATAAGCAAGAATGCTGACGCTCCATGGCCTGAGGGCTCTTTTCAAGAGGAGTTCAGCTTATGGCAACGAGAGTGGTTTTATATCACAGCTCCCAGGGGCACCAAGTGGGTGGCGCCACCTGCCTTTCGCTCGGGTCCCCCCCCCCACAACTAGCGTCATGGGTCAATAGAGGGTTTAATTGGGGGCCATCCAAGGACGTGCCCTTGTTGCAGGGCCGCATTCGAGATCTCCTAGAAAGAGACATCAATCTGGTCGTAGTGACGCAGGTCATGTTGATTCGCCGCACCTTGCCCTTCAAACGTCGCCCCCTCCGCCTGTGGGAGTTTAATCCGGAGGTACCACGGGCCCTCCAACATTTTATGGGCGCGACGCCCATGGAGATGTACAAATTGTTCTTCGGATCACAAGCAATGTGTCCGGACTCGACCGAAGACGCAGGTCTGAGCTGCAATCGCCCGGATACTCAAGTAAGTAGCCTGCATGCCGGACATGCTATCCGTATATTTATCATAAAATTGCCCTTAACAGAGCTGTCCCTTAAACAGGAGTGGATAGCGAAAGCAAAGCTAATCACGTGTCCGGCCCCCCTCCCTGAGACCACGCCGGATCCGTGTTAACCAGGATGCTGGAGGTTGCGCCTTTGAAAGAAGGCGAAGGGGGGAACAAGGAAGCTACCGCCTCCCCGAAGGAGGCTGTCAGAAAGGAGGAATCGAGAAGTCCTCTATCCAGGGGAAGAAGAGGACCGCCTCTGAAGACCCGGAGACCACGGTCTCAAAGCGGGGGAAGAAATCTTCGTCAGAGGGTCCTGCGCCGGGGGATGCCTCGGCCGCACTGTGCCCCCAAAGGGATCAGCCCTCCACCGAGCCGTAAGTAGAGAGGGGAGTTTTAAAATAAGAGACATCCCTATTCTATTTCTGAGGAAGATAACCGAAATTTTACCTTGTAGTTCGGATCTCAGCCCTTCTCAGCAGAGCTCATCTTCATGGGATCTTCGTCCGGAGATGATGGAGAGCGGAACGCCTCCCCCTGCCGTACCGCCTTGCGAGGCGGGCGACCTTGAGGTGTCGTCATGGAGGGTTTCTCCGAATCCGGCAGGGCCGGAAGGCAATCGTATGGCCCCCCAAGGTCCTCCGCGTCCGGCCTTCGGAAAAGGCCATCGGACGAGTCCGACACCGTCCGGTGCACGGTCGGAGGGGCTGAAGGATCTGCTCGGGCGAGCGTCTATCTCAGAAGAACACCGTGCGTTGATGGGTACGGTGATTGAAAGGATTTCATCCGCGGAGAGCGGGTTGTACGAGGCCGTCAAGAGTTTACTGACAGGTTTTGAGGTACGCGAAATGATGTACCTTTTGACAGTTCCGCATATATAAGATGCACCCTGTGTAGATAGTAGCCCCTGAGACTCGGTGCGTTGTAAAAAATTACGGCGCGCCGAGGATCATAACCCCAGGTATAATATGTCGCCCTTCGTATGTAGGTGGCGAAGTGTTCGGTGGCTAGCCGGACTGATGAATTTGCCGAGCTAAAGCGGCAACTTGACGTGGCAGATGCCGACATCGCGCTTTGTCAACAAGCGGCTTGACGAGGCACAAGGTATGTAATTTCTCCGAAGACACTGGTAAGAGGAGCTTGATGCCCGTATCTTACAACATGTGTGCTTGATGCAGATGGTGCCGCTGCCATGGAGAACCTTCGCGTAACTTGCCCAAGCCAAGGAGCAAGCCAGAAAGCGATGCGGCTGCCTTAAAGGCGGCTGAAGAGCTGAAAGCCGAACAGGCAGCTCACTGCCGAAGCAAGAAGGAAATGGCCGAGATGGCTGTGAAGTTGAAGAATGCTGCCGACCGCTGCAAGCTTTTTGAAAAAGAAGATCGGGCGGAACAGAAGGACCTGAAGAAGGCCACTACCGAGGCCAAGGATGCTTGCTCTGCGATGAGAGCTATGAAGGAGGAGCTACGTCAGGCCGGAGATATCGCGGCTGGAAAGCCCTTTATGCTACGGATGAAGTTCCGGGATCCTAAATATGCTCCGTTTGACCGGCTGTGGAGTGCGGCGGACACTTATCTGGACTTGGCGGCGAGTGCCGCGGACGCGGCTGAACACTTCCGAGATCAAAAGGATCACGAAGTGGAAAAGCTTTTTTGGTCGCAGTTCCACAATCCAGAGCGCCCACTTCCATTAACCGATCGTTTGGCCGCATGGGCGGAGCTGAATAGGTTATCCGGACTCGCCATGAAGTATGTCGTGAGTCATCTGTGGCCGGAAAGGCCCGAGCCGAAGAGTTATTTTAGCTTGGTGCAGCAGTTCCTTGGTGCGGTGCCGCATATCAATGCAATGAAAAGGTCAGCGTGCATAGAGGGTGCGCAGATGGCTCTTGCCCGTGTTAAGACATACTGGGCGGAGATGAAGGTCATCGCTGTTGCATCCCAAGATTCGGACGGGAGCCGAGTACCTGCCGAGCACTATTTTCAGGAAGTTCTGCAGGCGCTGCTTAATAGAGACGGTGCTTTCGAAGGATATTATGTTGAATAACATATATTATTGTAAAACAATGTTTCGGGGGAATATAAAAGCTTTTTATACTTGTGCCTTCAAGAATTAAGATACCTCCTGTGCGGCCGTTAATGTATATGTATATATAACCTGAAAGATGGCAGTCTTCGGTTTCATCCCCCACGCATATAATGCGGGGGTGTTCGCAAAAGGCGCATTTTCACACTTGATCCAACGTCTTGGTCCTATTAAGGAGGTGATAGCGCAACGAACTAGGTAACCAGACTACAATGCTTTATCACTTTCACTTAGCCATAGGAGTTTGACAGTGGGGCTACTATATAGCCCCTAGGGGCACCGCGCTCACCCGAATTCGAGGCGTGTGTACTGGCCGAAGCTTGACCCGCCGTTAATCTTGGAGGAATCCTAAAGATTCCGGCGGGTCATCAGTGGTTGACCGGTCTCACGCTATATCATGATCGGTTTTCGGCTTTCTCTACTGAGGTGCTCGCCTGGCCGAACCGGGGCACAATCGCAGTAGTTCTCTTGGTGCCGCCTTAGCCGATAGAGCGGAACGTAAGGCAGCAAAGCACAGGAGTCGGGCAAACCCAACATTTGGCCAAAGGCAAGATTCAGAGCTGATGCATATAAGGCCAAACTCGTGACGCCGAACACTCCCTAAGGTATCCGGTCTTTATGAAAACGGGCTGAACAACGCCCTTGGTAATAAGCCCCTGGTGTCCAGGTACACACAAAATTATGACGTGGCCACATGCCAAGACGCCAGCCTCCTCCTTGGTTATATCATGAACCGGGGGATGTGTATCAACAAGAGACAGTAAAAAAGGTTTACGCAGGGTCTTAATCTAAAAAGAATCCTTGGAACGGGTCCCTACTGCACGTCTGCGCCTGTGTCTCCGTTGTGCCGTATCCTGGACGGGTGTAGCATGGTGTTCATCTGTAAAAGAGAGAAACTTAGTTGAAAAAGATCGTGCGAAAATGTACGTTATATTAAATAAACAAAGTATAATTCAAAAATGAATAAAATTGAGCTTTATTGTCTCTTGTTGTACATGCGCGGAGCCCCTTGTACGGGGGTATGCGGCTAGTAAGCCCTTGTACGTTTATGCCGGACTCGTCTAGCCGTGTCCGGGGTCTGAACGACCTGCTTAGGTGCTTTGATTAATGAAGCAGGTTTAGTGTGTGGCTGTCAAGGCAGCCGCACAATCTTCCGCGCTCGAGGAGCACTCGATATTTCCCTTTAATGAGATGATGCCTCATGGACCGGCATTTTAAGTGTAAGAGATGCATAATGCGGTATTGTGTTAAAGCGGGCGAAAGCTTGGCGTCCCAAAGAGTGCTTGATAGCTACTTGTAAATGGGGCGATGTGGAAGGTTAGCTTTTCGCGGCGGAAGTTGTCGGGGGAGCCGAACATAACTTCTAGCAGGAGAGAGCCCGTACAATGGGCATATGGGCCTGGCGTTACCCCTTGAAAGGAAGTGTTGCTATGGCGAATTTTTGTTGGGTCTATCCCCATTTTGCGGATTGTGTCCTGATATAGCAGGTTTAGATCACTGCCGCCGTCCATTAGGACTTGTATAAAGTGGAGTCCGTCAATTATCGGATCTAATATCAAGGTAGTCCAGCCTGCATTCCGGATACCTCTAGAGTAATCCTGATGGTCGAAGGTGATTGGTTTTAACAACCAGTGGCGGGACTCCTCTGGGATAGGCCGTATGGCGCGTATCTCTATAGGCGCCCACTGCTTTTTCCCTTTTGTCACGCGTGAAGTGAGTTTACTGCTTTTGACTTCTTGTGGGAAATTCTTTTGTTTTCCGGTGCTCTACTTGTGGGGTTCGTCATCGTTCTCGCTTGGTGTGTCGAGCCCCTTGTGTTCGGCGTTGTGTTTGCCGGATTGCTTGAAGTCACAACAATCTCTGTGGGTATGGTTTGCAGGCTTCCCGGGAGTACTGTGGATTTGGCATATCTTGTCCAAGATTTTGTTTAGGTTAGATAGCTCGTCCCTGTTATCCTTGAGGGGCGGCTTTTTCTGATTCTGCCGAGAGCTTTTGAATCCGGCGTTGACTGCCGTGCTCTTCGGGTTGTTTCCCTTGGTCCGGCGCTGGTCCTTGCTGCGTCGCGGTTTCCCGTTTCCATCCCTAACTTCGGATGTACTTGGGTCGCTAGTACTGCATCTTGCCAACCAGCTATCCTCTCCTGCGCAAAAGCGGGTCATGAGGCTTGTTAATGCAGCCATTGTTCTTGGCTTTTCTTGGCCGAGGTGTCTGGCGAGCCATTCGTCTCGGACGCTGTGTTTGAAAGCTGCTAAGGCTTGGCGTCCTGGACGATCGACTATCTGGTTCTTTTAGTAAGGAATCTGTTCCAGAATTTCCGGGCTGACTCTCCGGGTTGTTGAGTTATGTGACTTAAATCGTCTGCATCCAGAGGTCGGACATAGGTCCCTTGAAAATTTGCCCGAAAAGCATCCTCGAGCTCTTCCCAACTTCCAATGGTGTTTTCGGGAAGGCTTTTAAGCCAATGCCGGGCTGGCCCTCTGAGCTTGAGGGGTAAGTATTTTATGGCGTGGAGGTCATCTCCTCTAGCCATGTGTATGTGGAGGATGTAATCCTCAATCCAGACTCCAGGGTCTGTTGTTCCGTCGTATGCCTCTATGTTTACGGGCTTGCATCCCGCTGAAAATTCATGATCCAGCACCTCATCGGTGAAACATAGGGGGTGTGCAGCACCCCTATATTTGGGTGTACCATGATGTTCAGATACTTGATGCGTTGCATTGCTTACTAGAGCTTGCTTTCTTGGCCCGTAGATAGATCTGGCTGGGCCATCTTTTTGATGCGAATCCTTGTGCGGATCGCGTGCTGGCTTGTGTGCGGCGCCCTTTGCTGCTCTATGTTGGCCATGGGGTTGTTCACCCGACCGGGTGGTTTCCTTATTTTTTGGTTGCGGGGGCTCTAAGGCCTCCTCATCAAATTCCATCAGTAATTTTCGCTTCGGATAGCTCTTTGTGTGGCGACTTTAGCCGTATTTTTCTGCGGTGTTGAGTACTTTGCTCCATCTAATTCTGAGTGCAGCTTCCGCTGTTTTGAGCTTCCGCTTCTGCTTTTTCAGGCTACGCGCAGTGGCGACGAGCCTTTTGTGGAGGTTCTTCCGCCCAAAGAACTTGTTCGGGCGTGAGGTTGTTCGGACTGTTATTTTCGCCGGGACGGGTTGTTCGGTTTGTTCATCCAAGTTGCCCTGTTCGGACGGTTGCTTTCGATGGCATGTTAAATGCGTCCGGGTTCGCCACTTTCTGTGGCTGGGTCTGTATGGCTGATGTCTCTGTCGAGGTGGGGTTTGGAGCGGCGCTTACACCGCCGCTTTGACTGCATTTCGAGGGAACGATCCCTCGTTGCGTCCCTTTGTTCCTCGTTGTCGTTTCTTTTGGGTGTGTCCACCATGTATACATCGTGAGATGAGGTGGTTGTCCAGTGCCCTATAGGCGCTGGTTCCTGTTCGTCTCCTACATCGTCGTCCATACCGTCGATGTCTTCAGAGTCAAAGTCGAGCATGTCGGTTAAATCATCGACAGTGGCTACGAAGTGGGTGGTGGGTGGGCTCTGAATTTCTTCGTCATCCGTATCCCAACCTTGCTGACCATAGTCCGGCCAGAGCTCTCCTGATAAAGAGAGAGACTTTAGTGAATTCAGAATGTCGCTGAAGGGCGAGTGCTAAAAGATGTCCGGGGCGGCGAACTCCATGATTGGCGCCCAATCGGATTCGATCGGTGGGGGCGTGGAAGGTTCGGAGTCCGGAGAGGAGTCCGGCACCTTGGAGTCACGAGCTTCGCGGAGGACAAAGCTGGTGTTCGGCTCGATCGCCGTGGAGATTGCAGCCCTCGAGGCGGTGTCCAGCCACCCATCCTTGATTGGCGCAGTCGGCTCCGAGCTAAGGGTCGGAGCGGACACTGGTGCGGCCTCCAGGGCACTGTTCGGTGGCAGAGCTAGATCATGCCCATCGTGATGCGGCGACGCGCTTGGCTGTGGCTCGAACCCGTCCCAAGATCAAGTCTCCGCGGACGTCACCGTGTAGTTCAAACTTCCAAATCTGACCTGATGGCTGGGGCATAGCTTCGATCTGCTCCAGATGGCTGCTTAATTGGCCCGCAGTGCAAAGCCGCCGAATACGAAGATCTGTCCGGGGAGAAAAGTCTCACCCTGGACCGCATCGTTGTTGATGATCGGAGGAGCCATCAGGCCTAAAGATGACGACACAGAGGAACTCTCAATGAAAGCACCAATGTCGGTGTCAAAACTGGCGGATCTCGGGTAGGGGGTCCCGAACTGTGCGTCTAGGCGGATGGTAACAGGAGACAAGGGACACAATGTTTTTACCCAGGTTCGGGCTCTCTCGATGGAGGTAAAACCCTACTCCCCGCTTGATTAATATTGATGATATGGGTAGTACAAGAGTAGATCTACCACGAGATCGAGAGAGGCTAAACCCTAGAAGCTAGCCTATGGTATGATTGTTGTTCGCCCCACGGACTAAAACCCTCCGGTTTATATAGACACCGGAGAGGGCTAGGGTTACACAGAGTCGGTTACAATGGGAGGAGATCTACATATCCGTATCGCCAAGCTTGCCTTCCACGCCAAGGAAAGTCCCATCCGGACGCACGACGAAGTCTTCAATCTTGTATCTTCATAGTCCAGGAGTCCGACCGAAGGTTATAGTCCGGCTATCCGGACACCCCCTAATCCAGGACTCCCTCAGTGATGCATAGCAACGAGAGGGGAGAGTGTGTCCACGTACCCTCGTAGACCGAAAGCGGAAGCGTTATCAACGTGGTTGATGTAGTCGTACGTCTTCACGGCTCGACCGATCAAGCACCGAAACTACGACACCTACGAGTTCTAGCACACGTTCTGCTCGATGACGATCCCCGGACTCCGATCCAGCAAAGTGTCGGGAAAGAGTTCCGTCAGCACGACGGCGTGGTGACGGTGATGATGTTCTACCAATGCAGGGCTTCGCCTAAGCACCGCTACGATATGACCGAGGTGGAATATGGTGGAGGGGGGCACCGCACACGGCTAAGGAACGATCACGAAGATCAACTTGTGTGTCATGGGGTGCCCCCTGCCCCCGTATATAAAGGAGGGAGGGGGCAGGTGCGGCCGGCCCTAGGGGGTGCGCCTGGAGGAGCCCTACTCCCACCGGGAGTAGGACCCCCCCTCTTGCCTTGTTGGAGAAGGAAGGGGGAAGGGGAAAGAGGAAATGGGGGCGCCGCCCCCCCCTCCTTGTCCTATTCGGACTAGGGGGGGAGGGGGCGCGCGGCCTGCCCTAGCCGGCCCTCCTCTTCTCCCTTAGGGCCCATGTAGGCCCATTAACCCCCGGGGGGGTTCTTAGTTACATTGCTTGCAAGGCTTATAGTGATGTGCATTACCGAGAGGGCCCAGAGATACCTCTCCAACAATCGGAGTGACAAATCCTAATCTCGAAATACGTCAACTCAACAAGTACCTTCGGAGACACCTGTAGTACACCTTTATAATCACCCAGTTACGTTGTGACGTTTGGTAGCACACAAAGTGTTCCTCCGTAAGCGGGAGTTACATAATCTCATAGTCATAGGAACATGTATAAGTCATGAAGAAAGCAATAGCAACATACTAAACGATCAAGTGCTAAGCTAACGGAATGGGTCAAGTCAATCACATCATTCTCCTAATGATGTGATCCCATTAATCAAATGACAACTCATGTCTATGGTTAGGAAACATAACCATCTTTGATCAACGAGCTAGTCTAGTAGAGGCATACTAGTGACACTTTGTTTGTATATATATTCACACATGTATTATGTTTCCGGTTAATACAATTCTAGCATGAATAATAAACATTTATCATGAAATAAGGAAATAAATAATAACTTTATTATTGCCTCTAGGGCATATTTCCTTCAGTCTCCCACTTGCACTAGAGTCAATAATCTAGTTCACATCGCCATGTGATTTAACACCAATAATTCACATCACCATGTGATTAGCACCCATAGTTGACATCGTCATGTGACCAACACCCAAAGGGTTTACTAGAGTCAATAATCTAGTTCACATCGCTATGTGATTAACACCCAAAGAGTACTAAGGTGTGATCATGTTTTGCTTGTGAGATAATTTTAGTCAACGGGTCTGTCACATTCAGATCGGTAAGTATTTTGCAAATTTCTATGTCTATAATGCTCTGCATGGAGCTACTCTAGCTAATTGCTCCCACTTTCAATATGTATCTAGACCGAGACTTAGAGTCATCTAGATTAGTGTCAAAATTTGCATCGACGTAACCCTTTACGACGAACCTTTTGTCACTTCCATAATCGAGAAACATATCCTTATTCCACTAAGGATAATTTTGACCGCTGTCCATTGATCTACTCCTAGATCACCATTGCACTCCCTTGCCAAACTTAGTGGTAGGTATGCAATAGATCTGGTACACATCATGGCATACTTTATAGAACCTATGGCTGAGGCATAGGGAATGACTTTCATTCTCTTTCTATCTTCTGCCGTGGTCGGGCTTTGAGTCTTACTCAATTTCACACCTTGTACAAGAAACTCTTTCTTTGACTGTTCCATTTTGAACTACTTCAAAATCTTGTCAAGGTATGTACTCATTGAAAAAACTTATCAAGCGTCTTGATCTATCTCTATAGATCTTGATGCTCAATATGTAAGCAGCTTCACCGAGGTCTTTCTTTGAAAAACTCCTTTCAAACACTCCTTTATGCTTTGCGGAATAATTCTACATTATTTCCGATCAACAATATGTCATTCACATATACTTATCACAAATGTTGTAGTGCTCCCACTCACTTTCTTGTAAATACATGCTTCACCGCAAGTCTGTATAAAACTATATGTTTTGATCAACTCATCAAAGCATATATTCCAACTCCAAGATGCTTGCACCAGTCCATAGATGGATCGCTGGAGCTTGCACATTTTGTTATCACCTTTAGGATTGACAAAACTTTCTAGTTGCATTATATACAACTCTTCTTTAATAAATCCATTAAGGAATGTAGTTTTGTTTATACATTTGCCAGATTTCATAAAATGCGACAATTGCTAACATGATTCAGACAGACTTAAGCATAGATACGAGTGAGAAACTCTCATCGTAGTCAACACCTTGAACTTGTCGAAAACCTTTTGCGACAATTCTAGCTTTGTAGATAGTAACACTACTATCAGCGTCCGTCTCCCTCTTGAAGATCCATTTAATCTCAATGGCTCGCCGATCATTTGGGAAAGTCAATAAAAGTCCATACTTTGTTCTCATACATGGATCCCATCTCAGATTTGATGGCCTCAAACCATTTCGCGGAATCTGGGTTTATCATCGCTTCCTCATAGTTCGTAGGTTCGCCATGGTCAAGTAACATGACTTCAAGAATAGGATTACCGTACCACTCTGGTGCGGATCTTACTCTGGTAGACCTACGAGGTTCGGTAGTAACTTGATCTGAAGTTTCATGATCGGTATCATTAGCTTCCTCATCGATTGGTGTAGTTGTCACAGAACCGGTTCTTGTGATGAACTACTTTCCAATAAGGGAGCAGGTACAATTACCTCATCAAGTTCTACTTTCCTCCCACTCACTTCTTTCGAGAGAAACTCCTTCTCTAGAAAGGATCCGAACTTAGCAACAAAAATCTTGCCCTCAGATCTGTGATAGAAGGTGTACCCAATAGTATCTTTTGGGTATCCTATGAAGACACATTTCTCCGATTTGGGTTCGAGCTTATCTGGTTGAAGTTTCTTCACATAAGCATCGCAGACCCAAACTTTAAGAAACAACAACTTTGGTTTCTTGCCAAACCACAGTTCATAAGGCGTCGTCTCAATGAATTTTGATGGTGCCCTATTTAACGTGAATGCGGCCATCTCTAAAGCATAACCCCAAAACGATATTGGTAAATCGGTAAGAGACATCATTGATCGCACCATATCAAATAAAGTGCGGTTACGACGTTCGGACACACCATAACGTTGTGGTGTTCTAGGTGGCGTGAGCTGTGAAACTATTCCACATTATTTTAATTGAAGACCAAACTCGTAACTCAAATATTCATCTCCACGATCAGATCACATAAACTTTATTTTCTTGTTACGATGATTTTCCACTTCACTCTGAAATTCTTTAAACCTTTCAACTATTTCAGACTTATGTTTCATCAAGTAGATATACCCATATCTGCTCAAATCATCTATGAAGGTCAGAAAATAACGATACCCGCCACGAGCCTTAATACTCATTGGTCTGCATACATCAGTATGTATTATTTCCAACAAGTTTGTTGCTCGTTCTATTGTTTCGAAGAACAGAGTTTTAGTCATCTTGCCCAAAAGGCACGGTTCGCAAGCATCAAATGATTCATAACCAAGTGATTCCGAAAATCCATCTTTATGGAGTTTCTTCATGCGCTTTACACCGATATGACCCAAACGGCGAAGCCACAAATAAATTGCACTATCATTATTAACTTTGCATCTTTTGGCATCAACATTATGAATATGTGTATCACTATGATCAAGATTCAATAAACCATCACCATTGGGTGTATGACCATAGAAGGTTTTATTCATGTAAACAGAATAACAATTTATTCTCTATCTTAGATGAATAATCGTATCGCAATAAACATGATCTTATCATATTTATGCTCAACGCAAACACCAAATAACATTTATTTAGGTTTAACACTAATCTCGAAAATATAGGGAGTGTGTGATGACGATCATATCAATCTTGGAACTACTTCCAACACTCATCGTCACTTCCCCTTTAACTAGTCTCTGTTTATTCTGTAACTCCTGTTTCGAGTTACTATTCTTAGCAACCGAACAAGTATCAAATACTCAGGGGCTACTATAAACACTAGTAAGGCACACATCAATAACCTGTATATCAAATATACCCTTGTTCGCTTTGCCATCCTTCTTATCCACCAAATATTCAGGGTATTTCCGCTTCCAGTGACCATTTCCTTTGCGATTATAAGCACTCAGTTTCGGGCTTTGGTCCATCTTTGGGCTTCTTCGCGGGAGTGACAACTTGCTTGTCATTCTACTTGAAGTTCCCTTTCTTTCCCTTTTCCCTTTTCTTGAAACTAGTGTTCTTGTCAATCATCAACACTTGATGCTCTTTCTTGATCCTTCGTCTATTTCAACATCACGAAGATCTCGAGAATCGTTTTCGTCATCCCTTGCATACTATAGTTCATCACGAAGTTCTAGCAATTTGGTGATGGTGACTAGAGAACTCTGTCAATCACTATCTTATCTGGAAGATTAACTCCCACTTGATTCAAGTGATTGTAGTACCCAAACAACCTGAGCACATGCTCACTGCTTGAGCTACTCTCCTCCATCTTTTAGCTATAGAACTTGTTGGAGACTTCATATCTCTCAACTCGGGTATTTGCTTGAAATATTAACTTCAACTTCCTGGAACATCTCATATGGTCCATGACGTTCAAAACGTCTTTGAAGTACCGATTCTAAGCCGTTAAGCATGGTGCACTAAACTATCAAGTAGTCATCATATTGAGCTAGCCAAACGTTCATAACGTCTGCATCTGCTCCTGCAATAGGTGTGTCACCTAGCGGTGCATTAAGGACATAATTCTTCTGTGTAGCAATGAGGATAAACCTCATATCACGGATCCAATCCGCATCATTGCTACTAACTTCTTTCAACACAATTTTCTCTAGGAACATATCAAAATAAACATATGAAAGCAACAACGCGAGCTATTGATCTACAACATAATTTGCAAAATACTACCAGGACTAAGTTCATGATAAATAAGTTCAATTAACCATATTACTTAAGAACTCCCACTTAGACAGACATCTCTTTAGTCATCTAAGTGATCACGTGATCCAAATCAACTAAACCATGTCCGATCATCACGTGAGATGTAGTAGTTTTCAATGGTGAACATCACTATGTTGATCATATTTACTATATGATTCACGCTCGACCTTTCGGTCTTAGTGTTCTGAGGCCATATACGCATATGCTAGGCTCGTCAATTTTAACTTTGAGTATTCTGCGTGTGCAAAACTGGCTTGCACCCGTTGTAGATGGACGTAGAGCTTATCACACCCGATCATCACGTGGTGTCTGGGCACGACGAACTTTGGCAACGGTGCATACTCAGGGAGAACACTTTTATCTTGAAATTTAGTGAGAGATCATCTTATAATGATACCGTCAAACAAAGCAAGATAAGATGCATAAAAGATAAACATCACATGCAATCAATATAAGTGATATGATATGGCCATCATCATCTTGTGCTTGTGATCTCCATCTCCGAAGCACCATCGTGATCACCATCATCACCGGCGCGACACCTTGATCTCCATAGTAGCATCGTTGTCGTTTACGCCATCTATTGCTTCTACGACTATCGCTACCGCTTAGTGATAAAGTAAAACAATTACAGGGTGTTTGCATTTCATACAATAAAGCGACAACCATATGGCTTCGCCGATTGCCGATAACTTCGCCATAAAACATGATCATCTCATACAATAAAATATAGCATCACGTCTTGACCATATCACATCACAACATGCCCTGCAAAAACAAGTTAGACGTACTCTACTTTGTTGTTGCAAATTTTACGTGGCTGCTACGGGCTGAGCAAGAACCGTTCTTACCTACGCATCAAAAACCGAGCGATAGTTTGTCAAGTTGGTGCTGTTTTAACCTTCGCAAGGACCGGGCGTAGCCATACTCGGTTCAACTAAAGTTGGAGAAACCGACACCGCCAGCCACCTATGTGCAAAGCACGTCGGTAGAACCAATCTCGCCAGAAGCGTCTGGCGTAATGTCGGTCCGGGCCGCTTCATCCAACAATACCGCCAAACCAAAGTATGACATGCTGGTAAGCAGTATGCCTTATATTGCCCACAACTCACTTGTGTTCTACTCGTGCATATGACATCTACGCATGAAACCTGGCTCTAATACCACTGTTGGGGAACGTAGTAATTTCAAAAAAATTCCTACGCACACGCAAGATCATGGTGATGCATAGCAACGAGAAGGGAGAGTGTGTCCATGTACCCTCGTAGACCGAAAGCGGAAGCGTTATATCAACGCGGTTGATATAGTCGTACGTCTTCACGGCCCGACCGATCAAGCACCGAAACTACGGCACCTCTGAGTTCTAGCACACGTTCAGCTCGATGATGATCCCCGGACTCTGATCCAGCAAAGTGTCGGGGAAGAGTTCCGTCAGCATGACGGCATGGTGAAGGTGATGATGTTCTACCGACGCAGGGCTTCGCCTAAGCACCGGTACGATATGACCGAGGTGGAATATGGTGGAGGGGGGCACCGCACACGGCTAAGGAACGATCACGAAGATCAACTTGTGTATCATGGGGTGCCCCCTGCCCCCGTATATAAAGGAGGGAGGGGGGAGGTGTGGCCGGCTCCTAGGGGTGCGCCTGGAGGAGTCCTACTCCCACTGGGAGTAGGACTCCCCCCTCTTGCCTTGTTGGAGAAGGAAGGGGGAAGGGGAAAGAGGAAAGGGGGGTGCCGCCCCCCTTCCTTGTCCTATTCGGACTAGGGGGGGAGGGGGCGCGCGGCCTGCCCTGGCCGACCCTCCTCTTCTCCCTTAGGGCCCATGTAGGCCCATTAACCCCCGGGAGGGTTCCAGAACCCCCGGTACCCTCAAAGTAAAACTCCGATTTTACCCGGAACGATTGCGATATCCAAATATAGGCTTCCAATATATCAATATTTATGTCTCGACCATTCCGAGACTCCTCGTCATGTCCGTGATCACATCCGGGACTCCGAACAACCTTCGGTACATCAAAAACTATAAACTCATAATATAACTGTTATCGTAACGTTAAGCATGCGGACCCTACGGGTTCGAGAACAATGTAGACATGACCTAGAACTGTTTCTGGTCAATAACCAATAGCAGAACCTGGATGCTCATATTGGCTCCTACATATTCTACGAAGATCTTTATCGGTCAAACCGCATAACAACATACGTTGTTCCCTTTGTCATCGGTATGTTACTTGCCCGAGATTCGATCGTCGGTATCTCAATACCTAGTTCAATCTCGTTACCGGCAAGTCTCTTTACTTGCTACGTAATGCATCATTCCGTAACTAACTCATTAGTTACATTGCTTGCAAGGCTTATAGTGATGTGCATTACCGAGAGGGCCGAAGATACCTCTCCGACAATCGGAGTGACAAATCCTAATCTCGAAATACGTCAACTCAACAAGTACCTTCGGAGACACCTGTAGTACACCTTTATAATCACCCAGTTACGTTGTGATGTTTGGTAGCACACAAAGTGTTCCTCCGGTAAGCGGGAGTTACATAATCTCATAGTCATAGGAACATGTATAAGTCATGAAGAAAGCAATAGCAACATACTAAGCGATCAAGTGATAAGCTAACGGAATGGGTCAAGTCAATCACATCATTCTCCTAATGATGTGATCCCGTTAATCAAATGACAACTCATGTCTATGGTTAGGAAACATAACCATCTTTGATCAACGAGCTAGTCTAGTAGAGGCATACTAGTGACACTCTGTTTGTCTATATATTCACACATGTATTATGTTTCCGGTTAATACAATTCTAGCATGAATAATAAACATTTATCATGAAATAAGGAAATAAATAATAACTTTATTATTGCCTCTAGGGCATATTTCGTTCACATAGATAGCTAGAGAAGGTTCTTAGGCATTCTTGTCCATCCACTTGGCAAAATAAAAGGAACCAAACAATCAAAACAACAAGTGGATGTCCTCGAATGAGTAAATTAGGCAACCAACATGCTCACACAATAAAATGAAAAAAATATGTGGCGAAGCATGCACAACCAATTCTAGCATCTATCAAGCAAATGGCGATGACTAGGTCATCTATATATTAGTATATTGACTTAGGAGTCAAATGAGAACATTTGATCATAGGTCATACTCATCGTTTAAGCACATGTGGGGTTACCACTTTTACATAAAGCGTTGTTGTGTTCACACCATTAGAGTTGCTTTAGCTCAATTCTTGGAGTAAAGCTCCCCCTAGATGTGAGTTCCCCCCTAAGAGGGATGAACTAACCTTGGGGTTTTGTTGATGATGACTTCATGTAGGTGTTGAAGATGTGGATGCTCAATGTTGATGTATATCATTTGGAGCAATCCCTTGGAGTGAGTTGCACTTTCAATACCTACACGGTTAGTCCCGTAAGGAACAAACAAGGATATCCATAGACGTAGAGTGATGCACACACAAGATGATGTCTATGAAAGCATTAGGTTACCTTGTCCCTTGTCTTACCAACAGCAGGGTTTGTGACTCCTTGAACTAGTGCAAGATGTGGAAGTTGATTGCACTTGTCCTTGCCAAAATGATAAGAGTGAAGTATGTTGGCGGAGTCACCCTCAAGAACTCTCTAGTTCTTCTTCTTCGGGATCCACACCATCTTGATGGGAATCCTTGGGGTTGTAGTCGTACTTGATGAAGTAGAGCTTGATGTAGTCTTGGGAACCCACTTGACCAAGGCCTTAGGTGCTTCTTCAAATGCATCAATCTCCTCTTGAAGCTTATCCTTGCCTTTTTGCTTGTGGTCTTATGGTGGAAGATCATCTTGAGCTTGTGTCCCTTTGAAAGAAGTAGGATCATACTTCTCTTGTTGAGGAACAAACTTTCTCTTGGGGTATTGATCTTCTTCCCACTCAACTCCATTGGCATTGAACTTTCGTTCAAAACCAACACCTTGGTTCTTCGGTGCCTTCCTTGCTTGCATACAATTTCCCAATTGCCTACTCCCGGCAAGGCTCTTGTAAACACCTTTCTCTATAATTCCCTTCAATAAGCTATTTTCTTGCTCAAGTGTAACTTGGCTAAGAGAATCATTAGTGGAATCAAGAGAACTACTAGAAGCAACGTCATTGGATTTAGCATGATTATTATTACTACTAGAGGAAGAATCTTTCTTGTTCTTGTTACTAGACTTGACTTGAGGCATGTAAGTGGATAAGAGTAAATGCTTGGCAATGTAATAAGAACTTTTCTTGCGAAGATCATCATTGATTGCCTTTAAGAACTCATGCTCTTGCTCAAGGTTGAGCTTTTCAAAGCGTAATTTCTCATGAGTCCTTAAAAGTTCTCGATGATCTCCTAAGATAGTTTCATGAGCTAACTTAAGAGTGTTTAGTTCTTTAGTTAGAGACTCAATCTTCTCCTTATCATTGTCATTCGTTTCATCTTGATTAGCATAATTAATTGATGTTTCATCATAGTATTCATCACTAGAGTTATCAACAAGTAAATGATCATCACCTAACAAGTCATCTTCATCACTATTGGAATCAACATACTCGGGGTGTGATACCTTTGGGCCTTTAGCCATGAAGCATCCTCCAATTCCTTCATTTGGTGAATCAAATATGTCGTAGGAGTTGGTTGACACAAGTGCTAGACCGGCAACACCTTCATCTTGAGTATATTCGGAGTCGGAGTGATAACTTCTTTCGGAGTGATTGTCGGAGTCGGAGCCGGATACCCATTCACCAACATGAGTTTGATGTCCGTTTTGTATAGCTCCTTGATGATTTGTCCTTCCTTTCCGAATCCTTGCTTCTTCGAGAGGGTCTTCGTTCATAACGATCATCTCTACTCCTTCTCTCTCGTGATGGTGATTCTTCTCTTCTACTTCTTCTTCTTGGAGAATCTTCTCTTCTTTTGTAGGGAGCCGTGCACTCTTTTGAGTAGTGTCCGGGTCTTCCACAATTGTAGCAATTTCGCTCTCGACTAGAAGATCTTTTGTCATTGTAGGACCTTGACTTGGAACTTCTCTCTTTGCTTCTACTCTTGTAGAACTTGTTGAAGTTCTTCACCATTAGGCTCAATTCTTCATTGAAGGTTTGTTTCTAACTTGATGATGTGGGAGCTTCACATGAGGCTTTGTAAGCACCACTTGACTTGTTATGGAGCTCCTCCTTATCCTTGAGTGACATCTCATGAGCAACAATTCTTCCAATGACTTCCGTTGGCTTGAGATCTTTGTAATTTGGCATCATTTGGATCAATGTGCACACGATATCATATTTTCCATCCAAGGCTCTTCGGATCTTCTTGATGATGAATCTGTCGGTCATCTCTTCACTCCCTAAGCCGACAATCTCATTTGTGATGAGAGCAAGCCTAGAGTACATTTCAGCGACACCTTCACCATCCTTCATTTTGAACTTGTCAAGCTGACTTTGAAGCACATCCAACTTGGATTCCTTGATGGAGTTGGTACCTTCATGCATATCAATCAAAGTATCCCAAATTTCCTTTGCATTCTCAAGACGGCTGATTTTGTTGAATTCTTTGGGGCACAATCCGTTGAAGAAGATATCACAAGCTTGAGCATTGTATTGCAACATCTTCAACTCTTCCGCGTAGCTTCACGGTTTGGTTATCTCCCATCAAAGAATTCACCTTGCAAGCCAATACACACAATAGCCCAAACGGCGGGGTTATGTCCAAGAATATGCATTTTCATCTTATGCTTCCAACTAGCAAAATTAGTACCATCAAAGTAAGGACCTCTCACGGTTGGTAATTTCCCCGCTAGACGCCATACTCTCCTAGGTTGTGAAACCAAGGCTATGACCACCAAAAGCTATGGAAATCAAAGCAAATGGAGACCAAAGCTCTGATACCACTTGTAGGATCAAAAGTATGTCTAGAGGGGGGTGATTAGACTACTTGACCAAATAAAAATCTAGCCTTTTCCCAATTTTAGTTCTTGGCAGATTCTAGCAACTTTGGACAAGTCAAGCAATCTTAACACAATTCAAGCAAGCATGCAAAGAGTATATGAGCAGCGGAAAGTAAAGCATGCAACTTGCAAGAATGTAAAGGGAAGGGTTTGGAGGATTCAAACGCAATAGGAGACACGAATGTTTTTGTCGTGGTTCCGATAGGTGGTGCTATCGTACATCCACGTTGATGGAGATTTCAACCCACGAAGGGTAACAGCTGCATGAGTCCACGGAGTGCTCCACTCACGAAGGGTCCACGAAGAAGCAACCTTGTCTATCCCACCATGGCCGTCATCCATGAGGGACTTGCCTCACTAGTGGTAGATCTTCACGAAGTAGGCGATCTCCTTGCCCTTACAAACTCCTTGGTTCAACTCCACATTCTTGTCGGAGGCTCCCAAGTGACACCTAGCCAATCTAGGAGACACCACTCTCCAAGAAGTAACAAATGGTGTGTTGATGATGAACTCCTTGCTCTTGTGCTTCAAATGATAGTCTCCCCAACACTCAACTCTCTCTCACAGGATATGGATTTGGTGGAAAGAAGATTTGAGTGGAAAGAAACTTGGGGAAGGCTAGAGATCAAGATTTATGTGGTTGGAATGGAATATCTTGACCTCAACACAAGTGTAGGTGGTTCTCTCTCAGAACATATGTATTGGAAGTGTAGGCATGTTCTGATGGCTCTCTCCACGAATGAAGAGGAGCTGGAGGGGTATATATAGCCTCCACACAAAATCTAACTGTTACACACAACTTGCCAAACTCGGTGGGACCGAATTAACAAACTCGGTCAGACCGATTCAGCAAATCCAGTGACCATTAGAATTTTCGGTGGGATCGACATGCAACTCGGTAGGACCGATATGGTTAGGGTTAGGGCATAACGTAATCTCGATGAGACCGATTACACAAACTCGGTGAGACCGATTTTGGTAATAAGCTAACCAGAGAGTTGGTCAGGTAAACTCAGTGGGACCGATTCGCTCTTTTCGGTGAGACCGAAATGTTACGAAAGGGAAACAGAGAGTTTACATTGCAATCTCAGTGGGACCGATCGCTCATCTCGGTGTGACCGAAACGTTACGAAGGGAAACAGAGATATTACAATCCCATCTCGGTGAGACCGAGATCCCTATCGGTGAGACTGATTTGCCTAGGGTTTGTGGCAGTGGCTATGACATCTGAACTCGGTGGCTCCGGATTGAAAGAATCGGTGGGGCCGAGTTTGACTTTTGGTTTAGGTCAAAGGTGGATGTGAGAAAGTAGTTGAGGGCTTTGGAGCATATCACTAAGCATTTTGATCAAGAACCTCATTAAGCAACACCTCATCCCTCCTTGATAGTATTGGCTTTTCCTATAGACTCAATGTGATCTTTGATCACTAAAATAGAAAATGTAGAGTCTTGAGCATTGAGCTTGAGCCAATCCTTTTGTCCTTAGCATTTTGAGGGGTCCACTTTTGTCATCCATGCCATGCCAATCATTGAGCTTTCCTGAAATATTAATCTTGAAATAGCATTAGCTCAATGAGCTATATGTTGTTAGGAATTACCAAAACCACCTAGGGATAGTTGCACTTTCACTTTGCACGGACGGGCTTTGAGCAGTAGACCTATCCACCCGGTTGTGTTAGGTCAGCCCATAGGAACACTTTGGAGCAACATTCGGGCCAGACCCACAGCAAGATCCCCTCCGTGTAGACCCGACACGTCCGTTTCCCCCCTCCAGGTGCCAGTGGCGCCGCCGTCCGTGAGGGAGGCACACCCAGGAGACGCGTGCCTGGCGTTTGCACCCGCCACAACACTTCCAGACTTGTGAGAGGCCGCCTACGCAAGATTTGGCGGCATGCTAGCCCCCGGAGGCCGCAGGCCATAGTCGTAGACACGCGAAGAGCAATCCGCGTAGAGGGAATTGTTCAGATACTTCTCCATCACGAACAATTATGAAAAATTACCATCAGTCCTACAACACATGTGCCCACGTCGTGTAAAAAACTAATGATTTTATCGTGCTCCGAGTATTTAATAATATTCACGCCGCATCGTTACCGCAGAACGTCTACTACCGTGTCATCGCCGTCATTGAGGGGGGCACACCCCGGAGACGCGTGCCGCCTCTTCGGACATGCCACCACACCACCCTGCATGTATGAGGGCCCGGTGCGACGCTCGGGTGGCATTGCTACCCCCCAGGGCCCCCGTCCCGCCTAACCCTGTAGCGTTTGACCACGGGATCTAGCCCTTTGACTTTGCACGGATGGGCTTTGAGCAGTGGACCTATCCACCCGGTTGTGTTCGATCAACCCATAGGAAGACTTTGGAGCAACATCCGGGCCAGACCCACGGCAAGATCCCCTCCGTGTAGACCCGACGCGTCCGTTTCCCCCTCCAGGAGACGCTCCGGGGTGTGCCCCCCCACGGGCGTCGCTGCCGCCATGTCCCGGAGGGGGGAAACAGCCACGTCGGGCCGACACAGAGGGAATCTTGGGGTGGGTTGGGCTGGGACGGTGTTGGGAGGTGTAGCTATAGGCTGGGCTATGACAACCAGGTGAAAAGGTCCACCGGTCAAACCCCGTCTGGTGAAAGTCAACGGGCTCGACCCGGCGTCTGTTCTGTGGTTAGGCGGAGACGGGTACCGAGAAAATAATGCCGCCAGGTGTTGCGATGGGCCCTTCTACGGTTGTGGAAGCGTGGTGGCAGGCGCAGGCACCCGGCCCCGCGGCTCCAGGGTGTGCCCCCCCCTCACGGGCGTCGCTGCCGCCGTGTCACGGTCGTCGCACCGGGTCCCATACACACAGTAAAATAAAAATCTAAAAAATGTAATAATTCAATTTATTAAAAACTCTGGCATTCATCATGGAAAACGTACTATCACGGTGAAACCTTCAGTGCCTGGGCACCGGGCTGGCTGCCCGGGCATTGAAAGTTTCACCGTAATTGTACGTTTTCTTCATATATGTCTAATGAATAATGGTGCTTATGACGTATGGATTAGTGAACTACTTAAACATGTCAAATTGCTTATCCCTCGGCGAGGTGGGAGTATTTTTTCAAAAAAGTGGTTGCCAGCTATGCCTACGGCATTGCCGTCGGCATAGGCCTCCTATCTATGCCAACGGCCTGGCCGTCGGCATAGAGCCACCCTTATCCACTCGACGGCCCTCTCGCTGCCAGGTGTGACCTTGCCTATGCCGATGGCATAGAGGCACCCTTATCCACTCGGGCCTCGCCGTGGCCACTCATTCAACTGCCCCTTCCTCAACCACTCCTCCTCCTACTCCGACCCACGCCGCGCCGCCGCCCGACCCAGATCCCCACCCGCACCGCCGCCGCCATCGGATCCTGACCCGCCGCGCCGCCGCACCCTCGTTCTAGTCCCCACCGCCCGCCGCCCCGTTCGCCCGCCCCCTCCACCGTGCCCCATCCGCCCGCCTCGTTCGCCTCCACCCGCCGCCCTCTCCACCAGCCTCCCCGTCCGCCCCCTCCACCCTCCGCCACCCTCCATCGCTGCCCCCGTCCGCCCCCCCTCTATCCAAGCCCTCTCCACCCACCACCCTGGCTGCCCCCTCCACCCGCCGCCACGCCCCCTGCCCCGACCCACACCCCCTCCGGCGGCCGTCGTGTGGTGCTACTCCGGCCGCCGTCCCCTACCCCGACCCGTACCCCCTCGCCGCTCCCGTACTGCCCCCCTCGATGAGCTCCCCCGCCAACCTGCCGCTCCCCCTCCCCTCGCTGCTGGTTTCGCTGCTGTTTTTTTTGCTATTGTTTTTGTAGTTAGATAGTTAGATAAATAGATATATAGTTAGATAGTTAGATAAATAGATGAATGGATGGATAGATATATAGATAAATATATTTTTTCTGTATGTTTTTTTTCTTTTTCTTGCTAGTGTTTTTAGGTGGATGGATCTATGGATTAATTTTTGTTAGATGGATGCATGGATGTTGTTAGAATCATAGATGGTGGATGGATGGAATGTCGGTGAATTTTTTTAGAAACTTTGGTTGTCATAAATTTAATGTTAGGTCATGTTGATGAATGGATGTTGGTCAAGTTAATGATCGAAAAATGGATGGATGGATGTTGGACAAAATTTTGAAACTTGACTGAGATGTTATGATGTTGCTAATTTTTTTTTGATACTCATAATGATGTTGATAAAATAACTGAAGACAAAATTGTTCATAATGATTTTTTGACTAAGTTGTTCTTTCGGTGGAATTTTCAGGCTTTGTGGTGTTGCATTTCATCAAAGTGACCATCGTCCGATGTGTTGGTCCGTGAGCATCCCTCTGTTGTTAGACTCCTTCCCCTACAGCCGAGGGTGAGCTACAAGTCCATCTCCTCCATTTTTTCATGTCACTAGATTTCATTCTCAAGTCAAGTGGCGTAACTTAGGCGTCTCCCGTCCAAAATGGTTGCATCAATAAATATGCATTCAATTGCATATTTATCACTGCAACTCTTTTGGATTGTCCAGCATTTTCCACGGACAGCCCGAGGATGTGTAGATTGGGTATGTTCTCCTTGTTCTACCCCGTTTCGAGACAGGATTTCGGTGGCACCTCCCCATTGTTCTCCGGAGCACATTCTCTCAGCTATTTGCTGAGATGTGTATCTGGAGAACAGCGGGGAGGTGCTGCCAAAATTTTGTCTCGGAACGGGGTAGAATGGAGAACGTACTCAATCTACACATCCTCGGGTGGGATTAGGACCCATCTTTACCTATTAGAGATGTAGGTGGATTCAACGCGGTAGAAACTGAAAATTTGATGTGATTAATTTAAGTGAATCCTTAATTATGTTGTGTGGCTTGCAAAAAGCAGAGGATGACAGATAATCGGTGGATGTACATTGGTTTTATCCGTCGTAATCGAGTAACATCGAGTGGATCGCGAAAACCGATGTGTATTTGAAGGAGATATTCCGTCGTCCAATGAGAATTATCCCACCATGCCCTGTGCGAGATGTGCGACGTCACCATAGAAATCAGACGGACATGAGTGAGCACCTTCGCACGCACGGATATATGCCAAACTTTGACATGCCGCCGATAAACATAGCCGAGCAGGACCGTGGTAGAGAGGAGGTGATGCGACAACGTATCGATGGATATGAGGACGACGGGGTCAGGGACATGCTAGATGATGTCATTGTTACAGGAAAGGCAAGTGCGAAACCTTCAGAGAATGAACCGGAGGATCCGGAGGCAACCGCAAAGGCCTTCTTGGAGGTCTTGGCCTCGTCGAAGAAACCTCTTTATGCGGGTGCGAAAATATCTCAGCTGGATGTCGTCTCGCAACTGATTGCAGTCAAGGCTGTAGCCAGAAATGCTTCGAAGCATTCCTGGGAGTATGGGCTAACAGTCTCCCTGAGGGTCATGAACTGCTGAAAAGCATGTACGATACAAAGAAAATCATGAAGGCACTCTATGGATTATGAGAAAATAGATGTTTGCCCGAAGAATTTCCTTTTGTTTAGGCACGAGTATGCGGATGACAAGTACTGTAGGAAGTGCGGTTCGTCTCGATACATTGAGGTGGTCGGTGAGGATGGTGAGAAAAGCAGCTAACCATCCCGTTAAGGTTCTTCGGTATCTTGATTTTATAAAAAGACTGCAGCGCCTTTTCATCATGAAGGAGTCTGCCAAAATGATGAAATGGCACAAGGAAGGTATAAGGTACAATCCAAAAAAAATCGTACATCCATCGGAAGGGGAAGCATGGAAGTCGTTCGATGAAGAATACGTCAGGTGATGGGTTGAATCCATATGGTATGTCGTCCAATCCATACAGCTGCTGACCCGTGTTTGTAATTCCGCTCAATCTTCCTCCCGGTGCCCTAATGCAACGGAAGACCATGTTCTTGTCACTCATCATTCCGGGGCCTGAATACCCGGGGAAGCAATTGGGTGTGTTTATGCAGCCGCTGGTGGATGCTTTGCAGCATTCTTGGTACTTTCCGAGGTTGACATACGACCGGGATCTGCAGAGAAATTTCTTGATGAAAGTTTGGTTGCACTATTGCGTGCATGACTTTCCCGGCTATGCTCTATTCTGCGGATGGTGTACAAGTGGGAAGATGCCATGCCCAGTGTGCATGCAGGCTCTGCGAATGATTTGGCTAAGTAAGGGTGGCAAGTATGTAGCCTTTGACCTACATCGGCAGTTCCTCCCTCCAGACCATCCAGACAGGGAAGACAAGAAGAACTTCACGCAAAGGCCGGGTTGTTCATGAAGTAACCGAGATTCCAACATTTTTGGGGGAAGATGTTCTTGCTCAGCTAAAAGCTCTCAAGCCTAAAGTCAAAGGCAAAGGCAAAGCCAAAGGCTTCGAGGGATATGGTGAGACGCACAACTGGACTCACATTACCCCCTTCTCGCAGCTTCCCTATTTCAAGGACCTCAAACTTCCTTACAATATTGATGTGATGCACATCGAAAAGAATGTGGCAGAGTCCCTTTTCCACACGATCCTCAACATTACTGATAAGACGAAGGATAACGTTAAAGCTAGAGCCGATCAACAGAGAATTTGTGATAGACCACGCCTGAACATGAAGCCTCCCACAGGCGATCGAAAAAACTGGTTCAAGCCAGATGCTGACTTTGTCCTTAAACCGCTAGAAAAAAAGGAAGTACTTATCTGGCTGAAACAAAATTTGAAGTTCACCGATGGTTATGCATCGAATATAAGTAAAGGAGTCAATCTTTCAACGGGCAAAGTGACCGATTGAAGAGTCATGACTACCATGTATGGATTGAGCGGATAATGCCGGTGATGGTTCGAGGCTATGTCCCCGAGCATGTCTGGCGAGTGCTTGCCGAGCTTAGCCATTTCATCTGCATGCTCTATGCTAAAGAAGTAAGTAAAGAGGTGATTGAAAAATTGCATAAGAAGGCACCGGAGTTGATAGTCAAGCTAGAGAAGATCTTTCCGCCAGGCTTCTTTATTCCAATGACACATCTCATTACGCAACTTCATGAGCGAGGTATTGTTGGGGGGGCTGTGCAGAATCACGACAGTATGGCCTACGAGAGACAGAACAAGCATCTCCGACGGAAATGTGGAAACAAAGCTAAGATTGAAGCTTCCATAATGAGGCGATTATCCTAGAGGAGGTGTCGGACCTCGGGACATCATACTATCCGCACCACGTTCCCCCATCTGCATAACAAGGTGCCTCGATACAATATAGAAGAGCCCAAGTATCAACCTGTGCTCCATCTATTCAACGTGCAAGGTGGGAGGGCTGGGGCCTCGAAATCTTATAACATGCCACGACAAGAGTGGGAGGACCTCATGTTCTATATCTTGCACAACATCAAGGAAGATGAGGAAGTGTGGATGAGGTAATACCACTACACGATTCCTTTATGTCTTCCACATCATCATGTTCCATGTTCACTTAGTCCCGGTCTAACACCGCTTTTCTTTTTTTAGTGATTTCGTTCAAGAGGAATGGACGGGAATAAATCCTCCTACTGAGGCGGAGGCACTTACTCTTCTCCGTCATGGAAACCCTGGACGTAAAATTTTTGTTGCTTGGTTCATGGAGAAAGTAATTTTCCACACTCCCCTATTAAATACTAGTTCAACATTTATTAGTTAACCAAACTAATGCACGCAACAATTTCAATTATACTTGTAGGGAGAAGATCCGAACATATCTATGGATGATGAATTGAGATGGGTTTCCATGGGTTTTGACCCTGTCGTCATGACATGTAAAAAGTATGATGTGAATGGGTATCGCTTCCATACAGAGGAGCACCAAAACTGCCGGCCCAATCCCAAAACTATAAATACCGGAGTGTACACCCCCGATCAAAATTCAGTAGACTACTACGGAATGGTACAAAATATATACGAGGTTAAATTCCGCCAGGGGCGCGAGAGCCTAAGTCTTCCTATGTTCAAATGCCGATGGTTAGATCCGCGGGAGGGGGTAAAACATACGCCTTCCATTGGTTTGGTCGAAGTTAAACCATCAACCGTCTATGCCGGAGCCGATCTCTTCATTGCAGCTACCCAAGCTACACAAGTATAGTATCTGCCTTACCCATGCCAGAAAGAGTACCTAAAGGGTTGGGAAGTTGTGTTCAAAGTGTCACCACATGGTAAGCTACCGGACCCGAATGAAGACGATTACTACAACATTAACCCCATGACATACGAGGGAGTGTTCTATCAAGAGCAACCTGATGATGATGATGATGATGTGGTTAGAAACGATGACGCTAGACCATTGGGTGATGATGATGTGGATCCAAACATCGACGATGCACGGAATGATGGTGAGACCATTGTCAATGAAAATGACATACTTATGCTAGAAAAGTTAAACGAAGACGCTGCCAATGAGGAAGAGCCTCCACCTCCGTCAGTCAACGAAGATGATATGATTGATAGTGATGATGATACGGACCGAGAAAGAGGTTACAACAGTGATGATTCATATGGGTTCTAGCAGATGTACGTTTCAAATCTTTTTTCTATAGTTTAGGAATATGCCTTTTTATGCATTTTTATTAATGTGTTTATTATCATGCCTTTTCCTTTAGTTCATTAATTTACTAATTGCTTATTCTCTTTTCAATGCAGGTTCGTGGAACATGGGCAAGGGGAAGGCCGACGGTGTGGGTTTCCTACGCAAGGTCGTTGGCCTGCCTAATCGGAGTGGTCAAGCACGTAATCCTCCCCCTCGGCTACTTGACGATGACTCCTCACAGGGAGGTCGAGGGAGAGGTGACCCTAGAGGAGGAGGGGGCGGGGGGAGAGCCTCTAGAGGGCGAGGTGGTGGGGGAGAGCTACTACAGGGGTCGCTGCCAGAAAGAGCGCACCCTCACCGACTTAGGGGTGTTGTCTTCGAGGACCTCCTCTAGTTAGGTACCATCTGGCGAGGAGGAGGAGGAGGAGGAGGAGGAGGAGGAGGAGGAGGAGGAGGAGGAGGAGGTTCAGGATGGGGCCGAGGAGGAGGTGGAGGAGGAGGCAGGCAAGGAGGAGGAGGAGGAGGAGGTTGGGGAGGGGGAGGCAGGCGAGGAGGAGGGTGGTGTCGGGGATGATGGTGGTGACGGGAAGGGGGTTGACAATAAGGGGTGGCTGCGTGGTAACGCAAAGCTACCAAAGTAGGTTCCTGCTACTGAGGAGCAGAAGTGGCTCATTGAGCCCAACGGGAAAGAGTAAGTGCCACTTTATAATAATTTCATTATTTTGCTTTCCACATGCTTATTCCGGTTGTTATTTATTTTGCTTGTCACATGCTAATAGTTCATTATTTTGCAGCAACTGGATGTATTCTAAAGGGGTCCGTATTCCCAACGGCCTCATCACCGTCTTGGTGAAGTTATACTGGCCGGGGTTGTACTGTCCGGATCCAGTCAGGCACCCGGACCGTCGGGTTTTGGCCACGAGCTGGGACCACTAGGAAGCGGCCCTCCACGCGGACCATGAGACCCATGCCAAGGTCGTGATCACTACTTTCTGGGCGAGTTCTCTTCAGAAGCACAAGTCCATTCTAGTTTCATGAATGATTTAACTCATGGCCTCTTCCATTCTTGTTTCATGCATGATTGTAGAAATTCTATCGAGTTCTTGGAACCTGAGGGCGAGGCGGACCAGATCGTCTGCGCCAATGCAAGAAGAAGGCCCACGGATGCGATCTGAGGTGCGCTATGTGGCCATCTCGACATACTACCACGACTATCTTGGTGTGAAGATGACCAAGGAAGAAGCGCGGAGGATGGGCATTACCTTGGAGAGGGACGAGTTCTTGGCGGTAAGTATAAAAGATTTTTCATTATGCTTTCATTACCTTGTGGTACATTTCACCGTTTCGTGTTGACATGCCATTATGCTTTTATTATGTAGGTGTGTCCAAATTCGTGTTATGGAAAAGACGAGTCATGGGCGGCATTGGTGGATCTTTGGTGTGATGAAATTTGGAGCACAGGCAGCTATGAGAATAAAAACAAGGCTAACCGAGGGAAGGAGGGAGTACATGCTCAGGAAACTGAAACCACTATCTCCACAACGCAGCTTAATGTATGACTAACCCCATTAAACATTCTTCTTCTTCTATTTACCATCACTTTCTTATGTATGACTAACCTCTGTTTGGTGGTGCAGGAGGAGAAACTGAAGCGGCCGCTCTCACACATGCAGGCGTGGGAGATCGCCCATACACGGAAGGACCCCAAGCCTGGCGAGCCCAAGTACTACAGCAAGAAGACCGCGGGGAGGAAGAAGGCCTACTGTCGGTGTCAAAACCGGCGGATCTCGGGTAGGGGGTCCCGAACTGTGCGTCTAGGCGGATGGTAACAGGAGACAAGGGACACAATGTTTTTACCCAGGTTCGGGCCCTCTCGATGGAGGTAAAACCCTACTCCTGCTTGATTAATATTGATGATATGGGTAGTACAAGAGTAGATCTACCACGAGATCAAGAGGCTAAACCCTAGAAGCTAGCCTATGGTATGATTGTTGTTCGTCCTACGGACTAAAACCCTCCGGTTTATATAGGCACCGAATAGGGTTAGGGTTACACAGTCGGTTACAATGGTAGAAGATCTACATATCCGTGTCGCCAAGCTTGCCTTCCACGCCAAGGAAAGTCCCATCCGGACACGGAAGAAGTCTTCAATCTTGTATCTTCATAGTCCAGAGTCGGCCAAAGGTCATAGTCCGGCTATCCGGACACCCCTAATCCGGGACTACCTCGGTAGCCTGAACCGAGCTTCAATGATGACGGGTCCGGCGCGCATATTGTCTTCGGCATTGCAAGGCGGGTTCCTCCTCCGAATACTTCATAGAAGATTTTGAACACAAGGATAGTGTCCGGCTCTGCAAAATAAGTTCCACATAACACCGTAGAGAGAATAACATTTACACAAGTTCAATCTGCTGACGTATCCCGCAGCGTGACATCACACCACGGCCAAGCCTTTATTCGAATCGTTTTTACTGCCCAACCTCAGCGCGTTTAGCGAGGCGGTTTCCTTGGCACGTCTTGTCAAAGCAGAGATCGTGTCCCCTTATTCCGGGATTCTCATCAATACGGGCGTGGGTAACCCAACCGTGCCCATTGGCACGCCTCCTCTATCGGCGAGTCCCGAGCAGTCACGGGGAGGGCTCACGGTATTCAACCTCTTTATAAAGAGACCAAGGCCCGCTCCTTTTCTCAATCTCCATCGAATCCGCCCCTCGCTTGAGTTCCAACACCCAAAGCTCCAGATTCAGCGCCGGACCTTTGATGATGTCGCTCCGACCTCCAAGGCGGTGGATGCCTTCCTCCGTCACGGAAGAAGACGTCCTAAAGCTAAGAGATGCCAGGTATCTAACCGGCGAAATCTCGCATAGGCTGCCTGCTCAAGGGCAGGTTATTCCTACTCCCAAGCCCGGTGAAAGCGTGGTGTTGACGTCTCACTTCCTTCGAGGACTAAGTTTCCCGATGGACCCCTTCGTGAGGGGGCTCATGTTTTATTACGGGCTGGAATTTCACGACTTGGATCCGGAGTCCATCCTCCACATCTCGTCGTTCATCGTCGTATGTGAAGCCTTCCTCCGCATTACCCCACACTTTGGATTGTGGCTTAAAACTTTCAAGGTGGAGCCGAAGATGATCAAGGGGCAACAGGCAGAGTGCGGAGGGGCTGTCATAAGTAAGAATGCCGACGCCCCATGGCCCGAGGGCTCTTTTCAAAAGGAGCTCAGTCTATGGCAACAAGAGTGGTTTTATATCATAGCTCCCAGGTGCACCAAATGGGTGGCGCCACCCGTCTTTCGCTCGGGTCCTCCACCGCGGCTGGCGTCATGGGTCAATAAAGGGCTTGACTGGGGGCCGTCCAAGGATGTGCCCTTGTTGCAGGGCCGTATTCGAGACCTCCTAGAGAGAGAGATCAATCTGGTCGTAGTAACGTAGGTCATGCTGATTCGTCGCATTCTACCCTGCAAACGTCGCCCCCTCCGCCTGTGGGAGTTCAATCCGGAGGGACCACGAGCTCTTCAACACTTCATGGGCATAGCGCTTTGTGGAGATGTACAAACTGTTCTTCGGATCACAAGCAATTTGTCAGGACTTGACTGAGGACGCGGGTCTGAGCTGCAATCGCCCGGATGCTCAAGTAAGTAGTCCCGTACCCGGACACGCTATCTGTATATTTATCATAAACCTGCCCTTAAAAGAGTTGTCCCTTACATAGGAGTGGATAGCAAAAGCAAAACTGATCAGGTGTCCGGCCCCCCTCCCTGAGACCACGCCGGATCCCGTGTTAACCAAGATGCTGGAGGCTGTGACTTTAGAAGAAGGCGAAGGGGGGAACAAGGAAGCTATTGCCTCCGCGAAGGAGGTTATCAAGAAAGGAGGGATCGATAATCCCTCCATCCAAGGGGAGAAGAGGACCGCCTCTGGAGATCAGGAGACCAAGGCCTCAAAGCGTGGGAAGAAATCTTCGCCCGGTAGTCTGTCTTTGGAAGATGCTCCGGCCGCATTGTTCCCCAAGGAGATCAGCCCTCCAGCGAGCCGTAAGTAGAGAGGGGAGTTTATAAAATAAAAGACATCCCTGTTTTATTTCTAAAGATGACCAAAATTTTACCTTGTAGTTCAGATCTCAGCCCTTCTCAGCAGAGCTCGTCTTCGGGGGATCTTCGTTCGGAGATGATGGAGAGCGGAACGCCTCCCCCTTTCGTACCGCCTAGCGAGGCGGAAGATCCCGAGGTGTCGTCGCGGAGGGTTTCCCCGAATCCGGCAGGGGTGGAGTGCGGTCATAGAGCCCTCCAGAGCCCTCCGTGTACGGCCTTCGCAAAAGGCCATCAGACGAGTCCGGCACCTCCTGGTGCATGGTCGAAGGAGTTGAAGGACCTGCTCGGGCGAGTGTCTATCTCAGAAGATCACCGTGCATTGATGGGTACGGTGATTGAAAAGATTTCGTCCGCGGAAAGCGGGTTGTACGAGGCCGCCAGGAGTTCTTCGACGGGTTTTGAGGTACGATGCAATTATGTACCTTTTGACGGTTCCGCATATATAAGATGCGCCCGTGTAGATAGTAGCCCACGAGACTCGGTGTCTTGTCAAAAATGACAGCGTGCGAGGATCATAATCCCAGATATAATATGTCGCCCTTCCTATGTAGGTGGCGGGCGTCCGGTGGCTAGCCGGACTGATGAATTTGCCGAACTCAAGCGGCAACTTGACGTAGCGGATGCCGACATCGCGCTTGTCAACAAGCGAATCGGACGAGTCACAAGGTATGCGGTTTCTCGCGGACACCTAGTAAGGGAGCTTGATGCCCGTGCCTTACAACATGTATGCTTGATGCGGATGGTGCCTTGCCATGGAGAATCTTCGGCGGAGCTTGCGAGCCAAGGAACAAGCCAGGAAAAGTGATGCGGCTGCCTTAAAAGGCGGTCAAGAGCTAAAAGCCGAACAGGCTGCTCACTGCCGAAGCAAGAAGGAAATGGTCGGGATGGCCGTGAAGTTGAAGGATGCTACCGACCGCTGCGAGCTTCTTGGAAAAGAAGGTCGAGCGGAGCAAGGGGACCTGAAGAAGGCCACCACCGAGGCCAAGGATGCTCGCTCTGTGATGAGAGCTATGAAGGAGGAGCTACGTCAGGCCAGAGATATCACAACTGGAAAGCCCTTTCTGCTGCGTAGGAAGTTCACGGATCCTAAATATGCTCAGTTGGACCGGCTGTGGAGTAGTACGGATGCTTATCTAGACTTGGCGGCGAGTGCCGCAGACGCGGCCGAACACTTCAGAGATCAGAAGGATCACGAGATGGAAGAGCTTTTTTGGTCGCAGTTCCGTAGTCTAGAGCGTCCACTTCCATTAACCGATCGTTTGGCCAAATGGGCGGAGCTGAATAGGTTGTCCGGACTTGCCATGAAGAATGTCGTGACTTATTTGTGGCCGAAAAGGCCCGAGCCGAAGAGTTATTTTGGCTTGGTGCAACAGTTCCTTGGTGCGGTGCCGCATATCAAAGCAATGAGGCGGTCAGCCTGCACAGAGGGTGCGTGGATGGCTCTTGCCCGTGTCAAGACATACTGGGCGGAGATGAAGGCCACCGATGTTGCATCCCAAGATTCGGACGGAAGCCGAGTACCTTCGAGAACTATTTTCCTAAATTTCTTCAGGGCGCTCGTTTAATAGAGACGCAGTGCTCGAAGGATATTATGTTCGAATAACATATGTTATTGTAAAACAATGTTTCAATGGAATATAAAAGCTTTTTTATACTTGTGCTTTCAAGAATTAAAAATACCTCCTGTGCGGCCGTTAATGTATATGTGTATATAACCTGAAAGATGGCAGTCTTTGGCCTCAGCCCCCACGCATATAATGCGGGGGTGTTTGCAAAAAATGCATTTCACACTTGATCCAACGTCTTGGTCCTACAAAGGAGGTGATAGCGCAACAAACTAGGCAACCGGACTATAATGCTTTATCACTTTCACTTAGCCATAGGAGTTCGACAGTGGGGCTACTATATAGCCCCTAGGGGCACCGCGCTCACCCGAATTCGGGGCGCGTATGTGCGTGGCTGGGAAACGACCCTTCGTCAATGCGGAGGAATTCTAAAGATTCCAGCGGGTCATCGAAAGTGGTTGACCAGTCTCACGCTTATATCATGACGATCAGTTTTTGGCTTTCTCTCTTGAGGTGCTCCCTGGCGAACCGGAGGACAATCGCAGAGTTCTCCGGTGCCGCGTTAGCCGATAGAGCGGAACGTAAGGCAGCAAAACACAGGAGCCGGGCAAACCCAACATTTGACCAAAGACATGATTCGGAGCTGATGCATATAAGGCCTAACTCAAGACGCCGAACACTCCCTAAGGTATTCGGTCTTTATGAAAACGGGTCGAATAACGCCCTTGGTAAAAAGCCCCTGGTGTCCAGGTACGCGCGAAATTCTGAGGTGGCCTATGCCAAAACGCCAGCCTCCTCCTTGGTTATAGCAAGAAACCAGGGGATGTGTATCAACAAGAGACAGTAAAAAAGGTTTACACAGGGTCTTAATCTGAAAAGAATCCTTGCAACGGGTTCCTACTGCACGTCTGCGCCTGTGTCTCCGTTGTGCCGTATCCTGGACGGGTATAGCACGTTGTTCATCTGTAAAAGAGAGGAACTTAGTTGAAAAAGATCGTGCGAAAATGGACGTTATATTATATAAACAAAGTACAATTCGAAGAATGAACAAAATTGAGCTTTATTGTCTCTTGTTGTGGATGCACGGAGCCCCTTGTATGGGGGTATGCGTCTAGCAAGCCCTTGTATCGCTGGACTCGTCCAGCCGTGTCCGGAGTCTGGTCGACCTGTCTAAGAGCTTGTATTGGTGAAGCCGGTTTATTGTGGGGATGTCAAGGCATCCGCACAATTTTCCGGACTCGAGGAATCCTTGATGTTTCCCTTTAATGAGATGATGCCACGTGGACCGGGCATTTTAAGTGTAAGGGATGCATAATGCGGTATTGCGTTAAAGCGGGCGAAAGCTTCGCGTCCCAATAGTGCTTGATAGCTACTTGTAAATGGGGCGAGGTGGAAGGTTAACTTTTCGCGGCGGAAGTTGTTGGGTGAGCCGAACACAACTTCTAGCAGTAGAGAGCCCGTACAATGGGCAGATGGGCCTGGCATTACCCCTTGAAAGGAAGTGTTGTTGTGGCAAAATTTGGTTGGGTCTATCCCCATATTGCGGATTGTGTCCTGATATAGCAGGTTTAGATCACTGCCGCCGTCCATTAGGACTTGTGAAAATTGGAGTCCGCCAATTATCGGATCTAATATCAAGGCAGTCCAGCTGCATTCTGTATACTTCTAGAGTAATCCCGATGGTCAAAAGTGATTGGTCTGAACAACCAGTGGCGGACTCCTCTGGGATAGGCCGTATGGCGCGTACCTCTATGGGTGCCGCACGTGAATTGAGTTCACTGTTTTGATTTCTTGTGGGAAATTCTTTTGTTTTCCGGTGCTCTGCTTTTGGGGTTCATCATCGTCTTCGCTTGGTGTGTCAAGCCCTTTGTGTTCGGCGTTGAGTTTGCCGGACTGCTTGAAGACCCAGCAATCTCTGTGGGTGTGGTTTGCAGGATTCCCGGTAGTGCTGTGGATTTGGCATATCTTGTCCAAGATTTTGTTTAAGCTAGAGAGCTCGTCCCTGTTATCCTTAAGGGGTAGCTTTTTATGATTCTGCTGAGAGCTTTTGAATCCGGCGTTGACTGCCGTGCTCTTCGGGTTGTTTCCTTAGTCCGACGCTGGTCCTTGCTGCGTCGTGGTTTCCCGTTTCCATCCCTGACTTCGGATGTACTTGGGTCGCTGGTGCTGCATCTTGCTAGCCAGCTATCCTCTCCATGTAAGCGGGTCATGAGGCTTGTTAATGCGGCCATTGTTCTTGGCTTTTCTTGGCCGAGGTGTCTGGCGAGCCATTCGTCTCGGACGTTGTGTTTGAAAGCTGCTAAGGCTTCAGCGTCCGGGCAGTCGATTATTTGGTTCTTTCTAGTAAGGAATCTGTTCCAAAATTTCCTGGCTGACTCTCCTGGCTGTTGAGCTATGTGACTTAAATCGTCGGCATCCGGAGGTCGGACATAGGTCCCTTGAAACTTTGCCCGAAAGGCATCCTCGAGCTCTTCCCAACTTCCGATGGTGTTTTCGGGAAGGCTTTTAAGCCAATGCCGGGCCGGCCCTTTGAGCTTGAGGGGTAACTATTTTATGGCGTGGAGATCATCTCCTCTAGCCATGTGTATATGGAGGATGTAATCCTCAATCCAGACTCCAGGGTCTGTTGTTCCGTCGTATGCCTCTATGTTTACGGGCTTGAATCCCGCTGGAAATTCATGATCCAGCACCTCATCGGTGAAACATAGGGGGTGTGCGGCACCCCTATATTTAGGTGTACCGTGATGTTCGGATACTTGATGTGTTGCCTTGCTTACTAGAGCTTGCTATCTTGGCCCGTAGATAAATCTAACTGGGCCATCTTTTTGATGCGAATCCTTGTACGGTTCGTGTGCCGACTTGTGTGCGGCGCCGCCCGAAGAGAATCGAGCAAGATTCTCAGAAAAATAATTTAGAGGCACCTAGTTCTTCTAAAAAGAAGAAGAAGAAGAAAAATGATAGAACTTTGCATGCTTCTAGTGAACCCATCAGTAGACACACACGAGAATCCCAATAATATTTCTATCTCGATCTTTGAAACACAATCAGGTGATGAACATGAACCTAGCAATAATGTTAATGATAATGTTCATGTTGATACTCAACCTAGCAATGATAATGATGTAGAGATTGAACCTGTTGTTGATCTTGATAACCCACAATCAAGGAATCAACGTTATGATAAGAGAGATTTTGTTGCTAGGAAGCACGGTAAAGAAAGAGAACCATGGGTTCAGAAACCAATGCCCTTTCCTCCTAAACCATCCAAGTCAAAGGATGATGAGGATTTTGAGCGCTTTGCTGAAATGATTAGACCTATTTTCTTACGTATGCGCTTAAATGATATGCTTAAAGAAAATCCTTATGCTAAGTATATGAAGGATATCATCACAAATAAAAAGAAAGATACGGAAGCTGAAATTTCCACCATGCTTGCTAATTACACTTTTAAAGGTGGAATACCAAAGAAACTTGGGGATCCGGGTGTTCCAACTATACCATGCTCTATTAAAAAAATTATGTTAGAACTGCTTTATGTGATCTTGGAGCAGGTGTTAGTGTTATGCCTCTCTCTTTATATCGTAGACTTGAATTGAATAAGTTGACACCTACTGAAATATCTTTGCAAATGGCTGATAAATCAACTCCTATACCTGTCGGTATTTGTGAGGATGTGCCTGTTGTAGTGGCAAATGTCACTATCTTAACGGACTTTGTTATTCTTGATATTCCTGAGGACGATACTATGTCTATTATCCTTGGCAGACCTTTTCTTAACACTGCAGGGGCTGTTATTGATTGCAACAAAGGCAATGCCACTTTTCATGTTAATGGTAATGAGCATACGGTACACTTTTCGAGGAAACAATCTCAAGTTCACAGCATCAATTCAATTGGAAAAGTTTCAACTATAATTTTTGGAGGTTTTGAATTTCCTCTCCCTATTGTCAAGAAAAAGTATGATATTCTTATTGTTGGGGATTTTCATATCCCCGTTGAGGTAACTTAGTGTTATTCGAAACTTCTCCGGTTCCGTGTTATTCGGAATGAGTTCGTTAACAAGACCTGATCAACCTTGTTAGTGGGTTCATTTCGATGATCACGAGATGGATGAAACTAGAAGGCACAACCTTCTGTACCCTCCTTTTACTTTCTGTTAATTAGAATAAATAAAGCAAAAATAGTATTATCCGTCTGTTTTACGAATTATCCGTGCATTGAAAAATAGCCCAAAAATAAAAGTGCTCCAAATGCCCTGCAAATCTAGTATGATTTTTTTCTGGAATATTTGAGGATTTTAGGCCTTTGAAAACACCGCAGGAGGGCCAAGCACTGTGCCATGAGAGAGGAGGGCGCCCCCTATAGGGCGCGCCTGCCTCTCGTGGGCCCCTGGTGGCTCCCCTCCACTTATGCCAGCACCCACACACTTCATCTTCTACCCAAAAAAATCCCCATCCAGCTCAAGCACGAGTTCTAGCTCTTCTTGCCGTGATTTTCGATCTCCTTGCTCAAAGCTCCATTCACAAAACTGCTTTGGGAGATTGTTGCTTGGTATGTGACTCCTCCATTGGTCCAATTAGTTTTTGTTCTAGTGCTTTATTCTTTGCAAATTTTTGTTGCATAGGTGACCATGTTCTTGAGCTTGCATGTTAAATTTTTGAGGTCCCAAGCAATTCCAATGCATGATTTAGGCTCTAGGCACTTGTAGGAGTAGTTGCTATCAATCTTGTTTAGTTTTATTCACTTCTATTTTGAAGTTACTAAAATTTCAGAAATTTTCAGAAAAATAAATATGCTTAGAAGAATGTACCAAGGAGGTTCCTCGGCAAAGAAAGGTCCAAGGATCGCTATACGTGAGCAAGATGTTGAATTGCCGAGGGACGCAAATGTACGGGCTTGTGAGTGGCCATCCGATGATTTTATGGTCGAAGCAGGCTTCAAGGAGGAATTTGACGCATATGTACGTAATGCCGAGCTGAAGGACTTCTTACAAGATAAGTGTCCGCAGTACTATCAGTTGATTGATTCTTTTGTGCGGAGGTTTAGACACAACTGCTCACGTAATTCTCCTAGTGTCATGTTTGATATTTATGATACATCTTATACCATGGATTTAGAGGATTTCACAACTGCTTGCAAACTCCCGCAGTGGGGTAATATTAATGATCCTCCTAAATCTGAATTTAGAAATTTTCTTGCTAGTATTACTGTGGGAGAATCTAGGGACGTAGCACAAGCTACCAATGGGAGCATTCATTTTCCTGCTATACATTACTTTGCTCTCTTTATTGGTAGATGCATTAACGGTAAGGACGAGGTAAGTCACATGTGTGCTCCTGATCTTTCTGTCCTCAAGAGTGATGTGTCAGGTTATAAAGGTTATAACTTGGGGGCAATAGTTGCACGTAGGTTGCAAATTAATAGTAGAAAGGGAGATTTATTTGGAGGAATTTATGCAACCCATGTAGCCAAATTTCTTAATATAGCTCCACGAGAGGGGGATATGATTTTACCTCCTGTTTATTTGGATAAAGAAGCTATGTTCCATCATCATTTTCTTGAGAGGAATGAACAATTCCTCCATTATCGACTAATCTATGACAGCGTAATGTCGTCCCTGTTACTCTTCCTGCCCCCTACCTTTTTGATTATTAGGCAAGAGGAAGATACGTTATCACCAGGGAAGAAGCAGCTGAATACGAGAGGGGAATGGAAGCAGCTCGCCAACACATTGCGGCTCAGGAGGCGATCGCCTCCGCATCGCAGTACAACCCCAGCTTCACTTATGGATATCAGCCAGGTGATCCTTGGTACTAGACCAACTTAGGCCAAAAGCCTAAGCTTGGGGGAGTACATATTTCTCACCGATTTTACATTCATGTTCACACACTAGTCGTCGGTGCTCATACTCTTTCATTGTATTATCCATGTTAGTTTAAATTTCTTTTTCTAGTTGTCTTCTTGTGTGTTTGATAAACCTTAAGAAAAAGCAAAAAAAAAATTTAGTTAGTTAGTAGGAATTAAAATTGAAAACCCAAAAAGATTTCTAGTTCTTCTTCTTACTTGTTGGGAGCTTTCGCGTGTAAATAGTTTTATTTTCTTTTCTTTCTTTTAGGGATCGAGAAGACCATATTGAAAATGCTTAGTGGCTCTTATATGCATCAATGTTTATTTAACTTAGAGCCCATATTACCCTATCTTCTCTCTTGAGTTGAATGCTTGCAGATTCCAGCTTAGTCTAATGGATGTACACTCTTATTATTATTACACATTGTTCGGTCGTGCGAGTGAAAGGCAATAATGATGATATATGATGAACTTATTGGGATGAGAAAAGCTGGTGTGAACTCGACCTCTTTTGTTTTTGTAGATATGATGAGTTCATCGTTCATGAGTCAGCTATTATGAAGTAAACATATTTGCAATGACATTTAGAGATTATAGTTACTTGTGCCATGCTTGATTAGCTATGAGTTATAATGATTTACCTTGCGTGCCAACATGCTATTAGAATGATTATGATATGATATGATGGGATGGTATCCTCCTTTCAATGAATTGAGTGACTCGACTTGGCACATGTTCACACATGTAGTTGAATCAAATCAACATAGCCTTCATGAAATTTATGTTCATGGTAGATTATATCCTACTCATGCTTGTACTTGGTGTGAATTAATTTTAATGCATGTTTACGACTGTTGTCGCTCTCTCAGTTGGTCACTTCCCAGTCTTTTGCTAGCCTTCACTTGTACTAAGCGGGAATATTGCTTGTGCATCCAAACTCCTTAAACCCCAAAGTTGTTCCATATGAGTCCACTATACCTTCCTATATGCGGTATCTACCTGCCGTTCCAAGTAAATTTGTATGGGCCAAACTCCAAACCTTCAAATGAAATTCTGTTTTGTATGCTCGAGCAGCTCATGTACAACTAGGGCTGCCTATATCTTCCATGCTAGGTGGGTTATTCTCAAGAGGAGTGGACTCCGCTCCTCATTCACGAGAAAGGGCTTCAGAACCGGGATGCCTAGTCCCATGATCCAAAAAGATCAAAACTAAATCAAAATAATTGCAAACAAAACTCCCCACAGGACACGTTGAATGTTGGAGGCACTTTCGTTGTTTCGAGCAAGCCATGGATTGATGCTTGTGGAGGAGGGGAGTATAAACCTTTACCATTCTGTTTGGGAACTGCCTATAATGCATGTAGTGTGGAAGATACAGCCATCTCATAGTTGTTGCGTTGACAGCGAAAGTATGCCGCTCAAAATGTTATTCAATCTCTATTTTAAAATTGAGCTCTGGCACCTCTACAAATCCCTGCTTCCCTCTGCGAAGGGCCTATCTATTTACTTTTATGTTGAGTCATCATCCCTTCTTATTAAAAAGCACCCGCTGGAGAGCACACTGTCGTTTGCATTCATTACTATTAGTTTATATTGGGTATGACTCGACTGGATCTCTTTTACCATGAATTACAATGTTTAGTCAGTCCTTGATCTTTAAAGGTGCTCTGCATTTATGTTTTGCAATCTCAGAAAGGGCTAGCGAGATACCATTTTGTTATATATCATGTTATGATTATTTTGAGAAAGTGTTGTCATCTGAGTTTTATTATTATGGCTCGCTAGCTGATTATGTTATTGATATGAGTAATTGTGAGATCTACGTGTTATTGTGAGTATGGTTAGTTCATAATATTTGCTGAAACTTGAATGCTGGCTTTTCATGTTTACAACAACAAGAGCAAATAGAGTTTGTAAAATTTTTTCTTTTTCACTTTCAGTTTATCAACTGGACTGCTTGAGGACAAGCAAAGGTTTAAGCTTGGGGGAGTTGATACGTCTCCAACGTATCTACTTTTCCAAACACTTTTGCCCTTGTTTTGGACTCTAACTTGCATGATTTGAATGAAACTAACCCGGACTGACGCTGTTTTCAGCAGAACTACCATGATGTTGTTTTATGCATAGAAAAGAAAAGTTCTCGGAATGACCTGTAAATCAACGGAGGCACTTTTTGGAATTTATAAAAAATACTGGGCGAAAGAAATACATCAGGGGGCCCAGGGCCTGTCCACGAGACAGGGGGCGCACCCCCCTATCTTGTGGGCCCCCTGGACCTCCTCCGACCTCAACTCCAACTCCATATATTCCGTCTCGGGGAGAAAAAAATCAGAGAAAAAGTTTCATCGCGTTTCACGACACGGAGCCGCCGCCATGCCCTAATCTCTCTCGGGAGGGCTGATCCGAGTCCGCTCGGGGCTCCGGAGAGGGGATTCGTCATTGTCGTCATCATCAACCATCCTCCATCACCAATTTCATGATGCTCACCGCCGTGTCTCGAGTAATTCCATCGTAGGCTTGCTGGACGGTGATGGGTTGGATGAGATTCACCATGTAATCAAGTTAGTTTTGTTAGGGTTTGATCCCTAGTATCCACAATGTTCTCGAGATTGATGTTGCTATGACTTTGCTATGCTTAATGCTTGTCACTAGGGCCGAGTGCCATGATTTCAGATCTGAACCTATTATGTTTTCATGAATATATGTGTGTTCTTGATCCTATCTTGCAAGTCTATTGTCACCTATTATGTGTTATGATTCGACAACCTCAAGTGACAATAATCGGGATACTTCTCGGTGATGACCGTAGTTTGAGGAGTTCATGTATTCACTATGTGTTAATGCTTTGTTCCGGTTCTCTATTAAAAGGAGGCCTTAATATCCCTTAGTTTCGTAAGGACCCGCTGCCCCGGGAGGGTAGGACAAACAATGTCATGCAAGTTCTTTTCCATAAGCACGTATGACTATTTACGGAATACATGCCTACATTACATTGATGAATTGGAGCTAGTTCTATATCACCCTATGTTATAACTATTGCATGAGGAATCGCATCCGGCATAATTATCCATCATTGATCCGGTGCCTACGAGCTTTTCATATATTGTTCTTCGCTTATTTACTTTTCCGTTATACTCTTGTTACAACTACTACAAAAACCCAAAAACATTTATTTTTACTTTTGCTACCGTTACCTTTATTATTATACCACTTTTGCTACTAAACACTTTGCTGCAGATACTAAGTTATCCAGGTGTGGTTGAATTGACAACTCAACTGCTAATACTCGAGAATATTCTTTGGCTCCCCTTGTGTCGAATCAATAAATTTGGGTTGAATACTCTACCCTCGAAAATTATTGCGATCCCCTATACTTGTGGGTTATCACCCCCCTGCCCCCATATATAAAGGAGCAAGGAGGAGGCCGTCCGGCCCTTGGGCGCGCTAAGGAGGGGAGGAGTCCTCCTCCTAGTAGGAGTAGGACTCCCCCTTTCCTAGTACAATTAGGAGGGGGAAGGGGGAAGGAAGGAGAGGGAGAGGGAGAGGGAAAGAGGGGTTGCGCCCCCTCCCCTAGTCCAATTCGGACTCCCCTTGGGTGGGGGCAGGCGCCACCTCCTGGGCTGCTGCCCTCTCTCTCCCCTAAGGCCCACTAAGGCCCAATACTTCTCCGGGGGGTTCCGGTAACCCCTCCGACACTACGGTTTTCTCCGAAATCACCCGGAACATTTCCGTTGTCCGAATATAGTCGTCCAATATATCAATATTTATGTCTCGACCATTTCGAAACTCCTCGTCATGTCCGTGATCACATCCGGGACTCCGAACTACCTTCGGTACATCAAAACACATAAACTCATAATAGAAATCATCATCGAACGTTAAGCGTGCGGACCCTACGGGTTCGAGAACTATGTAGACATGCCCGAGACACATCTTCAGTCAATAACCAACAGCGGAACCTGGATGCTCATATTGGCTCCTACATATTCTACGAAGATCTTTATCGGTCAAACCGCATAACAACATACATTCTTCCCTTTGTCATCGGTATGTTACTTGCCCGAGATTCGATCGTCGGTATCTCAATACCTAGTTCAATCTCGTTACCATCAGGTCTCTTTACTCGTTCCGTAATACTTCATCCCACAACTAACTCATTAGTTACAATGCTTGCAAGGCTTATAGTGATGAGTATTACTGAGAGGGCCCAGAGATACCTCTCCGAAACATGGAGTGACAAATCCTAATCTCGATCTATGCCAACCCAACAAACACCTTTGGAGACACCTGTAGAGCACCTTTATAATCACCCTTTTACATAGTGACATTTGGTAGCACACAAAGTGTTCCTCCGGTATTTGGGAGTTGCATGATCTCATAGTGTGAGGAACTTGTATAAGTCATGAAGAAAGCAGTAGCAATGAAACTAACATGATCATAATGCTCAGCTAACGGATGTGTAATGTCCATCACATCATTATCCTAATGATGTGATCCCGTTCATCAAATGACAACAAATGTCTATGGGCAGGAAACATAACCATCTTTGATTAACGAGCTGGTCAAGTAGAGGCATACTAGGGACTATAAGTTTTGTCTATGTATTCACACATGTACTAAGTTTCCGGTTAATATAATTCTAGCATGAATAATAAACATTTATCATGAATTAAGGAAATAAATAATAACTTTATTATTGCCTCTAGGGCATATTTCCTTCAGTCTCCCACTTGCACTAGAGTCAATAATCTAGATTACATAGTAATGATTCTAACACCCATGGAGCTTTGGTGCTGATCATGTTTTGCTCGTGAGAGAGGCTTAGTCAACGGGTCTGCAACATTCAGATCAGTGTGTATCTTGCAAATATCTATGCCCCCTTCCGACACTTGATGACAGATGGAATTGAATTGTCTCTTGATGTTCTTGGTTCTCTTGTGAAATCTGGATTCCTTTGCGAGGGCAATTACACCAGTATTGTCACAAAAGATTTTCATTGGACCCGATGCACTAGGTATGACACCTAGATCGGATATGAACTCCTTCATCCAAACTCCTTTGTTTGCTACTTCTGAAGCTGCAATGTACTCCTCTTCGCACGTAGATCCCGCCATGATGCTCTGGTTGGAACTGCACCAACTGACAGCTCCTCCATTCAATAAAAATACGTGTGGTTTGCGACTTAGAGTCATCCGGATCAGTGTCAAAGCTTGCATCGACATAACCATTTACGGCGAGCTCTTTTTCACCTCCATAAACGAGAAACATATCCTTAGTTCTTTTCAGGTATTTCAGGATGTTCTTGACCACTGTCCAATGTTCCACTCCGTGATTACTTTGGTACCTCCCAATTATGCTTATAGCAAGACATACATCAGGTCTGGTACACAAAATTGCATACATGATAGAACCTATGGATGAAGCATAGGGAATGACTTTCATTTTCTCTCTATCTTCTGCGGTGGTCGGTCTTTGAGTCTCACTCAACTTCACACCTTGTAACACAGGCAAGAACCCTTTCTTTGACTGATCCATTTTGAACTTCTTCAAAACTTTATCAAGGTATGTGCTTTGTGAAAGTCCAATTAAGCGTCTTGATCTATCTCTATATATCTTGATGCCCAATATGTAAGCAGCTTCTCCAAGGTCTTTCATAGAAAAACTCTTATTCAGGTATCCCTTTATGCTATCCAGAAATTCTATATCGTTTCCAATCAACATTATGTCATCTACATATAAGATCAAAAATGCTACAGAGCTCCCACTCACTTTCTTGTAAATACAGGCTTCTCCAAAAGTCTGTATAAAACCATATGCTTTGATCACACTATCAAAGCGTTTATTCCAACTCCGAGAGGCTTGCACCAGTCCATAAATGGATCACTAGAGCTTGCAAACTTTGCTAGCACCTTTTGGATCGACAAAACCTTTCGGTTGCATCATATACAACTCTTCTTCCAGAAATCCATTCAGGAATGCAGGTGTGACATCCATTTGCCAAATTTCATAATCATAAAATGCAGCAATTGCTGACACGATTTGGACAGACTTAAGCATCGCTATGGGTGAGAAAGTCTCATCATAGTCAACTCCTTGAACTTGTCGAAAACCTTTCGCAATAAGTCGAGCTTTGTAAACAGTAACATTACCGTCTGTGTCGGTCGTCTTCTTAAATATCCATTTATTTTCTATGGCTTGCTGATCATCGGGCAAGTCCACCAAAGTCCACACTTTGTTCTCATACATGGATCCCATCTCAGATTTCATGGCCTCAAGCTATTTCACGGAATCTGGGCTCATCATTGCTTCCTCATAGTTCGTAGGTTCATCATGGTCTAGTAAGATGACTTCCAGAACAGGATTACCGTACCACTCTGGTGCGGATCTTACTCTGGAAAACCTACGAGGTTCGGTAGTAATTTGATCTGAAGCTTCACGATCATCATCATTAGCTTCCTCACTAATTGGTGTAGGAATCACAGGAACTGATTTCTGTGATGAACTACTTTCCAATAAGGGAGCAGGTACAGTTACCTCATCAAGTTCTACTTTCCTCCCACTCACTTCTTTCAAGAGAAACTCCTTCTCTAGAAAGGATCATTCTTAGCAACAAAGATTTTGCCTTCAGATCTGTGATAGAAGGTGTACCCAACAGTTTCTTTTGAGTATCCTATGAAGACGCACTTCTCCGATTTGGGTTCGAGCTTATTAGGTTGAAGCTTTTTCACATAAGCATCGCAGCCCCAAACTTTCAGAAATGACAACTTTGGTTTCTTGCCAAACCACAGTTCATAAGGCATCGTCTCAGCGGATTTAGATGGTGCCCTGTTTAAAGTGAATGCAGTCGTCTCTAAACCATAACCCCAAAACGATAGCGGTAAATCAGTAAGAGACATCATAGATCGCACTATATCTAATAAAGTACAGTTACGACGTTCGGACACACCATTTCGCTGTGGTGTTCCAGGTGGCGTTAATTGTGAAACTATCCCATGTTGTTTCAAATGAAGACCAAACTCGTAACTCAAATATTCTCCTCCACGATCAGATCATAGAAACTTTATTTTCTTATTATGATGATTTTCCACTTCACTCTGAAATTATTTGAACTTTTCAAATGTTTCAGACTTATGCTTCATTAAGTAGATATAACCATATCTGCTTAAATCATCTGTGAAGGTAAGAAAATAACGATACCCACCACGGGCATCAATACTCATTGGACCGCATACATCGGTATGTATTATTTCCAACAAGTTAGTAGCTCGTTCCATTATTCTGGAGAACGGAGTTTTAGTCATCTTGCCCATAAGGCACGGTTCACATTCATAATCAAGTGACTCCAAAAGTCCATCAGCATGGAGTTTCTTCATGCGCTTTACACCGATATGACCCAAACGGCAGTGCCACAAATAAGTTGCACTATCATTATTAAACTTCAATCTTTTGGCTTCAACACTATGAATATGTGTATTACTACTATCGAGATTCAACAAAAATAGACCACTCATCAGGGGTGCATGACCATAAAAGATATTACTCATATAAATAGAACAACCATTATTCTCTGATTTAAATGAATAACCGTCTCGCATTAAACAAGATCCAGATATAATGTTCATGCTCAACGCTGGCACCAAATAACAATTATTCAGGTCTAATACTAATCCCGATGGTAGATGTAGAGGTTGCATGCCGACCACGATCACATCGACTTTGGAACCATTTCCCACGCGCATCATCACCTCGTCCTTAGCCAATCTTCGCTTAGTCCGTAGCCCCTGTTTCGAGTTGCAAATATGAGCAACAGAACCAGTATCAAATACCCAGGCGCTACTGCAAGCATTAGTTAAGTACACATAAATAACATGTATACCAAATATACCTTTCACTTTGCCATCCTTCTTATCCGCCAAATACTTGGGGCAGTTCCGCTTCCAGTGACCAGTCCCTTTGTAGTAGAAGCACTCAGTTTCAGGCTTAGGTTCAAACTTGGGTTTCTTCTCTTTAGCAGCAACCTTTTTGCCGTTCTTCTTGAAGTTCCTTTCTTCCCTTGGCCCTTTTTCTTGAAACTAGTGGTCTTATTGATGATCAACACTTGATGCTGCTTTTTGATTTCTACCTCCGCGGCCTTTAGCATCGCGAAGAGCTCGGGAATAGTATTTTCCATCCCTTGCATATTATAGTTCATCACGAAGCCTTTATAGCTTGGTGGCAGTGATTGAAGAACTCTGTCAATGACACAATCAACTGGAAGATCAACTCCCAGCTGAGTCAAGTGATTATGATACCCAGACATTTTGAGTATGTGTTCACTAACAGAACTATTCTCCTCCATTTTGCAGCTTTAGAACTTGTTGGAGACTTCATATCTCTCAACTCGGGCATTTGCTTGAAATGTTAACTTCAACTCTTGGAACATCTCATATGCTCCATGACGTTCAAAACGCGTCTTTGAAGTCCCGATTCTAAGACGAAAAGCATGGCACACTGAACTATCGAGTAGTCATCAGCTTTGCTATGCCAGACGTTCTTAACGTCACCAGTAGCATGTGCAGCAGGCCTGGCACCCAACGGTGCTTCCAGGACGTAATTCTTCTGTGCAGCAATGAGGATAATCCATAAGTTACGGACCCAGTCCGTGTAATTGTTGCCATCATCTTTCAACTTATATTTCTCTAGGAACACATTAAAATTCAAAGGAATGGTAGCACGGGCCATTGATCTACAACAACATAGACATGAAAAATACTATCAGGTACTAAGTTCATGATAAATTAAAGTTCAATTAATCATATTACTTAAGAACTCCCACTTAGATAGACATCCCTCTAATCATCTAAGTGATCACGTGATCCAAATCAACTAAACCATGTCCGATCATCACGTGAGATGGAGTAGTTTTCAATGGTGAACATCACTATGTTGATCATATCTACTATATGATTCACGCCGACCTTTCGGTCTCGGTGTTCCGAGGCCATATCTGCATATGCTAGGCTCGTCAAGTTTAACCCGAGTATTCTGCGTGTACAAAACTGGCTTGCACCCGTTGTATGTGAACGAGAGCTTATCACACCCGATCATCACGTGGTGTCTCGCACGAATCAGAACTGTAGCAACGGTGCATACTCAGGGAGAACACTTGTACCTTGAAATTTAGTAAGGGATCATCTTATAATGCTACCGACGTTCTAAGCAAAATAAGATGCATAAAGGATAAACATCACATGCAATCAAAATATGTGACATGATATGACCATCATCATCTTGTGCTCATGATCTCCATTACCGAAGCATCGTCATGATCTCCAACGTCACCGGCGCGACACCTTGATCTCCATCGTAGCATCGCTGTCGTCTCGCCAACTATTGTTACTACGACTATCGCTACCACTTAGTGATAAAGTAAAACAATTACATGGCGATTGCATTGCATACAATAAAGCGACAACCATATGTGTCGGCGTTCTGGGAACGGGGGTCCCCAGACTTGCCTGCCTGCGGCCTGCGGCGTGGCTCAAGTAGTGGCCCAGTACGGCCCGTCTTCATCAACCCAAGCTGAAGACCCTCGCGAGGGGCCAAGCCTCGCGGGGCGGACGATGCAAGGCTTCCTCAGGGGCGGCCTCACTAGGCAGGCTCTTGAGGAGGCGGAGAGATCAAGGCAAGGGGTACCTCGCGAGGTGCTCATGACGCAAGCCATGACGATCAAGACCAGGCGGGCGCCATCCTTCGCAGTGTCCTCGTTTCCTCTTTGGTGCAAAGGGGGCAAGCGCATGCGCGGAGTACCGAGGCATCAAGCAAAGGTTACCATATCGGTGCAATGAGACCAAGACCAGCAGAGCGGCAGGACTGGGGTCACCGTGGAGCCCAAGGCGGCGTCATCGCCAGTGCCTTTGGCAGTCGGAGACCAACTTTAGTCAGGATAACTTGTACTAGATGTTCCCCTTCAAAATGGCCGTTGTTGGCTCCCTTCCCGCTCGATATTTGGGAAGAGGACCAGGGCCTCTATAAATAGAGATAGCCACCACAGTAGATCTGATCTCATCTCATATCATCCAGAGATGATCGAATCCACCCAAGTAGAACACCACACCAGCTGAAGAACACCCCTCGCGAGTCTATTCTTCCTCTGTACTGTTCATCATCAGCCCCTGAGGCAATCCACCACACCAAAAACTAGAGTAGGGTATTACACCACAACGGTGGCCCGAACTAGTATAAACCTAGTGTCCCTTGTGTTGTTCATCATGTAGCTTAGATTCACGGCGAGGCGTTGGGACGCGGATCGGTAGGAAGTAGATCTTCGCACGCACCCCAGAGTTCGAACCTTAAGGGTTTTGCCGGAACCCGATATCCGACATTTGGCGTGCCAGGTAGGGGTGCACCGAAATCCTCTTTCCGCTGACCTGCAGTCCACTGCTTCGTTGCATCCATGTCCGGCGACCTGACGGCCAACGCCGACTGCTGGGCGGCATGGCCTGCCCACGCCGCGCCGCCTGCCCAAGGTGACCTCAACCCCGCACCTCAGGCAACCCGCGCTCCACAGAACGCTGCGGGGCGCGGGCGACGCGGTCAAGCGCCGCCTACCCTCACCCCGCGGCAGGTACGATCAGGAGCAAGGGCCTCAAACCACGCCGCGGCCACAACACCGCACACCCGACGGGAGCAGGCGAACATGAAGGCCGCGCTCACGGTGGCTCGAGAACTGCTACGGTGCAGGCTGCAAGAAAGCGGCCATGACGTGCTGCTGGAGCGCGTCGCTGAGCTCCTGAATGTCGCTGCTTCAGGGGCACCTCCATTCGGCGTCCAGCTTCTACCCCAGGCCCCGGGCGGATCACACGCCGGGCCCATCCGCGCCCGTGCACCCTCAGGCGTACCCCAAGGCTTCGTCAACACCAGCTCGACCATCAGCGCTGGACGTCCAACTACACCAGCACCGCCCCTGGTGAGCGAGGGCATGCGCATCGCTGCCTACGGCTCGGGCGGGCCGCCGCCCTATCACCCCAAGATGGTGCTTTGAGCCAAGCCGCGTGGAGCGTGGGGCACTATGGTGAAGCCTTCGGGGCGGCGACCCGGGAGGGTTACGTGACCCACATGGTGGATCTGGAATACGCACTGGAAGAAGACCACGGCTCGTTCCTCGGGCCAGGCTAGGAGGAAGAGACGCCAAAAGCCGAGCCCTTTCAGGAGCCTCAAGGAAGCCTCGCCAACCGCTCCAGTGGCAGCAGCTATTGGGTACCGCTAATTCCTCAGGCCGCAAGAAGTCCAGGTCGCTGTAGCGGAAGGCTGCCCCAGTGCGGTAGCCTCCCTCCCCTCAGGAGGAGGTAACCGGGGGCTGCAGGAGAGGGGCCGCGAGCCAGGTCCCTCCCCACGGCGCGCGGAGCAAGGTGCTTCTCGGAGGTAGGCCCTCTGCTGGGGAGGTGCCGCAAGGCCTGCCCCCGGCAGAGGACCCATGGTTGTCGGGGGAACCGCTGGTGTCCCATTTACCCCATTGGCGTCGTCCTTGGTTTTCGGTCACCGTCAATGGTGGTCGAGGGTGGCGCAAGGCGGGGCCCTCATCTGGCGATATGAAGCAAGGCCGGTACCTATGAAGAAGGCCAGTGCCTATGAAGCTCGCCGCCCGTGACACTCTCACGTAATAATGAGTTGGGCTGTACACGCCCCGAAGTCTCCGAAGAGCCACGCTCGGGCCTCGGGGGCTCCCTCCCACGCCCAGTGGCAGCACTTAGCTCCGCCCTGGTAAGAAGACGTCGAAGACTAGAGTAGGTGCCGGACGTGGCCTTTTGTTTTCGCTTCCTTTTGTGTGGTCGAACTTTCTCGCCTCGGATTTGAGTTGAAGTTGAATTTGTGTTTGCGTATGCGGGGAGGGGTGACTTGTCTTGTTCGCGTGCTTTCTCGTGTTCCAGTTTCTGCTCAAGTTGGAATTCGCACTAGCTTCCTCCCCCTCACGAGCCCCTCGCAGGTGGAGCTGGGCTCAGCGCACGCGCGCATGCCGTGCCGCGGCCGACACTCGCTCTCGCAAGGCCCTCGCCACATGGTCAATAGGTCTCCCGAGGGACCCTCGGAGAGTCACCACAAGCCTACTCGAGGCCCGCCCAGGATAAAGGTAAAACCACAGCAACCAACTCATCGCAGGGCCCGTAACATCATGCGGGCACCCATTCGGCGCCGTCCTTAACAACGCGTGGACAACAATCCTTTTTACATGAGGGGATCCCCCTCCCAAAATGCTCTTACAACCTTCAGGGCCACGCCCGAGGTTTTTCCGCGCAGGATAAACAGCAAGGGCGCGCAGGATCAATCAGACATGTCACTCACCGCATCCTCTTGGTTGTCTCCGGAAGCGTCGCTGGCGCCACTGTCGCTGTCACTGGCTTCACCATCGCCGTCGTTGGCGCCATCTTTGCCGCCGTCCACCATGTCACCTTCATCCGTAGCAACTACCACCCCGTCATCATCAGAGGTGAAGGCCCGGACAAGTGCATCCACATTGTCCTCCACCCACCGCGCTAGGTCGCCTCGGATGGCCTCGGGCACCGGGGCGATGGTGGCGTCGAAGTCAAAGTGGGGGTCGATGTTCTGAAGATGGCTGATGACACGGGAGAACGCACGTGTGAGTAGGCCGCGGCTCCTCTCCTCGACAAGCTGATGAGCCCTCTCAGAGAGATTCTCCAGATGCGTCACCACGTTAGTGAAGAACTGGAGATTACCGACGTAGTTGGTCACATGAGGTTGCTTAGCGGCCGCGTCGCAGATATTGCCCAGGGCCGAGTTGGCCCATTCCCTGAGCGTTCGGAGCATGGGGCCATGCATGTGCTCCAGCTCTACTGCTGGCGAATCTCATCTTCGTTCCTCCGCGCAACGAACTCTGCGTTATCGACCATCCATTGGAGGAGAAGCAGCTCGGCGCGGGAGGAGGCAAACTCAGCCTGCACCGTTACTAGGGCGGCTGCGGTGGCCTCAGCATGCTGCGTCACTTCAGTCAGCTTGGTCCTAAGAGCAGCAGTCATGCCCGCAGCCTCGGCCTAGATCAGCTCCAACCTCTCGTCATACTCACGCTCACGACCCGTGCGAACTTCCGCCACGCGGCGGTCGATCTCTTCTTGGATTCATACCTCCCGCGCGCCAACGTCGTCCTCCGCCTGGGTAACCTGGCGCTCTCTCGTCTCCAACCGTTCAAGATCAAGGTTGCGCTCGGCAGCCTCCAGCGTCAGCGCTTCCTCGCGCCTCCGGAGCTCCTCCTCTTTGATGGGCGTCCCCTTCAGCGATGCAAGGGCAGCTTAGCGCAGCTCCACTTGCTGCTCCAGGGAATTGCACCAGGCTTGGAGCTCCCACACTCGCTCCTCTGCGATCTCGCGTCGTCGGTCTGCCTCCTGAGCCTCCTCAATGGCTCGGGAGTAGGCCTTCCGTGAGGCCACAAGAGACGCTTCGGCCTTTGCATTATCAAGATCACACTGGTGACTCGCAAGGCTAACTGCCACCTTCAGCTTGCGCCGCTCCTCAACCAGCCGCAAGCCTTCGGCTTCAAGACACGCGTCCACGTCCGCGAGCTCTCCACCGAGCTGGCCCATCGCATCCGCCGCCTTCCGGAGAAACTCTTGGCGGATGGCGCTGCGCTCCCGCGCTCGCTTGAGCATGTCGTCGACATCGACCTCCGCCACCGGCATTGGCGGAGGGCCCTGAAGTGGTTCACCCCCTCTCGGCAGGGGGCTGGGGGCTGGCGCCCCCACAATCGCCAGGCGGACCCCGCCAGGGACCCAGGCCGGCGCAGATCCGTCCCCGGAAGAAGAGCCAAAGATCGACTTCAACCACTCACCGTCCATGATCAGGGGAAGAGCCCGGGGCAGTCTGGTTGCGCCCCAGGCGAGCTCGCAAAGGAAGGACGGCGAGCACACAGGCTCAAGGTACTCCACTGGTTAGCCCACCTCTCCTGCCGAACTCGCGTCAGGGGTAGTGCGCAGGCTCGGGGCACTCAAGGCCAGCGATGGAGATGAAGCCTGAGGAGGTGACTTCTTAGCTGGCTCTGCAGGCTCGGCAGGAGGGATCCTGAAGGGCCACAGTCAGCAAAGGGGAACAGGAAGCTCGCATGCAGCAAGGAGGGAATAACTGTGTACAGTTTCGTGGCCGCCTAGCCAGGCGGATATTGGGGGAGCATGGGGAAGCGGAGACGCCCACGTCCAATCAACCGCCAAGCGGCGACCAAGGCCGCAGGCTGTTGGGGCCCGCGGCACCCCGCACTTGCCCTTTCGCTTCATTGCAAAGCCAAGTCCGAGCGCACCTTGGGCCCGGGGGCTACTGTCGGTGTTCTGGGAATGGGGGTCCCCAGACTTGCCTGCCTGCAGCCTGCAGCGTGGCTCAAGCAGTGGCCCAGTACGACCCGTCTTCATCAAACCAAGCTCAAGACCGTCGCGAGGGGCCAAGCCTCGCGGGGCGGACGACGCAAGGCTTCCTCAGGGGCGGCCTCACCAGGCAGGCTCACGAGGAGGCGGAGAGATCAAGGCAAGGGGTACCTCGCGAGGTGCTCAGGACGCAAGCCATGACGATCAAGACCAGGCGGGCGCCATCCTACGCAGTGTCCTCGTTTCCTCTTTGGTGCAAAGGGGGCAAGCGCAGGCGCGGAGTACCGAGGCATCAAGCAAAGGTTACCATATCGGTGCAACGAGACCAAGACCAGCAGAGCGGCAGGACTGGGGTCACCGTGGAGCCCAAGGCGGCGTCATCGCCAGTGCCTTTGGCAGTCGAAGACCAACTTTAGTCAGGATAACTTGTACTAGATGTTCCCCTTCAAAATGGCCGTTGTTGGCTCCCTTCCCGCTCGATATTTGGGAAAAGGACCAGGGCTTCTATAAATAGAGATAGCCACCACAGTAGATCTGATCTCATCTCATATCATCCAGAGACGATCAAATCCACCCAAGTAGAACACCACACCAGCTCAAGAACACCCCTCGCGAGGCTGTTCTTCCTCTGTACTATTCATCATCAGCCCCTGAGGCAATCCACCACACCACAAACTAGAGTAGGGTATTACACCACAACGGTGGCCCGAACTAGTATAAACCTAGTGTCCCTTGTGTTGTTCATCGTGTAGCTCAGATTCACGGCGAGGCATTGGGACGCGGATCGGTAGGAAGTAGATCTTCGCGCGCACCCCAGAGTTCGAACCTTAAGGGTTTTGCCGGAACCCGATATCCGACAATATGGCTCTTGCTAGTTGCCGACAACTTTGGTACAAAACATGATCATCTCATACAACAATTTATATCACATCATGCTTGACCATATCAAATCACAACAAGCCATGCAAAAACAAGTTAGACGTCCTCTACTTTGTTGTTGCAAGTTTTACATGGCTGCTATGGGCTTCTAGCAAGAACCGTTCTTACCTACGCATCAAAACCACAATGATTTTTCGTCAAGTGTGTTGTTTTAACCTTCAACAAGGACCGGGTGCAGCCACACTCGATTCAACTAAAGTTGGAGAAACAGACACTCACCAGCCACCTATGTGCAAAGCACGTCAGTAGAACCACTCTCATGTAAGCATACGCGTAATCTTAGTCTGAGCCGCTTCATCCAACAATACCGCCGGATCAAAGTACGACATGCTGGTAAGCAGTATGACTATTATCGCCCACAACTCTTTGTGTTCTACTCGTGCATATAACATCTACGCATGGACCTGGCTCTGATAACACTGTTGGGGAACGCAGTAATTTCAAAAAATTTCCTACGATCAACCAAGATCTATCTATGTGATGCATAGCAATGAGAGGTAGAGTGTGTCCACGTACCCTCGTAGACCGAAAGCTGAAGCGTTATGACAACACGATTGATGTAGTCGTACGTCTTCATGATTCGACCGATCTTAGCACTGAACGTATGGCACCTCCGCGATCAACACACGTTCAGCTCAGGGACGTCCCTCGTACTCTTGATCCAGTTGAGGCCGAGGGAGAGTTTCGTAAGCATGACGGCGTGGTGACATTGATGACGCAGTTACCCGCGCAGGGCTTCGCCTAAGCACTACAACAATATGACCGAGGTGTGTAACTGTGGAGGGGGGCACCGCACACGGCTAAACAATGTCAACTTGTGTGTCCTAGGGTGCCCCCTACCCACATATATAAAGTAGCAAGGGGGGAGGCCGGCCGGCCCTTGGGCGTGCTAAGGAGGGGAGGAGTCCTCCTCCTAATAGGAGTAGGACTCCCCCTTTCCTAGTTCAACTAGGATGGGGAAGGGGGAAGGAAGGAGAGGAAGAGGGAGAGGGAGAGGGAAAGACGGGCTGTGGCCCCTCCCCTAGTCCAATTCGGACTCCCCTTGGGGGGCACCTCTTGGGATGCTGCCCTCTCTCTCCCCTAAGTCCCACTAAGGCCCAATACTTCCCCGGGGGGTTCCGGTAACCCCTCCGGCACTCCGGTTTTCTCTGAAATCTTTATGTCTCGACCATTTCGATACTCCTCGTCATGTCCATAATCACATCCAGGACTCCGAACTACCTTCGGTACATCAAAACACATAAACTCATAATTCAAATCGTCATCGAACGTTAAGCGTGCGGATCCTACGGGTTCGAGAACTTTGTAGACATGCCCGAGACACATCTCCGGTCAATAACCAATAGTGGAACCTGGATGCTCATTTTGGCTCCTACATATTCTACGAAGATCTTTATCGGTCAAACCGCATAACAACATACGTTGTTCCCTTTGTCATCGGTATGTTACTTGCCCGAGATTCGATCGTCGGTATCTCAATACCTAGTTCAATCTCATTACCGACAAGTCTCTTTACTCGTTCCATAATACTTCATCCCGCAACTAACTCAATAGTTACAATGCTTGCAAGGCTTATAGTGATGAGTATTACCGAGAGGGCCCAGAGATACCTCTCCAAAACACAGAGTGACAAATCCTAATCTTGATCTATGCCGACCCAACAAACACCTTCGGAGACACATGTAGAGCACCTTTACAATCCGCCTTTTACGTTGTGACGTTTGGTAGCACACAAAGTGTTCCTCCGATATTCGGGAGTTGCATAATCTCATAGTCTGAGGAACTTGTATAAGTCATGAAGAAAGTAGTAGCAATGAAACTAACACAATCATAATGCTAAGCTAACGGATGGGTCATGTCCATCACATCATTCTCCTAATTATGTGATCCCGTTCATCAAATGAGAACACATGTCTATGGTTAGGAAACTTAACCATCTTTGATTAACGAGCTAGTCTAGTAGAGGCTTACTAGGGACACTGTGTTTTGTCTATGTATCCACGCATGTATCACGTTTCCCATTAATACAATTCTAGCATGAATATTAAACATTTATCATGATATAAGGAAATATAAATAATAACTTTATTATCGCCTCTAGGGCATATTTCCTTCAGTTTCCCACTTGCACTAGAGTCAATAATCTAGATTACATAGTAATGATTCTAACACCCATGGAGCTTTGGTGCTGATCATGTTTTGCTCGTAGGTCTACAGAGAACTACTCAAGCATCATTGGAGAGGTACCAATGGACATGATGAACCCCGCCGTGATGGTGTCTAGATTGGATCTGGTGTTTCTGGACTTGCGGCGGCTGGAATTGATTTTTGTCGACTCCCCTAGGGTTTCTAGAATATCAGGGTATTTATAGAGCAAAGAGGCGGTGCGGGAGGCCACCGAGGTGGGCACAACCCACCTGCCCATGTGCACCCTGGTGGGTTGTGCTCCCCTCGGAGCACCCCTCTGGTACTTCTTTGGCCCAACAGTTGTCTTCTGGTCCAGAAAAAATTCACAAAAAGTTTCGCTGCGTTTGGACTCCGTTTGGTATTGATTTCCCGCCATGTAGCAACTGGCACTGGTCACTATGTCAATAGGTTAGTACCAAAAAATGATATAAAATGACTATAAAATGATTCTAAAACATCCAAGAATGATAATATAACATGATGGAAAAATCAAAAAATTTAGATAAGTTGGAGACGTATTAGGCTCCCGTTCCTCCGGGTCGTCGACGCTCCTCCCCGTCAAACCAGAGCCACGAGAGACGCCGCTTGGGCGACGCACCCACGGCGGCGCCCTCGTCATCAAGGAAGGTAGTGTCCCTTCTCCTCCCTCCTCCCGCCTCGTCAAGCCAAAGACCGAGCCGCCGCTCCTTCCCGTGAAGAAGGAGCACGAGGCCAGGGCCGCCGACGAGGAGACCGGCCTCAAATGGGCGCGGGACAACTATGTCCGGTAGGAGATGGAGCGCCATCGCCACGCCCTCGAGGAGATCGTCGCCCGGCGCCGCGGCCACAAGGAGGGAGGCGTCGTCATGCTCGATGACAGCGGCGAGGAGACACCTAGGCTGTCCAACCCTGTCCGCCACGGCGACCCAGGGCAGGAGTGCAGCAAGGTCGGTGGCGGCGTGCAGGACAGCGGCGACTACACCAAGTTTTATAGGATCCTCGACATGTAGAAGGACTAAGGCGGCAGCAGCGTAGTAGTAGTTTTTATTTTGTTTTTTAAATTATGTTTTTAGTTTGTATAAATGTCAATGAAAACATCTGAATTTCCTCCAATTTTGTGTCATTTTGTACGAAGTTTGGTCGAATTTTGACCGACTTTGGTTTTCAAAAAGCGGTGTATGGGGCCAGCTTGGGGCGGTGGTTGGGAAACCAACTGGCCCCACACCGATTTTATTGCTGGTTGGCCGCCAGGCGGCGCTATTTCAAGCCCTTGGGGGGCCGAACGGCTGGAAATGCTCTTACTACTTGGATGGCCGGAGCAGCCCATGGTCCACATACAAAGGCTTGGTCTGATCAATTAATTACTCCCTCCATTCTAACATAATTGAAGTTTTGGGATTTTTCAAGGTCAATTTTTTTAAGGGACAATTCCATTTCTCCCCCTAACTTGAGCCACCACCTGGCATGTGCCCCTAATTTCCAGGTATGCTCAAAAATACCCCTCTTCCGTCAAGTCACCTTATAGAAATACCCTTGCCGTCCGGTCAAAGGGCTTTGACCGTCTGGTGAATAGTAACATAGTGAACAGTAAATTCGAAAAAGTAGCAAACAAAATCAAAAAAATCAGAAATTTTGTGGGATTGAAGATACTCAAGGCGCAAGGTGCATGCAAATTTTCGTGCTGTTTGGACATTCCAGGAACTCGTGGCAAAGGAAAAAAATGTAAATATGTATGCTGTGAACACTAAATTCAAAAAGAAATAGCAAGAAAATTTTAAAAAATATGAAAAAATGGCATCAATGAGGCTTGGGTGCGCAAGGCGCTTGCACATTTTTGTGATCAAATGACATGCGAGGTGCTCTAGCAAAAAACAAAATAGTGCATTTTTTTCAAAGTTTTTTTCTGCGCCAAATTTTGTTTTTTTCTCCAGGAGCTCCTACAGTGACAAAGCACAACAAAAATTTGCACGCGCCTTGCAAACCCCAGCCTCTTTGATGCCTAGAAATTTCATATTTTTTTGAATTTTCTTGCATTTTTTTTGAATTTACTGTTCACAATATACATTTTAAAGTTTTTCCTTTGACACGAGCTGCTGGAATGTCCAAACTGCACAAAAAATTGCATGCACCTTGCTCCCTTGAGTATCTTCGATAACATAAAATTTCAGTTTTTTGCTATTTTTTTCGGATTTACTGTTCACCATGTTACTGTTCACCAGACGGTCAAACCCCTTGGACCAGACGGTAACAACACAGAAGGGCATTTCTGTAAGGTGACTTAACGGCAGAGGGGTATTTTTGAGTATACCAAAAAATTAGGGGCAAATGCCAGGTGGTGGATCAAGTTAGGGGGAGAAATGGAATTGTCCCATTATATATATATATATATTATATGTATGTATATATATAATTAGCTAAATTTGGTTTTATAGATGTTATATTTCTGTATATGCTCAGTCAAATCTAATGAAGTTTAACATAGGACAATCCTAGAGCGTGAATTATTTTGGAGGGGACGAAGTATTAAGAAGTGCATGTGTGCGCGCACGCGTGTATGTGTTGCTATGTGTCCTTAGGAGATTTATATCAGAGTTATTGATCTCAACAGCAACCTCAACCACCTTCATGGTCATGGAAAGCAGCAGCTTAAACATGTCTCTCCACTCTCACTCAGACCTCGTGTGGAGGGTACAAAGTTGGTACTGTGTGTGCCTGCACATTTTGATGGAAACATTTTACCTGGATGCACATGCCTTTCCTTTTCCAATAAATATAACCGGGGTCTTTGGTTTGATGGTACATTTATTTGTCGCCTTGAGGTGAGTAAATTGCCCAAAACCACCAGATTTCGGGCTAGGGTACTCCAAAACTACCAACCTTGTCAAAAGTAATGGAAAACCACCATTTTATGTAAAGTGAATAACAGAAAGCACTAAACACGCTGTGACCCGCGTCTAAGTTGGAATCTGACATGCCTGGCCTGCCTGTCGGAACCACGTGGCCAGGTCTAACGGCCAACGCCAGACGGCCGTTTCCGCCGGTCATTAACTCTGCTGCCTCGCGCGCAGCAGGGCATTTCTCTCCTCTGCTCGTTCTCTCCTCTACTCGTTCCCCTCTCGCGCCGCACCGCTGACGCGAGGGAGACATGGTGTCTTGGTCTGATGGTTCTGACTCGTCCTCGTCGGCTGGTGATGATTGTGTGACCCAGGTAAGCTTCTGGTCATGTACATCTAGGGTTAGGCTTCTAGGGAGAAAGGGGAATTTTTGTTCCCTATAGTAGTTGAACACTTTTTCCTTATGTTTAGGCACCTGCGACCATGGAGTGCACAGAATGGAGCGGCCTGGCTCTGAATCATCCTACACGTTGTGAGCATTAAGCCCCCTGTGAGAAGTTGGTGGTGTTTGAATCCACTAATAACGCCAGGAGATTTCTAGGTTGTGCACAAAAGGTAAGTTAGCAGTGCAATTAGGTGTTAAAGTGTACACATTTTATTGCTTAGTTGTTTTACTGATTTTATGAAATATGTGAATTGTTATCTTCTTAGTTGTCTGATATAATTAGGTCTGCAATTAGGATATTAAAAGTGTATTTTTCTGTTCATACTTCTTTAGATAACTAGGCAGTGTAGGCAATTTTTTATGCTCTAGCCTTAATTCTTGATATAAAATTGTAAGTCTACAATTAGGATGTTAAAAATAAATGGTTCTGCATTGTTATCAGTAAATTGGCTCTAGCCATACTTCATTACTTTTGCTGTATATTACAAGTAGAACATTAGCACAATTAAATAGGTTCAGTGGTTTTGCATTGTTATTAGTAAATTGGTTCTGCATTGGTTTTAGTGTTACTTCTTTTTTTCCACACATTCATAGGATGGACCCAAGTGCACGTATGTGGAATGGATTGATTCTGAGAGGCCAATCCCATTCAAGACAACTTTAGCTAGGATCTGGGCTATGTATGAGAAGGAGTTGACTGACAGGTTGAGGCAGAATGTGGTTAATGTTGAAGAAGTCTGCAAGGTACTGGAAGATAAGAGGAAGATGGAAAATGACCTGAGATTCTTTAAAGTTGACTTTGCTAAAATGGTGGCTAACAAGGAGGATGCAATTGCCCAGTTAGGCAATCCATAAATAACTCTTAGTGACCTGAAGTAAGAGCTTCAGAAAAAGAACTTGGCTGTCAAAGCAGACACTAACATCCATCAGGTGTTAAGGGCCAAACTATAGAAAGAGAGAGACCAAGAGAAGCTAGAGATTGAAGCTACTACAAGAGATGGACCAGATCAAGCAGGAGAGGGACAAGTTGTTGGAGGAGAGGGAGAAGTTCAAGCAAGAGAAAAGGCAACTGGAGTACAAGATAGGTGATCTGTTCAAAGAGAAGGAGGCCACCAAGGGAAAGATAAGGAAGATCAAGGAGATATTTGATGAATGATTTCATGTCGTTGTACTACTACTATTTGTATCACTAAAAATTTCAAGACATTTGTACTGAAATTGTGCTTCTACTGAATCGAATTGTGTTACTCGATTATGCTATTAGTGCCTCATTTGTGCCTATTTTGTGTTTGATGAAACTGCCATATTTTTGACATATTAGACATGTTCTGAGTAATAGAATTACGCTATTCATAGGGTTTAGATGAACACTATATTAGGGTAGGCATGGTTGGATAGTTGTCGAGGGGTCGATGACCCCTACTTTTTGGTAGGGTTTATATGGTTGGGTAGTTGTCGAGGGGTCGATGACCCCAACTTTTTGGTAGGGTTTATATGGTTGGGTAGATGTCGAGGGGTCGATGACCCCTACTTTTTGGTGGGGTTTATATGGTTGGGTTATGGTCGAGGGGTCGATGACCCCTACTTTTTTGTGGGTTTATATGGTTGGGTTGTTATCGAGGGCTCGATGACCCCTACTTTTTGGTGGGTTTATATGGTTGGGTAGTTGTCGAGGGGTCGATGACCCCTTCTTTTTGGTGGGGTTTATATGGTTGGGTTGTTGTCGAGGGGTCGATGACCCCTACTTTTTGGTGTGTTTATATGGTTGGATAGTTGTCGAGGGCTCGATGACTCCTACTTTTTGGTGGCTTTATATGGTTGGGTAGTTGTCGAGGGCTCGATGACCCCTACTTTTTTGGTGGGTTTATATGGTGGGTAGTTGTTGACGGCTCGATGACCCCTACTTTTTGGTGGGTTTACATGGTTGGGTAGTTGTCGAGGGCTCGATGACCCCTAATTTTTGATAGGTTTTATATGGTTGGGTAGTTGTCGATGGCTCGATGACCCCTGCTTTTTGGCAGGGTTGGTTGGATCACAAATCACACACAGGGTTCACATAGTCAAATAAAACACATGTTCACATAATAAAATGACACACAAGTTGACATAATCAAATGAAACACATGTTGACATAGGTTCAGAGGACTAAAATGGAACAGAGGTCCACATGACTCAAATACTACATAGGTTCACAGTTCACAGTACCCAAATGGAACACATGTTCACATGACTCAAATGAAACACATGTTCATATGACAGATACATGGGTGGCAGTCCCAAAAGTTTCAACCTTTTGCAGACATCAAATTTCAAACATTTCCACTAGCAGTGAAGTAGCTCTTCAGTCTTGCATATTTCTGAGCTTTCTTCCTTGTACCTGTTCCGGCAGTTGCTACTCCTCCAACTCTTCCACCTCTCACTGATCTCATATTTGTAGCAAAAGCAGAATTAGATGTAGGTGAAGTACCAGAAGATGAACTACTAGCTGGAGCCCTTTTTGCTAGCCTTGGTGCTGTGAAAGCAGCCCTAGCTGACCTAGTAGCAGCAGTTGGTCCCCTAGGAGTAGCATCTGCTGCAGAAGAACTAGCTTCTCCAGCTGGAGCCCTTGGTGCTTCTCCAGTTGGTGCCCTAGGAGCAGCATCAGGTGGAAAGTAGGCTTATGTCTTCTGCCTTCTCTTTTCCTGCAGTTTAAGAATCAAAGACAAAGACACATTGAAACATGTGTGGCTAATTTAGTTAACATAATGACAAAGCTATGATGTTACCATGTTTCTATTCTTCCTTAACTGTAGATCAAGCCTCAAAGGTTGTGAACAGTTAGTAAACCTATGGTCCATTAACTTGTAGTTGCCACATTTGATTGTAGCCATCCTAGAAGAATCTTTTGGTTTAGGCACTTCAAACCTGCCCTTCTTCCTTTTTTCTTCTTTTCTTCCACTCTAGTCCTCTTTGTGGAAAATAGGAGGATCAATATCAGGTTACTCTATCTTGACCCAAGCATCTTCTCGTGGAACTGGATACACTATAGGTTTGCATGACTCCAACTACATTGATTTCTTGAATAATGGACTGAAAAAATCCTCAGGTTGCATCCTGCCTTTGTAAATAGCACTGCAAACAAATAATGGACTGACAAAATCCTCAGGTTGCATCCTGCCTTTGTAAATAGCACTGCAAACATGGTTGCATGGACACCCTGACATGTCCCACTTCCTGCATCCACAAGTGTGCTCAAGAAGGTTGACAACATATGTCTTTGGGCCACTGGTGACCTACCACAAGTTTGGACCAGCCCTAATTGCTTTGCAATCTCTAGCATACTTCTTGCTGAGCTCCAACATCCCTGCATAAGTTGGAGCTATTTCCCATATGGCATTTTCTCCACCTTCTCTCTTTCCATCAAACCTGACTAGGAACTTGTCTTTGATTCCATATATCATTGACACAATTGGTTTGTTTCTAACATCTAGGATATATTTAACGAAAACCTCACTTATGCTGTTAACCACTAGGTATGTTTTGTAGTTTGTGTCCATTTCATGCCTAGCCCATGTGTGTACTGGAATACTAGATAACCAACTCCAAGCATCCTCACACTCATTCTTCAAATTGGCCATGGCAACATCAAAACCATGTTTTGTGTATGAATAGCTAGCACTGTCCATGCATTTTTTGAGATCTTCACCCCTAAATCTAGCTCTTTGGAAATTTGCATAAATGTGTCTTAAGAAAAATCTTTGTGGGCAGTTTGGAAATACATCATTGATAGCATTAAGAATTCCTTGCTTACACAGTAAATCTAAATGTTACTACCAGATCAAAGCTACGCAGTAGACCTAAACGTTACTACCAGAGCAAAGCTACATAGTAAACCTAAATGTTACTACCAGAGCAAAGCTACACAATAAACCTAAATTTTGTACCATAGCAAAGCAACACAGTTATGTCCGCAATAGTAAACAACAGCAAAGAGAGCATATAATTGACCTTCTGCCTATCTGACATGATCGTGTATTTGCCAAATTTGCCCTCTGTGCCTCCTAGAGCTGTTGGAAATATGCCCTAGAGGCAATAATAAAATGGTTATTATTATATTTCCTTGTTCATGATAATTGTCTGTTGTTCATGCTATAATTGTATTAACCGGAAACCGTAATACATGTGTGAATACATATACCATAATATGTCCCTAGTAAGCTTCTAGTTGACTAGCTCGTTGATCAATAGAAGGTTGTGGTTTCCTGACCATGGACATTGGATGTCGTTGATAACGGGATCACATCATTAGGAGAATGATGTGATGGACAAGACCCAATCCTAAGCATAGCACAAGATCATGTAGTTAGTTTGCTAAGAGCTTTTCTAATGTCAAGTATCATTTCCTTAGACCATGAGATTGTGCAACTCCTGGATACCGTAGGAATGCTTTGGGTGTACCAAACGCCACAATGTAACTGGGTGGCTATAAAGGTACACTACAGGTATCTCCGAAAGTGTCTGTTGGGTTGGCCCGAATCGAGATTGGGATTTGTCACTCCGTATGACGGAGAGGTATCTCTGGGCCCACTCGGCAATGCATCATCATAATGAGCTCAATGTGACTAAGGAGTTAGTCACGAGATCATGCGTTATGGAACGAATAAAGAGACTTGCCAGTAACGAGATTGAACGAGGTATAGGGATACCGACGATCGAATCTCAGGCAAGTAACATATTGGTTGACAAAGGGAATTGTATGCGGGATTGATTGAATCCCCGACATCGTGGTTCTTCCGATGAGATCATCGTGGAACATGTGGGAGCCAACATGGGTATCCAGATCCCACTGTTGGTTATTGGCCGGAGAGATGCCTCAGTCATGTCTGCATGGTTCCCGAACCCGTAGGGTCTACACACTTAAGGTTCGGTGACGCTAGAGTTGTTACAGGAAATATTATGTGGTTACCGAAGGTTGTTCGGAGTCCCGGATGAGATCCCGGACGTCACGAGGAGTTCCGGAATGGTCCGGAGGGAAAGATTTATATATGGGAAGTTCAGTTTCAGTCACCGGAATAGTTTCAGGGGTTATCGGTATTGTACCGGGACCACCGAAAGGTGTCCGGGGGTCCACCGGGTGGGGCCACCTACCCCGGGGGACTTAGTGGGCTGGAAAAAGGGTGGGAACCAGCCCCTGGTGTGTTGGTGCTCCCCCAAGGGCCCAAGGCGCCTAGGGTTGAAAAGCCTAGGGGGTGGGGCACCTCCCACCAAACTTGGGGGGCAAGCTCCCCCCTTGGCCGCCGCCCCCCTTAGATGGGATCTAAGGGCCCGGCCCCCTCTCCCCTTCCCCTATAAATAGTGGGGGGAGGCTGCCGCACCCTTCCCCTGGCGCAGCCCCTCCCTCCCCAACACCTCCTCCTCCTCCGTAGAGTTTGGCGAAGCCCTGCAGAAATACCACAAGCTCCACCACCACGTCGTCGTACTGCCGGAGCTCTCCTTCAACTTGTCCTTCCCCCTTGCTGGATCAAGAAGGAGGAGACGTCCCCGGGCTGTACGTGTGCTGAACACAGAGGCGCCGTCCGTTCGGCGCTAGATCGGATCTTCCGCGATTTGAATCGCCGCGAGTACGACTCCATCATCCGCGTTCTAGTAACGCTTCTGCTTAGCAATCTTCGAAGGTATGAAGATGCACTTCTGATACATCCATTTTGCATCATGCTTTAATATCAATATTTATTGCATTATGGGATGTTATTACACATTATGTCACAATTCTTATGGCTATTCTCTCTTATGTTACAAGGTTTATCATGAAGAGGGAGAATGCCGACAGCTGGAATTCTGGGCTGGAAAAGGAGCAAATATTGGAAACCTATTCTGCACAGCTCCAAAAGTCCTGAAACTCCATGAAAGTCATTTTTTGGAATTAATAAGAATTATTGAGCAAAGAAAGTACCAGAGGGGGCCCACACCCTGGCCACGAGGGTGGGGGGCGCGCCCACCCCTACTGGGCGCGCCCCCTGTCTCGTGGGCCCCCTGGTGGCCCTCCGGTGCCCATCTTCTGCTATATGAAGTCTCTTACCTTGAAAAAATTCATAAGCAAGCTTACGGGACGAAACTCCGCCGCCACGAGGCGGAACCAATCTAGGGCTCCGGCGGAGCTGTTCTGCCGGGGAAACTTCCCTCCAGGAGGGGGAAATCATCACCATCGTCATCACCAACAATACTCTCATCTGGAGGGGGTCAATCTCCATCAACATCTTCACCAGCACCATCTCCTCTCAAACCCTAGTTCATCTTGTATCCAATCTTGTATCCAAAACCACAAATTGGTACCTGTGGGTTGCTAGTAGTGTTGATTACTCCTTGTAGTTGATGCTAATTGGTTTACTTGGTGGAAGATCATATGTTCAGATCCTTAATGCATACTAATACTCCTATGATCATGAACATGGATATGCTTTGTGAGTAGTTACGTTTGTTCCTGAGGACATGGGTGAAGTCTTGCTATTAGTAGTCATGTGAATTTGGTATTCGTTCGATATTTTGATGAGATGTATGTTGTCTCTCCTCTAGTGGTGTTATGTGATCGTTGACTACATGACACTTCACCATTATTTGGGCCTAGAGGAAGGCATTGGGAAGTAATAAGTAGATGATGGGTTGCTAGAGTGACAGAAGCTTAAACCCTAGTTTATGCGTTGTTTCGTAAGGGGCTGATTTGGATCCATATGTTTCATGCTATGGTTAGGTTTACCTTAATACTTCTTTTGTAGTTGCGGATGCTTGCAAAAGGGGTTAATCATAAGTGGGATGCTTGTGCAAGAAAGGGCGGTACCCAAGCACCGGTCCACCCACATATCAAATTATCAAAGTACCAAACGCGAATCATATGAGCGTGATGAAAACTAGCTTGACGATAATTCCCATGTGTCCTCGGGAGCGCTTTTCTCATTATAAGAATTGTCCAGGCTTGTCCTTTGCTACAAAAAGGATTGGGCCACCTTGCTGCACCTTATTTACTTTCATTGCTTGTTACCCATTACAAATTATCTTATCACAAAACTATCTGTTACCTACAATTTCAATGCTTGCAGAGAATACCTTATCGAAACCGCTTGTCATTTCCTTCGCTTCCTCGTTGGGTTCGACACTCTTACTTATCGAAAGGACTACGATAGATCCCCTATACTTGTGGGTCATCAAGACTCTTTTCTAGCGCCGTTGCCGGGGAGTGAAGCGCCTTTGGTGAGTGGAACTTGGTAAGGAAACATTTATATAGTGTGCTGAAATTTTCTATCACTTGTTTCTATGGAAGCTAATCCTTTCAGGGGCTTGTTTGGGGGATCTTCGCCCCAACCAGTAGAGCAAAGAGTTGCTCCTCAACCTACTGAACCTATTGAAAATGTTTACTTTGAGATTCCTTCGTGTATGATAGAGAAACTGCTAGCTAATCCCTTTGCAGGAGATGGAACATTGCATCCCGATTTACACCTTATCTATGTGGATGAAGTTTGTGGATTATTTAAGCTTGCAAGTATTCCCGATGATGTTGTTAAGAGGAAGGTCTTCCCTTTATCTTTGAAGGGAGACGCATTGACATGGTATAGGCTATGTGATGGTATGGGATCTTGGAACTATAAACGATTGAAATTGGAATTTCACCAGAAGTTCTATCCTATGCATCTTGTTCATCATGATCGTAATTACATATATAATTTCTGGCCTCACGAAGGAGAAAGCATCGCTCAATCTTGGGGGAGACTTAAGTCAATGTTATATTCATGCCCCAATCATGAGCTCTCAAGAGATATGATTATTCAAAAAATTTATGCTCGGCTTTCTCTCAATGATCGCATCATGCTTGATACTTCCTGTGCTGGTTCTTAGATGCTGAAGACTATTGAATTCAAGTGGGATTTATTGGAAATAATTAAACGCAACTCTGAAGATTGGGGTTCCGACGATGGTAAGGAGTCAGGTATGACACCTAAGTTTGCTTGTGTTAAATCTTTTATGGATACCGATGCTTTTCATGGATTTAGCGCTAAATATGGACTTGACTCTGAGATAGTAGCTTCTTTCTGTGAATCTTTTGCTACTCACGTTGACCTCCCTAAGGAGAAGTGGTTTAAATATAATCCTCCCATTGAAGTAAAAGTAGTTGCACCTGTTACAGTTGAAGAAAAGACTATCACTTATAATGATCCTATTGTTCCTACTACTTATGTTGAGAAACCACCTTTCCCTGTTAGAATAAAGGATCATGCTAAAACTTCAACTGTGGTCCATAAGAGTAATACTAGAACACATACACCTCCTGAGAAAATTAAAGTTGAACCTAGTATTGCTATGGTTAAAGATCTCTTGGCTGATAATATAGATGGGCATGTTATTTACTTCTGTGAGGAAGCTGCTAATATTGCTAAACCCGATGCTAAGATACATAGACCTGTTGCAGGCATGCCTGTTATTTCTGTTAAAATAGGAGATCATTGTTATCATGTCTTATGTGATATGGGTGCTAGTGCTAGTGCAATACCTTTCTCCTTATATGAAGAAATTATGAATGATATTGCACCCGCTGAGTTGGAAGATATTGATGTTACAATTAAGCTTGCCAATAGAGATACTATCACACCATTTGGGATTGTTAGAGATGTTGAAGTCTTGTGTGGGAAAGTTAAATACCCTGCTGATTTTCTTGTTCTTGGTTCCCCACAAGATAGCTTTTGTCCCACTATATTTGGTAGACCCTTCTCGAATACTGTTAATGCTAGGATTGATTGCAAAAAGGATGTTGTTACAATTGGCTTAGGGGATATGTCTCATGAGTTTAATTTTGCTAAGTTTCGTAGACAACCCCATGATAAATAATTGCCTAGTAGGGATGATATTATTGGTCTTGCTTCTATTGTCGTGCCTCCTACTGATCCGTTAGAACAATATTTGCTAGACCATGAAAATGATATGTTTATGAATGAAAGAAGGGAAATAGATGAAGTATTCCTTCAACAGGGTCCTATCCTGAAACACAACTTGCCTGTTGAAATCCTAGGGGATCCTCTTCCACCCAAGGGTTATCCCGTGTTTGAGCTCAAACCTTTACCTGATAATCTTAAATATGCTTATCTTGATGAAAAGAAGATATATCCTGTTATTATTAGTGTCAACCTTTCAGAGCAAGAAGAGGAAAGATTATTGAAAACTCTGAAGAAGCACCGTGCTGCTATTGGATATACACTGGATGATCTTAAGGGCATTAGTCCCACTCTATGCCAACATAAAATTAAATTTGACGAAGGCTCCAAACCAGTTAGAGATCATCAACGACGGTTAAATCCTAAGATGAAAGAAATGGTAAGAAAGGAGATACTAAAGCTCCTTGAGGTAGGTATAATTTATCCAGTTGCTGATAGTGATTGGGTAAGTCATGTCCATTGCGTCCCTAAGAAGGGAGGTTGTAAGTGCATCTAGTGCCCCTTAGTGATTTTGGTGTATTGAAGACTTATAGGTTAAGAAACTAATGTGTTTGTGAGTGTACACATGTCTATAAGTCTATGAGGAGTTTGATATTTACAGAGAAAGTCGACCCCTAAAAATGAAGTTCTTCGACTGAAGACTTTGATATTCTGAAGACTTTCTGAAGACTATGAAAGTGAAGAAATTGGTGTGACCTTGAAGACTTGGTATTCACTTGTGGAACATGAAGCGTGAAGACTTTTGTTTTCGTAGTTTAGTTTTTCTCTTTCTTGAGTCATAGGAAACACCGTGCATCGTTAAAGGGGTCGAGGAAATACTAAGGAAAAATTTCCATGTGATGCTCAACTCAAAATCCTACACGTACCAAACCCTTCGAGTGAAGCCTTTGGAAATCTCATACTGATTCAGTCAATTTCTTGATGTGAGACGAAGTTCTTCCGGTCGCTGAGGAATTTGTTTTGACCGAGGAGTTAGGAATTCGCCAAAGGCGGATTGCCTACACAAGGATTTAACATGATGGCCCGAGGAATTTGAGATTCAAATTTCCGACCGTTCTTGTCTTCTTGCGCCAGCTGTCCCAAAATATCTTATCCACCTAACGGTCATATCATTGAAGGGCATTTATGTCTTCTCATGTCGGGCTGCTCCCTAGGCTATAAATAGACGCCCCCTACAACCACTAGCTGGTTGGCTGCTCTGAGAGAAACTTGACACTTGTCATTTGAGAGCAACCCATCCTCCGAGGACTTTGAGCGAAAATCATCGAGTGAGGAAAACCCAAAAACCAAACCCCTACAAACCCAAAGTGATTGAGCATCACTGAAGAGATTGATCCTGCGTGGATCCGATGCTTGTTACCTTTGAAGACTGTGCTTCTTCTAGACGGTTAGGCGTCATGGTCTAGAGCATCCAAGAGGAATTGTGGATCGCCGAGTGACCAAGTCTGTGAAGGTTTGGAAGTCGCCTGAAGACTTACCACGAGTGATTGGACGAGGTCTGTGTGACCTTAGTTCAAGGAGAATACGGTGAGGACTTGGTGTCCGGAGCTGCGTGCTTAGTGACTGGGTGTCCGGGACTGTGTGTCCTCGAGTTTAAATACTCAGCCGCTCCAACCAGACGTACAACTGAGACAGCAGTTGGAACTGGTCTACCAAATCATTGTCTTCACCAACTTTACTGGTTCTAGTTCCTCAAGCCTTTAATTTCCTCATTACTGTGTTGAGTGTTCATTCATATCTGTGTTTGAAGACTTTGACTGAAGACTTTCTCAATTTCCTCAGTTCAATTTCTTCAGTCTGTTTGTCTTCATCTTGTGCTATCCTGTGTTTACGCTTTCTGTACTCTTTGATTATCTTCATTTCATCATGACGACCATGCACGCATTCTCTTATGCATACTTCTGAGTACTTATTCCGCTGCAAGTAGTTCTTCGCTAAGGAATTTCCTCACCGGCAAATTCCTCAGTGAAGAATTCATAAAAATCGCCTATTCACCCCCCCTCTAGTCGATATAACGCACATTCAATTGGTATCAGAGCAAGGTACTCCCTTGTTCTGTGTGATTTTGGTTTAACCACCTGGAGTTTTAGTTATGTCGACCGCAGGTATGATAAAGGTCTCAAAGGGTGTCCTACCTTTGATGGGACGGACTACCCTTTCGAAGAACAAGATGCGAATGCATCTTGAGGCAATTGACAACGATCTACGGTATGTTGTGGAAAATGGTGTTCCCTCGGTCACACCTTCTCCGAATGCTGGCGATGTGAAGAGATCCAAGCACCTCGATTCTCAAGCGAAGAATATCATATGTGGCCATCCGAGCAAAGGACAATATGGAAGAGTGAGTGCTTTGGAAACTGCCAAGCTCATCTGGGACAGGCTGTCCAAAGTAAATGAAGGAGTCTCAACTCAGCGTGACTCTCGAGTTGATGTTCTTCGCAATCTCTTCAACCGCTTCAAAAGACTCGACAACAGCGAAAATGTTCAACAAACCTTCGATCGCCTCTTGACATCTCAAATGAGCTTCAAGCACTTGGTGCCAATCGACATCACCGACCATGAGGTGGTGAAGAAATTGTTGAGATCGCTTGATTCCTCATTTGATACTCCGCACCGATGTTACAAGAGCGTCGACTACAAGTCACTTGATCCGGTGATATCCTCGAGAGGCTAAATACTCATGAGTTCCAACTTTGAAAAGAGAGATCTCTATGGTTCTAGCTATGGAAAACACGTGCCTCAAGGCCAAGGCTGTCTCGAATCGAGTGTGAAGACTCTGGTAGTAGCCTTGGAGATCTGAAGAATTAGGCTGTGAGCTAGCACCGCCGTGAAGAAATTCCGAAGTTCTCAAGACGTGGTCGCTTTGGAAAATCCTCAAGAAGTAGTGATTCCTCATCCAAAGGACTATAAGAGAAGACTTTGCCACAAATGCAAGAAACCTGGTCACTACATCCATGATTGTCCTCGATGGGAAAAGGAATTAAAGAAGAAGAAACACAAGGATTACAGTTCGATGACGCTAAGAAGAAGAAGAAATCGTCGAAATCTTCATCATCAAAATCCTCAAAGCCTTCTTCTCACAAGAAAAGCAGCTCCAAAAAGGCTCGGGCATTCATTGGCAAGGAAATGGACTACTGAAGCTGAATCGAGGAACATGAGGAAGAGGAGGCATCGGAAGAATCTGAGTGCAGGCGTGGCGAGTCTAGCTCTCGCTCTTGCTTTCGTCGACAAGTCCATCTTCAACTCAAGAAAATGACCTCACCATCAATGCCGATGAAGATAGTGATGACTACGCTCCCACCTATTGCTTCATGGCAAAGGGTGCCAAGGTACTCAAATATACCTCCTCTGAATCTAGTGAAAATGAATCGATGAAGATCTAAAGCCCGATTACTCAAAACTTGCTAAGATTGTTGTAAAACAACAAAGGGCTTTTGAAAAGGTTCAAAACATGCTAGATAAGAGTGATGATATGTTAGGTGAAGAAATGGATCGCACTAAAGCCCTCGATCGAAAATCTTGAGAGACTTGATCTAGGTTTGACAGCCTTCAAGGTCATCATAACTCTCTCTTGTCGATCATGAGAAACTTTCTTATGAATTTCTTCAAAGAAAGCAAGATCTTGAGAAGCTAAGAGTGAGTTATGAAGATCTTCGAAGGAGCGCGATTCATTACTTGCTCAACAAATCAGCGCTTCTCGTGAAGAATTTGTTCCTCCATGCTTAAAGTGCATTGAACGTGAATCGCTAATTCTTCACCTGAATGTTCAAATGCTTCAACTGTTACAAATTCTTCACCGCCTCTGCTATCACTAATTCCTCATCCGAGGACATTGCTAGTATCACCGACGATGCAGGCTGAAGGAATTGTACATGTCAGGTACAAAAGCCTCAAAGGGCATCGACTCTTTGTGATGTGCTTAAGAAGCAGATCCTCAACAGGAACCCTAGGAAAGAGGGTATTGCCTTTGAGAGGAAACTCAATCTTGATGGAACATATTGAAGCCCGAAAGCGGTATCCCAAAACCTCATGGGTTGCTGAAAAGGGACCTCCAGTTGATCCATCTAACTTATCCGCTTTACATGCGAATCTCCTCATTCTTCTGATGAGTCATTTGACTCCAGCTATAAACTGTTCAAAAATCAGAATGGTGAAGTATTTGCTAGATATGTTGGCACTAACTGCAAGAACGGTTCCCCTATGAAGAAAATCTGGGTTCCCAAGAAGTGCCTTGAAATTCTTCAGGTGAATGTCCTCATGACACCACCTGTGAAGAATAGGAACCCCAGATCAAACTCTTCATATGGACCAAATTCTTCATATGGATCCAAGTCCTCATACGGATCAAATTCCTCAAAAGGATCAAAGTCCTCATATGATTATCATCGTGCTAATAACTCTGTTTCGTAGGGTAGAGCTAAGGGCTATGAATATGTGCATTATTCTTCAAACTAATATGTTCATAAGTCCTCGAAGAATTTCTCTGCTTATTCATATGCTTACCCTAACCCCTCTTATGTGAAACGAAATGGATTAGCCTCTATGCCACCATTCTCATATGGTGCTCGTAGAGTGATGAACTCTTTGCCACCCCTTCAGATGTGGGTGGTGAAGAAAAAGAACTAACCTCTTCTGCAGGGTCAGGTCTCGGCGTGCTTTAAACGTCTCAAGAATTTCTTTGAGGGCACGACAAAATGCCCGAAAGGACGCGTGCTAATCATGATGAAATGAACTTTCATTTCACACGCCCTCATACCGCTTATACATTATCTTCGATGAAATTCATCTGATGAACTTGATATCATATTCTTCACCGATGAAGTATATGAGATCGTAAGTTGCACTAATTGCCCGCAGGATGATCAACCCAAAGCCACCGAGTGGGTTCTCGATAGTGGATGTACAAATCACATGACCGGTGACAAGAATCTATAGATGGATGCTCCCTTATCACCGTCACATCTGAAGCATATCATATTTGTTGACAAAGGCAAAAGTCGTATTGGGTCTTGGTAAGGTTGCGATCTCTAAGGACATACACATGGACAAAGTCATGCTTGTTGAGTCCTTAGGATACAACCTCATGTCAGTCTCAATGCTTTGTGATCTTGATAAGGTTGTTATCTTTGGCAAGTATCGTTGTGTAGTGATTATGGAAGCTGACAATTCCAAAGTCTTCGAAGTCTTTATTAGAGGAGACTTGTATATTGTTGACTTCTCTACAGGACCACAAACAGCCGTGGTGTCTACTTGCAAAAGCTTCGTAAGGCTGGCTATGGCATCGGGCGACTTGGTCACGCAGGCATGAGGAATTTGCACACGCTTGCAAAGAAGAAGCATGTCATTGGCATTGAGAATGTCAAATTCCTCAAGGATCACTTGTGTGGAGCCCGTGAAGTCGGAAAAATGACCAAGGCCAAGCATCCAGTGAAGACTATCATGACCACTACTCATCCCTTCGAATTGCTTCACATGGACCTCTTTGGTCCTAATCATTACTCAAAGGGTCACTAATGATGCATCTCTATATGGTTTTGTTATTGTTGATGATTACTCTCGTTACACATGGGTACACATTGTTACTTACAAAAATGAAGTGCAGGAAGTCTTCAAACGATTTTCCTCGAGGGCTTCAACTAACTTTGGTGTGAAGATCAAGACACATCAGGAGTGACAATGGAACTGAGTTCAAGAATTCCGGTCTTGATGCCTATCTTGATGAACTTGGTATTACTCATGAGTTATCTGCTCCTTATACTCCTCAGCAAAATGGCGTCGTGGAGCGCAAGAACAAAACTCTTGTTGAGATGGCTCACACTATGCTTGATGAATACAAAACGCCTAGTCGTTTTTGGATTGATGCAATTGATACCGCATGCCACATCATCAACAAATTATATCTTCACAAATTCTTCAAGAAGACTGCCTATGAACTCCTCACTGACAAGAAACCCAATGTAAGTTATTTCAAAGTCTTCGGTGCTAAATGCTGGATTAGAGATCCTCATCAGAATTCTAAATTTGCACCGAAAGCACATGAAGGTTTTATGCTTGGTTACGGAAAGGACTCGCACACCTACTGAGTCTTCAACATCGCACTTCACAAGATTGTTGATAATCAGAGATGTGCGGTTCGATGAAACTAATGGCTCGCAAAGAGAGCACCTACCTTCTGTGTTAGATGAACCAGCACCGAGGAATCTATCAAGTTCAAGGCAACCGAGGATGTCATTCCCATCAAGAATCTGCTGAAGAATTCATTCTGACGCTGAAGAATGTCGAAATGATGCACTGATGATAATGTCAAGACAATGGTGCCGAGGAAAATGATCAAATTCCTCGACGACAACCAGCTCATCCTCGCGTTGCAAAAGAAGTACAAGTTGACAAGATCATCGATGACATTGAAGCGCCAGTGTCCTCTCACACGCTCAAAAGCTTCACATTTATCTAACTTTTGTGGGCACTATGCTTTTTTCTCTATCACAGAGCCCACTAAGGTAGATGAAGCATTTCTGGAGCCTAAGTGGATTGAGGCCATGCAAGAAGAATTACATCAGTTTGAGCTCAACAATGTCTGGGAACTGGTCAAACGTCTAGATCCTCGCAAGCATAATATCATTGGCACAAAGTGGATCTACCGCAACAAGCAAGAAGAAAATGTCCTTGTGGTAAGGAATAAGGCACGACTTGTAGCTCAAGGCTACACACAGGTTGAAGGAATTGATTTCGATGAAACTTTTGCACCTGTTGCTAGACTTGAGTCTATTCAAGATATTACTTGCCTATGCTAACCATCAAAATATCACTTTATATCAAATGGATGTGAAAAGTGCATTCCTCAATGGTAAGCTTGAGGGAGAAGTATATGTTGCTCAACCCCCAGGTTTTGAAGATCCAAAGAATCCCGACAAAGTCTTCAGACTCAACAAGGCCCTCTATGGTCTCAAACAAGCCCCACGGGCGTGGTATGATACATTAAAGAAATTCTTCGTGAAGAATGGCTTCACACCCGGTTCACTCGACCCTACCCTCTTTACTAAATCATATGATGGTGAACTGTTTGTGTGCCAAATATATGTTGATGATATTATCTTTGGCTGTACTGACCAACGTTATAGTGATGAATTTGCCTATATGATGAGTGAAGAATATCAAATGTCTATGATGGGAGAGTTGAAATTCTTCTTAGGTCTTCAAATTCGTCAACAACACAATGGCATATTCATATTTCAGGAGAAATACCTCAAAGATGTCCTGAAGAAATTCGGCATGCAAGATTGCAAAGGCGTCAAAATTCCAATGCCCACAAATGGCCATCTATGCACTGATGAAAATGGTATTGACTTCGATCACAAGGTATACCGCACCATGATTGGTTCTCTATTGTACTTATGTGCATCTAGGCCAGATATAATGCTTAGTGTTTGCATGTGTGCCCAATTTCAAGCTACACCGAAGGAATCACACCATAAGGCTGTGAAGCATATTCTTCGATATCTAGCTCACACACCAACACTAGGATTATGGTACCCCAAGGGCTCTACTTTTGATCTTATTGGATATTCTGACTCTGACTATGCTGGTGATCGTGTGGACCGCAAGTCAACATCTGGTACTTGTCATTTCCTCGGACGATCTTTGGTCTGTTGGTCCTCGAAGAAACAGAATTGCGTATCACCGCTCATCATGGAAGCTGAATACATTGCTGCTGGCTCTTGTTGTGCTCAATTGTCGTGGATGAAGCAGACTCTCAAGGACTACGGCATCAACGTGAAGAATGTGCCTCTCATCGTGACAATGAGAGTGCCATCAAGATTGCTCACAACCTAGTTCAGCACTCAAGACAAAGCACATTCAAATTCGTCATCATTTTCTTCGTGATCATGTGTTGAAGGGCGACATCTCCATCGAGCATGTGAAGACTGAAGAACAACTAGCCGATATCTTCACTAAGCCCTTGGATGAGAAGAGATTTAGCAAGTTGCGGTGTGAGCTAAATATCTTAGAATCTTCGAATGTTCTTTGAAAAGGACTCACATCCTGACACTTATGCAAAATTGATGACTTAGATGTGCAACACATGAAGAAACGTTTTTCTTCAATCCATGAAGAATAACACTCTAAGTGTGAAGAAATTAATGAAGAATTTGATTCTCAGAACCCTACGACAATTGTACGCGGTGTCTGAAATCATCATTCTTATACGGTGGGTCACGCCACAACCAAAGTTGAAAATCTTCAATTTGAGTTTTTCCTCAGTTTTGAAATTCTTCAGTTTTTCAAATTCTTCAACTTTTTAAAATCTTCACTGTTTTCGTCGTTTTTCTTCATTGGCTATATACATATATGGGTTTATGTCCTCTACAGCATTCACTTATGGCTATTTCTTCAAGTTGCTTTTTCTGCTAAGTGAATGTGATCGGACCCTTCTCCCTCTATGATGTACTCAACCCAATCTATTCACAAATTCTTCATGTGCGTTCTATTTGAAACTCGTTCAAAATCTTCACTGTGTCCTTGTCAGCCGAAGAAATTGCGAACGAAACTTTAAAACTAATCTTATCCAAACTTTCGGTTTTGCCGCTCAAACCGTTCCGCATCCCACGATGCATTATTTTATTCACCCATGATCGTACACGATCTCCACTACACAGTACGTGGGTGACACATGTCGTGAGAAGGAGAATGGTCAGGGGCACGTTCGTCCCAAATCTTCGGGCGAACAGTTTTTCACCGTGGCTATATATACCCCCACTCCCCTTCCTCACTTCTTTTACTCCGCTCGATCTCTCTCTCCCGCTCGAGCTCCTCAAACCCTAGCGCCGCCGCTACTCCATCGTCGCCGGTGAGGAAGAGCTTCACTGCCTCGACCTCATCTCCAACGTACTCGCGCCGACCGCGGAAATCCCCACTCCGCCGCCGCTGTAGCTGTCTTCCTCCGCCAAGTTAGGGCGTGGAAGATCTGAACTGACGAACTTCCCAACTGTTCTTCTTAGTTCGTCGTGTTCTTCACTTCGGGTAATTAAAAGTTACTTTTATTACTCGCTTTGATTCTCAAACCTACCTGAAAATCTTCAAAGGTGTTTATTCTTCAAATCTTCACACATATGAACACCTCAAACAAAATATGCTCTTGATTCGTTTCTCTAAGCAATGATTTTCTTCAAGATTCCTCAATTGTGTGGATCCTCGATCTATACAACTCGAACCTAAGACAAAGATCGCTTAGTGAAATTCTTCAAGGCTCATCTCGTCAAATTCCTCAAAACTTGTTCTTTTGAAAAACCTTCCGAGAACGCATATGACCTCTCCAAATTCCTCGCAACTATACTCTGCTCACGGTACTCATGTCCGCTGCTGAATCACTAGGTTCTCATCAACTTAACTCATTTGCAGCGTTCCTCGAAGAAAAGTTGCATACTTCTTCAGAGAATTCGCTTTGTTCAAATTCCTCACCAAGAATATGGCGTAAGGAAAGAAGCCACAGAAAGGAGGAAAGAGGCCTGAGGTCATGACCGCGTTTGAAATCCCTGAGGATATGTATGCTGATTATTGCACACCTGATGAAGCCGAGTTCGGCAAAGAAAACAAAAATCAGCGCAAGGTGCGCATTCAAAGGATTGAACGGAGATGGTCAAGGGAATGGAGGGAGTACAGATATGTAACTCCAAAGTACATGAAGAAATTCGTGACTCAATCCTCCATGCCCAAGAGCTCCATTGGCACTGGTCAAGAAGTCGACCCTCCAAAGATCAAGCGTGGTGAGGACTTTCCCAAGAATGGGCAAAGCGCCATGCCAAATTGGCAAGACAAGCCAACGAGGCAGTGAGGAAATTCAATGAGGACTCTGCTACTCCTGCTGCCCCCGAGGCCTCTGTCAAGCCAAGAAAATCTATGGCAAAGAAGCCCGCACACAAGCCAAGTGCTTCTCCAACAGTGCCCTCATGGCCAAGTTCCTCAGCAGTCCCCTCACGGCCAATTCCTCATGCTGCTCCTGCTCCTCCAAAATCCTCAGCTCCTCCCAAGTCCTCAGCAGTTCCGACAAAGTCCTCAGCACCTGTGCATCTGGCCACGTGCCAAAGGACTGCAGGCTTCTCCATTACATCTGGTGTTTTAGCAAGTTCCTCAGCTGCACCAGAGTCTTCATCTGGCCCGACTCTGCTGAAGACTAAGGCCACAGCTGCACGAGGTCCTCGGCCAAGTCCCAAGCAGAAACAGGTCGCCTTCCAAGAGCCACGTGAAGATGATGAGGCTGATGATGATGAACTTGCGGAAATCATCAGAGACCGCCAAGAAAGGGCCGCTAGAGCCAAAGGCACATCTGTACATCGCTGTTGGATCCGAGGAAAATCCTCGATTACATTGATCTTTGGCACAAGGACCCAAACACTCCTATGCCTGAGTTTCATCTGACCCCTGGACAAAGTCATATGCTGACCCATTTCATCACTGAAGAGAAATGGAAGTTTGAAAAGGCAAGAGGGATCAAGAAAGCTCAATACAGAAAGGAGAAGTTCCTCAAGAAAACGTTGTCGTAATGACACCGAGGAACTTCTCAAGGTTCAGAATGAAATCCAAGCCCTCAAAGAAAACTTCGATGCTTATTATGCTGATTGGCAAGGAGCCAAGGTCGATTCGTCAACCTCGACGAAGAAATTCACCAATGTTGCTGCCCCAACGCAACATGAAATTCCACAACTGGAGCCTCACCAGCCAGATCGAAGAACATGCCAAGACCACCGATGAAGTTCAGTGTCAAGAAAATGCCGATTCGGGCTGATGATCCCATTCCAGCCGAAGAAATTGCTGTGGCATCCACTCGTAGCGCTCAAGAAATCGAACAAGACAGGCAATCAGATCCGCTATGCCGAGGAAAATCAAACAGATTCCTCAGCTCCTCCTGCGCCAACACCAACTCCAATTCTTCCATCTGTCTTTGATGTGAAGAAGACTAAGGCTGCAGAACGAGCTGCAGTGAAGAAACGGAAAGCATCAGCTGCGTCAAATTCTTCAGCTGCGAAGAAAATGAAGCTAATGACCAGCTCTTATGAAAATCCTATTGATGCTGTTCCAATTTCCTCAATTCCATCAAAGGACCTTGTTCCTTTTGATGAAGATTATGTGATCCCAAGCGGATCTGATGAAGAAGATCATTCTGCTGCTTCGTCAGAGCAGATTGATGAAGAAATTGAAGTGGAAGAAATCCCTTCAACCCCAATCATTTCCTCACCTATGCCTCAGTTCACAGTTGAAGAGGCCGGTGTTGAGGAAATTGAAGAAGATGTGGATATTGGAAGCACAACGCCAGTGATGAACGATGACTTTTGGGAAAGTCAGCATCCAAATTCTCCACTCTTCACCCCAATCCAACAGATACCTCACCCCTACTCCAACTGTTCAAATGGGCTCAAGAAACTCATCCCACTTCATCCGTCCATGAAGAAATTCCAGCCACTAGCGCCGATGAACTCTGCCGCCGATCCTCAGATCGCACTCAGAGGAACAAGAAATTCCTCAGCCTGAAGAACCTGAGATTGCGATTCCAGAGGTCATGATGCAACTCACTGACACTCCACTACCAAAGCCAAAGAATCCCTTCTCAACAACGCAAAAGTTCAAGGCCGAAGACTTCTTCAATGAAAGCATGTATTCTTCATCGATTAAAATCCATATGATTACGCTCGCATAAGGAAGAGGCATTTCGGACTGCCACCAAGCCAATTTCTATTCCTCAGGTGCTCTTCAACAAAGACAAAGTCTTCGATCATGCACATATTCCTCATGTGGACATGGAGTCTCCGCCAGCTTCGAGCCAGTCCTCGGTGTTCTTCACGATGCAGACTTCTGAATTTCTGACCGACATCTGTGATTGGAATGAAGAACTCATTCTTCAATTCTATGCAATGCTGCACATCACCGGAGACGCTCAAGACGTGAACTCATGGGTGTTAGACTGGATGTCTGAAAATACTCACTACAAGGCACCAAAGAATCGAATTGCTTCATGCTCTACCACTCAGTCCTCCCCTTGATGGTGCTCGTTGTATCTACAACGAACCAGAACTTTCAAATCACTATATGCAAGTGTTGATGAAGCCTTTGAAGCCAAGGCAGGCCCCAAGAACCAAATTCCTCATCAAGGAATTATTGTATGTGCCTCGGACTGTCTATCGGATTCTGACGAAGACAATGAGTCCTATCAAAGGCCACGACTCAAATGATGAAGAAGTCGTTGGCATCATGAAGAATATGCTTTTCAATATCATTCATGGCGTTCCCTGGCCAACTTCCATGATTTCTTCATGAGGACTCGCAAACATTGCTATGTCACCATTTGAGCTGAAGCCTTATGCGCCTTTGGATAATGAGATTCATCAGGACATGGTCTTCACTCAATTACAAGGTCGATACCTTTGAACCACCGCAGCTACTTGCCCCGATTGAAGTCCTCAAACGGACATTTACCTCGGTGATGACAAGGGCAAGGCTACTGCTGTGATCTATGAAGGCATTCGTCCATTGGATGGACAGCCGCAAAGCTGCATCCTACTCCACCAATGATGACTCGCCACACATGACTCTGCCGCAAATACCTCTACCAAGCAAAATCCTCAAGCCACAACACCTGTGGTGATGACCGATCGTGAGTTACTCCTCGCCTTCATCGGAAGGTTGATCGCAATCATAAATGGGTCAAGCGTCCGCTTTGGTTCAATTCTTCACAACATGACCTCTACACACAATGCAGTGAAGAAAAACCACTACTACCTCCATGAAACCTTCAAACGCACCCGGGCTGTTCTTTCTAATGTCTACAACGCGGAAGAACTGACGACAATGGGTCTCAAGGAAGAATTTGACTGGTCTGCACCTCCTCCGAAGAAATACAAGAAGGTCAAAGTTCCTTCCTTGGTGGCCTGCTCCTATTCTTCATCACGAGACACTGATGAAAATGAAGACTTGGACGACACTGCGGCAGACCCTACTACAACAACCGACCCCAACAACGCCGGGCGCTCCTTCTTCAACTTGAAATTCTTGAGGCGTTAGTCCTCGGTTCGATCCTTTTGGTCATTCGATGACAAAGGGGAGAAAATTGAGTTAGTCTTCAAGCGGGTCTATTATATGGGCATTTTTTGTTAAGTTACAACTCTCGTTCTTCTGAAACTTTTATTGGATCGAGTTGTAATCTTAAACCCGATGGTGCTTTGATACTTTTGATGCACTGTGCTCTGGCACTATGCTCTGATTCTCTTGAGCTCCGATACGTTATTTTGATGCGTTATTTTGCATGCCTGTTCCTCACTAATGTTATTGCACGCATGCTGAATTTCATCAAGCACCATATTTCATCATGCATTTCAAATTCTTCATATTATATGTCAAATGCGTGTATGAATTACAAGATATAGGGGGAGATCTCCATGATTCAACTCTTCAAATGTGCATTGCCTCAAAAGCAAATTCCTCACTATGCACATCTTCAGGGGGAGTTCTTCTATATCTTGTAATCAAATTCCTCAATATCAGTATTTACACTTCATATGTTTATCCCCGTTGAAAACTTAACCTATATTGTCATCAATCACCAAAAAGGGGGAGATTGTAAGTGCATCTAGTGCCCCTTAGTGATTTTGGTGTATTGAAGACTTATAGGTTAAGAAACTAATGTGTTTGTGAGTGTACACAGGTCTATAAGTCTATGAGGAGTTTGATATTTACAGAGAAAGTCGACCCTAAAAATGAAGTTCTTCGATCAAGACTTTGATATTCGAAGACTTTCAAGACTTTGAAATAGAATAAATTGGTGTTACCTTGAATACTTGGTATTCACTTGTGGAACATGAAGCGTTAATACTTATGTTTTCATAGTTTCGCTTTTTCTCTTTCTTGAGTCATAGGAAACACAAGATCGTTAAAGGGGGTCGAGGAAATACTAAGGAAAAATTTCCATGTGATGCTCAACTCAAAATCCTACACGTACCAAACCCTTCGAGTGAAGCCTTTGGAAATCTCATACAGATTCAGTCAATTTCTTCAAAGGATGTAGACGAAGTTCTTCCGGTCACGAGGAATTTGTTCTGACCGAGGAGTTAGGAATTCGCCAAAGGCGGATTGCCTACACAATGAGGAACATGATAGCCCCGAGGAATTTGAGATTCAAATTTCCGATCATTGTTGTACAAGGCGCCACCTGTCCCAAAATATCTTATCCACCTAACGGTCATATCATTGAAGGGCATTTATGTCTTATCATGTCGGCTACTCCTAGGCTATAAATAGCCGCCCCTACAACCACTAGCTGGTTGGCTGCTCGAGAGAAACTTGACACTTGTCATTTGAGACCAACCCATCCTCCGAGGACTTTGAGCGAAAATCATCGAGTGAGGAAAAACCCAAAACCAAACCCCTACAAACCCAAAGTGATTGAGCATCATCAAGAGATTGATCCTGCGTGGATCCGACGCTTGTTACCTTTGAAGACTGTGCTTCTTCCAGACGGTTAGGCGTCATGGTCTAGAGCATCCAAGAGGAATTGTGGATCGCCGAGTGACCAAGTCTGTGAAGGTTTGGAAGTCACTCAAGACTTACCACGGGTGATTGGACGAGGTCTGTGTGACCTTAGTTCAAGGAGAATACGGTGAGGACTTGGTGTCCTGAGCTGCGTGCTTTCGGCGACCGGGTGTCCGGACTGTGTGTCCTCGAGTTTAAATACTCAGCCGCCCAACCCAGACGTATAACCGAGACAAAGAAGCTTGAACTGGTCTACCAAATCATTGTCTTCACCAACTTTATGGTTCTAGTTCCTCAACCCTTTCATTTCCTCATTACTGTGTTGAGTGTTCATTCATATCTGTGTTTGAAGACTTTGATCAAGACTTTCTCAATTTCCTCAGTTCAATTTCTTCAGTCTGTTTGTCTTCATCTTGTGATATCCTGTGTTTACGCTTTCTGTACTCTTTGATTGTCTTCATTTCATCATGACGACCATGCACGCATTCTCTTATGCATACTTCTGAGTACTTATTCCGCTGCAAGTAGTTCTTCGCTAAGGAATTTCCTCACCGGCAAATTCCTCAGTGAAGAATTCATGAAAATCGCCTATTCACCCCCTCTTGTCGATATAACGCACTTTCAGAGGTATTACTGTTGTTCCTAATGATAAAGATGAATTGATTCCGCAAAGAATTATTACAGGTTGTAGGATGGTAATTGATTTCTGTAAATTAAATAAAGCTACTAAGATGGTTATTCTTTACCCTTTACCTTTTATTAATCAAATGCTAGAAAGACAATCCAAACACACACATTTCTGCTTTCTAGATGGTTATTCTGGTTTCTCTCAAATACCTGTGTCAGCGGACGATCAATCAAAAACTACTTTTACTTGCCCTTTCGGTACTTTTGCTTATAGACATATGCCTTTTGGTTTATGTAATGCACCTACTATCTTTCAAAGATGCATGATGGCTATATTCTCTGACTTTTGTGAAAAGATTTGTGAGGTATTCATGGATGATTTCTCCGTTTATGGATCCTCTTTTGATGATTGCTTGAGCAACCTTGATCGAGTTTTGCAGAGATGCGAAGACACTAGTCTCGTCTTGAATTGGGAAAAGTGTCACTTTATGGTTAACGAAGGCATTGTCTTGGGGCATAAATTTTTTGAAAAAGGTATTGAAGTTGATAAAGCTAAAGTTGATGCTATTGAAAAGATGCCATGTCCCAAGGACATTAAAGGTATAAGAAGTTTCCTTGGTCATGCCGTTTTTTATAGGAGGTTCATTAAGGACTTTTCTAAAATCTTTAGGCCTCTAACTAATTTATTGCAAAAAGATATTCCTTTTGTCTTTGATGATGATTGTGTAGAAGCATTTGAAATACTTAAGAAAGCTTTGATCACTGCATCTATTGTTCAGCCACCTGATTGGAATTTACCCTTTGAAATTATGTGTGATGCTAGTGATTATGCTGTAGGTGCAGTTCTAGGACAAAGAGTTGATAAGAAATTAAATGTTATTCAATATTCTAGTAAAACTCTTGACACTGCCCAGAGAAATTATGCTACTACTGAAAAAGAATTCTTAGCAGTTGTATTTGCTTGTGATAAGTTTAGACCTTATATTGTTGATTCTAAAGTAACTATTCACACTGATCATGCTGCTATTAAATATCTTATGGAAAAGAAAGATGCTAAACCTAGACTTATTAGATGGGTTCTCTTGCTCCAAGAATCTGATTTGCATATTATTGATAGAAAGGGAGCTGAGAACCCCGTTGCAGAAAACTTGTCTAGGTTAGAGAATGTTCTTGATGACCCACTACCTATTGATAATAGCTTTCATGATGAACAATTAGCGGTCATTAATGATTCTCGTACTGCTCCATGGTATGCTGATTATGCTAATTAAATTGTTGCTAAATTTATACCACCTAGGTTCACATACCAGCAAAAGAAAAAGTTCTTTTATGATTTAAGGCATTACTTCTGGGATGACCCACACCTTTATAAAGAAGGAGTAGATGGTGTTATTAGATGTTGTGTACCTGAGCATGAACAGGAACAGATCCTATGCAAGTGTCACTCCAAGCCATATGGAGGACACCACGCTGGAGATAGAAATGCACATAAGGTATTGCAATCCGGTTTTTATTGGCCTACTCTCTTCAAAGATGCTCGTAAGTTTGTCTTGTCTTGTGATGAATGTCAAAGAATTGGTAATATTAGTCGACGTCAAGAAATGCCTATGAATTACTCTCTTGTTATTGAACCATTTGATGTTTGGGGCTTTGATTATATGGGACCTTTTCCTGCCTCTAATGGATATACACATATTTTAGTTGTTGTTGATTACGTTACTAAGTGGGTAGAAGCTTTTCCAACTAGCAGTGCTGATCATAACACCTCTATTAAGATGCTTAAAGAAGTTATTTTTCCGAGGTTTGGAGTCCCTAGATACCTCATGACTGATGGTGGTTTTTATTCATGGTGCTTTTCGTAAAATGCTTGTTAAGTATGATGTTAATCATAGAATTGCATCTCCTTATCACCCACAGTCTAGTGGTCAAGTAGCATTGAGTAATAGAGAGCTCAAATTAATTTTGCAAAAGACTGTTAATAGATCTACAAAGAATTGGTCCAAGAAACTTGATGATGCATTATGGGCCTATAGAACTGCATATAAAAATCCTATGGGCATGTCTCCGTATAATATGGTTTATGGAAAAGCATGTCACTTACCTCTCGAACTTGAACATAAAGCGTATTGGGCTATTAAAGAGCTCAACTATGATTTCAAACTTGCCGATGAGAAGAGGTTATTTGAAATTAGCTCACTTGATGAATGGAGGACCCAGGCCTACGAGAATGCCAAGCTGTTCAAAGAAAAAGTTAAAATATGGCATGACAAAAGGATACAAAAGCGTGAGTTTAACGTAGGTGATTATGTTTTGCAATTCAATTCTCGTTTAAGATTTTTTGCAGGAAAACTTCTCTCTAAATGGGAAGGTCCTTACGTTATCGAGGAATTCTATCGTTCCAGTGCCATAAAAATCAACAACTTCGAAGGCACAAAGCCGAAGGTGGTGAACGGTCAAAGAATCAAACATTATATCTTAGGTAATCCTATAAATGTTGAAACTAATATTATTGAAACCATAACCCCGGAGGAATACATAAGGGACGCTTTCCAGAACGTTTCAGACTCCAAAAAGAAATAGGTATGTGGTACGATAAGTAAACCGACGCCAAATTAGTTCTAATGGCAATTTCTCTCCGTTTTGGAATATTTAAGAATTTCGGAAAGCAAGAAGTAATCCGGGAAGGACACGAGGCCTCCACGAGGGTGGAGGGCGCGCCCACCCTTACTGGGCGCGCCCCCCTGTCTAGTGGGCACCTCGTGTGCTCTCCGGACTCCGGTTTCTTGCACGTTACTTCTTTTGGTCGGTAAAAATTCATTATATAATCTCCCGAAGGTTTTGACCACCGTATCACGGAAATATCTCCTGTTTTTGTTTCGAGCTGTTTTTCTGATAGATCAAGAGCATCATGACATCACCCTCCTCCAACAATGAAGACAAGGATGCTTGGCTATTGAAGATAGAGCTGAAAAGAGAAGAACAGGAGGAGATCAACAAGGATGAAGGGATCAAGAAGGCCATGGAGGATCAAGCTCCGGCGGCAGAAGAAGAAAACGTCCCTCAACCTCTACCTAACCTCTTTACTCCAACTGAGATTGAAGCTTTCAAGATGATTGAGTTAGCTCGCATACAAAACAAGTATCTCACACAGGAAAATATTTTGTTGAAGGATCATATCGTTGGACTCAAGGGCATTATCCGCAAGTTGGAGGAGCTTTTACGCTCGATGTGCGATTATCCACCATCATCATCACAACCTTCATCACCTCCGAGGACATAATCACATGGGTATGGGCACTCCCCTTGGCAACTGCCAAGCTTGGGGGAGGTGCCCTGGTATCGTATCACCATCACACTCCTATCTTTACCGTTTTACTTAGTTCGATCCTTTTAGTAGTATCTTGATCTAGTAGAATAAAGCTTTGGTATGAATTAGTTTTGAGTTTTGCTTTGTGATCCTTCTATGTAATCAAGTCTGTGAGCTATATAATAAAGATTAGTGTTGAGTCAAGGGATTTCCTATTTTGCTATGTTCTTGAGAAAATAGAAAGAATAAAAAGAAACAAAATAGTTCATATTGATTTTATGGATAGTAATGACTTCTCACATAAAGAGTATGAGGCTTAAAAGTTGTTGAGAGTTGGCAAACATAGTTTTGGTCATGATTGCAATTAATAGGAAGTAATAAAGAAAGAGAGGTTTTCACATATAAATATACTATCTTGGACATCTTTTATAATTGTGAGCACTCATTAAAGTATGACATGCTAAAGAGTTGATGTTGGACAAGGAAGACAACGTAATGGGTTATGTTTTCTCACATCTCAGTTAAAGTATATTGTCATGGATCGTCCAACATGTTGAGCTTGCCTTTCCCCCTCATGCTAGCCAAATTCCCTGCACCAAGTAGAGATACTACTTGTGCTTCCAAATTTTCTTAAACCCAGTTTTGCCATGAGAGTCCACCATACCTACCTATGGATTGAGTAAGATCCTTCAAGTAAGTTTTCATGTTGCAAGCAATAAAAATTGCTCTCTAAATATGTATGACTTATTAGTGTGGAGAAAATAAGCTTTATATGATCGTGTGATATGGAAGTAATAAAAGTGGCAGACTACACAATAAAGGTTCATATCACAAGTGGCAATATAAAGTGACGTTCTTTTGCATTAAGATTTTGTGCATCCAACCCTAAAAGCACATGACAACCTCTGCTTCCCTCTGCGAAGGGCCTATCTTTTACTTTATGTCTTTTACTTTTTGCAAGAGTCAAGGTGATCTTCACCTTTCCCTTTTTCATTTTATCCTTTGGCAAGCACCTCGTGTTGGAAAGATCCTGATATATATATCCAACTGGATGTAAGTTAGCACGAACTATTATTGTTGACATCACCAAAAGGTGAATACGTTGGGAGGCGAACTTATAAGCCCCTATGTTTCTCAGTGTCTGATTAAAACTCCATAACCATAAGTATTGCGTGAGTGTTAGCAATTGTAGAAGACTATATGATAGTTGAGTATGTGGACTTGCTGAAAAGCTCTATTCTTGACTCTTTCTGATGTTATGATAAATCGCAATTGCTTCAATGACTGAGATTATAGTTTGCTAGTTCTGAATGAAGTTTCTGAACCATATCGACATTGTGAATAGATTGTTACTTGAGCATAAGAAATCATATGACAAAATCTATATATGTTGCTATTATAAGAATGATCATGATGCCCTCATGTACGTATTTTATTTTTATCGACACCTCTATCTCTAAACATGTGGACATATTTTTCGATATCAGCTTCCGCTTGAGGAAAAGCGAGGTCTAAGCTTGGGGGAGTTGATACGTCCATTTTGCATCATGCTTTTATATCAATATTTATTGCATTATGGGATGTTATTACACATTATGTCACAATACTTATGTCTATTCTCTCTTATTTTACAAGGTTTATGATGAAGAGGGAGAATGCTTGGAAATTTGGAATTCGGAAAAGGAGCAAACATTGGAAACCTATTCTGCACAGCTCCAAAAGTCCTGAAACTCCACGAAAGTCATTTTTGGAATTAATAAGAATTATTGAGCAAAGAAAGTACTATAGGGGGCCCACACCCTGGCCACGAGGGTGGGGGGCGCGCCCACCCCTACTGGGCGCGCCCCCTGTCTCGTGGGCCCCCTGGTGGCCCTCCGGTGCCCATCTTCTGCTATATGAAGTCTCTTACCCTGAAAAAAAATTATAAGCAAGCTTACGGGACGAAACTCCGCCGCCACGAGGCGGAACCTTGGCGGAACCAATCTAGGGCTCCGGCGGAGCTGTTCTGCGGGGGAAACTTCCCTCCGGGAGGGGGAAATCATCACCATCGTCATCACCAACGATCCTATCATCGGGAGGGGGTCAATCTCCATCAACATCTTCACCAGCACCATCTCCTCTCAAACCCTAGTTCATCTCTTGTATCCAATCTTGTATCCAAAACCACAAATTGGTACCTCTGGTTGCTAGTAGTGTTGATTACTCCTTGTAGTTGATGCTAATTGGTTTACTTGGTGGAAGATCATATGTTCAGATCCTTAATGCATACTAATACTCCTATGATCATGAACATGAATATGCTTTGTGAGTAGTTACGTTTCTTCCTAAGGACATGGGTGAAGTCTTGCTATTAGTAGTCATGGGAATTTGGTATTCGTTCGATATTTTGATGAGATGTATGTTGTCTCTCCTCTAGTGGTGTTATGTGAATGTCGACTACATGACACTTCACCATTATTTGGGCCTAGAGGAAGGCATTGGGTAGTAATAAGTAGATGATGGGTTGCTAGAGTGACAGAAGCTTAAACCCTAGTTTATGCGTTGCTTCGTAAGGGGCTGATTTGGATCCATATGTTTCATGCTATGCTTAGGTTTACCTTAATACTTCTTTTGTAGTTGCGGATGCTTGCAATAGGGGTTAATCATAAGTGGGTTGCTTGTCCAAGAAAGGGCAGTACCCAAGCACCGGTCCACCCACATATCAAATTATCTAAGTACCGAACGCGAATCATATGAGCGTGATGAAACTAGCTTGACAATAATTCCCATGTGTCCTCGGGAGCGCTTTTCTCATTATAAGAATTGCCCAGGATTGTCCTTTGCTACAAAAAGGATTGGGCCACCTTGCTGCACCTTATTTACTTTCATTGCTTGTTACCCGTTACAAATTATCTTATCACAAAAATATCTGTTACCTATAATTTCAGTGCTTGCAGAGAATACCTTACTGAAAACCGCTTGTCATTTCCTTCTGCTCCTCGTTGGGTTCGACACTCTTACTTATCGAAAGGACTACGATAGATCCCCTATACTTGTGGGTCATCAACTTTCTCTCTCTCTCATGTTGCTAGAATGTCCTAGATTGATCTTAGTGATACGTAGGAAAATTTTGAATTATTGCTACGTTCCCCAATAGTGGTATCATGAGCTAGGTCTATGCGTAGATTCTATGCACGAGTAGAACACAAAGTAGTTGTGGGCGATGATTTGTTTAATTTGCTTACCGTTACTAGTCTTATCTTGATTCGGCGGCATTGTGGGATGAAGTGGCCCGGATCGACCTTACAGGTACGCTTACGTGAGACAGGTTCCACCGACTGACATGCACTTGTTGCATAAGGTGGCTAGTGGGTGTCTGTCTCTCCCACTTTAGTCGGATCGTATTCGATGAAAAGGGCCATTATGAAGGGTAAATAGCAATTGGCATATCACTGTTGTGGCTTTTGCGTAGGAAAGAAACGTTCTTGCTAGAAACCCATAGCAGCCATGTAAAACATGCAAAAACAATTAGAGGACATCTAACTTGTTTTTGCAGGGTATGCTATGTGATGTGATATGTCCAAAAGGATGTGATGAATGATATATGTGATGTATGAGATTGATCATGTTCTTGTAGTAGGAGTCACGACTTGCATGTCGATGAGTATGACAACCGTCAGGAGCCATAGGAGTTGTCTTAATTTATTGTATGACCTGCGTGTCATTGAAAACGCCATGTAATTACTTTACTTTATTGCTAACAGATAGCCATAGTAGTAGAAGTAATAGTTGGCGAGACAACTTCATGAAGACACGATGATGGAGATCATGATGATGGAGATCATGGTTTCATGCCAGTGACGAAGGTGATCATGTCGCGCCTCAAAGATGGAGATCAAAGGCGCAAGATGATATTGGCCATATCATGTCACTTTATGATTTGCATGTGATGTTTGTCATGTTTACATCTTATTTGCTTAGAACAACGGTAGCATAAATAAGATGATCCCTCACTAAAATTTCAAGAAAGTGTTCCCCCTAACTGTGCACTGTTGGGAAGGTTCGTTGTTTCGAAGCACCACGTGATGATCGGGTGTGATAGATTCTAACGTTCGCATACAATGAGTGTAAGCCAGATTTACACATGCAAAACACTTAGGTTGACTTGACGAGCCTGGTGTCGTGGTTCTAAGTCTGACAGTAATGTAGGGGTGTAGGAATGGAGAGGCAAGATCCTTGCTATGGAGTAGTTGTATACACACGAGATTTACGAGTTCAGGCCCTTCTCGGAGGAAGTAACAGCCCTACGTCTCGGAGCCCGGAGGCGGTCGACTGGATTATGTGTGTATGGGTTACAAGGGTGCGAACCCTTGACACTGAGGAGGGGGTGGCTTATATAGAGTTCGCCAGACCCCTCCGGCCCTCAGTTATGCAGGGTTAAGGGTACATTAAGGTCGGGCGTTACTGGTAACGCCACTAATAAAGTGCTATGATGACCATAAAAGCTAATTAATGACTGATCGTTTGCGTGCAGAGTGACTTTAGATCTCCTGGCTGTCGAGTGGTTGGCTTCATGGTCGAGTGTCTTCGAGTCAGTTGAGTGCAACACTTCTGAGTCGATTGAAAGGTGATTCTTCTAGAGATTTCTTAGGGAGGGTATCTTGGACAGGCCCATGACCCTACCCTAGGTACATAGCTTCATCATTAGCCCCCGAATGGATCGAGGTTTGAGTGGGGAAAGAGTTGAACATACTTCCAACCCGGTTTTGGTGCTACGAGTATAGCTTGCTCTGGATCAATGAACCTAGGTGACGATACCAACTTCTTTTTCAGTCGCCTTGATCCATTCTTTGTTTCCGTCGAGTGAGTTTCTTTACTTGAAGAGCTCCGAGTGACAGAGCGGAGGAGATCTTCCGTCTGACAAGTTGTTCTGCAGCCCGCGGATTTCATGGGATTCGAATTTCAGGAAGCACGCGGGGCGGAGGAGGCCGCAGTAATCGGATGGGATAAGGCAGGGACGCCTCGATCTCTGTGCCACCTTTTTCGCCACGTATCACACGGGCGACTGTTGCGGGATTTCACAGGATCGCCTGGGCCTACAAGTCAGTCACTCGGAAGCAACTTCATATAACGCATCGGACCGGGGTTTTTGAACAATGCGTTCTCATTTCCTCCTCTCTTCCCCAGACTTATCCGCCGCGCTCGCTCTCGTCCCAGCGCCGCTGCTCCGTGTGCGTCTCGCCGTTGATGATGGTGAAAGAGAAGACGGCGGCCCTAGAGCGGGCGAAGAAAGCGATGGCGAAGGCGAAGGGGAGGACAACCAGTCGGGGCGGATCTTCATCGAGGGCCGGCCTGCCGCAGGGCTGGATCCAGGGCGACTGGATCCACTCGATGATTCGCCAAGAAGACCTTGACGACCTGGCCAATGGAGGACTGATCCCCTATGGATCAGCACGGCTTTCGGGGAAGGAGTCCGAGCCGCAGCCTCAGGAGGGTGAGTGCGTTCTCTTGGCCACCCATGTCGACCGCGGGTTTTCCTTGCCTCCTCACCCTTTCTTTCGGGGATTTCTGAATTTCTTTGGGGCACAACTCCACCACTTCACACCAACACAATCGTGTATCTCGCTGCTTTCGTGTCTTTGTGCGAGAATTTCCTGGGATGTCGGCCTCATTGGGGCCTTTTCAAGCATATTTTCACCTGTCGCTCCCAGACGGTGAAAAAGGCCAATCCGAGTGACGGGAGAACACAAGTGATTCAGATGTGTGGGGGTCTCGGGGTTCAGATGAGAGGGAAAAGTTCTTTTCCGGCCATGATCCTACCCGACTCGGTCCACGGATGGCAGTCGACTTGGTTTTACTGCAAAGACCAGCCGACGCCAGGGCAGTCGACCAGACTCCCTCCTTTTTCCATGGACCGGGTGAGAAAGCCCTCCTCTTTGAAGGTGATCCCGAAAGAGAAGGCGCAGGTTAAGGTACTGGTCGAACGCGTTGTCCAGCTTATCCGCGACGGGGTGACTGGTATGGATCTCTTGGAGGTCTTCCTTCGACGATGCATCCAGCCGCTTCAAGCTCGAGACCATCCGATGTGGATGTATTTGGGCCCTCAGGACACCACTCGGATCCACCCGGAGGAGGTCGAGGATGCCACGCTGGAGGGGTGGCTGACGAGCATCACTGGGAACAGGGACAACCCTAGGGGAGCCAGGAGAATTCCCCCACTCGAGCAATCCCACGTCTGGGACAAGGTTCAACTCTAAGCTTCCGACTGTAATTTTAACCATGCAGCTATTTATGCTCCGTCGATTGACTTTTGTTCTGCTTGTTTTTCTGCCAGGCTCTTCTCGAATTGTACTCAATGCCCAACGGGGAGCAAGAGCAAGACCCGGAAGGGGAGGCGAGTGGAGGCAAGAGTGGCGACTCACATTCTGACGGAGAGGAGAGCGAGGAAAGTGACGACTCAAGCGACGAAGAAGAAGCCGAGTCACCTCCTCGCAGGGAGAGGCGATCCAAGCTCGACCAAGACCGGCCGAGCGCCCGTGAAAAAGCGACTGCTCAGACTGGCCCGTCTTCCCAGCGCCCTCGGACGTCCTCACCGGATCCGATTGAAAAAGCGTCAAAGCAGCCCAAAGTTGTAGTGCAAAGGCCTCGGAAGGCATTACCGAAGATTAAGATCGACATCCCCGTCACTTCTGCGTGAGTGCCTCCCTTTGTATTCACTCGACGCTCTGTGTTGTCTATTTTTTCCTTGATTTTACCAGATAAACTTTGGAACTGGCAGCGCTGCTACTTCTGGGACTTCGGCTTACAAGGATGAAGATGAGGCAATGGAGGATGCAGTCACCTCCAATCTGGGTATGATCTCTGTCGTTCTATCTTTATTTGGTCGACTCAACTGTAATATGTACCATTGGGTGATGCAAATTTGATGACTGATCTTTGAACAGCTCCCAATGTTATTGACCTTCCCGACAATGATGATGAAGAGCCCGAGAGGCCTTTGACGAGGAAAAATAGGAAAACTCCTGCAGACAAGGTGCCACAATCGACGCCGATAGCTGAACCAGTCGTTCAGGACGCTGGTGACGCCAATCGGGCTTCTGTTACTTTCGCCGTACCACTGTCGAGTGCTCGGCCTTCTTCATCGACTGCTCAAGCTCCTACCGACCCACCTTCGGTTTTTGCTACCCATCACGTCCCAGAGGACGAAGTGAATGCTGCCAAGGAAGCCATACGCCAAGCAGGTATTATGATGGAGAAGATGAAGATGGTGCGGGATGTTAGTCAAGCCGCCTATGATGCCAGCTCGGCTCTCCAAAGCAATGTTCAGGTCAGCAACACATTGACTGATTTTCTTGGCTTGCTCTGTTAGGATATGCTACCTGAAAACTCTCTTTCCAAAGATCTTTGCGTCTGTGCACCCACCGGGTGTTTCGACTTGTCACGAAGCAAATCCATACTTTGAGCTGAATTTTGTTATTGAAGATTTGGACTAGTGTGGGCAAGCTGAGTGCACCCTTGGTGTAGTCCCGAGACTACGATGGACTGTGGATCATGCAGGCGATCGTAGTCTTGATATTTGAATTCCTTCACTCGGTCTGGTCTGGCCATGTCGAGTGTAAACTGAACCAGTAGGGGCATGCTAAGTGCACCCACTGGGTGTAGTCCCCGAGACCGTGGTCGACTGCTGGCAGTCAACTATGGTCTGAAGAACTTGTTTGCTGCGGTCTTTTTTTTACACACTCGCGCCGAAAAGGTCTCGTCGAGTGTTAACCGAACCAGTGGGGGCACGCTAAGTGCACCCACTGGGTGTAGTCCCCGAGACTATGGTGGACTGCGGGCAGTCGACCATAGTCTTAGTATTTATTGTCTTTGTCGTTTTCTACGTAAAATAACCCATCCTCTCTGCATGCAGAAATCTCGTGACCTTGGAGCTCGCTTTGCCGACTTGGAAAAGCAGCAAATTCAACTCAATCTTGATCTGGAGTTGGCCAAGTCAGAGCTGCAGAAGGCCAAAGATGACGCCAATGGTAAGGAAGCTTTGTCGACTGGTTTGTCTTAGATCTGGATTTCATTCTGCTCTTCCTGAACTGAGCGTTGTTTCTTTTCAGAAAAACATAACCAGGCTCTGGCAAAGAAGGATCAAGATCTAGTTGCTGCACAAAAGAAGGCCGACGACCAAACTGCTCTGGCTGAACAGAAGCTGGCTTGACCAAAATGAGGATCCCAAATCGCATGAGTCGGCACACTGGAGGAGGAGAACACGAAGATGAAATCCGCTCTGGACGAAGCCAACAAGGAGGTAACCCGCTTGAAGAAGGACAAGGTTAGCCTGAACAAGAAGATGGAAAGCATTGCTCGCAGGAGGGACGATCTAGAAAGCTATCTGAGGAGCCTCGCCAAGAAGTTATTCATCAAGCTTGAAGGTACATATCTCGTTCTGACTGGTTCGTATTTGTCGACTCGGCATACGAATATTGACTCATCCTTGGACTGTGCATGCAGAGCTTTGCCGAGACTTCGAGGAGGAGACTGGGCGAATCGAACCAAATTTGGACCCTATCAATTCTCCTGTGAAGGACGAAACTGCTATGAACCTGCTCCGACTGGAATCCCGCATCGACGGCGTTGTTGACTATTTGGCTCGACTGAAAGTCGCCACGTCGCGGATCGACACAGCACTTTGGCCAGGGGCACACACTCCGTAAGCGACCCGAGTCCTCGATGACTCGACTTAGCGAGATCCCCGGTCGAGTGCGAGAGTGGAAGAAGTCTTCGCTTTCGGTGCGGTGCCGATGTGGCTTTGTCTTTGGTTCGTGTCCATTGTAAGGAGGCGCGAGAAGATAAGCCGGCAGCTATCAAGGTCGCCAACACCAAGAAGCATGATTTCCGATCCTTTATGGAGACTTTCATTGCTGCTGCCACTCGGATCGCCGATGGTGTCGACCTGGACGAGTTCGTCGAGCCTACCAGTCCTCATCCCGCGGCGTGAACAAACTTTCATGCCCCACCTTAAATTTGCCTCGGAATGCCGAGTGGATTTTGTAACCGTTAAACTCTTTCGGGCTGAGAGCCCGAGTACTTTGATCTGCGGTTTGAAACCTTTGAGGTTTATCTGAACTTGCTTTACTTCTGAATATGCTTGCATTTGCCTTCGAGTGGTTTTTACCCTTCACTCGGAACAGTCTTTGTGTTTGAGATGCAGCTCAGAGGTGGAAGATCCAGTCGACCTGCATCTCGTCGTCCTTGTGGATCGGAATGGCACGTAAGTTGTACTTGTGGCGCAACTCCGAAGGAGAAGGTAGCAGTCGACCTGCACCTCGTCGTCCTTGCGGATCGGGATGGAGCACGTTGTACTTGTGCACTACAAGAAATATGTCAACTTGTGACCTTGACTATTGGTCACTGAAAGGTCATTGTTTTTCATTTGCGACCTTTTTGTGACCAAAAACAGAAGGTCAAAAGCTGGCGGTCGTAAACTGAAATTAACGACCTTCTCTGTGAGAAGGTCGTAGACGTTTACGACCAAAATATGCCTACTGTTTTGTTTTGGTCACTAGCTGTCTGCCCAGGCCACGTCGGATCCGACGGGGCAAGCTGACGTGGCAATATTACGACCAATTGAAAAGGTCAAAAATTAGAATCGGCCCGGTCCAATTGGGTGTTTATATGGGCCGAGCCCATTAATTCAGCCAATTTAGTGTATTTTTTCTGTTAATTTTTGTTAGCTTCATGGGCCAAGCCCAACATCGCAGCCTTTTTATTTTTGGGCCATGGCCATTTTGGCTGAGCAGTGCAAGTATTTCTTTTTTTAAAGATGGGTCCACTATTCACATGGGTCCCAATTGCCAAGGTCTCTTCCAGCCCATCAATATTTTCAGCCCACTAATGTAAAAGGGCTAGACGACAGAGAAATAATTGCCTTTTTTTCAAGTTTGCTTTCAAAGCAACGTTTGTTTCATCATACATCAGTTGTTGTGATTACATCTTCATCACATTATAGACATGAGAAGCAGCAACTAAAAGATTGTAATCAACCATGTTCAAATAACCTTGGCAACAAAAAAATAGCATCACAGCTCCAGCAACTGCTAATATACAGTACAACTTCTGCTTAGGTGCAAACCTATAGGAAGGCAAACAGAAAAGAAATTGCTGAAATGAAATCGCTGATAACTAGCTTAGATATTCGGAGATCACTGCTATGCTGCCAATTAGATTTGGTTGCAGCCCTTCCAATTTGGTAAGGGCATCTCTCCAGCATCATCTCTCATAACCTAAAAGAAGGAACATAAACCAGCATCAGAATTTGCAACCTTTTGTCCTGCCAAAATATTAGTACTTGTTAAAACAAAGGATTGATGGCAAAAGTTATTTCCATAGTCGTTTGTTGGATACTGGTGGTAGTTTGAGTTGATAGGCTGATTAGTTTAGTAAGTGTGTTAAACAACCAGGTGCATTTCTCTCTATAGACGAATGAGGTATATAGTTCAAAGTGTGTTAAGCATGTGACACAAAACATTTTTTCTATTTCAGCATGATAGACCATAAAAATAACTTGCTAACTGCTGGTTTACTAGCTATATAGGTCCTGTTGTCGGCAACCAAAAGCATTAGGCGATGAAGAACAATATATTTGCAATGCAACCAAAAGCATTAGGTGATGAAGAACAATATAATTGCAATGCAATCCGTTAGCCAACCACCAATATGATAGTCCATGTGGGTATTACATCAGGAAGAAGACAACAGAACAGATGACAAGAAACAAGAACAGAGAGGTCGTACATCACATGGCATATGCATATCTCCATGACACCAACCAAGCAAGGAATGTACAAACAAGAAGTGCACCTTCAGCGTCTCATCATCGGTCATGATAGGTGTCTTTGGGAGGTGGTTGTGAGCCTTCCTTCTTGTCATGCTTGGTCATGATCCGGATAGCGAAAAGAGGAGGGAGGAACATCAAGTAGAGCATGTATGGAACATCATAATGACAGTACTGAGATCACTCAAGCAATCCTAATGATGCACAAACCTCACAATGTTGCCAACAAGGCAAGAACCTCCTTGATCTTTTCCTTGAAGTTCTGTAGCTCCAGGTTGTTCTGCTGCAGCTCGGTATTTGCTCAACCGTGTGTATACATGCATCAGGGCATACATAAAATATTCAAGTTATATTCTTAGCTAACTGTGATGTAATCAAAATAATTACTTCAAGACTTAAGGTGAAAATTGAGCTTAGACATGAAACTTTAGAGCACTCATTTTAACCATGGCCAGATAAACTTGAGGTAAATTAGCAATAAGGATATTGGTTGCAAGCTAGGTGAAATGCAAACAATGTCCTATTGTATTGATAGATCCTAACTTGTTTAAACTAGAGCAGATTGTTCAACTAGTGCAATCTAGCAGTCTAAAAAGAGAGAAGTATGTTCATTCTCAGTTACACATTAACTAGAACAGAAATGAGAGACACATTATTAGAAAAGAAATGAGAGACACTAATATAAGCAAGAACTTTCAACAAGTACACATTAATTATAACATAGCATCTCTAGCACTGTTGTTGTTTGAATATTAAAACCAGTATTTGTCAGCTATGTAGCATCGCTCATTGAGCAGCATTAGTATGTCAGCTAGCAGAATCCTCATGTACTAACTTAGACAAATTTGACATACTAATGCTAGAGAAAATAATTGTTTGCACATCATCGTCCAGGACCTTTACACAACTATATGCAGTACAATCACAAGCGACATTTACAGAAGCAACAAAGACAAATAACTGAATCATTCAATCAATTGGCGAGGCCCAAAAAATTTATTATGGGGTGTCACATAGCTACAGAAACCATATCATGAATAAACCGAACATTTGCAAAAGTCGAGCAAGGTTCTCTCAACGATTGTAGCCTTTGATATATTTATGGTACCTACTTCCTACAGTATCATTTCATCTAATCCCCTACCTGACTAAACTAACAAGTGATCAGATTGCAGACAAAAACAAGTGGCGGTAGCTAAAAAAGTGGCAGCAGCTCAAAACAAGAAGAACACCTGTTGATAAGCAAAGGTAAAAAGCTAAAACACATGTTTGGTCAGAAGAATGACAACAGCTCCAGCTGATTCATAAGACATCAACACATGTGTCAGACAAGCAATGCGCTCTAACTCATACAGACACACACTAAACATGATCTATTTAGTCTGACAGTTTCCATTACACAAAGGAGATTTGTGGATGTGTGCATCATGTCGTAGAGATTACCAAATGCTTAACAACTTATCAAAAGTTCCATACTTGAACTCTGCAAAAATCTATATCCTAAACTCTAGCTTGCATATATGGTTCCCTAGATAGTAAATAAAAGAAACTGAATGTTTTCTGCAAACATTTGTAGCCTAAACTGAATGCTAGTTCGGTGTCGTTGTCTGTACACAACCAAGAAATGGAACAGAGAAACATCTCTGCAAGTTCAGTTATTTAGTCGTAGTTATCATGTTACGTGTTCGTCATATACTTGCAATTTGTCATGCTGTTTTCAAGTTGCGAACACATAATACATTTGCCGAGGAAATAAAACTAATGCATGGTCTGTAAATGCATTTCAGCTAGGAAGAAGACATTGAGAGTGCAATGGACTACACCCCACACGATGCTGCTACCAATGAAGCTAGATATATGTACTGTTAAGCTGCAATTGCCCATCATGTTAAGCTATCTAGATTCTCTCTGCTCGCTGGCGGCCTCTAATATGGTGCAAGGTGCAGCTAAGAGGGATCTTGACGGACGGTTTAGTACCTTGGGAGATGGAGCACCAGCAGGTGGAGTCGATGGCGATGTAGGACTTGAGGCGCGCCGACGCCACCGCAGTGTCGCAGCAGCGTATCCAGCCCAGCCACCGCCGACCTACAGGAAACCTTGATGTCACACACACACACACAACCACGCCCATCGATTCACTCATATCTTTGGACAGCATACTGCGGAGGATTCAGGCGGCTCGTGCGGGGAGGAAGGCGGCGAGGAGGGTCACGGTGGTGTGTTGGGCACCACCGAAGGACGCCAGAATCGGGCGGGATCTTGCGGCGGGAGGATTCGCTGCCGACAGGGGACGCGAGGCCGGGAGTGGAGGGAAGACATATGAGCTCTTGAGTAAGGCGACTTGGTGGGTGCTTTGCAGGAATCGAGCGACGAGGCGATGGCGCTGAGCTTTGGGGAGCGGGCGACGGCGACGACGGGCGCCGTGGAGAGCAACTTGGCGGCCTTCTTGGGGCCGGCAGCGCGCGGAGAGATTTGGAGGAGGGCTTTGGCGCTGCGGCGCGTGGATGGGAGGCGGCGGGGAGGGGGAGAGGTGGGTTGGATCTGGATCGGGGAGAGAAGCGAGGTTAGGGTAGGATCTGGATCGGGGAGGGACTGCTGCAGTGGGTTGGATGGATGGGTGGATGGCTGTATGGATGGCCAGATCTCCGCCATGTCATCGATCCATGCCATAGCTGATTCCACCAATCAGAATTAAGGTTGTGTAATATTTTTTCTTTTGTTTTTCTTATATGTTTTATCCTCTTATTCAGGGCAAACATTCAACATATTAACCACTTATAGTTTTTTAAAATGAATCAATATTTTGCACACGTGTGTATCTTGGGATGACAAACAATGTTGATTTTGGAGGTTTCATTTTCATTGCACAAAGAGCCATTTTCTATTTTTTTTGAGTGCCCAAAATGGCTTTTTTTAAGAACCTACAATATATTTGTTGCAAAATTGTACCGCAGAATTTTTAGAAAATATTAGACCATATTTTATGTATAATTCACAAAATACTTGTGTCTCAAAAATTGTCGATCCACATCTCGTGAAAAAGACAAATTTCCGCCGATTCAGCTGGAAGCGGGTCAAATTTGAACTGTAGCTACCTCGTAGTTTGCTCTTTATGTTTTCCAAAAACCATTTTTAGGTACATAAGTATCTATTTAATCAGAGAAACAACAAAAAAATTACAAGATTAAACCACTAGCTAGGAACGGTCATTCCCGCCGTTTTGACCGCATTTTGAAACGGGCATAAAAAATTTAAAAAAAAATCAAAAAATTGGAAAACCTTCGCATTGTGTCATCATATGTGACCAAGTTATCAGGAAAAATTATAAACTTGTAATACGACAATTATTTTAAAAAAGTGTTCTTAGAAATGAGCTATCACGCGTTAAGATTTATTGCTTTCAAGCCAAATGATCAATCTTATGGCCACATTCATGCATAGTTTGTTCAAATGATCTCATATTGTGCACAAGGGTGCATCTTGGAATTCCAAACAATGTTGCCTAAGGGAGTTTTCATTTTCTTTGCACGGAAAATTCATTTTCCATTTTTCGAGTGCCCGAAATGAGGTTTTTTTTTGTGAAGGGCCTACCATATATTTGTTGCAAAATTGTACAAATAAATTTTATAAAATACTAGGACATATTTAATGCACAATTGACCAAATGGTTGGGTGTAAAAAGTTTTGATCCACCTCTGGAGAAAAAGGCAAATTCCCGCCGATTCAGCAGGAAGCGGGTCAAATTTGAACTGTAGCTACCTCGTAGCTTGCTCTTTATTTTTTCCAAAAATCATTTCTAGGTACATAAGTATCTATTTAATCAGAGAAACACCAAAAAAATTCCAAGATTCAACCACTAGCTAGGAACGGTAATTCCCGCCGTCTTGACCGCATTTTGAAACGGGCATAAAAAAATCAAAAAAAATCAAAAAATTTGAAAACCTTCGCATTGTGTCATTATATGTGACCAATTTTCCAGAAAAACTAATAAACTTGTAATACGGTAATTATTTTTGAAAGGTTTATTGCTTTCAAGCCAAATGATCAATCTTATGGCCACATTCATGGCATAGTTTGTTCAAATGACCTCACATCGTGCACAAGGGTGCATCTTGGAATGACAAACAATGTTGCCTAAGGAAGTTTTCATTTTCTTTGCACGAAAAAAATTTATTTTCCATTTTTTCGAGTACCCAAAATGAGTTTTTTTGTGAAGGACCTACCATATATTTGTTGCAAAATTGGACCTAATCAATTTTATAAAATACTAGGCCATATATAATGCACAATTGACAAAATGGTTGGGTGTCAAAAGTTTTCATCCACCTCTGGTGAAAAAGACAAATTCTCGCCGATTCAGTAGGAAGCGGGTCAAATTTGAACTGCAACTGCCTCGTAGTTTGCTATTTATTTTTTTCCAAAAATCATTTCTAGTTACATAAGTACCTATTTAATCATAAATACATGGTTTGGTGGTGATACGTCGAGGTTTGGACGGTGGCCGAGGGCCCCAACTCTAGAGCGCGTAAGCTTGCATGCCCGCCGCATGGTCACCGCGTGACCGTGGCGTTGCCATGTGTTTTGGGAGGCCTAGGAATGTCTAGTGGGTTGGGCACTCCCCATGTAGGTGCTAGGAAGAAAATCACAACATAAGATTCTCACGAGGAGACCGATCGATGCTCAAACATGAATTAGCAGCCAAGTGTTTGATTAGCGATACGGGAAATGCACATGGCTAATGGGCGTGAGTTTTGGCTGAGGATGATAATGTACTAAGAAGACCGTCTTCACAAATTTTCAGCTCAAAAGGAGGAGCCTAGGTGGTACTTTCTTTGCAAAGTACCATACTGGACATAAATATGAATGTTGAAGCTGGGCTCAAAATAATGAATGGATTGAGCTGAAATTTGGTGGAGGGTGGTTATTTGGGTATAGGAAAGCACTGTAGAAAATGATACCATTTGGACATGCCAAAGTGGTACTTCCTTCACAAAGTGTTTTTCTGAACAGAATAGGAAAATAAATATTTTTGAATTATTTTTGAACTAGGCAAGGATGGTTTTTTACATATTTGACGAAGATATGACCCAAATAATTTATGAGATTTTTTTGGGAATTTTGGGAATGACAGAAATATAGGTTGCTTCACAACCTAGGGCAAAAACTGCCACATGGACATGACACATAGGCAAAAGCGATGAGGTGGCACCTAGTCATAGCAACCCACCACAATTTACAAGGTTATGACCATCTATATTGGTCATGATCAGCTAGAAATAAGGCAGCGGACCAGTGCTATCTGCTTTATGACCATTTTGTGTAAGGAAATTATGTCCTTTCTGACCAAAATGGTCGTTATAGTTTAGGGTTTGGAGCCCCCCGAACAGCATTTGACCAATTGGTCTGAAATGGTCATAAATCTATGACCAATTCTTCCAGGGTCACTGATAGAAGGTCACTAGTTGACATATTTATTGTAGTGGTGGCGTAGCTCCGAAGGAGAAGGTAGCAGTCGACCTGCACCTCGTCGTCCTTGCAGATTGGGATGGAGCATGTTATACTTGTGGCGTAGCTCTGCATGAGAAGGTAGCAGTCGACCTCCACCTCGTCGTCCTTGCGGATCGGGATGGAGCATGTTGTACTTGTGGCGTAGATCTGCAGGAGAAGGTAGCATTCGACCTGCACCTCGTCGTCCTTGCGGATCGTGATGGTTCCGAACTTAGGCGAGTACTTGGACTGCAGCTAAGCCTCCGAGTGAGAGGATTGCTCTTCACTCGGTAGTATTTCTCAAACTTAGGCGAGTACTGGACTGTAGCTAAGCCCCTGAGTGAGAGGATCGCTCTTCACTCGGTAGGATTTTTCAAACTTAGGCAAGTACTTGGACTGCAGCTAAGCCCCCGAGTGAGAGGATTGCTCTTCACTCGGTAGGATTTCTCAAACTTAGGCGAGTCTTGGACTGCAAGTTAAGCCCCCGAGTGAGAGGATTGCTCTTCACTCGGTAGGATTTCTCAAACTTAGGTAGTCTTGGACTGCAGCTAAGCCCCGAGTGAGAGGCTGGCTCACCACTCGGTAGGATTTCTCAAACTTAGGCGTAGTCTTGGACTGCAGCTAAGCCCCGAGTGGGAGGCCGACTCACCACTCGGTAGGATTTCTCAAACTTAAGTAGCATCTTGGACTGCAGGCTAAGCCTCCGAGTGAGAGGCTGGCTCACCACTCGGTGGGATTTCTCAAACTTAAGTAGTCTTGGACTGCAGCTAAGCCCCGAGTGAGAGGATTGCTCACCACTCGGTAGGGATTTCTCAAACTTAGGCGAGTACTAGACTGCAGCTAAGCCCCGAGTGAGAAGGCGGCTCACGACTCGGTGGGATTTCTCAAACTTAAGCGTAGTCTTGGACTGCAGCTAAGCCCCCGAGTGAGAGGATTGCTCACCACTCGGTAGGATTTCTCAAACTTAGGTGAGTACTGGACTGTAGCTAAGCCCCCGAGTGAGAGGCTTGCTCTTCACTCGGTAGGATTTTTCAAACTTAGGCGAGTACTTGGACTGCAGCTAAGCCCCCGAGTGAGAGTATTGCTCTTCACTCGGTAGGATTTCTCAAACTTAGGCGAGTACTGGACTGCAGCTAAGCCCCCGAGTGAGAGGCTGGCTCACCACTCGGTAGGATTTCTCAAGCGTGGCTTATCTTTGGACTGCAGCTAAGCCCCCGAGTGGGAGGCTGGCTCACCACTCCTAGGGATTTCTCAAACTTAGGTAGCATCTTGGACTGCAGCTAAGCCTCCGAGTGAGAGGCTGGCTCACCACTCGGTAGGATTTCTCAAACTTAGGCGAGTACTGGACTGCAGCTAAGCCCCCGAGTGAGAGGATTGCTCACCACTCGGTAGGATTTCTCAAACTTAGGCGAGTACTGGACTGCAGCTAAGCCCCCGAGTGAGAAGCTGGCTCACCACTCGGTAGGATTTTCAAGTACTTAGGCGAAACGGATTCACAGCTAAGCCTCCGAGTGAGAGGCCTGCTCATCACTCGGTAGGAATTTTTTTTACAAACTTAAGCGAAACGGATTTGCAACCAAGCCACCCACTGGGGGAGTTTCTCACGTAAACAAAAGCAACAACAATCACTGGGAAAATTATAACACTCTTGTCTTTGATAAATAAACTACAAAGGTATTTCTTATTACATCTCATCTGAATGAGTACTTAAGTATAAAAGGGGCGGAGCAGCTCTGCATTCCAAGCTCGTGGCTCATCAATCTGGCGATCGACATTGTAAAGATGGTACGCTCCGTTGTGGAGAACTCTGGTGATGATGAAGGGGCCTTCCCAAGAGGGAGCGAGCTTGTGTGGTTTCTGTTGGTCTACTCGGAGGACCAAGTCTCCTTCTTGGAAGGCTCGACTCTTCACATTTCTGGCATGGAATCGACGCAAGTCTTGCTGATAGATAGTCGATCAGATCAGGGCCATCTCTCTTTCCTCTTCTGGGAGGTCGACTACGTCCTACCGGGCTTGTTCTGCTTCACCTTCAGCGTAGAGCTCGACTCAGGGTGCATTGTGAAGCAAGTCACTCGGCAGAACTGCTTCGGCTCCATAGACCAGAAAGAATGGAGTTCGTCCAGTCGATCGATTAGGGGTGGTCCTCAATCCCCAAAGAACTGATGGAAGTTCGTCGACCCATGCACCTGCTGTGTGCTTGAGATCGCGCATCAGTCGGGGTTTCAGTCCTTTGAGAATTAGACCGTTTGCTCTTTCTGCTTGTCCATTTGACTAGGGGTGAGCGACCGAAGCGTAGTCGACTCGTGTGCCTTGAGAGGCACAAAAGGCTCCGAACTTGTCGGAATCGAAGTTTGACCCATTATCAGTGATGATGCTATGCGGAACTCCATATCTAAATATCAACTCTCTGATGAAACTGATAGCAGTGCACGCATCAAGATTCTTGATAGGCTTAGCTTCGATCCAATTAGTAAACTTGTCCACTGCCACTAGTACATGAGTGAAGCCGCTCCTGCCAGTTCTCAGTCGTCCAATAATATCCAATCCCCAAACAGTGAAGGTCCAGACGTGTGGAATGGTCTTCAAGGCTGACGCGGGTTTGTGTGACATATTGGAGTAAAACTGACATCCTTCACACTTGTCGACTATCTCTTTCGCCATTTTATTTGCTCTTGGCCAGTAAAATCCCGCACGGTATGCTTTGGCCACAATGGTCCGAGAGGACGCATGATGACCACAGGTCCCTGAGTGGATATCATCAAGAATTATCTGACCTTCTTCTAGTGTTATACACTTCTATCCGACTCCAGTCGCGCTTTCCCTGTATAAATGTCCCTTTATCACAGTAAAGGCCTTGGATCGACGGACGATCTGTCGAGCCTCTTCTTCATTCTCTGGGAGTTCTTTCCTTAGGATGTACGCGATATGCGGCACCGTCGATCGGGAGTGATGACCAAGACTTCCATGATCAGGTCGACCACCGCTGGAACCTCAACCTCAGTCGGATCTGTGGCACTTTTTGGTTGCGGAACTTCTTCAGTAAAAGGATCCTCTTGAACTGATGGTGTGTGGATGTGTTCCAAAAACACATTGCTGGGAATGGCTTCTCTCTTGGTACCTAATTTTGCTAAATCATCAGCTGCTTGATTTTTCAGTCGGGGTATATGATGAAGCTCTAACCCCAAGAATTTCTTCTCTAGCTTTCTCACTGCATTGCAGTAACCAGTCATGGCCGGACTTCTGACGTCCCACTCCTTCATCACTTGATTAACCACCAAATCTGAGTCGCCATAAACCATGAGGCGACGGACGTCGAGTGAAATGGCCATACGCAACCCATACAAAAGCGCTTCATATTCTGCTTCGTTGTTGGAGGAATCAAAGTGAATTTGGAGAACACATCTGAGCTTATCTCCTCGGGGGGCAACCAACACTACCCCAGCACCGGAACCATTCAGCATCTTGGAGCCATCAAATAATATGGTCCAGTGCTCCGAGTGAACTTGAGTAGGCAGTTGTTGTTCAATCCACTCGGCAACGAAATCTGCTATTGCTTGGGACTTGATGGCTTTCTTTGCCTCAAACTTGATATCTAAGGGAAGGAGTTCAATCGCCCATTTTGCCACTCGACCAGTTGCATCTCTCATTTATGCAGAATCTCGACAATGGGGCGTTCGGCGAATGTAATGGAATGGTCGAGAAGTAATGTGCAACCTTCTTCGTGGTCATATAAATCCCATATACAAGCTTCGATAATGAGGATATCTTGGCTTTGACGGAGTTAAAACTTCGTAAACATAATATCTTTGGTATTTGAACTTTAAAGGCTTTTCCTTCTTCTTCCCGCTTGACCGTAAGTACTGTACTGACGACTTGTCCCGTGGCTGCAATGTAAAGAAGCAAAGGCTCTTTGCTGATTGGGGTAGCAAGCACCGGCTGGGTGGAGAGCAGAGTTTTTAGCTCTGCGAATGCTGCATCAGCTTCAGGAGTCCACTCGAACGTGTCTGATTCCTTCATCAGTCGGTAAAGAGGCAATGCCTTTTCACCGAGACGAGAAATGAATCGACTTAAAGCGGCCAAGCAACCAGTAAGCTTCTGGACATCATGCACACGCACAGGACGTTTCATTCGGAGTATAGTACAAACTTTCTCTGTGTTGGCATCGATTCCTCATTCAGAAACGAGAAAACTGAGTAACTTTCCGCCAGGAACTCCGAACGTACACTTTGATGGATTAAGCTTGATATCATACCTCCTGAGATTGGCAAAGGTTTCAGCAAGGTCAGTCAGCAGGTCGGAACCTTTCCGTGACTAGACCACAATATCATCCATGTACGCTTCCACATTCCGATTGATTTGAGTGAGCAAACACTTCTGAATCATTCTCATGAATGTGGCTCCGGCATTCTTTAGGCTGAATGGCATGGTAACATAACAGAAGCACCCGAATGGAGTGATGAAAGCTGTTTTGATTTCGTCGGGTCCATACAGACGGATCTGATGGTACCCGGAATAGGCGTCTAGAAAAGACAGGCGTTCACATCCCGCAGTTGAGTCGACTATCTGGTCGATGCGGGGGAGAGGAAAATGATCTTTCGGGGAGGCCCGATTGATATGTTTGAATTCAATGCACATGCGAAGTGAATTGTCCTTCTTGGGGACTGTCAGATTTCGGTTCCGGCAGACCCTCTAGGTTCGAACTCTGGGGTGCACGCGGAGATCTGACCTCCAACCTACCTACACTTCGTCGCCTCACAAGGATCTAAAACTACACAAAGAGCAACACAAGGGACACAAGGTTTATACTGGTTCGGGCCACCATGGTGGTGTAATACCCTACTCCAGTGTGTGGTGTGGTGGATTGCCTCAGGGGCGGATGATGAACAGTACAAGGAAGAACAGCCTCGCGAGGGTCTGTTCTTGGCCGGTGCGATGAACTGCTACGGGAGTTCAGTCGCTTCTCTCTCTCTCTCTCTCTCTAGATTGATCTCTCGCTCGATTCCAGATTGCCCTACCCTGTGGGTGGCTAGTCCTATTTATAGGCAGAGGCCCTGGGCCTCTTCCCAAATATTGAGCGGGAAGGACGCCAACAATTGGCCATTTTGAAGGGGAACATCTAGTACACTTATCCTGACTAAAGTTGGTCCTCGCCGCCAAAGGCTCGGCGATGACGCCGGCTTGGGCTCCACGATGACCTCCTTCCTGCCGTTGTGTTGGTCTTGGTCTTGTTGCAGAAATGGTTGCCTTTGCTTGATGCTCTCGCATGCGCTTGCCTCCTTTGCACCAAAGAGGAAATGGGGACCTTTGCACGGCCGGCGCTCACCGGGCGCCCTTGGTTGTCATGGCTTGCGTCATGGGCACCTCGTGAGGTACCCCGTCTTGATTTCTCCGCCTCCTCGCGAGCCATCCTGACGAGGCCGTGCTTGAGGAAGCTTCCTGTCGTCCGCCCCGCGAGGCTTGGCCCCTCGCGAGGGTCTTGAGCTTGGCCGATGAAGATGGGCGTCTTGGGCCACCCTTGAGCCACGCCGCAGGCCGCAGGCAGGCAAGTCTGGGTACCCCCGTTCCCAGAACGCCACAGTAGCCCCGGGGCCCAAGGCGCGCCTGGACTTGGCTTAGCAGAGAAGTGAAGGGGCAAGTGTGAAGCGCTGCGGGCCCTAACAGCCCTCGTCCTTGGGCGCCGCGTGGCGGTGTCTCTACTTCCCCACGACGCCTCGGCAACTGCATGAATTGACAAGTCCCTGCATGCAAAGCGGGTCATGATTACCTGTGATCGTGGAGGTCGACAGTTGGCCTTCCCCGGCTATAAGTACGGAATGACGTGTGCCCTTCCAGTCCATCTCTTCTTGCTTCTCCTTCTTCTCCATGGCTTCGCCAAAGAGGTTCTCGGCCGCGGAGAAAGGAAAGGCCCGCCAGGTGGAGCCTGACTCTCCCCCGGCCAAGCGCGGTCGATGCCGTCCTCGCAAGCACCCTGTGGCTCCCGTAGTGGCTTCCCGCGGCCATGGAGGCGATCTCCCATGCGGCGACGGGCGTCAGGCCATTGATGGGGGGCGCGCTACGGCCGCGTGACCCCCTAGGCCACGCTTCCACTCGGCAGAGGTGCTGCTGGAGTTTGTCGTGTGGTCGGTGGAGCCGACCAAAGACTGCTCCAGCTTCCCGCCTTTTAGGTGAACTTCCAGCGGCGCCCGGGCGGCCTCGGCTCCAGCGGACGGTTGCTGCAGCCAGCCTCCTGGCTTCACTGGAGGTCTCCGCAGCTGGGAGTGTGGCTCGACCCACGGCCGGCAAACGCTTGCCAGCGTGGTGCGAGCCGGGCGGTGCACCCTGCACTTCAAGTTCGACGGCGATGCCACCCTCTACGTGAGGGTGTTCGGGGAAGACGGTCGCCGCGCTGGCTGCTGCCCCGAGGACGATGACCACGGACGTGGGCCTAGCCCGGCGGCGATCGGGATGAAGATGAAAGCGCGCGCGTGGTCGGTGGCGCTCGGGGTTCGTCGAGCTTCGGCGACTCTTCTTCGGACAGCGGCTCCTCCAGCGGTGGCCGCGACCAGCCTCCGCGCCACCGCGCCCGCCTGGAGGGAGGTAGCGGGTCTGCCCGCCGTCGCGCCTCGGTGAAGCGCGAGAGGGAGTCCGCTGAGCTCGGGAGGCAGTTCGAGCCTTCGCCATGAAGTTGGTGCCAAAGTAGTCGCGCCTGTTTTGTTCTTTTCCTTTTCCTGCGCAAAGAGACAGTAGTGTAGGGCCCCGCGGGGGCATGCTTGGACTATTGCTGTTAATTATCGTACTGTTTCCGCTATTTCTATATTAGGCTTCTGTGCCACACGCCTGCGCGTAGAAATTACTTAGCTTGGGGGCGACCTGTCGTGGTCTTCGCCTTCCGAGGCCGAGGTCTCGTCGAACGCTTCATGCCCTGCAAAGATGAGCCAGGAGAGGTAGCTTCCGGCCTCAGTCGTGGAGGCAACCGACCCAGGTCCTGTGTTCGCGTCGCGGTGCCCGTGGGGCACAGACTGGAGGGGTTCTCCCGTAGTGGACCCGGTTAGGGTAGCCTCAAACAATAGGGGCAGAAAACACTTTCATGAGGGTGCTCAGCGTTGCTCCCTCGCGAGACTCGTCTTGAGAGAAATCGAGGTAGGAGAGCGAAGAAGGCAAAGAGTCACAAGCCAAAGACGGCAACCACTTCAATAAAACTTCAAATGGGAATGAACAAGCCAACTGCAGAAAGCAAATGAAAAAAGCCGCGTCCGGCACCTAATCTAGTCTTCGACGTCTTCTCACGAGCGCGGAGCTAAGTGCTGCCACTGGGCTTGGGATGGAGCCCCAGGGCCTGAGGCCAGCGCTGCTGAGACTCTGGGGCGTGTACAACCCCAACTCATTATTACGTGAGAGTGTCACGGGCGGCGAGCTTCACAGGCATTGGCCTTCTTCACAGGCTCCGGGCCTTTCTTGGGAAGATGAACTTCACAGGCATTGGCCTTCTTCACAGGCTCCGGGCCTTTCTCAGAAAGATAAGCTTCACAGGCGTTCGCCTTCTTCACAGGCTCCGGGCCTTTCTCAGAAAGATAAGCTTCACAGGTGTTCGCCTTCTTCACAGGCTCCGGGCTTTTCTCAGAAAGATAAGCTTCACAGGCGTTCGCCTTCTTCACAAGCTCCGGGCCTTTCTCAGAAAGATAAGCTTCACAGGCGTTCGCCTTCTTCACAGGCACCGGGCCTTTTTAGGGGTAAAACCTCCGGAGGTGCTGGATGTTCCATGCGTTCTGGACTGGCACCCCCTCCTGAGTCTCCAAGCGCGTGGAGCCGGGCCTGGAAACATGAAGAACCTTGAACGGGCCCTCCCACATGGGAGAGAGCTTATGCAGTCCCTCCCCGGAGAGAACCCGTCTGAGCATGAGGTCCCCTACCTCAAGAGTCCTGGGGCGAATGTTGCGGCAGTGGTATCACCGCAGTGCTTGTTGGTACCTTGCCGCTCGTAGCGCGGCTTCTCGATGATGCTCCTCCCCCAGCACGAGGTCCGTCCCCCGCATGGCGTCCTGTTGTGCCTCGTCGAACGCCAGGACCCGTGCGGAACGACGTCTGGCCTCGTGAGGGAGGACCGCTTCAGCTCCATAGACCAGGAAGAACGGGGTCTCGCCAGTCGGCTTGGTTGCGGTCGTGCGGATGGACCACAACACGGACTGAAGCTCGTCGTACCAGCCTCTGCCGCAGGCCTCCAGCTTCTTCTTGAAGGTCCTGGTTTTGAGGCCCCTCAGGACCTCTGTGTTGGCCCGCTCGACCTGACCGTTGCTTCGTGGGTGCGCTACCGAAGCGTAGCATACCTGCCTCCCAAGGTTAGCACAATATGTTTTGAAGAGGTTACTGTTGAACTGCGAACCGTTGTCGGTGATGATGCGGTTCGGCACCCCGAACCGGCTCACGATGCCCTTGATGAACTTGACCGCAGAACCTGCGGGGATGGTGCGGACGGCTTCCACTTCAGTCCACTTGGTGAACTTGTCCACGGCGACATAGAGGCAGCGATAGCCTCCCGACGCACGAGGGAACGGGCCCAGGATATCCAGTCCCCAGACTGCGAATGGCCCCGAGAGGGGTATAGTTTGCAGACCTCCCGCCGGCTGATGGATCTGCTTGGCATGGAATTGGCAGGCCTCGCAAGCCTTCACCAGTTCCACGGCATCATTGAGCGCGATGGGCCAATAATAGAACCAGCTGCAACGCCTTGCCAACGAGGGTCCGTGATGACGAATGATGCCCACAGTCTCCACCGTGTTTGTCTGCCAGCAGCTCCTTCCCTTGCTCCCTGGAAATGCAACGTAGGGACACATCATTCGGTCACTTCCGGTAGAGCTCTCCATCTCTGACGTAGTACGCCGTGGCTTGCTGCGCCACACGCTCCGCTTCCTCCTCCTTTTCCGGCAAGGTCCCTTGCGTCAGGTAACTCTGGAGCTCTGTGATCCAGTAACCCTCCTGAGGCTCCAAAGACGTGAGCAAAGCGCTCCGAGGCCAGGCCACGGGCCAGGGCTCCCGAGGCGGTGGTGGGGAGCTCTTCCCGAGGCTGCACCGTGCTTGACAGCGATAGCGTTGCCGAGGGCTTGAAGAGCCGTTCCTCGAAGACACCAGGTTCCTGGGGTAGCCGCCTCGATGCCCGTTTGGTGATGTCATCAGCCTCTTGATTGGTGCCGCAAGGCACATGCTGCAACTCCAGTCCCCAGAACTGCTTCTTCATCCTGCGGAGCTCCGCGAGGTAGGCTTCCATGTGCTCATCCCTCGGCTCGTATACTTTGTTGGAGAAGTTGATGAGGAGTTGTTAATCACCCTTGATGGTAAGGCGCTTCACTCCTGTGGCGATCAAGGCTTTCAGGCCTGCTATCAGGCCTTCATATTCTGCTATGTTGTTGGAGACCTTTTCTCCGTGCTGGAAACAGAGCTGCACGGCGTAGTAGAGCTTGTCTTGAGTGGGAGATATAAGCACTGCGCCAGCCCCCGCGCCGTGTCTGGAGAACGCCCCGTCGAAGTACATGACCCAACCATCCGGTGCCTCGCTTCCCGGGGAGAGGGATCGATCCTCATCAGCCTTGAGGCCCGGCGCCTCCGCCCATTCCGCCATGAAGTCCGCTAGCGCTGCCCCCTTGATGACTCTGGTGGTGCTGAATTCTAGTTGAAACGCTTGCAGCTCGATGTTCCACTCAGCGACTCTTCCAGCCGAGTTGGGGCTCCTGAGCACCCTTTCCAAGGGGTACGCTGAGACAACCTTGATGGGATGGCCCTGAAAATAGTGCCGCAGCTTGCGCGAGGCCACCAATAATGCGAGGAGGAGTTTCTGGGGCATGGGGTACCGCGCCCTCACGTCCCGCAACACTGTGCTGACGAAGTACACAGGGTTTTCCACGAGGTTGGGAGTGCTGGTGCTGCTGGCGTCCTCCGGAGGCGTGGCGCCTCCTAAGACAGTGGAGCCCCCAGCGGCTGGTCGCCAGTGGGAGGGGTCTCTTCTGCTCCAAGTGCGTTTCCCTGTGGCGGCTGATCCTTCTCGGCTATGGTAGTGGTCTCTATGAGGTCCCCTTGATCCTGCTTTGCCTTGACCCGGGCAGCTACCGCGGCTTTGGTCCAACGCTCCTCCCTAACCGCCACCAGGGCTGCGCTGGCAGAGTAGGGAGTGGTTGCAAGGTAGAGCACCAGGGGTCTTGAGGGCACGGAGCCACCATTACCGGAGGGCTGGTTAAGTAACTTTTGAGATCTTGGAACGCCTTGTCGGCCTCTTCAGTCCATTCAAAGGGGCCCTTCTTCTTCATCAGCTTGAAGAAGGTTAGCGCTCGTTCCCCCAACTTGGAGATGAAGCGTCCTAGTGCGGTCACGTGCCCAGTGAGCTTCTGCATCTCTCTGAGGGTCTTCGGCGAGCTCATGTCCTCGACTGCTTTGACCTTTTCTGGGTTAGCCTTGATGCCCCGGTGGGACACGAGGAAGCCCAAGAGCTTGCCCGAGGGGACCCCAAACACACACTTCTCCGGGTTGAGCCGCAGGTCCACTGCGTTGAGGCTCATGAAGGTTTCCTCCAGGTCTTGTATCAGGTTACGGCCTCCCGACACTTCACCACAATGTCATCGACGTAAGCCTCAACATTCCTCCCGAGCTGCAGACTCCAAGGTGATGTGCATCGGCCGGCTGAAAGGTCGCTCTGCTATGCAGCCCGAACAGCATGCATGTGTAGAAGTACACTCCACACGGGGTCAGCAAAGCCATTTTTTCCACGTCTTCTACCGCCATCTTGATCTGGTGATAGCCGGAGAAGCCATCCAAGAAACATAACATGTCGCACTCGGCGGTGGAGTCGATGATCTGATCGATGCGAGGGAGCGGGAATGGATCCTGCGGGTAAGCTTTGTTTAGGTTGGTGAAGTCGACACACATGCGTTCCTTCCCCCCTTTCTTTGGCACGACAACCGGGTTAGCCAACCAATCTGGGTATCGGACCTCGCGGATGACCCCTGCCGCCTCTAGCTTGCGGGTCTCTTGGATGATGAAAGCCTGCTTCTCAGTGGACTATCGTCTCACTTTCTGCTTCACAGGACGCACGTTGGGGCACACGTTGAGGTGGTGCTTGATTATGCCTCTTGGGACCCCAGCCAGCTGATCAGGTTCCCATGCGAACACCTTCTTGTTCGCGCGTAGGAACTTGACCAGGGCCTCCTCCTTCTCGGGCTCGAGGTTGGCGCCTATGGTGAAGGTGGCGTTAGTGGATCCGTCCTCATCGACCAGTATCTGCTTGGTTTCTGCCCTGTCTTGGGTGAACAACTGCTTCTTCTTGGTCGGCGCAGCCCCCTTGAGCTCAGGGGCGTCTGAGTCGGCGGAGCTGTCTTCTTGTCGCTTGATCTTGAAGACGAGCTTGAGCACCTGCAACGCATACCCGGTGTCTCCGAATACGGTGAGGACGCCGCTGCTCCCGGGCATCTTCATGAGGTTGTACGCTGGGTGAGTCGCGGCCATGAATCGGGCTAGTGCTGGGTAGCCGAGGATGGCGTTGTATGGGAGGCCGATGGGGGCGATGTTGAAGTCGATTAGCTCTGTGCGGAAGTTGTCGTAGGTGCCGAAGGTCACCAGGAGACGGATCTGCCCCAGGGAGCCAGCGAAACCGCCTCCGTCGCCCAAGAAGGGCCTGCTGGGCTGAAGCCGCTCTGGTGGTATGTGGAGGAGGCTGAAGGCTTCAACCGAGAGCACGCTAAGGCCTGCGCCGCCGTCGATGAGAGTCCTGGTGACGGCCACCTGGTAGATGGTGGGGGTGCACAACATTGGGAGCATGCCCGAGCAGGCTGAGGGAGGGGTGATCCTTCGAGCTGAAGGCCAGATCGGCCTTGGGCGCCGACCGACCCGGAGGAGCCCCGCACTGTGTGGAGGCAACGCCGATCTGGCGGACGAACGGCTTGATGTGGCGGCCTGAAGGTGGCGCCTACGAGCCGCCCATGAGAGCTGCGACGACCGGGGACGTCGGCTCAGCGTGCTGGGCGAGGAAGAGGTCGCGCAGCTCCTCCCAAGAGGTCACAGAAGCCGCCGGCAGGTGGAGCAGCCACATGCGCGGGGCGCCGGTGAGGGCCATGGGAAGCCAGTTAGCCATGACCCTGTCGTCGCCCCCCGCTTCGAGGACGGCCCCCTCGTACGCCAGCAGGAAGGCCAGCGGATCAGTCGTGCCGTTGTAGCGCGGTGGCGTCTCCGGCTTGAACCTGTTCGGCCACTGCACCTGTCGCAGGGCTGGGGCCAAGGCTCGGAGCCCCCTGGCCCCTGCGCTGGTGCCGGCGATCGGAGCGGGCGGCGCGCTGCTCATCATAGGGTGAATTGCGATGTTGGCGGAGAGCGGGTCGGTGGAGGGGAAAGCTCCGGCGCACCCCTACCTGGCACGCCAAATGTCGGATTTCGGGTTCCGGCCGATCCTCTAGGTTCGAACTGTGGGGTGCACACGGAGATCTCACCTCCAACCTACCTACACTTCGTCGCCTCGCAAGGATCTAAAACTACACAAAGAGCAACACAAGAGACACAAGGTTTATACTGGTTCGGGCCACCATGGTGGTGTAATACCCTACTCCAGTGTGTGGTGTGGTGGATTGCCTCAGGGGCGGATGATGAACAGTACAAGGAAGAACAGCCTCGAGTGCATTTCTTGGCAGTGCGATGAAGTGCTACGGGAGTTGATCGCTTTTCTCTCTCTCTCTCTAGATTGATCTCTCGCTCGATTCCAGATTGCCCTACCCTGTGGGTGGCTAGTCCTATTTATAGGGAGAGGCCCTGGGCCTCTTCCCAAATATTGAGTGGGAAGGGCGCCAACAATTGGCCATTTTGAAGGGGAACATCTAGTACACTTATCCTGACTAAAGTTGGTCCTCGCCGGTCAAAGGCTCTGACGATGACGCCGGCTTGGGCTCCACGATGACCTCCTTCCTGCCGTTGTGTTGGTCTTGGTCTTGTTGCACCGAAATGGTTGCCTTTGCTTGATGCTCTCACCTGCGCTTGCCTCCTTTGCCCCAAAGAGGGAATGAGGACCTTCTGGTGGCGCCTGGCGCCCTTGGTTGTCATGGCTTGCGTCATGGGAACCTCGTGAGGTACCCCGCCTTGATCTCTCTGCCTAATCGCGAGCCAGCCTGACGAGGCCGTGCCTGAGGAAGCTTCCTGTCGTCCGCCCCGCGAGACTTGGCCCCTCACGAGGGTCTTGAGCTTGTGCTGATGAAGATGGGCCGTACTGGGCCACCCCTTAAGCCACGCCGCAGGCCGCAGGCAGGCAAGTCTGGGTACCCCCGTTCCCAGAACGCCGACAGGGACCATGACAACATTGGCAAGCCACTCAGAGTGGTAAATCTCTCGGATAAACTCCGCTGCAAGGAGTCGAGCCACTTCTTCACCGATTGCTTTTCTCTTCTGTACGGCGGACCATCGAAGATGTTCCTTAGCCGGTTTTACTTTCGCGTTGACTCGTAAACGATGCTCAGCCAGTTCCCTGGGAACACCTGGCATGTCAGAAGGTTTCCATGCGAAGATGTCCCAGTTCTCACGGAGGAACTGGGTGAGCGCTTCTTCCTATTTGGAATCGAGTGGTTGTTGAGATATGAGTCGGAGCAACATTGGGGTCGGTCGGGTGAATGTGAATCGGCTTTGTCTCACCGGACGACTGAAATGTTGATTCCCTAGCGGGCTTCTTGGCTCGCATAGCAGATCACTGGTCTGCAGTTTTACGGTATTCCTGCAGCTCTACCACTTCCATCATGCATCGGCGATCTTTGAGCCTTTCTGAAAACACTCTTCCGCTTTCTTCCGATTGCGGTGGCGGTGATCACACCTTTGGGGCTGGCATCTTCATCTTAAGGTATACATAACATGGTCGAGCCATGAACGCAGCATACGCTGGCCTTCCCGAATAGCGTGATAAGCACTCGGAAATCCACTACTTCAAACGTCAACTTTTCTTTGCGGAAATTCTTGGAATCCCGAAAACCACATCAAGAGCAATCGACCGAGTGACTCGGCCTTCTTTCCTGGAATGACTCCGTGGAAACTCATGTTGCTGGTACTGAGCCTGGACATCGGAATGCCCATCCCTTTTAGCGTCTCTGCATACAGAATATTCAGACCACTGCCACCATCCATCAAAACTTTAGTCAGTCGAGTGCCTTCGATGACTGGGTCGACCACCAAAGCTTGCCTCCCAGGGGTGGCTATGTGCGTCGGGTGATCAGACTGGTCAAATGTGATGGCAGTCTAGACCATTTCAAATAACTGGGTGTCGCCGGAGCGACCATATTCACTTCTCGGTTGATAACTTTCAATCGACTTTTGCTTTCAACATCAGCAAAAGTCATCAGGGTGGAATTGACCCGGGGGTATCCATCATCACTATCTTCCTTGTTCTCAACTTTGTCCGACTCCTTTTCCTTATCCCTGGGCTGCTTCTGGAACTGCTGGATCAAGAGCCGACATTGTCGAGTGGTATGCTTTGGGTAAATGAGTTTACCCTCTTCATCTTTCTTTGTGTGAATGTGGAATGGCAAGTCCATTACATCATTTCAATCTTGATCCTTCACTTTTTTGGGGTTCCAAGGCCCCTTGGGCTTCCCCTTAAACTTCCCTTGAGTCACAGCCAAGGCTTCTCCAGGAGCAGCTGGCTCGGCTTTCCGCTTCTGCTTCCGACTGGAATTTCCTCCGGTTTCATGAGCGATTGACTTGTGCTTGCCACTCCGGAGCCGATCCTCCTCTTCGCCATTAGCATACTTGGTGGCAATGTCCATCATTCGACTCAGAGACATGTCTCCGGTTCGACCGAATTTCAGATTCAACTCTCTGTACTTAACGCCTTCCTTGAAGGCACAAACTGCCTGGTGATCCGACACGTTCTCCACTGTGTGATGCAATGTGATCCATCTCTGGATGTAATCCCTCAGAGTTTCATTCGTATTCTGCACACAGGATTGCAATTCTGTCAACCCTGCTAGTCGCTTGCAGGTTCCTTCAAATGTTCTGACAAACACTCGGGAAAGATCTTCCCAAGTGTAAATGCTTCTGGGTGCTAACTGGTTCAGCCACGCTCTGGCAAAGCCCTCCAACATAAGAGGCAGGTGTTTCATGGCCACTTCATCATTGCCGCCGCCAATCTGAACAGCCACTCGGTAGTCCTCAAGCCAAGTATCAGGTTCGGACTCACTGACTCCAGTCGCCAACCTGAAGTTGGGAGGAATCACTGCGGCCCTGATGGCTCTGCTGAAGCACTCTGGTCCTGAGACGTGCACTCTGCTACTGGTGGGGGCATCTCTGTCATGACCTCCTCGGTGACCTCCTCGGTGACCAAACCCTGAACGAGAATGGATCTCGCATCCAAGCCTGGTTCTCTGGGGTCGACTAGAATCCTTCGCCCAGCACTGTGAGGGTGTCTGTCATCCTGCTGCTGAGGCACGTATGACCCACTCCTTGGGGAAGGGGTGGGCACTCGACGTCGATCATCGCGATCGAATCGGTGATCATACTGCTCACGGTTCCTTTACTGATCTCGCCGGTCTTCACATCCCTCACGCCTCGGGGGCGATCTTGGGTTATGAGTCGACCGAATCAGATTCGCAACAACAGATTTCTTTGTGGATCCTGTTCGCGTTGTGATCTGAGATGAATTCTGCTTTCCTGCTGCCGGAGTAATTCCACGACCGCAACAAGCCTCTGCCAGCCTCGGACTGGGAAGGCTGAATCGACTCTGCTATACGGCCCGCAGCTGCTAAATTTTGAATCGGAGTTCGATATACCTGAGTCGGTGGCTAAAAGAGCTGACGTCGACTAGATGATGGGACCCGTTGTCGCGCTCGTTCGTCGAGTGCCTGATGGAAATTCTCCAGTCAAGTGCACTCAGCCAAGTTTGCCAAGCGCGCGTCTTCCAAGGCACAGGCCTCGGGGGTATCTCCAACGATAGGAGTGCATCCATGTTCCGAAAGCGAAGTTCCTCCCTCTGCAGCAAAGTGAGTGGCTCGGGCAGGTACTCTTCATGGACTTGCGACGGATCGCCCTTGCCATCGCCACCGTCGGCGCGGGGAAAGCCGGGAGGACTGCGTGGTCCATCGACCATCAGGACTTCCGCCGCTGGATCACTGCTGTCGCACTCGGATGCAGTCTCTGCGGAACCAGTCGACAGGTCGAACAGGCCGTAGAGAGATTCGTCGGGCTCGATCGCCGCGACTTGGGGGGTGGCCGACTGGCGAGCCACCGCGTGCCTCACCCACCGCTGAAGCCTCGACCGACCGAAACGCTTGCGTCGGCGGTCAACAGAGAGAGAGTACGCCACGGGAGCCGACCGATACTGGGTCGACGGCTGCCGCAAGAGGACGCCACGGATGCACGCGCAAAAGTGCGTTGCCCCGCGGACGGGAAGCGCGTCGATATCGAGTGGTGCCTCCTGAAGCCAAGCGGAGTCATTGGCGACGAACACGAGCGCGCCGAGACGGATCTCGCGGCCCTCAGCCAAACCTCCGCCTGAAACCATGATGAAGGGGATCAGAAAAACTGCAACTTCTCCAACAAGTCGCTAAGACACCGGCCCCAAAGTGGGCGCCAACTGTCGTGGTTCTAAGTCTGATAGTAATGTAGGGGGGTAGGAATGGAGAGGCAAGATCCTAGCTATGGAGTAGTTGTATACACACGATATTTACGAGTTTAGGCCCTTCTCGGAGGAAGTAACAGCCCTACGTCTTGGAGCCCGGAGGCGGTCGACTGGATTATGTGTGTATGGATTATAGGGGTGCGAACCCTGGACACTGAGGAGGGGGTGGCTTATATAGAGTTCGCCAGACCCCTCCGGCCCTTAGTTATGCAGGGTTAAGGGTACATTAAGGTCGAGCGTTACTGGTAACGCCACTAATAAAGTGCTATGATGACCATAAAAGCTACTTAATGACCGACCGTTTGCGTGCAGAGTGACTTTAGATCTCCTGGCTGTCGAGTGGTTGGCTTCATGGTCGAGCGTCTTCGAGTCATTCGACTGAAACACTTCTGAGTTGATTGAAAGGTGATTCTTCTAGAGATGTCCTTGGGGAGGGTATCTTGGACAGGCCCATGACCCTACCCTAGGTACATAGCTTCATCACCTGGCATGTACAGATATGGCCTCGGAACACAAGAGACCGAAAGGTCGAACACGAGTCGTATAGTAGATACGATCAACATGGAGATGTTCACCGATGATGACTAGTCCGTCTCACGTGATGATCGGACACGGCCTAGTTGACTCGGATCATGTATCACTTAGATGACTAGAGGGATGTCTATCTGAGTGGGAGTTCATTAAATAATTTGATTAGATGAACTTAATTATCATGAACATAGTCTAAAATATCTTTACAATATGTCTTGTAGATCAAATGGCCCACGCTAATGTTGCCCTCAACTTCAACACATTCTTAGTGAAAACCAAGCTGAAAGACGATGGTAGCAACTATACGGACTGGGTCCAAAACTTGAGGATCATCCTCATAGCTGCCAAGAAAGCATATGTCCTTGAAGCACCGCTAGGTGATGCACCCATTTTCCCAGCAACTCAAGACGTTATGAACGCCTGGCAGTCGAGTAGTGATGATTACTCCCCGGTTCGATGTGGCATGCTTTACTGACTTGAACCGGGGCTCCAAAAGCATTTTGAGCAGCATGGAGCATATGAGATGTTCCAAGAGCTGAAAATGGTTTTCCAAGCTCATGCCCGGGTCGAGAGATATGAAGTCTCCGACAAGTTCTACAGTTGTAAGATGGAGGAAAACATTTCTGTCAGCGAGCATATACTCAAAACGTCTGGGTTGCACAACCGCTTGTCTCAGCTGGGAGTTAATCTTCCAGATGACTCGGTCATTGACAGGATCCTCCGGTCGCTCCCACCTAGTTACAAAAGCTTTGTGATGAACTACAATATGCAGGGGATGGAGAAGTCCATTCCTGAGTTATATTCAATGCTGAAATCAGCGGAGGTGGAAATCAAAAAGTAACATCAAGTGTTGATGGTGAATAAGACCACTAGTTTCAAGAAAGGCAAGGGTAAAAAGAACTTCAAGAAGGACAGCAAGGGAGTTACCGCGCCCGATAAATCAGTTGCCGCGAAGAAGCCAAACAATGGACCCAAGCCCGAGACTCAGTGCTTTTATTGCAAGGGAAATGGTCACTGGAAGCGGAACTGCCCCAAGTACTTAGCGGATAAGAAGGCCGGCAACACCAAAGGTATATGTGATATACATGTAATTGATGTGTACCTTACCAGTACTCGTAGTAGCTCCTGGGTATTTGATACCGGTGCGGTTGCTCATATTTGTAACTCAAAACAGGAGTTGCGGAATAAGTGGAGACTGGCAAAGGACGAGGTGACGATGCGCGTCGGGAATGGTTCCAAGGTCGATGTGATCGCCGTCGGCACGCTACCTCTACATCTACCTACGGGATTAGTTTTAAACCTCAATAATTGTTATTTAGTGCCGACTTTGAGCATGAGCGTTGTATCCGGATCTCGTTTAATGTGAGATGGCTACTCATTTAAATCCGAGAATAATGGTTGTTCTATTTATATGAGAGACATGTTATATGTTCATGCCCGCTGGTCAATGGTTTATTTCTTGAATCTCAAGCGTGATGTTACACATATTCATAGTGTGAATACCAAAAGATGTAAGGTTGATAATGATAGTCCCACATACTTGTGGCACTGCCGCCTTGGTCACATTGGTGTCAAATGCATGAAGAAACTCCATGCAGATGGAATTTTGGAGTCTCTTGATTATGAATCATTTGACACGTGCGAACCATGCCTCATGGGCAAAATGACCAAGACTCCGTTCTCCAGAACAATGGAGCGAGCAACCAACTTGTTGGAAATAATACATACTGATGTGTGCGGTCCAATGAGTGTGGAGGCTCGCAGTGGCTATCGTTATGTTCTCACCCTCACTGATGACTTAAGTAGATATGGGTATGTCTACTTAATGAAACACAAGTCTAAGACCTTTAAAAAGTTCAAGGAATTTCAGAGTGAGGTAGAGAATCAACGTGACAGGAAGATAAAGTTCTTACGATTAGATCGTGGAGGAGAATATTTGAGTCATGAGTTTGGTACGCACTTAAGGAAATGTGGAATTGTTTCACAACTCACGCCGCTTGGAACACCTCAGTGTAATGGTGTGTCCGAACGTCGTAATCGCACTCTATTGGATATGGTGCGAACTATGATGTCTCTTACTGATTTACCGCTATCATTTTGGGGCTATGCTTTAGAGACAACCGCATTCACTTTAAATAGGTCACCGTCTAAATCCGTTGAGACGCCACCGTATGAATTATGGTTTGGGAAGAAACCTAAGCTATGTTTCTGAAAGTTTGGGGATGTGATGCTTATGTCAAGAAACTTCAACCTGAAAAGCTCGAACCCAAGTCAGAAAAATGCATTTTCATAGGATACCCTAAGGAAACCATTGGGTATCCCTTCTACCTTAGATCCGAAGACAAGATCTTTGTTGCCAAGAACAGATCCTTTCTGGAGAAAGAGTTTCTCTCAAAAGAAGTAAGTGGGAGGAAAGTAGAACTTGATGAAGTACTGCCTCTTGAACCGGAAAGTAGCGCAGTTCAGGAAGATGTTTCTGTGGTGTCTGCACTGACTAGAGAGGAAGTTAACGATGACGATCATGGAACTTCGGATCAGGTTGCTACTGAACTTCGTAGGTCCACAAGGGCACATTCCGCACCAGAGTGGTACGGCAACCCTGTCCTGGAAATCATGTTGTTAGACAACGGTGAACCTTCATACTATGAAGAAGCAATGGCGGGCCCGGATTCCAACAAATGGCTTGAAGCCATGAAATATGAGATAGCATACATGTAAGAAAACAAAGTATGGACTTTGACAGACTTGCCCAATGATCAGCAAGCCATAGAAAATAAATGGATCTTTAAGAAGACTGACGCGGATGGTAATGTGACCATCTATAAGGCTTGGCTTGTCGCTAAGGGTTATCGACAAGTTCTAAGGGTTGACTACGATGAGACCTTCTCACCCATAGCGAAGCTGAAGTCCGTCCGAATATGTTAGTAGTTTCCGCATTCTATGATTATGAGATATGGCAAATGGACGTCAAAACGGCATTCCTTAATGGTTTCCTTAAGGAAGAATTGTATATGATGCAGCCGGAAGGTTTTGTCGATCCTAAGAATGCTGACAAGGTGTGCAAGCTCCAGCGCTCCATCTATGGGTTGGTGCAAGCATCTCGCAGTTGGAATTCGCTTTAATAAAATGATCAAAGTGTTTGGGTTTATGCATACTTATGGAGAAGCCATTAATTTGAGATATTGTGAGGTTTGAATCCCCGCGCACTTCCAGGGTTGTATGCCCATGGAGACAGCCATTCTAAGACCATGCAATAATGTTTCGTATTCGGCTGCATTGTTGGAGTCTGTGTATAATATTTGGAGTACGTACTGAACTATATATCCAGTGGGGGATGTTAGGACAACGCCCATTCCCAAGCCTGCCAGCATTGTGGAGCCGTTGAAGTGCATGACCCAGTTGGAATATGTGTTGTACTCTTTAGGGAGTTCGGCCTCTGTCCATTCGGCGACGAAGTCGGCCAATACTTGGGATTTAATGGCCCGACACTGTCTGTATGTTATGTCGAATGGGAGGTGCTCAATGGCCCACTTGGCAATCCGGCCCGTGGCATCGCGGTTGTTTATTATGTCATTGAGTGGTACTTCAGAGGCCACTGTGATTGAGCCCTCTTGAAAGTAGTGCCGTAGCTTCTGGGATTCCATGAAGACCGCGTATGCTATTTTTTTGGTAATGAGGGTACCGGGATTTGCATGGTGTGAGGACAGTGGATACATAGTATACCGGCTTCTGAAGCGGGAATTTGTGTCTGTCCTCCTTTCGTTCAACGACAAGCACCGCACTCACGACCTGGTGAGTTGCCGATATGTATAATAACATGGGTTCATCGACATTCGGTGCGGCCATGATTGGGTTGCTCGCTAAAAGAGCCTTTATTTCTTCCAGTCTGGCCGTTGCCACGTCCGTCCACTCGAAGTGATCGGTGCGTCGGAGAAGGCGATAAAGTGGCAATGCTTTTTCTCCTAGTCTGGAGATAAAGCGGTTTAAAGCTGCCACACATCCGGCTAGTTTTTGGACTTGTTTAAGGTTAGTTGGCGTAGTCAACTGTGACAAAGCTCGGATTTTAGCCGGGTTCGCGTCACTTCCTATATTGGAAACGATGAAGCCCAGCAGTTTTCCAGCGGGAACGCCGAAAACACACTTTTTTGGATTGAGCTTGATGTCATATGTACGGAGGTTGTCGAATGTGAGATGCATATCGTCTATTAATGACTCGACGTGCCTAGTTTTGATGACGACGTCATCCACATATGCTTCAACTGTCTTGTAGATCTGTTTATCTAGGCATGTTTGAATCATGCGTTGGCAGGTGGCGCCAGCGTTTATAAGTCCAAAGGGCATAGTGTTGAAGCAGAACGGCGCGTATGGGGTAATGAATGTTGTTGCGGCTTGGCCGGACTCCTTCATTTTGATTTGATGGTATTCGGAGTTTGCGTCGAGGAAACACAGTGAGTCGTGTCCGGCTGTAGCATCAATAATATGATTGATGCGAGGGAGGGGAAATGGATCTTTAGGGCAGGCCTTGTTGAGGTCTTTGAAATTGACGCATAGGCGCCAGGATTTGTCCTTCTTTGGCACCATCACCAGGTTTGCCAGCCAGTCCGGGTGTTTTATTTCTCTGATGAATCCGGCCTCGATTAACTTGGCTGGCTCCTCCCCCATAGCTTGTCATTTGGGTTCGGAAAAGTGCCATAGTGTTTGCTTGACCGGTTTATATCCCTTCAGTATGTTTAGGCCGTGTTCAGACAACCTGCATGGGATTGCCGGCATATCAAAAGGGTGCCAGGAGAATATGTCCCAGTTCTCGCGCAGGAATTCTCATAGCGCGGCGTCAACTGTTGGGTCCAGTTGTGCCCCGATGGATGCTGTCTTATTGGGGTCCATCGGGTGGACTTGAAATTTGACTATTTCATCTGCTGGTTTGAAGGAGGTGGATTTGGGTCGCTTGTCTAGGATCATGTCGTCCCTATCCACCGTGGAGCGTAGTGCAGTTAACTATTCGGCCGCGAGGGCTTCAGACAATGCCTCGAGGGCCAGGGCCGTGGTTTTGTTTGCGGCACGGAGTGCTATGTCCGGATCACTGGCAAGAGTGATAATACCATTGGGCTCAGGCATCTTGAGCTTCATGTACCCGTAATGAGGTATAGCTTGGAAGCGTGTAAATGCATCTCGCCCTAATAAGGCGTGATATCCACTGTTGAAAGGGCCACTTGGAAGGTTATCTCTTCGGACCGATAATTCTCTGGCATGCCGAATACCACGTCGAGTGTGATTTTTCCTGCACATCGCGCCTCCTGACTGGGAATGATTCCTCGGAAGCTCGTGCTACTTTGCTCAATGCGGCTCCTGTCTATTTCCATTTTGTTGAGAGTTTCCTCATAAATGAGGTTTAGTCCAATGCCGCCGTCCATGAGCACTTTGGTAAGCCGAAAGCCGTCCACGCTTGGACCGAGGACCAAGGCGGCTAGTGCCCGGACTGTCCTGAATTTTGGTTCATCACCAGCATTGAAAGTTATGGCCGTGTCGTCCCAGGGGTTTATTTCTGCGAGTTGGCAGACTTCAGCGAGGCCGCGAAGTGCCCTTTTGCGCCTATTATTTGAGGCAAAAGTCTCGAAGACTTTCAATACTCTGAGGTCGTCGTCTTCCATGGGGTGTTGCTCTGCGGTATTTTTGGTGAGGAGATCCTCGCCGCTCTTGGCCACTTGCCGGAGTATCCAACATGCTCTAAGCCTGTGGGTTGGTATGGTATCCGGTGTTGTGTGTATTTTGCATGGCCTATCGAGCCATCCCTCCAGAACGGTTCCGCGCCCCCTAATGGGCTTCAATTTCTTTACTATTGGATCGGGCGACCCACGAGGGTGCATCCTTTTTGCCCGGACGAGGGGTTGAGTGGAAACTAGTGGCTCCCAGGGAGCTGCCTGAGTTTTCCAAGCGCTTTCCATTGCGCAGTACTTCTGTACTATGGTTGCCAAGTCAGCGAAGTGCAATATACGATGGCGGTTAATGGCAATAAGGATTCCCTCGTCCGTGAAATGGTTGCAGAATAGTGAGATCGCGTCTTCGTCACGGCAATCTTTGATCTTGTCTTTGACAAGGAGGAATCTGGCCCAAAAGTGATGGACCGTTTCTTGAGACTGATGTCGTATGTACATAAGATCGCGTGTATCTAGGTGGGTGGGTGGATTTAAGACCAAACCCTGACCCAATTTTGATCCGGAGTTTGAGAAACTTCCGAACTTAATAGTTCAGGCTCCGGGATATCAACTGATTCTTTAGGCCTGTTGTCCGATTCTAGGTTCGGAGGGCAGGGCGTGTTGTTCCATAGACGGGTATCCGGCTCTTCAAGCTCGGAAATCCGAACATAGTTCGCCCTCAATGTAGAGGGAGAGTTGTAGTTTTTGCTCCTCGATTACCGCTACCTGATGGTTGATTGGTGGAGATTTGATTTCTCTCTGACCGGGTTTAAGCCCAATCTGATCATAGTCTGTAGCGACTCCCAGGGCGGCGATGCGATCAAGGAGTTCGTTTAAAGACGACAACTCCGTCGGATCCATCCGTTTGGAGTGTTCGGAGTCAACACGGAGGCGATTTTCGATGACCCAGGAAGTCATCGTTGGCTTGACGGCCGAACGGGCGGTTATGGTAAAGCCGCCCAACCGGAGGGTTTGACCTGGGGTCAGGGCTCCTCCGGAGGTGTTACTGTCCTTGACAAAAAGGCGAGCCATCAATCCTGTCTTAGACGTCACAGCGGAACTCTCAATGAAAGCACCAATGTCGGTGTCAAAACCGGCGGATCTCGGGTAGGGGGTCCCGAACTGTGCGTCTAAGGTTGATGGTAACAGGAGGCGGGGGACACGATGTTTACCCAGGTTCGGGCCCTCTCTATCACTACAAAAAAAATACACTTCCGTGATGATACGTGTTTGTCATAGTAGGTCGCGTTTTCTGTCATGCATGTACATCCATGATGATTTTATGACAGAATCAAGATAGTCATACCAGTGTTGTTGTAGAAGTGTTCCATGACATTACCAAAATTATCATCACGGAAGTGTCCACTTCCATGATGATAAATCACGCGTCACAGAAGTGCTTTCGTCAAGGGTGACCGACACGTGGCATCCACCGTAACGGGACGCCGTTAACCTATCGGGTCCGTTTTGTGGATCCGATAACCCGCTAATAGCCACGACCAATGCCGATTTTCCATGTGTAAAATTCTCATTGGCTGACGGATCCACGCGTCAGCTCCGCGTTAGCACAGGTGTCACTCATCCAACGGTCGAGATGGGCCTATGATATGTTGAGACGTGGACCGGCCCAAAAGTGGCCCACAAAGTTTAAATGGGCCGGCCCAACCGAAGGCCCATAAGATTTAGCAGACCATAATGGGTCGGCCCAGCTAAAGGCCCACAAAATTTAGCGGACCATAATGGGCCAGCCCAGCTAAAGGCCCACTCAATTTTGCAGACCATAATGGGCCGGCCTAGCTAAAGGCCCACAAGATTTTGCGTACCACAATGGGCCGGCCCAGCTAAAGGCCCACAAGATTCTGCAGACCATAATGGGCCGGCCCAACTAAAGGCCCAACATTCTCTGTCAAATCGGCGCGGCAACGGCCTATCCTAAACTTGTCATCAACGCGGCCCATGGTCATTTCTGGCCTGTTAACAGTCCACTAAGTAATTCGGCCGAATTACGGCCCGGTGTATTTTCGGCCTGTTAAAGGTCCGGCTTCATTTGGGCCCATTTACAGGCCATCAAAACTTTCGGCCCATAAACGACCGTGAAGGATTTGGGTCATATTCGGCCATGTCTGACATTCGGCCTGTTAGAGGCCCACTATAGATTTGGGCCACTTTCGGCCTGTTGTCATTTTCGGCCTGTTAACGCCGGACGAAAACCATGGGCCATATGTGGCCCAACGTCATATCGGGCCCATTAACGGCCCATATAAAATTACGATAATCTAGCCAGACCGAAATTCTGGCCTGTTAAAGGCCCGTGTATTAGGTCGGTGCATTTACGGCCCGTCCGAATTTCGGTCTGTCAAAGATCCGCATCGTAAATGGGCCACCATTTCGGCCTATTTTTACTGAGGGCCCAAATTATGTTTAGGCCTGTTAAAGGCCCACTATGGGCACAGGCCTACCAGAAAAATATGAAAGCTTATGCTGATTTAGGCCCAGATATTTATAGTGGGCTACATGCCAAATTCGGCCAATAATAGTTTTTAGCCCAATTGGAATGGGCCGAATTTAATGTTGGCATGTTGGGCTCTCTGAAGCTTTCGGCCGAATACATTACTAAGATAAACCTACACTATACAAAAATAGTGTCGTAATTACTGCAGCCTGGGGCAGCATCATAAATGTTGTATCACAACAAAATAAATTCCAACCATACAACAAAAGGCCTGTTGGCATAAAGTTTACTGATCCTTCGAGATAAAAGCACCATCGGATGTATAGAAGCATAGATCATTTGACACGAGTGCTAATGTTTGAGCTGTAGAATCGATGGAGCGACACGATCTCCACCTTTTTTCCGCCATTTCTCTTGAACAACGAAGCAAATGTGCGATAGTGCGGTTTCAAAACCATTCATATCTTGACGACATTTCTCAACCACTATTCTTGTTTCGAAACAACGTCCATTAGGGATTGGACTTGTGTCCGGAGCACGATATATCACTACATCTAGCAGGAAGATTTTTGTTCAAGATGGCGATTTGGACGAGGTTACCTTGACAACCAACCCAGAATTACGCAGGAAGGTGCTTTTTGCACTATTAGTGGAGAGATACTGACGCACTGTAGCAAGAGGTGACATTGTGCCTGTGGTAGCCTCGTCACCTTCAGGTGGTTGTGGCTGTTCAATCATTTTTTCCATAGCTTCTTGAAAGTTTGAACTTGTAGATTAGTGTACCAGATAAGTTACTAATGAGACAAAAACAAACAAAGTAGGTTAAACGTTTATACATAAATTATTTTGGTGAACTACTGTAATACATTAGCATGTATTGTAGTGCCAACTACATAATAAAATCACTTTCGGAACATATGTCCATGTAGCATGCCCTCTTTGTATTGTCTATTTCCTCACATTCGTTGACATCTAAGGATAAAGAGACATGGTTTAAAGTAGGATGAACATAGTATGACATCATTCATATCATGGGCAAACAGATATAAAACAAACAAGCTATTTTATCATTGTGTGCACACGTGAACATAACAATTAGATTACAGATCAAGACCAAAAGAATATCATTCATCTCTTTTAAACCATGTAAGGTGAAATGATACGTTAAGATAACTGTGTATAAAAGTGAACAGAGTAGCTGACATTGGTTGCAAACCAAGTAGTTAAATGAACACATCATAGTACCAATCAGTTCAAGGCAGGAGGAGTAAGGACTTACAACAACGGCTTGAACTGGTGTGCTCATGCCCTTCATCTTGCTGGTGTGGCAATCCTTGAAGATTTGCACTGCATTCGGTTCAAGTTCTTTTTGGTCTGCAAGGGCTTTCCTCTGTATTTGGAACAAGTCAATATAGATACGATAATATGGCACAAAAAAAGAAGGAAGTAGCAGCTATTTACAAGAGCCTCGCAGTGTGCAATATAGCTACGAGATCCTGTTGTGCATTGGAATTTCACTTTAGAGCGGTTGGTTTTGTTCTTCAAGCAGTTAGCCTAGAAGAAGATACACTTGTAAGGCACATACATAAATACAAGTTCAATATGTGGTGCGATCAAATACATATAGCCTACCTGATACTTTGGATCAGACAAATGTTTAACGAGGGTTGTCCAGTCTTCATCTGTAATATATTCCACTGGAGATGTTTGGGCGATTTCACTGTTAGCCTTGCCTTCAAAGTGAGATTTTCTAAGGTGGTACCGATACTGTCGCAGAGCAGAGTGAAAAATATGAGTGCATGCTTGTTTAGTTGCATCATCTTTCGGATCCAACTTGAACCTCATCTGTTGAAAAAAGAATGTGAGTATTATTAATTATGGGACAGAGCAAGACAATATTACTAATTGCGATGACTTACGGCTAAATGGTCAAGGAAGGTGTTAAACTGGGTATTGTCTTTCTCATTCCTGTACTGGATCCACGTTGGGAGGATACGTGCATGACACCTAACGGCAACGGCTGCCTCAGATACTAACTTGGCTGACTCTGTAGCATCACGTGGCCTTTTTAAACCTGCCTCAAAATGGATCTCCATTCTTCCTCCTTTAGATTTTGTTAATCTGTCAAGCATTATCCCTGATGTCTGTTTCCGCTTGCGCCTTGGTGCTAGTTCAACAACGAACATGGAAAGTGTTAGTGTACATCAAACTGTAAGAATACATATAAAGGAGCATGCAACTGCAACTTGACTCGGTCAGGTACCGTCTTGTTGTTGATGCTCATGAGGTTCATCTGGTCTTGCCAAGTCCTGTTGTGTCAGCAGTGCTTCGGAAGTAGTGTTAGGTGTGAATGCAGCTTGGGAACTGTCCAGCTCCGGAGCAAACGAACGAGTAACTGGTTGAGATGCTGGTACAGTTGAAGCGGATGCTGCAGTTGGTGGAGCAGGTGATACTGTGTTTGTAGATTTAGCCAATGGACTTGGACCTTCTACTGCACTATAAGTACCAGCGGAACTCGACGGCAGATCATTTTCCGTTTCACCCGACGAGTAACAGCACTCCCTACTATATTATTTTCCTTTCTCTTTTTTGACTTTGCCATGTCAAGCTGTACCCACAACACAAAAGAATAAAATCACTCTTCAGAAATCATTGATGCATGATCTGAGACAAGCAATACTTTGATGTAAGACAACCATATGAGGATGGAATATGTAAGAAAAGCAGACGGCATGACATATTCACAGCTACGATGTGCAAACTAAGCGAAGGATTTTCAAGAAAATAGAAGTAATGCAAGCTAGACACCATATGAAAGATGCAAACAATATTACTGTTACAAGTTAAAAGTGTCTTATCATAAGTGGCAATTCGAATAATTAGAAGCAGTACAACATAGTAATCAATGCAAGATGCAACCACTATCAAACTGCCATGTTAAAAGCGTCCAATCATGAGTGACTGATGCGGGATACACAACTGCAGTACTTTGATGTAAGAACATGGTATGATTGATAGATGTAGTGTATTCTAGTCACAGAAAGCCATGTCATATGCACATGTATAATGTATAAACTCAGCAGGTGCAATTTAATCAAAATAGAAGAAATACAGGCTAGACAACATATGCAACATGAAACCAATTATCACCTTTGTCAACTTAGAGCAAGCACCTGCGACGGTGGAGTACAGGAGATGAACTCATCATGTAGACTTGGGACTTCAACTTCATTAGCAGTAGCAGTGGAAAATCTAGAGAGTCTCTGTTTGCGTTGGTGTAGAGGACCACCAACATCCCCTAACTTACTCTTTTCTTTCCTATTTTCTGATGTTGCCTTATGAAGTCAAAACCACAAGAAGATGAATAGAGATAGCTCTGCATAACTGGTCGATGCATGATACAGACGAACACTACTTTGATGTAACGCAAGCGCATGATAGGAGGATGGAATATATACAAAAAAGACAACATTTCATATTCACACGTACGATAGGAGGATGGAATATGTATGAAAAACAGTAAGGGGAAGGCATTTCAACAAAATTAGAAGAAATGAAAGCTAGGCACCATATGAACATGCAACCAATATCACACTATCAGGTAAAACGTGTCTCGTCGTAAGTGCTATTTCAAGAAATTAGAAGCAGTACAAGCTAGAAGACAATGCAACATGCAACCGACATCACAGTCCCAAGTTAAATGTGTCTTATGGGTAAGTGATTGTTGCAGGTATAAGTTGTAAGCTACGCAGATGCATGTGACACCCCAAAATTTTTAACCTTGTTTTATTATTTAAAATTTTGCCAGGAAACTTAAACTTTTATTTTCTGGATTCTCTTTTGAATTCAGAACCTTTCTGTTCTTTATTTTTATGGAGTTTTTACCCCAAGTGAGAACTTGCCAATTATTTTATTAGACTTGTTTACCCTCTCAAGAAAAACACCTCTATTATCAGTGGATTTATTTGCATAAATTTTTGCTCTCTGAGCTTTATTCCTTAAAGTGATTTCTTAATTAGTTGAAGCCCTATTTTGAACTACAACCATTTGATAAATCTATTTAAAATTTCAACCAAAATTTGGGGATGTCATGTGATGTTTTTAAATCACTTTTATGCAAAAATATCTTCTGTTCATTGGGGATTTTGAGCTCTACACCAAATTTTCAAATCTGGCCCAGTGGGCAAATTTGCACTACAACCTATTTAAATATCTCTTTAAAACTTCCACCAAAATTATGGAATGTTAACAGGAGTATATTATTCAACTTTATGCAAAACCCCAGTTTGGTTCTTTGAAAGATTTGAGTGAATCAACCTCATTTCCATTCTGGTCCAACTTGTTGATTTGTACAGCAACCATATTTTATTTTGCACTGTTGCCCATGATTCTTCCTCATGCTTATAGTCCATCCTGCAAAACCTTAAGTCCAAGAGAGTGTGCCCATTGGAGTAATTTTAGTCCATGAAACCTTATCCTTTTCTTTCTGACCAGATTTGGTTTTCTCAAAGTTTTGCACTAGCAAGTTTCTAGATTTGGCCAACTAACCTTACCATCCTGATCTGCATCTAAAGAGACCCTGATCTGGAGATTTTGGCCACACCAAGAACTGCCTAGATGCCTTTAGCATTTTGCCGAACACCTTGTGTGCATGGCCAGTTTTGGCATGGTTTTTGGTTAGCGTTGCAAGCTTGGTCTCTTGGCCTAACCCCCTTGTCCATTAACTTCCTTGCAAACCCCAGCCTAGCCCTGTTAATTACCAGCCTCACTCAAGCACTCTAAATCACCCTGGCATTACATCGAGCGATGTCGGCGTGTTACAGGCGGCGCCAGAGCGCTGCGTTTTGCAGCGCCACACAACCCAGCCGCCGCATTCGCTCGCTCGCGCCCCTGGCCTTTGCTCACCTGCAGAGCCGTGCCTCGCCCTCGACCACTCGCTAGAACGCGCCAAGCTGCCTTGGTGCCCTACAGCGCCGCCGTCAGAGCCCCCTTGGTGGCACGCCGGCGTCCGTAGTGCGCCTCTGCCACAGAAGGCGCCGCCCGAGCCACAACTCCTCGCCATCTGGCCTCGTGAGCAGGCCGCCCTTATCTCCGAGTCGTCCGCTAGCGCCGACCCTGCTCCGGCCATCGCCACGTCGCTCTGCCGCAGCAAAAATGGTCGACCGGCGATCTTATCCCCGGCGATGGCGGAACCGACCTTCCCCGGCTATATATACCCCCAGGCCCCGCTCGATCCTCCTCAGCAGCCTCGTACCACCGTTCTAGCGCACCCCATGACCAGCAGGCAACGGCGGGAAGCCGTCTCCCCCGTCTTCGGCCGGTTCGGCCGCCGCCACGCTCCGGTCCATTTCGTCGCAACCGAAGCCCCTCCCATCCATCCAGCGCCACCACCCGACTTCACATGACCGTGCGGAGCCGCCCATCACCTCAGCCCCGACCGGGAGCCACCATATCCCAGACCCCCATTTGCTCCCTAAGACACCGGCCGCCGCGAAGCTCGTCGCCGGCGATTCCGTCCATGTCGGCAACCATGGCAGGTACCCACGGGTTCGCCTCGACCACCTGAGCACAGCCATGTGCTTAGATCCCCGAGGGATGCCTCCGTACGACGGCGAGCCTCGCCGGAGCTCCGCCTCTGTTCCGTCGGAGGAGACGGCGCGCGCGTGGACTAGTCAAACCTGACCAGTGGCCAGGCGGGCCCACTGTCAGTGACCCAGCACCGGTTCACGCAGGCATAAGTGGAGGCGTATTCCCAGAGTACGTCTTCGATGTGTATCTATTCGAATCGTTTTCTTTTCTTTTTCTGTTTTATTTAAAACCAGAGATTTGACTAAACTTTGTCTGGCTATATCTTTTTAAATGAAACTCCAAATGAGTTGATTCTTTTTCCTACCCCTCTCAAATTTAGTCTAGTTTATTTTGAGATTTATTTGAAAGAAATTCAGACAACTTTTTTGCACTGTTTTGAAACTATGTGTTAATTTGAATAATTTCAAAAATAGGTTTTTGAAGAAGATGTCAACTTCAAAAGGCACACCCCACTTGCATACCCTTGGAGGCAAGCATTCTGAACCCTGGAATAATATTGTGTGTGTTATTTGACACGATTATAACACCACCTTAATACGTAGGACTCGTTATTTCATGTGGTGATACGAGCATTTGCATGAATGCATGTTGGAGATTTCCTTGCTGTTGGTAATGGTCATACTTGTGACAGCAATCATCCTCGAATGCTTTTCGTGCCTGCCGGAAGGAAGCCGGGAAAGTCACTGTCTTGGGTAGACCTGAGCTTGTCCCTAGTTCCTCGTCGAGACGAGTGTATCCGGCATGGCATGATGGGGTATGATGAGTGGTGATTCTGTCTGTTGGGTGAATTATATTCATTATGCTAATCATGCAGGGAATACTTAAACCTCCTGAGTCGACCATAGCTCGAGTCTTGTTCCGGTAACCCCCATACTTGTTTCGTACTACCACTTGTCCCTACAACAAGTAGGGTACGGTTCAGTAAGTCGTCAACCCCTTTCTAGCACACACCGTACAGAGAGGCCATGGTGGAAGATACCGGTTGTAGCTGGTGGGCAGGCCACCTGGTCCGGGGGCATGGGTGTTTCGGTTAGGACCGAGAGGGGAGGCCACCCCTTAGAGCGCGCGATATAAATTTGATCCCATGCTACGCGAGGTTGCAGCCTCCCCACTTAGAGTTTTGCTTGACAGGTGTCGTGGGTGATTCCAGACACCGGTAAGTTAAGTTGGTGTGTGCAAGTTAGTTGTGTTTTCAATTAAAAGACCGTAGACGGAATTAGTCCCGATGGACTAAAGGAATCCGTTACTCATGGGTAAAGAGTACACCCTCTGCAGAGATTAAATCTATTCGAATGTCCCTGTCCATGGTTAAGGACTACAGTCTGGGATGGGTCAAGTGTCGGTCTTAGTGTCGGTCTTCGGAGGAGAAACTGTTAAACCAGGACCTGGATCATGACTTGTGACTTGTGATGATCATGATTATTATTTGTCATGGACTAACCCGTTGTATCATTTGAATTATCGAGTATCCTTGGGATGGTTCTACCTCCTAGATATTCACTGTGATTATTTATAAGCCCTTTATGTGGTGTCGCTGAGACGCCCGACTGTGGCATGCTTTTTACTTATTCACCTTATAAGCCCTTTATGTGGTGTCGCCGAGACGCCCGACTGTGGCATGCTTGTTATTTATTTACCTTATAAGCCCTTTATGTGGCGTCGCTCAGACGCCCGACTGTGGCATGCTTGTTATATATTTACCTTATAAGCCCTTTATGTGGCGTCGCTCAGACGACCGACTGTGGCATGCTTGTTACTTATTTACCTTATAAGCCCTTTATGTGGTGTCGCTCAGACGCCCGAGTGAGGCATGCTCGTTATTTGCTAACCTTTCGAGGCGTCGCTTCGGACACCCGATCGGTGCATTTTATTACTACTCTGTTAATGCATATTCATGTACATAAATAACCTTCTTGCGTACATCATAGATTTTATTTTGTGACTGACGTTGTGATCATAGATTATTTCAGAGCGTATTTATCATTTGTTGTATTATAACCGTGTTCATAATGTTTGCGAGTACATTCAAAGTACTCACTGGCTTGTCCCTAGCTATTGTCTTGGCCAGATCCCTTGCATGGAGAGGAGCGTTGCGAAGACATCACCGGAACCTAAGCCATGATGATAGAAGCCTCGCGAAGATAGGAGTTACCCTGGTCAGCTGTTCCTGTGGGAAATGGAGTCCCATAGACGCCGATGATCCACAAACCGCTTCCGCCATCAACCACTAGAAACCAATTGTTGTACTCATATGCCAGAATGGTCTTGTACTACATATTTTGCTTTTTGCTTGGAATTTCTGTATCAAGTTGGTGCCTCATCAGCTAACAGTAATCCTGGGGCTGGTGAGCACAAGGGCCATTTTCTGTAATTTAATATCCCGAAAATACGGTCCTGACAAACTTGGTATCAGAGCCAGGTTGACCATTGGCTAATCCTATCTTAGTCAGGTCGAAAAACCTAGGTTTAACCAACCCACCAGACCTTAACCTAACCCCGGCCAAGCTTCCCGTGTAAGATAGCCACACAGTGAGCCTGACACCTTTTGACAGTCGGTGCCCAACCTATCAACCTACCCTGTCGATCACGCGCCAGTGACCGACGCCTAATATGTCCCATTCGCAAGCGTGCGAAGGAAGACTTCGTCCCCTTTTTCTATAAAAAGGGCATGCTAGCCTCAACCCAGCACAGCACAGCCTCTACCTCAAACCGAGCCATAATGCATGGCCCCATCGTGCACAATGAGACCACAACAACCAACCTTGGAGGTTTTGTGACCATACTCGCGAACCTCACCCGTCGTGCCTATGCGTTAGAAGAGCCCCCAGAATATGTTGTGTACCAAGGACCCATGAGCAGTGAGAGCCGTCAATTCTGGGCCACTGTACACATCTACGGTAGGGGTCTGTGGCCAGAACGCCCCTACAGGTTCACCGGAAGGACAACTTCCTTTGAGCCACAAGCCATCCAACTAGCTGCGCGAGAGGCTATAGTTCAACTCCGGCACTTGTCGCCCAGAGTTAACTGTCGCTCGTTCTACTAGTACCCCAGACGTGAAGGGTATGGTAGACCACCCCAAGTTGCCAACAGAGATCACGAGATGGATCATGCATTGTTGCACCTAGTGCGCTATGTAGGTGCACTAGAGGAATTGTTCGATCAAATCACCATTGATCTGATCGCAGCTCGTGGAGAGATGGTTCGTCGAGTCCCGGCAAGAGGAGAGGACGAGCCCGACGCCGACAACCCAGTCGTACTATTCGGACACCCGATCGAGTCCCTGAGGTCTGCCCCAGCCATTGACCAAAGTGCTATGATGAGCTCAGAAGTGCTTCGTTGCCTTTTGGGAACACGCTCCAACGGGATTGTGGCCAACAATCCCCGAGATGGTCATCATCGCTACCCCGACCCTGCAGTTCCTCAACCACCTCCAGCTAACCCCGACGGTGAAACCCATGGAGAAGCCTCGACGTCCACAAGGCACGCCCGCTTGGATATAAACGAGGTAGACTAAGTCACTCGAGTAGTGCCAAGTCTCAGTGTATCCAAATCTTATAATCGTGCGACCTTGTAAATAAACGCAGCCAGTTGTTGTGCCTCTATTTTAAATAGTAACCTTGCATAATTATGTCAGCACGCAGTTGCATATTTTTATTCCGGGCACAGCTACCAAAACCAACCCCGACGACACCCACAGTAACACGTCGCTTTTGTGAGATATGTGTATCTGTGGCTTTGACCCCGACCCTATGAGAACAGAACCGACAAACTAGTGCCCCTCACTGCGGTATATAACCCAGTCTGGATGCTATATAGGCCACCTCGTGACCTTGCCAAGCACCCCTCACCTTGTGCACCATCCTCACAACCCTTCATTGCCATGCCGAGCCCTAGTATTTATCTGAGAACCCCAGATGCAACCCCGGGTAGCTTTGTCAAAATATTGTGGGACTTTACCTGCCGTACCATGGGTTCTACCCAGCCACCCCAGTACGAGCTACTCAAATTGAGAATCACCCCTTCCACCTCGAAATATTGGGCAGTAGTACACATCCCTCCCGTAAACTCAAACCAAGACCCAACGGAAGTTTCCTTCATGGGGACATATATGCTAGCTCCTCAAATGGCCATAGAAGCAGCTGCACACGAAGCGCTTGTCCGCCTTCGATTCGCGGTACCCTATGCCAGTGAACGAGGGTATTATTACTTTCCGAGCCGTGCAGCACCCGGAGAAGTAACATCTTTTCCCGGTGGACGAATTGAGAGAGACCCAGTACTGGCCAACCTGGTCCAGTATGTCATCGCTCAAGAACGGTTGACCCAGCGGGTAATGGGTTATCTCCAGAGTCTCGCTGATTTAAATCCTCAGATCTCCATCGTCAGACCACTGAGGCTTGACCAGGAGAGACACATTCATCGGATGGTCAATCCGCTTTCCCCGATAGAAGAGGAGTGTGTCCCAGTACCAGAGATGTTTTCTCGGGACCCCGTCCAGTTACCGTTTGCATTATAGACGTCACTGTTGTGTTTATTATTGCAACATTTACTTATATGTTGTAACGTATGCGTGGTACCCCGAGTTTGTGCGGCGAGTAAATTATTTAGTTTCTATTAATGTGAGTAGTTTTTGTTGCGGTTTAACTCTTAAATTTACTAATTTCTCTCGCAAAAATCCTGGAGTGATATTTCTTTTCCGTGAGTTTCTGCATCGTGTGTCTTCTCACGGCATGGAAGTTCTTATTCACGCTGCACCACGGCAGCAGACCCACAACCACTCGAACACATAAACTGCTTGCAAAAACACGTAACCATGTTGCAACTCACCGACCACCTCCCTAAACGCACCACAGCCTCTGAAGGAGAGATTAGTGGATAATCATCCGGGTACAAGTCACCTCCAACACACCAACAACAGTTAACACCTGGCGTCACACCTAATCCTCGTGATCACCGCCACCGCGGAGAGCCAACACCCGAGCGGCAGCATCGTGACGATCATCGAGGATCATCACGCACAGGAGCACGGAGAGCCCCAGCACTGCCGCCAGCCCTCCACACCAGGATCACGTACCAGTCCGGCACCACCTCCGCCATTAGAGCCTCGTCTCGAGATTCTGTAAGCAGTAATGGAGGAGAAGGAAGGAGAAGGAGAAGCGAGGCCAGGTGTGAAGGAGAAGAGAGGAGCACCTCAGCCATTTTATAGCTCGAGATCGGTGTACGGTGGGCGAAGTCCACCAGCGCCGCTCGTCGCTCGACCGCCGGTGTTCGGAGACGAATCCGCGAGTAGTGCCGACAGCGCACTAGCCCACGAGGTGAGCGCACACTGCGCCGGCAGCTAGCACGCCGTGCACTACCGCAGTACGGCCTAGATGCCCTATGCGCTAGACGTCGCCGGTGGAGAAAGCGCAGGAAAGCGCGCGGGAGAGAGGAAAGAGAGAGAGCCAGAGGAAGAAGAAGAGACTGACAGTGGGCCCCGGGTCCACCTGTCAGCCAGAGGGACCACTGTGCTCTCAGGTGTGACCAGCGTATTTTAGAAATTTAGAATTTACGGTAACCAGCGTAAAAATATCCCAACCGTAGATTTTTCCATGCAGCGTTACTATCCCACACTATGGTTTTACACCACTTATTGCCCCCTCCCTGTAGCCGTTTTTTTAATACGTAAGTAAAGTGGTTATTTTTTTTGAAATGGTAGGAGTTTATGTTTTTCAAAACAGCTTTTAGCAAATCTCGAGGACGAGATTTTTCTTAAGGGGGGTAGTGTTGTGACACCCGAAATTTTTTTTACCTTGTTTTATTAATTAAAATTTTGCCAGGAAACTTAAACTTTTATTTTTTGGATTCTCTTTTGAATTCAGAACATTTCTGTTCTTTATTTTTATGGAGTTTTTACCCCAAGTGAGAACCTGCCAATTATTTTATTAGACTTGTTTACCCTCTCAAGAAAAACACCTCTATTATCAGTGGATTTATTTGCATACATTTTTTCTCTCTGAGCTTTATTCCTTAAAGTGATTTCTTAATTAGTTGAAGCCCTATTTTGAACTACAACCATTTGATAAATCTATTTAAAATTTCAACCAAAATTTGGGGATGTCATGTGATGTTTTTAAATCACTTTTATGCAAAAATATCTTCTGTTCATTGGGGAATTTGATCTCTACACCAAATTTTCAAATTTGGCCCAGTGGGAAAATTTGCACTACAACCTATTTAAATATCTCTTTAAAACTTCCACCAAAATTATGGAATGTTAACAGGAGTATATTATTCAACTTTATGCAAAAACCCAGTTTGGTTCTTTGAAAGATTTGAGTGAATCAACCTCATTTCCATTCTGGTCCAACTTGTTGATTTGTACAACAACCATATTTTATTTTGCTCTGTTGCCCATGATTCTTCCTCATGCTTATAGTCCATCCTGCAAAACCCTTAAGTCCAAGAGAGTGAACCCATTGGAGTAATTTTAGTCCATGAAACCTTGTCCTTTTCTTTCTGACCAGATTTGGTTTTCTCAAAGTTTTGCACTAGCAAGTTTCTAGATTTGGCCAACTAACCTTACCATCCTGACCTGCATCTAAAGAGACCCTGATCTGGAGATTTTGGCCACTCCAAGAACTGCCTAGATGCCTTTAGCATTTTGCCGAACACCTTGTGTGCATGGCCAGTTTTGGCATGGTTTTTGGTTAGCGTTGCAAGCTTGGTCTCCTGGCCTAACCCCCTTGTCCATTAACTTCCTTGCAAACCCTAGCCTAGCCCTGTTAATTACCAGCCTCACTCGAGCACTCTAAATCACCCTGGCATTCTGTCGAACGTGTCGCGCGCGTGCTGCGGCGGCGCCCAGGCGCATACGTTTTGCCGCAGCACGCAAGAAACCGCGCGTTAAGCTTCGCCGTGCCCTGGCCTTTGCTCGCCTGCAAAGCCGTGTCTCGCCCTCGACCACTCGCCAGAACGCGCCAAGCTGCCCTGGTGCCCTACAGCGCCGCCGTCTGAGCCCCCTTGGCAGCACGCCGGCGTCCGTAGTGGGCCTCTGCCACGGACGGCGCCGCCCGAGCCACAACTCCTCGCCATCTGGCCTCGTGAGTAGGCCGCCCTTATCTCCGAGTCGTCCGCTAGCGCCGACCCTGCTCCGGCCATCGCCATGTCGCTCTGCCGCAGCAAAAACGGTCGACCGGCGATCTTATCCCCGGCGATGGCGGAACCGACCTTCCCCGGCTATATATACCCCCAGGCCCCGCTCGAGCCTCCTCAGCAGCCTCGTACCACCCTTCTAGTGCACCTCACGACCAGCAGGCAACGGCGGGAAGCCGTCTCCCCCGTCTCCGGCCGGTTCGGCCGCCGCCATGCTCCGGCCCGTTTCGTCCCAATCGAAGCCCCTCCCATCCATCCAGCGCCACCACCGACTTCACGTGACCGTGCGGAGCCGCCCATCACCTCAGCCCCGACCGGGAGCCACCATATCCCAGACCCCCATTTTCTCCCGAAGACACCGGCCGCCGCGAAGCTCGTCGCCGGCGATTCCGTCCACGTCGGCGACCATGGCAGGTACCCACGGGTTCGCCTCGACCACCTGAGCACACCCATGTGCTCAGATCCCCGAGGGATGCCTCCGTACGCCGGCGAGCCTCGCCGGAGCTCTGCCTCTGTTCGATCGAAGGAGACGGCGCGTGCGTGGACTAGTCAAACCTGACCAGTGGGCCAGGCGGGCCCACTGTCAGTGACCCAACACCGGTCCACGCAGGCATAAGTGGAGGCGTAAGTACGTCTTCGACGTGTATCTATTCGAATCATTTTCTTTTCTTTTTCTGTTTTATTTAAAACCAGAGATTTGTCTAAACTTTGTCTAGCTATATCTTTTTAAATAAAACTCCAAATGAGTTGATTCTTTTTCCTACCCCTCTCAAATTTAGTCTAGTTTATTTTAAGATTTATTTGAAAAAAAATCAGACAACTTTTTTGCACTGTTTTGAAACTATGTGTTAATTTGAATAATTTCAAAATTAGGTTTTTGAAGAAGATGTCAACTTCAAAAGGCACACCCCACTTGCATACCCTTGGAGGCAAGCATTCTGAACCCTGGCATAATATTGTGTGTGTTATTTGACACTATTATAACACCACCTTAATACGTAGGACTCGTTATTTCATGTGGTGATAGGAGCGTTTGCATGAATGCATGTTGGAGATTTCCTTGCTGTTGGTAATGGTCATACTTGTGACAGCAATCATCCTCGAATGCTTTTCGTGCCTGCCGGAAGGAAGCCGGGAAAATCACTGTCTTGGGTAGACCTGAGCTTGTCCCTAGTTCCTCGTCGAGATGAGTGTATCCGGCATGGCATGATGGGGTATGATGAGTGGTGATTCTGTCTGTTGGGTGAATTATATTCGTTATGCTAATCATGCAGGGAATACTTAAACCTCCTGAGTCGACCATAGATCGAGTCTTGTTCCAGTAACCCCCATACTTGTTTCAGATTACCACTTGTCCCTACAACAAGTAGGGTGCAGTTCAACAAGTCGTCAACCCCTTTCTAGCACACACCATACAGAGAGGCCATGGTGGAAGATACTGGGTTGTAGCTGGTGGGCAGGCCACCTGGTCCGGGGGCATGGGTGTTTCCGGTTGGGACCGAGAGGGGAGGCCACCCCTTAGAGCGCGCGATATAAATTTGATCCCATGCTACGCGATGTTGCAGCCTCCCCACTTAGAGTTTTGCTTGACAGGTGTCGTGGGTGATTCCAGACACCGATAAGTTAAGATGGTGTGTGCAAGTTAGGTGTGTTTTCAATTAAAAGACCATAGACCAAATTAGTCCCGATGGACTAAAGGAAACCGTTACTCGTGGGTAAAGAGTACACCCTCTGCAGAGATTAAATCTATTCGAATATCCGTGTCCATGGTTAAGGACTACAGTCTGGGATGGGTCAAGTGCCGGTCTTAGTGTCGGTCTTCGGAGGAGAAACTGTTAAACCAGGACCTGGATCATGACTTGTGACTTGTGATGATCATGATTATTATTTGTCATGGACTAACCCGTTGTATCATTTGAATTATCGAGTATCCTTGGGATGGTTCTACCTCCTGGATATTCACTGTGATTATTTATAAGCCCTTTATGTGGTGTCGCTGAGACGCCCGACTGTGGCATGCTTGTTACTTATTCACCTTATAAGCCCTTTATGTGGTGTCGCTGAGACGCCCGACTGTGGCATGCTTGTTATTTATTTACCTTATAAGCCCTTTATGTGGCGTCACTCAAACGCCCGTCTGTGGCATGCTTGTTATATATTTACCTTATAAGCCCTTTATGTGGCGTCGCTCAGACGCCCGACTATGGCATCCTTGTTACTTATTTACCTTATAAGCCCTTTATGTGGTGTCGCTCAGACGCCCGGCTGAGGCATGCTCGTTATTTGCTAACCTTTCGAGGCGTCGCTTCAGACACCCGATCGATGCATTTTATTACTACTCTGTTAATGCATATTCATGTACATAAATAACCTGCTTGCATACATCAGAGATTTTATTTTGTGACTGACGTTGTGATCATAGATTATTTCAGAGCGTATTTATCATTTGTTATATTATACTCGTGTTCATAATGTTTGCGAGTACATTCAAAGTACTCACTGGCTTGTACCTGGCTATTGTCTTGGCCAGATCCCTTGCGTGGAGAGGAGCGTTGCAAAGACAGCACCGGAACCTAAGCCATGATGATAGCAGCCTCGCGAAGCTAGGATTCCTGTGGGAAATGGAGTCCCATAGACGCTGATGATCCACAAACCGCTTCCGCCATCAACCACTAGAAACCAATTGTTGTACTCATAGCCCAGAATGGTCTTGTACTACATATTTTGCTTTTTGCTTGGAATTTCTGTATCAAGTTGGTGCCTCATCAGCTAACAGTAATCCTGGGACTGGTGAGCACAAGGGCCATTTTCTGGAATTTAATATCCCGAAAATCCGGTCCTGACAATGCAATTCAACATAATCAGAAGCAATACAAACTAGAAATCATACGGAAAACGCAACCACATATAACAGTTCCAAGTAAGATCAAGCACCTGTGATGGTGGAGTAGGGGAGATGTGCTCATCATGTACACGTATGTTCTAGAAACATGAACACGTGTCATATTCACAGGCATTATGTGTAAAGTAAGCAGATGCAATTCAAGTTAGAAGCAATACAAGCTAGACATCATACGCAACATGCAACCACATATAATAGTGCCAAGTTAGAGCAAGCACCTGTGATGGTGGAGTGGGGGAGATGTGCTCATCATCTACACAGCTACGTTGACTGTCCAGCCTTGTGTTGTTTTGCGAATCTTGTTCGGAGGATGGCGGAGTAGAATCTGTAGAGACCCCCTGTTTGAGTTGCTCCGAAGGACCACCATCATCCACTGCCGGACTAATTTCCTTCAGCTGTAATGATTTTGCATTGTGAAGTCAAACCGATAAGAAAAAGGAATAAAATTCGCTCTTCAGATCTCGTTAATGCATGATACTGACGAACACTACTCGGATGAAAGGCAAACACATGATGCGAGGATGGAATATGTATAAAAAACAGGATGGTGTGACACATTCACACCTATGATGTGGTAACTAAGCAGAAGGCATTTCAACAAATTAGAAGCACTGCAAGCTAGACACCATATGAAAGATGCAACCAATATCACTTTGCCAAGTTCAAACTGTAAGGCGTTTCAACAAATTTGAAGCAGTACATGCTAGAAATCATATGCAAGACACAACCAATATCACAGTGGCGACTTAAAGGTGCCTTATCATAAGTGACTGATGCGGTATATGCAAGAATAGTAGTCTGATGTAGAAACAGGAACACATGTCATATTCACATGCATTATGTGTAAAGTAAGCAGATGCAATTCAACGAAGTTAGAAGCAATACAAGCTAGACATCATACGCAACATGCAACCACATATAATAGTGCCAAGTTAGAGCAAGCACCTGTGATGGTGGAGTAGGGGACATCTGCTCATCATCTACACAGCTACGTTGACTGTCTAGCCTTGCATTGTCTTGTGAATCCTATTGGGAGGATGGCGGAGTAGAATCTGTAGAGAACCTCCATTTCAGTTGCTCGGAAGGACAACCATCATCCAATGCCTTGCCAATTTCCTTCAACTTTATTGATTTTGCATTGTGAGGTCATATCGACAAGAAAAAGGAATATAATTCGCTCTTCAGAACTCATTCATGCATGATACTGACGAACACTATGATGAAAGGCAAAGTCATGATACGAGGATGGAATATGTATGAAAAAATGGACGGCTTGACATATTCACACCTATGATGTGGTAACTAAGCAGAAGGAACTTCAACAAATTAGAAACACTGCAAGACACCAAATGGAAGGTGCAATCAATATCACTCTGGCAAGTTAAAATTGTCTCGTCATAGGTGGCGTTCATCAAACTAGAAGCAATACATGCTAGAAATCATATTCAAGACGCAAAACAATATCACACTGCCAACTTAAAGGTGTCCCATCATAAGTGACTGATGCAGGATACACAAGAAGAGTAGTTTCATGTAAGAACATGGTGTGATAGACAGATATAGTATGTACCAAAAACAGGAAAGCGTGTCATATTCACATGTATCATGTGTAAGCTAAGCAGATGAAGTTTACACTAATTAGGAGCAATACGAGCTAGACACCATATGCAACATGCAACCAGATATCGCACTACCAAGTTAGAGCAAGCACCTTGGATGGTGGAGTAGGGGAGCGGAGACTTGAACCTTGTAATGCACTATCAGTACAAGGACAATCGGTACAGATGCTCCGTTTACGTTGCTGCAGAGGACCACCATCATCGCCTTCCTTACTATTTTCCTTCCTCTTTCTTGATTTTGCCTTGTCAAGTCAAACCTACAAGAAAAAGGAAAAAAAATTGCTCTTCAGAACTCATTGATGCATGATACTGACGAACACTACTTTCATATAAGGCAGCCACATGATAGGAGGATGGAATATGTAAGAAAAACAGGACGGCGTGACATATTTACATGTATGATATATAAAGTGTAAACTAAGCACAAGGTGCTTGAACTTGTTAGAATCGATGCAAGCTAGAAACCATATGAAAGATGAAACCAATATCACTCTGCCAAATTAAAAGGGTGCCCTAACAAATGTATTTGACCAAATTAGAAGCAATACATGGCAACAGGCTAGAAATAATATGCAATATGCAGCGAATAAAGGTGACTCATCGTAAGTGATTGATGCAGGATACGTAAGAGAGGTAGTTTCATGTAAGAACAAGGTTAACACATAGATGTAGTGTGTACCAAAAATAGGAAGGCATGTCATATTCACGGGTATAGTGTGTAAACTAAGCAGATGCAATTTACCCTAATTAGAAGCATTACAAGCTAGACACCGTATGCAACATGCAACCACATATCACATCATGGGTTAGAGCAAGCACCTGTGATGGTGGTGTAGGGGAAGTGCGGTCTTCAGGTACAGAGCTACGTTCAATATCTTCATTTAGTCTTGATGTTTCTTGAGAATCATGTGGAGAGGATGAAATTGCATTCTTTATAAGAGTAATGCGTCTCATATTAATCCACGCGCATGACTGTCTCATCATAAGCGATAGATGCAGGATACACAAGAACAGTAGTGTGATGTAAGAACATGGTGTGATAGGCAGATGTAGTATGTACCAAAAACAGGAAGGCGTGTCATATTCACATGTATAATGTGTAAGCTAAGGAGATGCAATTTAACAAATTAGGAGCATTGATGAGGGATACACAAGAAAAGTAGTTTGATGTAAGAACATGGTTAATAGAAAGACATAGTATGTACCAAAAACAGGAAGGCATGTAATATTCATAGGTATAATGTGTTAACTAAGTAGATGCAATTTACCCTAATTAGAAGCATTACAAGGTAGACACCATATGCAACATGCAACCACATATCACACTACCAAGTAAGAGCAAGCACCTACGATGGTGGTGTGGGGGAATTGCAGTGATCAACTAGAAATCTACGTTGACTATCTTCATTTAGCCTTGCTGTTTCTTGAGAATCATGTGGGGAGGATGACACTGCACTCTTTAAACGAGTAGGGCGTCTCACAGTAACCCACTCGGGTGACTGTCTCATCATAAGTGATTGATGAGGGATACAAAAGAGCATTAGTTTGATGTACGAACATGGTTAATAGACATATGTAGTATGTATCAAAAACAGGAAGGCATGTCATTATCAAAGGTATAATGTGTAGAGTAAGCAGATGCAATTTAACCAAATTGGAAGCAATACAAGCTAGACACCATATGAAACATGCAACCAGATTTGACAGCGCGAAGTTAAAGCAAGCACCTGGGATGGTTGTGTGTAGCAATTGAGATCGTCAACTGCAGAGCTACATTTATTGTCTCCAATCACGACCTTGCACCCATTAGAGCTCAAAACACTTAGTGCTTATCTTGAATTACACCGAGCGACTTCTGTCTTTTCTTTTACGCATTCATCAACAACTGCGTCAGAGTCTGAAATACCCATGCATAAAAAAAATAGTGTGAGTATGGGTGAAGTGTGTGCATAATTAGTACAGTGTAAAGGTAGCAGATAGCAGGTCGGTGAGAAATAAATGACGGGAGACATATGATAGCCCTACAACATGCATGGCACACTAAATTACTACATGATTCTATGAAAATAACAAATGACTAAAAGCAAATAGGTCAGTCCATTTTACTGCACCGTCCGATGTACAAAGAACGGGCAGATCGCCTTCATCTACCTCCAGCCGATCGGTGTTGGCGATCTTCCTCGAACGCCAAGCGACCATCGGCCCAAGATATTCCTCCCCACTGCGCCCTCCCCTCGACCTCACCGCACCGCCGTGCTAGGCGCCGCCCCCCGGCCATCCATTCAAGCCCCGCCGACCTCCAGATCGGGCGCAAGAAACTCCTGCGCCCCACACCCCTATGATAGACACCGATGCGCCGCTTCTCCGGGGAATAGGCGGACTAGGTGCTCCGCGCGCCTAAGCGGGTGCTGCTTCTTTTAATTGCGGTTCGACTGACCCTGAACTGAAATCCAGGCGGGCTACTGAACTCTAGCACAGGTGAAATAGTAAAAGGGAGGAGACCTTGTGCATTTATTATCACGAAGAAGATGCAGTAAGAAGCGCTCAACTAGTTTCTTTCGTGGGATGAATATGGTGTGAGAGAAGACGTAAGATTTGCACAAATAAGGGAAGAGGAGTACCTCTTTCTGCTGGCAGTGCTGTGTCCTCCTTTTGTTTTTCCAACGATCTTCTTGTTGTTCGCCGGAAACCAGAAGTTGTGGAGGACGGTGCAGCCTTGGACGAACCCATGGCCAAGTTGTTGAGTATGGTACGGTGGCCGTCTGTCGGCGGCGGGGAAGCAGATCCGGGCCGGCGAACGACGGCGTAGCGGGAACAGCTCCGGTGCGGTGGACGGTTGCGAAAGTGGAGCCGCGGCAGTGAGGCGCAGGACGACATGGTCAGAGTGGTTCTGGTACGGCGCACGTCGGTGTCGGCGTCGTGGAGGCAGCTCTGCCTTGGCTTCAGCTACTAAGTCCTTGAGGGTGTTGCGGTTGCGGTTGTGTTGGACGACGACGTCGGGGTACTGGCTCCGGCGTGATGGAGGAGGGCGGTGGTGGATTGGCCGCTATGGGGTGGAGGACGGAGGAGGCTGGGGTTTCGCGGCTGGTGGAGAGGGCGTTTTCGCGCCCACGGAGTATGAATGGGGAAACGGAGGGAGGCGGGGAACTAAGGGGGAACAATGTTTCAGTCTGAGACACGCTTGTTTGAAATTTGGGGAAAGTTACAAACTTTGCCCCCATCTAAAATTTCGGACATATTGCGGGTTGGGAGTAAGGCAGTCATGTCAGGTGTCCCAAATGTGGGCGGGATAGATTTCGGCCGAGCGCATGGGTGTTTAGGCGCCCACGTCGTATGAATGCTTCTCGGAGGCGGTTGAGACCGCGTCTTGCTGAAGTTACAAACCTACCCCGGTTTAGACCTTTGGACATTGGGCCGATAGGCTACACGGGCCAGAGTCAGGACAGTAATTTCCTACCACCAAACATTAGTCTCGCGCGTTTTTGGGTGACCAGAGGCCTATTTGGCGCTTCGTTCAATATTTGGGAGCAGAAGCACTAACATTTTCGGTTCTCTTGAATTGAACTTTCAGGATTTGTCAAAATTCACAAATCTTTACTCTTGAAAATCCTAAAGCTACGATTATTTTGGAATGGAGGGGGTACATTTGAATATACATTGTACACGAGTATATATTAAAAAATATGCAACTTACCTCAGTTCATGCATGGTTCCAGATATAATCTCCTTGGTTGCAAAAAAAAGTTAGATATGCGTATGAATATATATAGCATGTTCAAACTCACAACAAAGATTGATGCCCCCTTTTACATCTGATTTACAAATGCCATTATCTCGGGTACAAACAGAGGAATGCACTTCCTATGAATTCGAATCTTCGAAACCCCCTTTATGTTGAATTCGACATGTATTATATTTCGTAGCTAGCAATTTGTAATGTATCCATGCAAGTGACAAATGTATAAAATGCTTCACACTAACAACATGGACTGCACTAGTTACTGTTTATATATGAATTGCAAAAGCATCCATTGCTTGTATTTCAAACCGCTCTCACTCTATGGATCGATAATATGAAATAAACACATGCACGTGCTAGAATTCAATAGAGTATGTGTGTCTGATAGACCGATTTTCGTCCATACGCAATTTGCAAAATTCATGATCTCATCCAAAAATAATAATGCCATTTATATTTTAATTTAATGCGTAGAACCGCCTTTTACACGTAGATGCACTATGCCTCGGCCCATTCTCACAAACGCGTTATATATCTCTCTATCTAACACATAAGTGCACACACTTTATATGCATTGGCATTTCTCTTTCACACATGCTCACAATCTCTCTCAGGGTGTCGGGGTGTCTCACGCACATGCTCTCTCTGTTTCTCTCTCTATTTCTCTCTCTCTCTCTCTCTCTCTCTCTCTCTCTCTCTCTCTCTCTTTCTGACTACTATGTACCACTCTTTTCACTAATCTCAGTTGGAAAACACTATTTCTCTCACATGCATATATACACAAGCAAGGTCTCTACTAGCCCTCTATGCGCACATATATATGTGCCTACACATCTCCCGCATGCACATTATCTTTAGGCCTCTCTCGCACACATTGCCCCCCCCCCCCGACACACCTCTCTCTTAGTAGTTGGCAGATATGATTTCATCATATCATTCAGTAGGATATCCCTGGCTGTTAGGCTGGATGGTAATACGAGGAAAAGTTTTACCCTAGTTCAGATCGGACCCTTGCAGTTGAAGAAAGAGCCTACTCCTAGTAATGTATATTAGTGATAGGGGTGTGTACAAAGTACACATGAATACCAGGCATTGTGCGTGTGTGTATACTATCGACGAACTAGCCCCCAAGCTTGTATAACATACTAGGGGCCTAGGGTTACAAATCATATATAGTCGGCTTATCACCAGTGGGGATAGAGTCATCCGCGACTCTGGTAGCTTCGTGTTGTACGCCGAGTCCTCCACATGGGTCTTCGTATAACACGTCTCGGTCCAACCTATATGTAGCGCAGGATGGAACCGACCCATGAGTCTTCATGTTGACCCACCACAACTAGAAATGATGTGCCCACCACACCACACACGCAATCGACCACTAATAAAATAAGCATATACAATAGTACAACGGTATCTAGCTCACGATACGTCTCCATATTTTGTTGATGACACTGACGGACTTTGCATTTCATGAGTGCTCCGTATTTTGTTGACAACACTTACGGTCATTGTATTTGAAGCGAAAGCATGATATGGTCACTGGACTTCAGAATAAGCTCATCACGGTCACCACATACATTTTGTCGTGCTAACCAACATGTGGTTGGATGGTTAGGAGGACAGTGGTTTCTCGAGCCCACCAAGGTTAAAGTCCCGGTGCTCGCATTTATCTTGTGTCAATTTCAGTATTTTCTAGTGATGTACGTTCAGTGGGAGGAGACGTTCCACTCGACTACGAGGCACATATGGTGACTTCGTAAAATCTCAAGATCATATATGCTGGCCCACTCTCTCGAAGGTGCTCATAGGGGTAGGGTTCACGTGTGTGCGCTCATAGAGGTGAGTGTTTGCGCGTATATATGAGCCCTTGCGTCTGTACCGTGTTAAACAAATACATGTCATGATTATACGGTCACTGGCTCACCCGTACAACTCCGTATTTTGTTGATGACACAATCAATTGACCAGTCAAACATTCCACGCGGCGCAACTAGTGTTGCACCATCGGGGCGCGTAACCATGGGGCCCACCTGTCAGCCCGTATATGAAAGAAAGAAATGGTAGTTTGAGTCTGTACTATGTTAATAAAATAGGAGTACATTTTAGGGTGATCGTACGGTCACTGGCTCAACATGCGGCTCCGTAATTTGTTGATAACACGATCAATTGACCAGTCAAACGGTCCACATTCAGCAGCGCACATTACCATAGGGCCCACCCGTCGGTAGCATTATCTGAAGGACAGAAATGGTAATAAATTAGTGGTCGGTGGGTATTCAAGTCGTGAGACCTCTGGTTGGCGATCGCCCGGCGGTTGGGGCGTTGATTGACGGTGGGGTGGGGATCGCCGGAGAAAAGCTCGGTGCGGAGGGGGGCTAGAGGATGGCGGTGCGGGCGGCATCGGCAAAGGTGTGGAGTGGTTTCGGGGAGGGCGGGGCGGCGCGGGCCGGCCACGGGCGGCGGGGGCTGGCGGTTCGGCCGGTGGTGGCTGGCGGCTCAGGGGGGTGGAGTTTGGTGATAAAATGGAGGCCCTTGATTTCATAGCCAACGACTGGAAAATCTAATGACCAGAGATGAAAAAGTCAGTCGACTGACATGTAGCCTCACCCCGCACGTACACATGCACGCACACAAGACACGCACGCATGCAGGCGTGCAACACTGACACGTACACATAACATACACACGTGCGCATGTTGGCGTGCAACACTGACACGTACACATGCACTCACGAACACACGCACGTATGCACCCATGCATGCAACACTGAAACGTACCATTGCACGCATGCAACATTCGCACGCCTGCATGCACACGGCACACGACGCAAGACACATGCTCAACCTATACATGCATGCATCCTTTGTTAAGGACGTGGATTGTTATGGGTATTAATCAATCTTATCTGTGATAAGAAGAACATTGATGTTTGCAGCGGTCTTTATCAATCACAACGTGTCGAACGAGCTATCAATATAGTAGGCTTAGGCTGGTCATAGTGGGGAGTAACTTAGACTAGTAACATGTTACTAGTCTATGTTACTACCTCTATAGTGCATAGTATCATAGATTAGTATCATAGGTGGTCTCATTTATTGCCATGCATGACACGTAGTAGCATCACTTTATTATGTTACGGTATCTACCTATGTTACTATAGCCATCTCTCTCTTCTTTAATTGCCTGCCACACAAGCATGTTTGCGAGTCCCAAGTGCATGATACTACTTATGTTACCCCCACTATGGCCAGCCTTATCTACATGAAAAAAGATGACGTCACACTCAATGAACAATCATCGGTTTATAAAATGCCCGCTTTTGACCGCCCTGGCCCACCAAAGGTTCATCTGCTATGCACTGACTGCGTTGGGTCACTGACATGCAGGCCATGCACCCAAAAGAGCCCACAAGTCAGTGGAAGAACGGCGCGGTGTCCTAGGTCAGAGTCGAGGGCGCCACTCGCTACACGCCCGGCTGAACACGCCTCCGTGCCGCATTCAAACGCCTCCATGAAACCCGCTCGTGTGGAAGCCGAGAAACCCACTCTGGACACACGTCCGTTCATGACCAGGCCGGCATTAAACGCAACGCCGGCCGAGCTCCTCCCATCCGCCGTCTATTTAATCTCCTATTTAAATGAGGCCAAACGTCGGCCAAGAATTGCACACCTCCGCCGCTCCCCTATCTCCTCCACCATTTTGTCCACTCTTACAATGGCTTACGAAGAGTAGTTATTCCGCATCCAAGCCGGCTGGGTAGCTCGCCGGATACGAGCTATGAAGCTCGCTGATCCACCTCCCTTCCCTCGCCCGATGGAGCCAGTTGCCGCCCCAAGCCGGCGCGCGGTTTAGCAACTCGCCGCTCCAGGCCAACTCGACGAGGAGTGGCGCACGAGCATCGTTGCTGCCATCCACGTCGTCGCCTCGTACCGCGTCTCCCGTTTCTGTGGCCGAGACTCCCATGCCGGCGGCCGTACCATGCAAGCAGCGACAGAAGCCGGGTGCGCGGAGAGCGACGAGTCGGTAGCCAGCGCCTCCGCGTCCGCCGCCATCATTGAGGAGAAGTAGAACACTGGAGGCCACCGCTGTTTGGGTCCCATGAAGGCCACCGCGGAGGCGACGCCGGCGTACACAGCAGGTGTCTTGCCGGATCCTTTTGTTGCGAGGACCTTCGTCGACCCCGCATGGGCTCCACGGAAGAGGGGAATGTTAGGATGAACTCGAGCCGGTGCCGGCCATGGCGAAATAGTGGTCGGTGATGAACTCGAACCGGTGCCGACCACCATCATCTTCGGCACCAGCCAATGATATCAGTTGGGCAGTGGGGAAGCAAGCCGTCCTTTGCACTAAAGCATATACCTCCGGGGATCCCGACAGTCCGGTGATCGTGCTGCCGGACATGAGGAACACAAATCGATCGCCGGGCGACCATTTAGGCCAGGTATTATATACCTGTGCTGTCCAGAACTAGCACCGCGTAGTTCATTTGAATGTAATGAAATCCGTCATGTTTGTATGAAAATCCGGTATTTTATATGATTTTCGTTGTTGTTTATATGAAATATCAGTTTGTCTACGTGTTTGCGTGAATTTCGTCCGGTTGGTTGAGTTCTTTGTCATAATGTGTGCGGCTACGGTTGGATGGCGTAATTTGCGGGTCGCCGGTCGGTCTGCTGCTGCTCAGGCAGCATTGTGGGACAAAAAACACAGCTCGTGGCGAGCTCGTCTCCAACGTCTTGCTATTTGGAGGATGCATGACAAAGATGAGCACCCGAGCCATTCCTCGCTCATCGGTGGCAAAGGCACGATGGACAAAAGGGTCGCCAATATTTTGGCTACCCCGGCAAGATCCAAACAGCCCCTCCCAACAGATTCAAATCCCTCGTTCGCCGTGGAATTTTGCCATGTGTTGTTTTCATGGACTAGCAAGATGCACGTGCATTGCACGGAACATCAAGATGCATTTTTTTACAAACTCCCGCATGCATGAAAGGGATAATTAATGTCCTCCTTTGCTAGTACCACGAGGTAAACACCATTAATATTGCATCGATTAGTGTTATTGGCCTTGTATATCTGCAAATTGTAATTTTGATAGTGGCCCGTTGTATATAAAAATGGAGGGAGAAAGATGAGAGATAAGGTGAGGAGGAGTGGAGCGTGGTGGTGACTGGTGGTCGGACTGGGCGGAGGCATGGGGATGGACAGCACATTATGTCTAGGTTTGTATCTCTCTCACACACACCCACGTATGTGGGGGGCATGCACGAAGAGAAGAGGTGCACGCACGGCGCACGTACTCCCGTCTCTTTCCCAACCACACCTGCGCGGGTACACGGTGGAGCTCATTTCTGTACGAAAAGGCAGCCCATGTGGTAATTTGACACGTCTACTGGTTGTCCACTTGGTGGAGGGAGGATCGTCTACCACGGGTGAACAAACAAATTGCGACTTGACGTGTTATGTTAAAAAAAGAGGCAAACCATGTGGGGCCTACCTTAGAGGGAAGGCTCTATACACTGGAGTACTTTTGATGTGTCCTGTCAACTGCAGAATGAGGAGAAGCTTGCTTAGTACGCCGTCTCCCCCACCCACGGGCGCGGTGGCTCGCAGGATGAGGTGAAGCTTGCTTACGCCTACTACTGTACGCCTTACGCCCGCTCCCTCGCCCACGCACGCGGTGGCTCGCAGCACGAGGAGAAAATTTTACTACTCCCTCCGTTTACTCCTTGTCCCTACTACATACCCTGGTTAGTACTCCCTCCATTTACTTATACAAGGCCACTATAAAAAAATACATTTTGCATCTATACAAGGCCACAAATAGTAATCGAGACAAAAGTTACTACTCCCTCCTTTCAAGTTTATGGCTCAATTTCAAAATCTCTCCAACCAAGGTAGACGGTGAGTGGTCGGATTAATTTCGTAGTTTGCACAAGTAATTAGTACGCTCATTTTTCTCAAGAAGTTATGTTTACCGAGGCATTAATTAGAACGAATGCATGAATGACCACTAAATTTCCATGAACTTCTACATGCATTGGTTAGTTTCCTCTTGACACTGCTTGCGTCGGGTGATCTAACGCACCTCGAAATCCAACATGTAATGGTACTACTACTAGTATAGTAGAATTGAGACTTATCAAACGGAAAAATGAATGTTTTTTAGATGAGCCCTATAAACCCTAGTGGGTACGTACTCCGTAAAAACAGATTTTTCCAAAACTAAGTCACTCCCTTTCATGAATCTGTAGTATACTCCTCCGTCGATGCTCCCTTTCATGAATTTCTGCACTTCGTCCGACATGTGGGACATATAGCAACCGGGTCGACGTGTCAAGCACCAAATAACAAGCAGAACAGCAGGGGGACGCACCCCACTGCACCGCCCAAAGAGTAGTAATGAGCAATGAGACGTCAAATCACAATGTCGCACCTTCCCGCATGCACGAAGCAACCATTATTTCACACTTCGGTTCACCATCATCTCAAACCGCGTAGTATTGCTTCTGCCTCAAGAGGGACACGCACATCGCCTTGGTACATCATGACACGTGGGACCGCATGACAGGCCATGCTCCCCCGCCGATCGCTCGGTAAAATCACCTCATTTTTACTATACTTCCTCCGTATCAGTTTACTACATGGCATGCACGTCGTTCTAGGTTGAGAATTTAACTGGCTATATATGTGATGAACAGTACTCTAGCCTTTTTTTAAAATGTATACTTTTGTACAGTAGTAGTATTGATGGATTGCACCATGGAGCAAAAATTGAAATTAAAAAAAGGTGGTACATATAGAGAGGCTCGTCGCCAAATTATGCATATAGTACAATTAAAAAAGCTAGTACGTGCTTAATTGGGGTGATAAATTCTATTAAAGAAATACTAGTAGTATGTACATAATGAAGAGTTAAAGTAACGAGAAGAAACATAACATAGTTCTGATGGGGGCTCGGCACAACACACCCCTCAAATTAAACTAAGCACACCTGAAATTAAACTATGCAACTAATCCGGTAGACACTGCATTAGAACCAGCATGAGCAACGATACTGACACCTTAATCACTCGGAGTCCTTGTCCACATCCTCGACTTCGTCCTTGTCCCTCTTCCTCTTGGCCGATACTTCTTTGCTTGAACCGCACACTTGGCTCTTGCTCTTCATCCAACCCTGGTAGATATTGAAACAAAGGTAGTCATCCATTGCAGCGTAGTGGATGTGGTCTATATCTAGTACATTCCACTGCCATGCATGACGATGAAACGTCTAATGAGGTTTCTCCAGTTTACGGTACGAAGGATGAACCATGGCTCCTGCCAGGGTCAGCATTGAAGGCTGACGAGAGGGCAGCAGCCGATTCTTCTAGAGGTCGAAGGGGTTGCCTACAACAAGGCCTATCCGACCCAGGACTTCTGTCGTTCTTAAAGTCTACAGTAACAAATTTCACTGTTTTGTCCTTGAGGAAGTTCTTAAAATACTGGCACTCAACATCGGCATGGCATATGTGGTAGACCAAGCAAACGTTATGTACGAAAACCTGGATCACGGCGGGCTTCTTCCTCTCTTCGTCCTTTAGATCCTTCTCTCGTCCCAGGACTGTGGTGTACTCAACATCTAGCCCAAATGACCCACTCAACATCTGAGTTTTCGAACATGCGTGCAAGCGAGAAAGGCATCCTTTCACCATCGCGGAAGAACGGGTGTAGATGACGTCGAACTCATCGCCGGTGATGGTTCTAACCTTGTACTCACCACCGATCGTGGAGATTTGGGACGCCATGGATTTGGGAGGAGGGTTAGGATTAGTGGAACTGCCGTAATGTGAAAGGACGGGACGACTAGGAGCGAACCGCCGTAGTATTGAAGGACGTGCGGGGACGAGTCGGAGCGAACTGCCAACGTGCGAACGGCAGGTAGTGGCTTTCCATTCTCCCATGATACGGGCTTCCGAGAGCCCTTGGATCTGAGATCGAACGGTTGCATGGCGTGATTCTAGACCTAGGGGTGAATATCCTATCACGGAGGGTTATTATGCAAATTTTCAGCAACTTAGCATGCGACCGCTTGATCTCAGATCCAAGGGCTGCCAAGAGCCCGTATCATGGTCGCGCCTACCACGACCGTCGCGTTGCTCGCGCGGTCACGCCCTTGGAGATTTAACACGGTGCGTTAGGCTATCTGATGTTGGCATGTCATACATAGTCATCACTTAGTCACTCATACTACAACAAGGTTGGCTATAGTGTATTTATTTATTTTACTTCTCTCTATCTCTTTCTTCGTACTCCCTCCGTCCCATAATATAAGAACGTTTTTGACACTAGTTTAGTGCCAAAAACGTTCTTATATTATGGGACACAGGGAGTACTAGTATTTATTGCATTTGCCAAGGAGTGACCTCTTCCAATGAAATGGTGTGCTTATTAGTTTTTTGTTGCTAAGTTTGCTTCATTTAATTATCTATAGACTCAAAATTGTCTTTTCACCTACGTACACGCGCTTAGCACCATTTCTTCCTTGGGTCACCAAACTAGTCTCTCTCTTCTTGATTAACTTGCCACATCAGACTTTATGCCTAAGTGGCAAGCTTAGCACCTGTAGGAGCAAGTAAGTACAATAGTGCACTTTACATGGCATTTTTGCATATGTGGAGGAAAGAGAGGCAAGGAAAAAGTGGAGAAGTGGGCTCTCATGCAAGAGCCAGCCTCTACTACATGGTGGAGCATTGGGAGAGGCACCTGTATGGAGGTGGTCAGAATCGGGAGACTCACGCCGGTCAGAAGGCCAGCTTAAAATGATAATGGCAAGTCAAATCATGGGGCCCCACCTGTCCAGCAGTAACTCACTGTCAAATCACACAACCCTACGTTTGTAGCAGCCTACTCCCTCGTCTTCTTGCATCTCTGTCGAACCGACTAGGCGGAACTGCCCCGCCCTCGACTTTTAAATACAACTACATCCGCTTAAGAATCCAATGATATACTTTTTGTGACATAGTAACTCACATTTAGTTAGTCAAATGGATGACCTAGAACTACGCAAGTGTGCCCTATAAACCGAGACGCCTAAAAATAAAAAACCAAGACGGAGAGGGTAGTTCAGCACGTATCTTTTAGATCAATATAGTCGGGATTCACCAAGGAGCAAAACCAAGTGGTAGGCTGCTCCCGCTGCTTTACGCCGCAACTCAAGTGGTCAGTCCGCACACGAAATGGCGACACACTTAACAGGACCCCTTTGGCCGACATGTGGCTCATCCACCGTCTTATTCCACGTGCGATGCACCAAATTATAGTTCGGAGCAGCGGTTGGAATTGGAGGCACCCCGGTCGTAGCACCGCAGTAGTAGAAAATGAGCGATGAGGGGTCAAATCACAAAGCCCCACCTTTCCCGCATTAAGCTGGACGGACGAAGCAACCATCATTTCACTCTAGGGTGCAAGAGCATAAAGAAAAGAGAAAATAATGATGCGTGCGGCAGCTACCTAGGGCACCCTAGGGTAGGGGTCTCCACTACAGATCCTTTTTTTGAAAGCGCCTCCACTACAAATCGGCTTCTCCCTTGTCCTCTTGAAGAAAACCGATGATGAGTGCGGCGGTAGGGTTTGTAGGAGTACTACGGCGTGTGGGGCCACGTCGTAGTAAACGGGTTTGAGTCGACGCCTTAAATATGTGTGGGCTGCTTGGTTTTACGGGAACAGGCAACATTTTGGGTTCGGGGACCAGTGGAGATATAGTACGTACAAAAAATTGTGGATGTAGGTTCGACCGAAAGGCAATGATGCATGGGCCCTGCATTTTGATATACCCGGGGCCGCATGAAATTTGCTACTCTACTCAAAACTAGTAAGGTACACATGTATTGAACGCATGAGATTTCAAAGCCCAAATTATGGATAAATACACACTATAGCATGTAAAGCTTTGAGTCATATATGCATGATGTAGATGTTCGTTTAGTTCAGATAGTTCATCTCATTCAAAATCAATTAGTTTTATAAAAATGTTAAGATTCATGGGGTTGTGCATTGTAAATCATAAAGTAAAAAACAAATAATGGCAATTCATTTAGAAAAAATAATCAATTATGATACGTAAGATTCTAGAACAAAGGAGAAGTGCTTGTGTTTTGAGGTTTGTGCATTACGCTTAAGTTCAACCATGGAGTCTTCTAAATTGTACATGTGGCAGATCTGGTGGAATGTTGATGATATCCAACGGCCAAGAGTGCTCGGATTTGCCTATCTACGCCTTTGTCGGATTAGCTTCATCCAGCGACCATCTTTCAAAGTTATTGGCACACTATAGAGTTCTTGTGCCATAGTTGCATGTTTTGGAAAAAAGCTACTAGTGGGTTGTACTATCTATTTAGGAATAGAAGATGTATACATGGAAGTTGTAGGGAAAGACATGACATGGAGCATCTCAATTCCTATGAGTAGGGATTGGAAAAGAGATGTCATTTGGTTCACATCATAGGAACTTTTCTATTGAATCTAGAGATGACATGTATCTCAATTCCTATGAGGGGGGATTAGAAAAGAGATGTCATTTGGTTCATATCATAGGAACTTTTCTATTGAATATACGCTAATGTTCATTTTCCTTTGAAATTAAGGGAGTATAGGAATCCATTCATATGAACCAAGTGGCTCTAAAGCTATAGAAATGATATCATGTTTATTTCCTTTGAAATGTGGAGTATATGAATCTATTCATATGAACCAATTGGCTCTAAAGGAAAAAATCCTATAAAAATCATATCATATAGAGTTCCTATGATATTCCTCGACACTAAAGGATGGTTGAAATTGCTGCGGGTGATACGATGGTCTTTCTTTGTAGACTCCTCACCCATCTTTATAGTTACCTCTCGAAGATGAATGAAATGATATATACAGGGTATTCTACATGTGCAATTTGGTACACAAAAACTCGGTAAAGTTTGCGAGGTTCAAATTTTCAATAAAGCTATATGCACTGCATTTTGGAACGGAGGGAGCATACGTCAGTTGCTAACACTCACGTGGAATATTTGTGTGTAGGAGGAGTGGTTGTTCTGTTAAATGACATGGAAAAACTGACACTGTCGGATGCCGATCTAACGGTTCTTATGGTGTTCATCAGGAAAAGGCTTGTGGCGAACGTTTGTCGGATAATGATTTACGGACACATGAATTGCATTGATACGTGCCCCCCTCTCTCTCACGCACACACACCCTCACGAGTCACGACTCTCCCGAGTCCTCTTGCAGACTCGCACATCACACCCACCGTCTATCTGCAGGTAGACCTCACGCGCATATGTTCTCTTCACGCCCTACCCTCAGAACTTCTAAAAAACAAAAGACGTCGCGCACATTTTATTTTAGCTCACACATCACACACTTATACTATTACTCTTGCGGCGAACATTCTTTGGGCATAGTATATTGTACTCTCATGAAGAGAAGCGGTGCACGCACGCACTAGTTCTCTCACACCCACTCACGGGTGCACGTAGGAGTGCATTTTTGAAGTTGGTACAACAAAATCACACCACTATATATAAAAGCAGGAGCCTTAGCGCTTGCTTTACTAGGGTTCCTCTCGTTCACTCTCTCATGCTCTCCAGATCTAAGCAAGACATAGGTGGCCACACTCTCTCAGCTCACGGTTGGTCACAAATCCGGCCGGACAACCTCGACCGGGGCAGGGGTGTAGGTGCATTGTTCACGCTGTTGCCGGCAGCAGCGAGGAGGAGACCAACGGCTGCCCGCGTCCCGATCGGGCGGCCGTGCCGTTCTATCCGAGAGAGCGCTGCTCGGAGGGCCTCCGACCCTTCTTCCTCCCTCGGTATTGTGGCCAAGATGCGGCCTCCCGACGCCGTCTTTGCCACATGCCGACGACCCTCGTGTATATATATTCCTTCGAAACCTGCCTTGCTCTACTGCCCCAGCTCCCTTCATGTGGATCCTTTTCTACTTCCGTCTGCTGTTGCAAAGCCACCTGGACTTCTACTATTAGAGGTAAAGCTAGTTCATACAGTCGACTCTAAGCGTTGGTTCAAACAGGGAAGAAAGTGGGAAAGCTGTAGCATGAATCTAGGACTTAGTTCTAAGAGGAAACGGGGGAAAGTAGTAGATACCTGTTGTCCCTACGCCCATATCAATGTAAAATCACATGAAGCATTAAGCAATGCCACCTAATGTCACTATAAGTAATGGTCTAGTGCCGTCGATAAATTGAAGCAATGCCACCACCATTTTATGAAGTGCTTCCGTCTTGCTTTATTTCCCATGAAGTGTGTTTTTTCAGTTACACTTAAATCTCACACCACTAACATTGCTTCATCCTAGTGGAACTGCACAAATTTGATTGCACATTTACTGACCATGTGCTACTCTCATCACAGTAATACTAATGCTATTGTTCTGCATGTTAATCTAGTGGCGTTGTTAATGTGATGTGATGCTACTTACTTAAGGACTCTTCATACTGTCAATCTAGTGCCAATTATAACACAATAGATGATGTTGTTAATCATACGCCACTGCAAATATTTGTCATTGTTTAAATAACTATATTTCGTATTTGCGCAAACAGGGATGTCTGTCTCCATATCGCTTTTGGGATGTCTGTCTCGTATCGCTTCTATCCGCGCAATCAAAAGCACACACCTCAGTTTTAGTACAAGCTGCGCAAAATGAGATGGCTATCCTCGTTGTCGCCGTCTAACCTCCCATCTTCAAGGTATCCCTACATTGGTAGTAACTAAGGTAGAATGACCAACGCAATCTAAAAGAAGCTGATTTGTACGCTTTTACTTCCCGATTGCGATGCAGGACGAGTGAAAACAATCGCATCCTATTCCGTAATGCACTTTCTACCAGTTCATCCATGGACCGAGGACTAGCCGGCACGGCTGGCACAACGGTTTTTTGACAGTGCACGGACAAGAGGCCTTGTGGTCCGCTTATTTACGCAAATAGCGGTGCTTAAATTTAGTGGAATGCACAAGAATTTCACCTGGTCAAGATAATCGCATGGTTCGATTCAGCATTCGATTCAGACCACAATTATAATTGGTTATTCTGGAATGAGAGAACCTAACTCGGATGGTGGCAACAAGAAAAAACTAGAGTGAACTCCAGGAAATTTAAGCCTGCCGGGAGGCCCTTTGCTCAGAGAAGCCTTGCTTGTTTTTTCCTGATTTGTAAACCTTCTCACAACTTTTCTTTTGTTGTGAACTAGTATATGTTTGTTATGTTCTATGAATCGTTGAGATGTATAAAATTGCTTAACTTATGCTTTTCAAGTTTTTTATGACGATGAGTTTAATGTGAGTGTTCCACATGAGCGCTGGACTAGCGTGTGAACGTTTGGAATTTATTACATTGTGGCCTCGATTAATCGCATGAACCATCGTAACAAGATACATAGTTGCTTATATGTTAGAAAACAGATTGTTGATTGTTAGCTGGTCGATAGCCTAGTGTTGTAGCGAGCTGAGCCAATGTGCCGTGTTTTGCACAGCTGCTTACAAGTGGGGCAGCACCAACAGTGTTTACAAGTACTTACGATATCGTCAAGCACAGCTTCTAACGCAGTGCTCTATTTCATCAAAACACACACTGCTCGTATGATAAACCATGACAACTTATGTCTTACCATGCCATATTCATGAAAAAGCTAGTGAGGACGCATCTGTTTCGGTAACAATTACGATGGTTCTCACATGATTCACGGGCACACAAAAGTAGTAGTAGTTTCCATAGACGGATTCAAACAGAGTACTAGCCCCAGAGGGGTCGATAATAGGCAAGGTTCGGATAATTAGTCACAATCCAAACTACTATTAAACACTAGCTGGGGCAACTATTTCATGCCTCGATCTAATTTGGGCTGGACACAAGACGGGCCTTGCCATGAACATCATCGAGGACGTCCCGCAGCAGCTCAATCCTGTGAACCTTCATGAAGACAACCTTGTGGCCTTGCCACTGATAAACTTGTTTGTGGAGGCATGCCACATCATCTTCCTGCGTAAGCTTGACAAGAACAGTATGCCTCACAAACGAAGGAGTAGCTTTGAACTTCTTGTGCTTCAGTACACCCTGGACAACACGCTTGACAACAGTGAGGCTGGAATACAACTCTTCATTGTTATAAGCGCAAATGGCTTCGAGGATCCAACAACCTAAGAACTCTGTTTTCCCGGTCGTATATTCAGGTCATCCGCCTCATAGCGAGTGACATGTACAACCACACAATCCTTGTCTCGCATCGTGGCTCTAATTGAAATGTAAACAAATTCTGAATTACTTCTCAAAGATAAGAAACACAAGTTATTTAAACCACTATGTATAGCATGGCATCAAAGCTAATAAAATTTTGCATTATTAATCACCACATACTTAGATGAAAAACCACAATCGAGATCGGCAAAGAAGAAAATCACCTTGGGCAGCTCGGGGGGACACATCCTCGAAGGGGGAAAACTGCTCCTGTAGTGCCACCGGGGCTGTAACCTCAAATGGGCGTTGACCATCTCAGTAGTGGCCGTGAGCGTATCTGGGGTCGGCTCGGTGGCTGCCTCCATCTTCTTGGAGCTCTCTGTCTCGTGGGGATCAGCCTCCCGCGTCTGCTCCAATATCGGCAGATCTTTGCCTGGTTCTCCTTGGTCCATCATGAAACTGACGAATACTAGGAGACCACTGAAAGGAAAACACAATCGCAATGACAATGAAACAAAAAAGAGAGTGAGGATCGGTTACTGCTTTGCAAAAGTTCTTTTTTTATCTAAACAAAAATATACCAACATCACGGATCCGCTTACCTTCCCTTCGTTGGGAGAGAAGAACAGTGGCAGATGCGAGTGTTGCCTTTCTTGAAGACGGTGAGGGAGAAGGGGATTTAGCGAAGAGTGAAATGATGGTTGCTTCATCCATCAAACTTAGACTGCGGGGAGGTGGGGCTTTGTGATACGATGGCTCACATCGCCGCTGGCCACGACCGGGGTGACTCTCCGCCTGCATACTGCCTTCTAATTTGGTGGATGGCATTTGGGCCCGCGCGTTGCATGGCCCGCATGTCGGTGAACAAAAGTATAACGGCATTCAGTAGAGGGAGACGTTTCAATGACCTAGGAGGAGCCAGAAGCGGTATAGTGTCTTCACTGTAGTAGTAGTAATTGTTTTTCGGGTAGTCAGAGAGTGTCTCCACTGTACTAGTAGTAATTGTTTCTCTGGGCCCAAGAAAAAACAGCCCATCCACACTAGTAAATAGTAAAATCAATTCAAAATCCCATATATTTACTGAATGAGAGGCGCTACCCACACCCAGCACACCCCCCCCCCCCCAAAAAAAACTGGGTGCTCTTCTTCCTCCTCGCTCCCACCCACCTCACGTCAGCTCGCTCCACTCGTACCCCCAAATTCCTCACCTCACTCCTACGGAAAACCCTAGCTCCCCTTCTTCCTAACTCCTACAGAAAACCCCCAGCTCACCTTCTTCTTCGCTCGCACTACAACTAGGCTCGTCATTCGTTACTCTGCTCAAATCCGTGAGCGCGACGTGACGCCCTCGAGGAAAATGGAGTCGGCTGACCCCGGCCAAGAAGATGAGGCTCCCGTCGCGGTGACGCCTTTGTTGTAGATCCCGCACCCGGCAGCTGGGAGAAGCGGCGACCTCGCCCCCAATCGGATCCCAGGAACTCAGAGAATCTTGGGTGGACCGCATCAGCGATCTCCCGAACGCCGGCCCTTGGGGAGATCGTCTCGCTTCTCCCCACTCAAGGATTGCTGCCGCACCAAGTCCTCTCAACTCGGTGGCGCCCTCTATGGCGCCGTGCCCCTTAATCTCGATCGTCAGAAGCTATCTCTCTTCAATGATTTTGAAATCCCCAGAGCCATCATCTCCTCCCACCGTGGCTCCGTCCCAAAGCCTCTGCATCCCGTCATGCTACCTAAGCAAGCATACCATGCCTCGCACGGTGGACGCCTGGCTGAAATCCTCAATTCACGTAACTACAAATGCTTGAGTTCTACTATTCCCCTAGAAATCACATACCACATACCGAACGCCATGAACTTGTGCCCTCAGCACCGATGTCCATCTCGCGATTTTCCTCCTCTCTCCACACCGCCACCTTTGCGCTGTGCTACCTACCAGACAATCTGGTACTAAACCTTCGACTCCCATTTCTCAAGAAACTTTCACTTGTGCGGTTTCGTATATCAGAGGCCTCATTGCACAGCATCATCCACTCCAGTTGCCTTCCGCTAGAGTGCTTGGTGCTTGTTTTCATAGTTAGAATCGGTTGTCTCCAAATAAAGTCGCCTAACCTTGTAAGAATTGGAATTTCTTTTGACGGAAGGCAGCTCATCATCCAAGATGCCCCTTCACTTCAAAGGTTGATCCTTGATTCTAGTTATTCACCGTTGCAAATAACCATCCTCTCTGAGCCTAAACTCGAGACCTTGGGTGTAATACATGATCTCTGTGCTCATTTCAATATGGTGTTTGGCTCCACAGTTCTTCAGGTACTTTATATTATCATCTACACTTGTAACCATAAGCTGCATTTTAAATTTCTACGCATAAGTTATATATCATCTTGGAGTACACATTTTGTACTAATATTATGTTCTATGCTCAATGAAGAGTTTCTCCATGGATGGCCTATCAATGGTGCTGGATTCTGTCAAGAACTTATATATCCAAATGAATATTTTTGATCTAAACAAGATTATTGGCTTGCTGCAATGCTTTCCATGTCTGGAGAACTTGTATATAAAGGTGATAATTTCACGCACATTGGAAGCCCGCATATAGTGTACTAGAATTAACCATTCAGCTATTGCTCTTTCGACACTCTTCTTTTAGACCTTAACTATTATCAATCTTCATGTGTATTTAGGCAACAGGACGGGGTAAGAAAGTTATAACCAATCGGTGGATTAGTAAGCATCGGGATTTTCTCACTTCTCATGAGATTCGATTGAAGACAATAATGCTAGAACGATATGTAGCCAACCGTGCAAACACTAGATTTATCACATTCTTCCTGCTAAATGCGAGGTTACTATTGTCCATCAGGCTTAAGTTTATCAGCAGCATGGTTTTGACGGATGGGTATGTCGAAGAGCAAAAAAGGAGTTTCGGTGGGCAAAAGAGCTTACGAATGTGCCAGCTTCTATTTACAACATATTGTGGTCATAATCCAAAGAAATTTTACGACCCAGATGTTCATTCTATGGACCTGACCGATCCATTTGACTGTGACTGCCGAAAACAGTGCTGGAGTTAGATGTTGTTGCCCTTTTCAATCTGGTTTTTTTTGTAAACCTGATGAACAATTAACCCTCGTTCTTTTGTACAGTTTGTAAGCTGGAGTTAGATGTTCCTGCCCTTTTCAACTCGGCTGTGACTGTCATATTTTCTTTGAAATAAGGAAAATGGCTTGCCATTCGTTTAATTTAGAGTGAAATATTGTAACAAATCCCAACCAAGGGAAATAACATCACTCTCACCGGCTGCTTGAGCTCATCAGTGCATTACAGAAGCCAAGTGATTAGCCCCCACCAGCACCCACAAACTTATTTCGAACTAGCACATCAAATGGGCTGTAAATTTTCATAGGAAAGGCTGCATGACCGTGATAGATTTGGATTCTAGCATTTGGGACTCGCGAGGAAATAGCCTATCCAAGGTGGTGTCGACTTACTAGCCACCAACAAGCGATTACGCCTACCAGCCGTTGGATTGACATCCAACATCTGTCGTGTATCTTCTATCTCTTGTCTTCTTCTTCCTCCAGCCGCCCAAACTAAACCACCCCGTCGGCTCCGCCTGCTCCCGCCTCTCATGGCTGGTTGCGCCCGCCGCCTCTACCGACGTACGCATTCTCCAACGTTGGCGGTCCCTCCTCTATTCCCCCACACGTCATGTTATTCTCCGGCAACGTCAGCCCCAACACGCACCCGCGCCCGAACCAGTCAACCCTCGTACTCCCCTCCGCCTGCGACTGGACCGACGCATCTTCCACGGCTCCTGTTCGTTCCGTCCGAGGCCTCACCGTCGTCCTCCGCCTTGCGGCCTTGGTTCGCTCGCCGTGCGCGGTGTGCCGCCCTCTTGCGTTGTCAACGTCGTCAACAACCGAGAGGAACAAGGAGATGATCAGACGTGGAGAGGATGACAAGAGGGACCCACCAGCGTCATGGCGACGCAAGCAAGTGTCTCTATATTACAAGCCCAAAAATATGGTTCCTCCTAATGGTTGGACATCTGGGGCTCACGCCATTGTCAACGTAGTCAATAAACGAGAGAATTACACTACGAGCGGCTGACACTGTGGACCCAAAGAGGTCGCCAAGTAGTTTTTTTTTTTGAGGAACAAGCAGTTGTTATTTATACTAGTTTTAACGACGGATCAGGGTAACAACGGGGCTGTGCGGGGGCTGTGGCCCGTCTAGCCAGGATTTTATTTATGTTTACCACATCATGAGCCCAGTTGTGTTTTTCTCTTCCTGAAAATGGCTAGCCCGGTTCTATTTTTTTCAAGAAATACCCAAACAAGGACTACTTGCTTTATCGGCCCTGCTGGGCTGCAAATCTTTCACGGCGAGGAGAGTTTCATTCGGTTTGCCCAGAAATGGGATGTACATTTTTAAAACACATCAAACCGGGAATTAGTTTCAATTTTTTTTCATTACAAGATTTTAAATTCCATTGATTTTTATGCGTGGACAATTATTTGGATTTTATATTTATATAATTTATTTTTCAAAATAGTTTGAATGTGAATCGATATTTCTGGATTAAAAACATTTGACCGCACTGAAATATGCAAAATTGTGTATACTTTTTAACTGTGGCCACAATATGGGGTGTAATGCTAACAAAAACAAGATGGGCTCCAAAATAAATTCTTAAGAATTAGCAAATGGGCTGTACATTATTAGAAATAATGGAAGATGGGTTGTATGCTGTTTTCCACATATTTGAGGCTGACTTGTGCGCCTACTACAGGTTGACGCGTATGCTTTCATAAAAAAAAGGTTGACGCCTTTGCAACGCATACTGTCAACTTAGTCAACACACGAGAGCAAAGGATCGTTGGATGTCCATCCAACGGCTGTCGTCTTCTTCAAACTCTGCTCTTCATGCTCCGGCCGCTCAAACAAGTGCCGACGGACTGCTCGCTCCCTCCTCCCAAGGCCGGGCTATCTTGCCGCCAGACAGCCTCACGGCCCCACCGTACTCCCATCGTTGGCCTAGCCATCCCTGTACTGACCCACACATGTTGTTATTCTCCGACGACGACAGACGAACCAGTAAACCCTCGTACTCCTCCGCATGGGAAACAACTGCTGAGTATTCCCTGGCTCCGTGTCGTTCCCTTCCTAGGCCTTCCTGGTGCTCCCGGCGCGGCCTGGTCAACGTGGTCAATGAACGACATCCATCGGAAGTGGATCAGACGTGGAGAGGCCGACAGCTAGGTCCACGGCCGCACACAAGGAAATGCCTCCTTATTACGCACAAAATAATGATTCCTCCACACGACAGCTAGGACTCACGGGAAGGGCCTCAGATTTCGCGAAAAAACGTTCCCCGATGTGTCGGACCCACCAGCTATATCTTCGCACACAAGGAAGTGCCTCCTTATTACGCCCAAAAAATGAATACCCCCCTGCTGGCTAGGACCCACCATATTGTTGGGCTGACTTGTGGGCCTAGTAAGTTGACGGGGACGGAGGGCTTTGTCAACTTAGTCAATACTCCAGTGACCATATGTGCCTCCCGTGGCCGGCTGTGCCATCCAGCGCCGGTCGTGCCGCCTGCTCCTGCCTCCCGTGGCCGGCTGTGCTACCGCGGAGGCTTCACCGCCCCCATACTACTCCCACCACTGGCCAGGCCATCCCTCCACTCACCCACACCCCCTGTTATTCTGCGGCGACGGCAGCCTCACACCGCAGCTGAACCAGTGAACGCTTGTACTCCTCTCCGCGTGGGCATCCACTGTCGCGTCTTCTCCGGCTCCGCGTCGTCCCCTTCCTAGTCTCGCCGTCGTCCACCACCATGGTGCTCTCGGTGCAGCGTGGTCAATGTGGTCAACGAACGACTTCCATCGGAAGAGTACTATACGTGGAGAGGCTGGCAGCTGGGTCCACGGCAGCCGCAAGGAAGTGCCTCCTTATTACGCGGAAAATAATTATTCCTCCACCTGACAGCGGGGACCCCACCGGACGGGCCACCAGTATTTTGCGAAAAAACGTTCTCGATCGCTGGGACCCACCGGACGGGCCACCGATTTCGCGAAAAAACGTTCCCCATTGCCGTCACGGACCCACCGGAAGTGCCTCCTTATTACGCACAAAAATGAATACTCCCCATTTAGCTGGGACCCACCTTGGTGGGAGGCTGACTTGTGGGCCTACTAAGTTGACGGGACGAAGGGCTTTCTCAACTTAGTCAATATGAACGATTCTAGCTCCAAAGGATCAGACGATGTCCATCCAACGGTCGTAGTGCTTCTTCAACCTCTGGTCTTCTTGCTCCGGCCGCCCAAAGCAGCTGGTCGTGGTCGCATGCTCCTGCATCCCTTGGCGTCAGGCTGTCTTGTGGAGGCCTCACCGCCTCTACTATTCCCACCGTTGGCGAGCCCTGCGGTGATGGCAGCCTCACACACACCGAACCAACGGTGAACCTTCGTACTCCTCTCCGCTGGGCTTGGCCGCGTCTTCCCTGGCTCCGCGTCGTCCCCTTCCTAGGACTCGCCGTCGTCCACCGTCGTGGTGCTCTCCGCGCGGCGTGGTCAACGTGGTCAAGGAACGTCTTCCATCGGAAGAGTACTGTACATGGAGAGGCCACGGCCACAGCCCAGTTTTTTTGTGATTTGCCAAGTAAGTCGGTTTGTCAGGCCTGTTGTGCTGCAAATCTTTCAAGACGAGGAGAGCTTTCATTCGGCTGGCCGAGAAAATGGCCCATCAGTAATGAGAAATGGGCTGTACATTTTTAAAACACATCAAACCGGCAATTAGTTTCAAATATCTTTTTTTCATTTTGAGATTTTAAATTACATTAATTTTTATGCATGGAGAATTTGTTGGATTTTATATTGATATATATTTATTTTTAAAACCAGTTTGAATGTGAGTCGAAATATCGGGATTAAAAACAGCTCGGACCGCATCGAAATATGCAAAATTTCGTATAATTTGTTAACCGTGGCCACAATATGGGCTATAATGCTAACAAAAAGAATATGGGCTCCAAAAAAACCTTAAGAATTAGCAAATGGGTTGTAAATTATTAGAAATAATGGCAGATGGGTTGTATGCTGTTTTCCACAGATTTGAGGCTTTCCTACAAAAGGTTGACGACAGCAGGATCGTTGGATGTCCATCCAACGGCCGTCGTGCTTCTTCAATCTCTGCTCTTCCTGCTCCAGCCGCTCAAACAAGCACCGACGGAACTGCCTGCTCCCTCCTCCCCGCGGCCAGCTGTGCTGCCTCGCAGGCCTCACCGCCCCACCGTACTCCCATCAATGGCCTAGCCATCCCTCTACTCACTCACACCTGCTGTTATTCTCCGGCGACGGCAGATGAACCAGTAAACCCTCGTACAGTCGTACTCCCCTCCACGTGGGAAACAACTATCGAGTCTTCCCTGCCTCTGTGTCGTTCCCTTCCTAGGCCTCGCCGTCGTCCACCGCCCTGGTGCTCACGGCGCGGCCTAATCAACATGGTCAACGACTGACATGCATCTGAAGTGGACTGTACGTGGAGAGGTCGACAGCTGGGTCCATGGCCGCACGCAAGGAAATGCCTCCTTATTACACGCAAAATAATGATTCCTCCACCTGACATCAGGGACCCACCGAAAGGGCCTCTGTATTCCACGAAAAAAAATGTTACCGCCGCTGACAGCTCGGACCCACCAGCTATATCTTCGCACGCAAGGAAGTGCCTCCTTATTACGCACAAAAATGAATACTCCCCACATTAGTTGGGACCCAAAGTATAGTGGCAGGCTGACTTATGGGTCTACTAAGTTGACGGGACGGAGGGCTTTGTCAACTTAGTCAATATGAACGATTCTATCTCTAGTGACCGACATTTACGTCCATCCAATGTACCGTAGTGCTTCTTCAACCTCTGATCTTCTTGCTCCAGCCGCCCAAACCAGCGCCGGTCGTGCCTCGTGCTCCTGCCTCCCGTGGCCGGCTGCGATGCGGCGGAGGCCTCACGGCCCCCTACTACTCCCACCGCTGACTAGGCCATCCCTCTACTCACCCACACCCCCTGTTATTCTGCGGCGACGACAAATTTCACACCGCAGCCGAACCAGTTGAACCTCAGACTCCTCTTCGCGTGGGCATCCATCGCTGCGTCTTCCACAGCTCATGACGTCCCTTCCTAGGCCTCGCTGTCGTCCACCGCCGTGGTGCTCTCGGCACAGCGTGGTCAATGTGGTCAACGACCGACTTCCATAGGAAGAGTACTATACGTGGCGAGGCTGACAGCTGGGTCCACGGCAGCCGCAAGGAAGTGCCTCCTTATTACGCGCAAAATAATTATTCCTCCACCTGACAGCGGGGACCCACCGGACGGGCCACCGTATTTTGCGAAAAAAACGTTTCCCCCCTAACTACTGGGACCCACCAGCTACACCTTCGCACGCAAGGAAGTGCGTCCGGGCACAAAAAAACAAAATGATTCGCCCCCTGACTGCTGGGACCCACCAGCTACATCTTCGCACGCAAGGAAGTGCCTGACAGTCGGGACCCACCTGGTCGAAGCGTACGTAGCGTTGTCATTCTGGTCATGAACGCGTACGTACATATATACTAGTCGATGTAGAGGCGCGCACGTGTCGTAGTAGAGGCGCGCACGTAGCATGTACACGTACGTACAGCGACCAGTGTGCAAGAATGAAAATACGGCCACGTATGTGTACATACATGCGGGGTCTCGAACGCCTACTCGCGCATACGTACGGCCAGGGCTCATGTACATGGCTGGGTCGAAACGAAGAAACAACGTCGTCATCGTGTTCATGGGGAGCCAACCGGCTAGGTCAGAATGGAATGCGTCGTCGTGTTCATCGGGAGGGCTTGAACGGAACAGGGATGGAAACGAGGCCTGGCGTACCGCGGAACGGAGGAAACGGCCTTGTGTTCGACCGGCCACGTTTGAAACGGGATCCTGTTCATCGGGAGGGGTCTGGCGTACTGCAAAACGGAGGAAATGGACCTCCTACGGCCGAAATGGGGGTCCTGCTGATCGGGAGGGGTGTGGCGTACCGCAAAACGGACGAAACAGACTTGTGTTGGAGCGCTACGGTCGAAACGGGGGTCTTGTTCATCGGGAAGGGTGTGGCGTACCGCAAAACGGACGAAACTGACTTGTGTTGGAGCGCTACGGTCGAAACGGGGGTCCTGTTCATCGGGACGGGTGTGGCGTACCGCAAAACGGGACTCTACGGGATACTGTTCATCTCCACCGTCGACCTCCTCCATCCTCCACGGGCTACCGTCGACCTCCTCCAGCCTCCACGGGCTCCTGTTCATCCAGCCTCCACTGCGCGCTACTCCACCGCCATTGTTCAACCACCCTCCACGGGCACCCCTCCACCGTCTACTTTCATCCACCCCTCCACGGGGTCGTCCTGTTCATATAGAGGCAACGCCACGGGGTCCTGCATCCACCCCCACCGCTCACTGTTCATCCAACGCCCCCCTCCCCATAGCGCTCACTTGTTCATCCAGAGGCAGCATCGATCGGCTTGATTAGCAGCGATGGCGAAGAATCGCTTCGATCGGGTTCGATTAACAGCCATCGATCGATCGCTTGGGTTCGAAAGAACGCGTAGCCTGTAGTGCAATCGATCGGGTTCGATTAGAGCCCAACGCCTCGCTTCGGGTTCGATTAGAGCTAACGCCGCACACACGCAGCGCATACGTGCACGAGAGAAAGCGATGCATCGCCGCCCCCGACCACCCATCAGAACCGTAACTCCCGAAATTTTCCTCGCCCTCGCTTCTACCATGGTTTTTTCCGTCATGGACGGCCCAAAGAATGTCATGCAGCTGCATCTCCGGCCCACCCAGGATGAAAAGCCCATTTTTTGTCATGATTTTTTGTCATAGAAGTAGGAACCCACCACATCTATGATGATACCGGGTTTTGTCACAATTATCGTCATAGAAGTGTCATATGTATGACAGAAAAAAGTTTCGTTCGGCCCAAAATGTCACGGATGTGTCTTTTTTTGTAGTGTATGGAGGTAATACCCTACTTCCTGCTTGATTGATCTTGATGAATATGAGTATTACAAGAGTTGATCTACCACGAGATCGTAATGGCTAAAACCCTAGAAGTCCAGCATGTATGATTATGATTGCCTCTATGGACTAAGCCCTCTGGTTTATATAGTAACCGGAGGGGACTAGGGTTGTACAAAGTCGGTTACAGAGAAAGGAATCTTCATATCCGGGCGCCAAGCTTGCCGTCCACGCCAAGGAGAGTCCCATCCGGACACAAGTGAGAGTCTTCGGTCTTGTGTCTTCACATCCCATCAGTCCGGCCCATGTCAATAGGCCGAATGCCCGAGGACCCCTTAATCCAGGACTCCCTCACCTGCTGCAGATGCTACTGATGATGTTAAGAACGTCTGGCAAAGCAAAGCTGATGACTACTTGATAGTTCAGTGTGCCATGCTTTACGACTTAGAATCAGGACTTCAAAGACGTTTTGAACGTCATGGAGCATATCAGATGTTCCAAGAGTTGAAGTTAATATTTCAAGAAATGCCCGAGTTGAGATATATGAAGTCTCCAACAAGTTCTACAGCTGCAAAATGCAGGAGAATAGTTCTGTCAATAAACACATACTCAAAATGTATGGGTATCATAATCACTTGATTCAGCTCGGAGTTGATCTTCTAGTTGATTGTGTCATTGACAGAGTTCTTCAATCACTGCCACCAAGCTATAAAGGCTTCATGATGAACTACAATATGCAAGGGATGAACAAGACAATTCCCGAACTCTTCGCGATGCTAAAGGTCGCGGAGGTAGAAATCAAAAAGGAGCATCAAGTGCTGATGGTCAATAAGACCACTAGTTTCAAGAAAAAGGGCAAAGGGAAGAAAGGGAACTTCAAGAAGAACAGCAAAAAGGTTGCTGCTCAAGAGAAGAAACCCAAGTCCGGACCTAAGCCTGAAACTGAGTGCTTCTACTGCAAAGGGACTGGTCACTGGAAGCGGAACTGCCCCAAGTATTTGGCGGATAAGAAGGATGAAAAAGTGAAACGTATATTTGATATACATGTTATTGATGTGTACTCAACTAATGCTCACGAGCACGGGTATCTCGACATCTGGTTTTGTTGCTCATATTTGCAACTCAAAGCAGGGGCTCTGATTAAGCGAAGATTGGCTAAGGACAAGGTGACGATCTTGGCGTGGGAAATGGTTCCAAAGTTGATGTGATCGTGGTCGGCACGCTACCTCTACATCTACCATCGTGGATTAGTTTTAGACCTGAATAATTGTTATTTGGTGCCGCGTTGAGCATGAACATTATATCTGGATCTTGTTTAATGCGAGACGGTTATTCATTTAAATCAGGGAATAATGGTTGTTCTATTTATATGAGTAATATCTTTTATGGTCATGCACCCCTGCTGAGTGGTCTATTTTTGTTGAATCTCGATAGTAGTGATACACATATTCATAGTGTTGAAGCCAAAATATTGAAGTTTAATAATGATAGTGCAACTTATTTGTGGCACTGCCATTTGGGTCATATCGGTGTAAAGCGCATGAAGAAACTCAATGCTGATGGACTTTTGGAATCACTTGGTGCTTGAGAACCGTGCCTTATGGGCAAGATGACTAAAACTCCGTTCTCCGGAACAATGGAACGAGCTACTGAATTATTGGAAATAATACATACCGATGTATGCGGTCCAATGAGTATTGATGCTCGTGGTGGGTATCGTTATTTTCTTACCTTCACAGATGATTTGAGAAGATATGGTTATATCTACTTAATGAAGCATAAGTCTGAAACATTTGAAAAGTTCAAAGAATTCCAGAGTGAAGTGGAAAATCATCGTAACAAGAAAATAAAGTTTCTATGATCTGATCGTGGAGGAGAATATTTGAGTTACGAGTTTGGTCTTCATTTGAAACAACATGGGATAGTTTCACAATTAACGCCACCTGGAACACCACAGCGAAATGGTGTGTCCGAATGTCGTAACCGTACTTTATTAGATATGGTGTGATCCATGATGTCTCTTACTGATTTACCAATATCGTTTTGGGGTTATGCTTTAGATACGGCTTCATTCACTTTAAATAGGGCACCATCAAAATCCATTGATACGACGCCTTATGAATTGTGGTTTGGCAAGAAACCAAAGTTGTCGTTTCTTAAAATTTGGGACTGCGATGCTTATGTGAAAAGGCTTCAACCTGATAAGCTCGAACCCAAATCGGAGAAGTGCGTCTTCATAGGATACCCGAAAGAAACTGTTGGGTACACCTTCTATCATAGATCCGAAGGCAAAATATTTGTTGTTAAGAATGGATCTTTTCTAGAGAAGGAGTTTCTCTTGAAAGAAGTGAGTGGGAGGAAAGTAGAACTTGATGGGGTAACTGTACCTTCTCCCTTATTGGAAAGTAGTTCATCACAGAAATCATTCGTGTGATTCCTACACCAATTAGTGAGGAAGCTAATGATGATGATCATGAAGCTTCAGATCAAGTTACTACCGAACCTCGTAGGTCTTCCAGAGTAAGATTCGCACCAGAGTGGTACGGTAATCCTGTTCTGGAAGTCATGTTACTAGACCATGGTGAACCCACGAACTATGAGGAAGTGATGATAAGCCCAGATTCCACGAGATGGCTTGAAGCCATGAAATCTGAGATGGGATCCATGTATTAGAACAAAGTGTGGACTTTGGTGGACTTGCCCGATGATCGGCAAGCCATAGAAAATAAATGGATCTTTAATAAGAAGACCGACGCAGATGGTAATGTTACTGTTTACAAAGCTCGACTTGTTGCGTAAGGTTTTCGACAAGTTCAAGGAGTTGACTACGATGAGACTTTCTCACCCGTAGCGATGCTTAAGTCTGTCTGAATCATGTTAGCAATTGCTGCATTTTATGATTATGAAATTTGGCAAATGGATGTCAAAACTACATTCCTGAATGGATTTCTGGAAGAAGAGTTGTATATGATGCAACCGGAAGGTTTTGTCGATCCAAAGGGTGCTAACAAAGTGTGCAAGCTCCAGCAATCTGTTTATGGACTGGTGCAAGCCTCTCGGAGTTGGAATAAACACTTTGATAGTGTGATCAAAGCATATGGTTTTATACAGACTTTTGGAGAAGCCTGTATTTACAAGAAAGTGAGTGGGAGCTCTGTAGCATTTCTAATCTTATATGTAGATGACATATTGTTGATTGGAAATGATATAGAATTTTTGGAAAGCATAAAGGGATACCTGAATAAGAGTTTTTTTCTATGGAAGACCTCAGAGAAGCTTCTTACATATTGGGCATCAAGATCTATAGAGATAGATCAAGACGCTTAATTGGACTTTCACAAAGCACATACCTTGATAAAGTTTTGAAGAAGTTCAAAATGGACCAGTCAAAGAAAGGGTTCTTGACTGTGTTACAAGGTGTGAAGTTGAGTCAGACTCAATGCCCGACCACTGCAGAAGATAGAGAGAAAATGAAAGTCATTCCCTATGCTTCAGCCATAGATTCTATCATGTATGCAATGTTGTGTATCAGACCTGATGTATGTCTTGATATAAGCATAGCAGGGAGGTACCAAAGTAATCCCGGAGTGGAGCAGGACAGCGGTCAAGAACATCTGAAATAGAAAAGGACTAAGGATATGTTTCTCGTTTACGGAGGTGAAAAATAGCTCGTCGTAAACGGTTACGTCGATGCAAGCTTTGACACTGATCCGGATGACTCTAAGTCACAAACCGGATACGTATTTTTATTGAATGGAGTTGTCAGTTGGTGTAGTTCCAACAAGAGCGTCATGGCGGGATCTACGTGTGAAGCAGAGTACGTTGCTGCTTCGGAAGCAGCGAATGAAGCAATTTGGATGAAGGAGTTCATATCCGATCTAGGTGTCATACCTAGTGCATCGGGTCCAATGAAAATCTTTTGTGACAATACTGGTACAATTGCCTTGGCAAAGGAATCCAGATTTCACAAGAGAACCAAGCACATCAAGAGAAGCTTCAATTCCATCTGTCATCAGGTGTCGGAGGGGGACATAGAGATTTGCAAAATACACACGGATCTGAATGTTGCAGACCCATTGACTAAGCCTCTTCCACGAGCAGAACATGGTCAGCACCAAAGCTCCATGGGTGTTAGAATCATTACTATGTAATCTAGATTATTGACTCTAGTGCAAGTGGGAGACTGAAGGAAATATGCCCTAGAGGCAATAATAAAGTTATTATTTATTTCCTTAATTCAAGATAAATGTTTATTATTCATGCTAGAATTATATTAACCGGAAACTTAGTACATGTGTGAATACATAGACAAAACATATTGTCCCTAGTATGCCTCTACTTGAATAGCTCGTTGATCAAAGATGGTTATGTTTCCTAACCATTCACATGTGTTGTCATTTGATTATCGGGATCACATCATTAGGAGAATGATGTGATGACATGACCCATCCGTTAGCTTAGCATTATGATCGTGTCGGTTTCATTCTGCTTTCTTCATGACTCATACAAGTTCCTCAGACTATGAGATTATGCAACTCCCGAATACCGGAGGAACACTTTGTGTGCTACCAAACATCAAAACGTAAATGGGTGATTACAAAGGTGCCCTACAGTTGTCTCCGAAGGTGTTTGTTGGGTTGGCATAGATCGAGATTAGGATTTGTCACTCTGTGTTTCGAATAGGTATCTCTGGGCCCACTCGGTAATACTCATCACTATAAGCCTTGCAAGCATTGTGACTAATGAGTTGGTTGCGGGATGAAGTATTATGGAACGAGTAAATAGACTTGCCGGTAACGATATTGAACTAGGTATTGAGATACCGACGATCGAATCTCGGGCAAGTAACATACCAATGACAAAGGGAACAACGTATGTTGTTATGCAGTTTGACCGATAAAGATCTAAAGATCTTCGTAGAATATGTAGGAACCAATATGAGCATCCAGGTTCCGCTATTGGTTATTGACCGGAGACGTGTCTCGGTCATGTCTACATAGGTCTCAAACCCGTAGGGTCCGCACGCTTAATGTTCGATGACGGTTGGTATTATGAGTTTATGTGATATGATGCACCGAAGATTGTTCGGAGTCCCGGATATGATCACGGACATGACAAGGAGTCTCAAAATGGTCGAGACATAAAGATTGATATATTGGACGACTATATTCGGACACAGGAAGTGTTCCGGAGAAGTTTTGGATAAAACCGGAGTGCCGAAAGGGTTATCGGAACCATCGGAGAAGTAATGGGCCTTATTGGGCCTAGGGGAGAGAGAGGGGGCTGCCAAGGGCTGGCCGCGCGCCCCCACCCCCCATGGGCCTAGTCTGAATTGGACTAGGGGGAGGGGTGGCGCCCCCTCCTTCCTTCTCTTTTCCCCTCCTTCCTTCTTCTCCTAGTAGGACTAGGAAAGGGGGGAGTCCTACTCCTACTAGGAGGATTCCTCCCCCCTTGGCGTGCCTATGTGGTCCGGCCGGCCTCCCCTCTCCTCCTTTATATACGGGGGAGGGGGCACCCCTTAGACACACAAGTTGACAATTGTTTTAGCCATGTGCGGTGCCCCCCTCCACAGTTACACACCTCGGTCATATCGTCGTAGTACTTAGGCGAAGCCCTGCGCCGGTAACTTTATCATCACCGTCACCACGCCATCGTGCTGGCGAAACTCTCCCTCGACCTCAGCTGGATCTAGAGTTCGTGGGACGTCACCGAGCTGAACGTGTGCAGACCCCGGAGGTGCCGTACCTTCGGTGCTAGGATCAGTCGGATCGTGAAGACATACGACTACATCAACCGCATTGTAATAACGCTTCCGCTTTGGGTCTACGAGGGTACGTAGATAACACTCTCCCCTCTCGTTGCTATGCATCTCCTAGTGATAGATCTTGCATGATTGTAGGATTTTTTTTGAAATTACTGCATTCCCCAACACCAGGAACCTTTGTATCCTGAGGGCCATCCTAAGAGAGTTGAGCAAGATTCTCAGAAAATTAATACTGATGCACCTAGTCCTTCTAAGAAAAAGAAAAAGAATAAGGATAGGACTTTGCATGCTTCTAATGAACCTGTTATAGATACACCTAAGAATCCCAATGATATTTCTATTTCTGATGCTGAAACACAATCTGGTAATGAACATGAACCTAGTGATAATGTTAATGATGATGTTCACATTGATGCTCAACCTAGTAATAACAATGATGTAGAGATTGAACCCGTTGTTGATCTTGATAATCAACATTATGATAAGAGAGACTTTGTTGCTAGGAAGCACGGTAAGGAAAGAGAACCATGGGTTGAGAAACCCATGCCTTTTCCTCCTGAGCCATCCAAGAAAAAGGATGATGAGGATTTTGAGCGCTTTGCTAAAATGATTAGACCTATCTTTTTGCGTATGCATTTGACTGATATGCTCAAAATGAATCCCTATGCTAAGTATATGAAAGATATTGTTACAAATAAAAGAAATATACTGGAAGCTGAAATTTCCACCATGCTCGCTAATTATACTTTTAGGGCGGAATACCAAAGAAACTTGGGGATCCATGAGTACCAACTATACCATGCTCCATTAAAAGAAACTATGTTAAAAACTACTTTATGTGATCTTGGAGCTGGTGTTAGTGTTATGCCTTTCTATTTGTATCGTAGACTTGATTTGAATAAGTTCACACCTGCTGGAATCTTTTTGCAAATGGCCGATAAATCAACTGCTATATCCATTGGTATTTGTGAGGATGTGCCTATTGTGGTCGCAAATGTTACTATTTTAACGGACTTTGTTATTCTTGATATTCCCGAGGACGACAGTATGTCAATAATCCTTGGTAGACCCTTTTTGAATACTGCAGGGGCTGTTATTGATTGCAACAAAGGCAATGTCACTTTTCATGTAAATGTAATGAGCATATGGTACACTTTCTGAAGAAACAACCTCAAGTTCATAGTATAACTATTGGAAAATTTTCAATGATTACTATTGGAGGTTTTGAATTCCCTCTTCCTACTGTCAAAAAGAAATATGGTATTATTATTTTTGGGGACATGCATATCCCCATTGAGGTAACCTAGTGTTATTCGAAAATTCTCCGGTTTCGTGTTATTTAGAAGAAGTTTGTCAACAAGACTTGATCAACCTTGTTAGTGGATTCCTTTTGATGAGCATGAGATGGAGGAAGTTAGAAAGCACAACTCTCTGTACCCTCCTTTTACTTTCTGTTACTTAGTTTAAATAAAGAAAAATTAGTACTTTTCTGTCTATTTTCTGAATTATCCATGCAATAAAAAATACCACAAAAATAAAAGTTCTCCAAATGCCCTGAAAATTGAGTATGATTTTTTGTATAATATTTGAGAATTGTTGGCACGTAGAACACACCAGGGGGACCCACCATTTGATCACGAGGGTGGAGGGCGCGCCCCCTACCTCGTGAGCCCCACGTGGCCCCCTCCACTTATTCCAGTACCCACACACTTCGTCTTCCTCCAAAAAATCACCCCGTAGCTCAAACCCGTGTTCTTGCTCGTTTTGCTGCCGTTTTCGATCTCCTTTCTCAAAGCTCCATTCACAAAATTGTTTTGGGGGATTGTTCTTCGGTATTTGACTCCTCCAATGGTCAATTAGTTTTTGCTCTAGTGCTTTATTTATTGCAAATTTTTTCTGCTAAGGTGACCCTGTTCTTGAGATTGCATGTCAAATTTATATGGTCTAAAGTAGTTTTAATGCATGATATAGCTTCTAGGCACTTGTGGGAGTAGTTTCTATCAATCTTGTTGAGTTTGGTCACTAAAAAATCTAGAAATTTTTCAGAGGAAGAAAAATGTTTAGGAAAATGTACCAAGGTGGTTCTTCAAGGAAGCAAGCACCGAGGCTCGTGATACGTGACCCGCACCTTGAACCACGAAGAAAAGCTCCAGTGCGGCCTTGCGAATGGCCGTCGGATGAATTTATGATCCAAGCTGGCTTCAAGGATGATTTTGATGAGTATGTGCGTAATGCTGATCTTGTGGACTTCATATCAGACAAGTGCCGCCAATACTATCACCTCACTGATTCCTTTGTGCGGAGGTTTAACTTTTCATCTAAGCGCAATACTCACACTGTTATATTTGACCTCTATGATAAATCATATACAATGGACCTTGAAGATTTTAACACCTCTTGCAAAATCCCACAGTGGGGCATCTTTAGTGAACCTCGCAAATTTGAATATAATGATTTTCTTGCTAATATTACTGTGGGAGAAATTAGAGATATCACACAAGCTACCATAGGGAGCATTCATTTTTCTGCCATACATTACTTTGCTCTCTTGATAGGTAGATGCATTAATGGTAAAGATGAGTTGTGCCACATTTGCATTCTAGATCTTAGTGTCCTCAAGAGTGCGGTGTTAGGTGATAAACGATATAACTTGGGGGCCATTGTTGCACGGAGGTTACATCTTAATGCTAAAGTTGGATATTTATTTGGTGGAATTTATGCAACTCGTTTAGCTGATTATCTTGGTGTATCCATAAATGAAAATTATATTGAGTTGCAACCTGCTTTTCTAGATTATAATGCTATGATTTGCCATCAGTTCCTTGAGAGGAACGGTCAGTCCCTCCAGTACCAACTAATCTTTGACAGACGGCATGCTGTCCATATTACTCTTCCTGCTCCTACTTTCTTGAACTTTTAGGCAAATGGGAGATATTTTATAACCAGAGAGGAGGCAAATGAATATGAGAGGAAGACGGAAGCTGCTCACCTCCAGGCTGCAGCTCTTCAGGCAGTAGCTATTGCAGCTCTTCAGGCAGTAGCTGTTGCATCTCAGTACAACCCCAACTTCAACTTTGGATATCCGCCAGGCCAGTCGTGGCCATAGACCAACTTAGGCCAAAAGCCTAAGCTTGGGGGAGTACGTATTTCTCACCGGCATTACATTCATGTTCACACACTCATTCTTGTCGGTGTTCATAATTTTTCATTGTACTATCCATGCTAGTTTATTTTCTTTTCTTGCTTTCTTCTTATGTGTTTGAAAAAAAACTTTGAGAAAAAATCAAAAAAAAATAGTGTAGCTTTTAGTTAGTTTACTTTCCATGATTGTAGTAGTAGTAATTAAAAGAAAACCCAAAAAGATTTCTCGTTCTTCTTTTGTTTGTTGGGAGCTTTCCCGTGTAAATAGTTTTTTTCTTTTTGTTTGAAATTCTCTTCTTTTCTTTGGGGGTCGAGAGGAGAAGACCACGATGAAAATGATGAGTGGCTCTCATATGCATCATTGTTGATCTAACAAAGAGCCCATATTACATTGACTTCTCCTTTAAATTAAATGTTTACAGATCCCAGCTTAGTCCAATGCACATACACTATTATTATTATCCACACCATTCGGTCGTGCAAGTGAAAGGCAATAATGACGATATATGATGAAATGATTGAGATGATGAGAAGCTGGTATGAACTCGACCTATGTTGTTTTTGTAAATATGATTAGTTCATCGTTCCTGATTCAGCTTATTATGAATGAAACATGTTTGCAATGACAATTAGAGATCATAGTTACTCATGCCATGCTTAATTAGCTAGGAGTTTATAATGGTTTACCTTGCGTTCCAACATGCTATTAAAATGGTTGTGATGTAGTATGATAGGGTGGTATCCACCTTTGAATGATTCGAGTGGCTTTGACTTGGCACATGTTCACGCATGTAGTTGAAAAAAAATCAGCATAACCTCCATGATATTTATGTTCATGGTGATTTATATCCTACTCATGCTTGCACCCATTGTTGGTTAATCCTAATGCATGTTTATGACTGTGTCGCTCTCTAGTTGGTCGCTTCCCAGTCTCTTTCTAGCCTTCACCTGTACTAAGCGGGAATACTGCTTGTGCATCCACTTCCATAAACCCAAAAGTTATTCCATATGAGTCCACCATACCCACCTATATGCGGTATTTACCTGCCATTCCAAGTAAATTTGCATGTGCCAAACTCTAAACCTTCAAATGAAATTCTATTTTGTATGCTCGAATAGCTCATGTATCAACTAGGGTTGTCTATATCTTCCATGTTAGGTGGGTTATTCTCACGATGAGTGGACTCCGCTCATCATTCACGAGAAAATGGCCAGTAACCGGGATGTCCAGTCCCATGCTCAAATCAAATCAAAATAGTTGCAAACAAAATTCCCCAGCATTGTTGTTAGTTGGATGGTACCCATTGTTTCGGACCAGCCGTGGAATGTGCTTGTTGGTGGTGGGGGAGTATAAACTTTACCATTCTGTTTGGGAACTGCCTATAATGTATGTAGCATGGAAGATATCGAGATCTCTTGGTTGTTATGTTGACAATGAAAGTATGCCGCTGAAAATATTATGTATCTCTGTTTCAAAACTCGAGCTCTGGCACCTCTGCAAATCCCTGCTTCCCGCTGTGAAGAGCCTATCTATTTACTTTTATGTTGAGTCATCATCCTCTTATGAAAAAGCATCAGTTGGAGAGCACCACTGTCATTTGTATGCATTGTTATTAATTTACATTCGAGTATGACTGTGATTGGATCTCTTTTGCCATGCATTACAATGTCTAGTCAGTCCTTGATCTTCAGGGGTGCTCTGCATTTATGTTTTGCGGTCTCATAAAGGGCTAGCGAGATACCATCTTGTTATATCATATCATGATTATTTTGAGAAAGTGTTGTCATCCAAGATTTAGTATTATTGCTCGCTAGTTGATTATGCCATTGATATGAGTAAATGTGAGACCTAAACGTTATTGTGAATGTGGTTAGTTCATAATCTTTGCTGAAAACCTGAATGATGGCTTTACATATTTGCAACAACAAGATCAAACAGAGTTTGTAAAAGTTTTTCTTTATCACTTTCAGTCTGTCAACTGAATTGCTTGAGGACAAGCAAAGGTTTAAGCTTGGGGGAGTTGATACGTCTCCAATGTATCTACTTTTCCAAACACTTTTGCCCTTGTTTTGGACTCTAACTTGCATGATTTGAATGGAACTAACCCGGACTGACGCTGTTTTCAGCAGAATTGCTACGGTTTTATTTTTGTGCAGAAATAAAAGTTCTCGGAATGACCTGAAACTTATCGGAGTCACGTTTTGGAATTAATAAAAAATATTGATGAAAGAATCAACAGAAGGGGGCCCACACCCTATCCACGAGGGCGGAGGGCGCCCCCCTAGGGCGCGCCCTCTGCCTAGTGGGTCCCCTGGACCTCCACCGACCTCAACTCCAACTCTATATATTCACATACAGGGAGAAAAAAATCAGAGAGAAGGATTCATCGTGTTTTACGATACGGAGCCGCCACCAAGCCATGTTCTTCCTCGGGAGGGCTGATCTGGAGTCCGTTCGGGGCTCCAGAGTGGGAAATCCGTCGCCATCGTCATCATCAACCATCCTCCATCACCAATTTAATGATGCTCACCGCCATGCGTGAGTAATCTCATCGTAGGCTTGCTGGACGGTGATGGGTTGGATGAGATTTACCATGTAATTGAGTTAGTTTTGTTATGGTTTGATCCCTAGTATCCATTATGTTCTTAGATTGATGTTGCTCCGACTTTGCCATGCTTAATGCTTGTCACTAGGGCCCGAGTGTCATGATTTCAGATCTGATCCTATTATGTTTTCATGAATATATGAGTGTTCTTGATCCTATGTTGCAAGTTATAGTCACCTACTATGTGTTATGATCCGGCAACCCCGAAGTGACGATAATCGAGACCACTCTCGGTGATGACCATAGTTTGAGGAGTTCATGTATTCACTAAGTGTTAATGCTTTGGTGCGGTACACTATTAAAAGGAGGCCTTAATATCCCTTAGTTTCCATTACGACCCCGCTGCCATGGGAGGGTAGGATAAAAGATGTCATGCAAGTTCTTTTCTATAAGCACGTATGATTATATACGGAATACATGCCTACATTATATTGATGAATTGGAGCTAGTTCTGTGTCACCCTAGGTTATGACTGCTACATGATGAATATTATTCAACACAATTATCCATCATTGATCCATTGCCTACGAGCTCGTTTCATATTCATCTTTGCTAAGTTACTTCTCCGTTGCCACTATTACGATTGCTACAAAACTGCTACTATTATTTTTGCCACTGTTACCTTTACTTTCATACTACTTTGCTACTAAATACTTTGCTGCAGATATTACGTCTTTCAGGTGTGGTTGAATTGACAACTCAGCTGCTAATACTTGAGAATATTCTTTGGCTCCCCTTGTGTCGAATCAATAAATTTGAGTTGAATACTCTACCCTCAAAAACTGTTGCGATCCCCTATACTTGTGGGTTATCAGGTGGCTCTCTAAGGCGGCCCGAACGATTCTCATCAAATCCTCCTTATCCAGCCTCCTCTTGTTCCTCATGAGTTTCTATAGCCTGCACGAGACTCTGCACCATGAGATCGCCAGAGTTCACTCACGTTTCTACTGGGCGGACGACAACAATAAGCAGAAATACCATATGGTCAGCTGGTCGGACATCTATAAGCCGTGGGAACAAGGAGGCCTCGGGATCATGTGCTCTAAGCGCATGAACATCGCTCTCTTATCCCGCTGGCTTTGGCGCATCTCGCAAGGCCAAGGTGGCCTCTGGTTAGACATCATCCGGAACAAATACTGCTGGCAACCTCGCCTATACATCACAGATCTGGCGGCTCCCAGTTCTGGCAGTCGGTCATACAACTCCTTCCGGTCCTCCGCATTGGAACCTCCATTTCGGTTGGATCTAGGATGGCGACTCTGTTCTGGTTCGACTGGTGGGCGGGAGACTCTCCCTTCGCCGCGCGCTTCCCCGACCTCTTCTCCGTTGCCATTGATCCTTGGATCTCTGTAGAGAAGGCCCTTATTGACTTAGGGCGCCTCGCCTTTCGGAGGCCATTTGGGCCCCTGAGGCTGCACCCTGGCACGAGATGCTTGACTGCATCGCCCTCCACGAGCCTGAGGTGGACGATGGCCCGAACATAGTTCGGTGGCGACTTGAGCCGTTAGGCCAATTCTCCACCAAGTCCCTCTACCGGGCCATTGCCCCCTCCTCCGCCCCCCTCCCCTCACAGCAGTTTGGTCCATCCGCCTGCCGCTGAAGATTCGGATCTTCATGTGGCAATGGATTCGCGGGCGGATCCCATCTGGGGTGGAGGTTCACAAGCACAATGGCCCGGGTAGTGGCCTTTGCCCGCTCTGTGGTGTCCCCGAATACTCGAATCACATCTTCTTCTCTTGTGTGTCCGCTCAATTTATTTGGAGCTGCTTTAGAGAGGTGGTTTGCGGCAGTTGGTGCCATACCAATTTCCCCGACCTGTTTGCCGAACTACAAAACTCCCCCCAGCATTCTCGCCACATTAGGTGGATGGAGATTGGGGCCCTCACTTGGACTCTCTGGACGATCCACAATAGACTTGTGATTCCGCGCATTCCGCTTCGACGTGCTACTGACGCTCTCTTCAAACTATTTGGTTACTTGTAGCTTTGGCGGCCGCTTAGCCGCCCCACGGACCGGGACACCATCTCTGCCTTCATCGTCGACCTCCGCTCAATGGTTGTCCGCCTGTCGCCGCCGCTTCCTCCGCCACCCCCCGATCCAGATTAGGGGTCCGGCCCTCTTTGACCTCTCCTGGCCGTTCTTTTTTTTCTCTCGTTTGTTTGGGCTTGTTGAGTTGTGCCCTCAGCAGAACCTTTTGTACTTCTTGTTATGAGACTTGGGTGTGTGAGTTCTGGACTAGTCCTTATATGGTTGATTTGTGACGGTTTGCTTTATCTATAAAGCGGGTGAAAACCTTTTTCGCTACTTTTTTTCTCGAATACGCACAAGCATGCGTATTATATATTGATAGAAGAAAGGGTGAAGAGACCCATCCACAGTTTGAGTACAATGCCAAAAGGCAAAAACACACCACCCTAATCCCTGGGATTAGAACCACACATACTACAGACAAGAATGAGAGAACTTGCCTTGCCCTATCCCTAGCCAAGAAAGCAAAGAAGACGGGGCACCGAGCAAACAGGCCGCGTCACTACCGTTGCAAGCAACATCCAAGCCACACCGACAACTACAGAACTAACTAGATCGACGTACCTCCCACCACTAGTGCCTAGAAGAGTCGGCTGGTGGATGGCAGGACCTAGCCGGGCCTGAAGAAGAAGACGCGCAGGATGCGCCGTGATGGCATACATAGCGCCCTAGAGGCCCACGTCCCAAGGGGTAACCCACACCAAAAGCAAGACGCTCCAAACTCTAGCTCCGAGGACTCCGCGAGCAGCCAAGGCGGCGCCTTCATGAAGGTAACGACGCCGTGACGCGGCCGCCGCCTGTTCCGAAGGGCCGGAACAAGGGTTTCCCAGCCGAGAAGCGACATGATCGGGACCATGGCAGCGCCCAAGAAGGAAACGGCACCCACAGCGTCGTCGCTGCCAGCATCGGCAAGCCGTGCGGAGATTTCGCCCCGTCCATGAACAAAGTCCAAACCACCGGAGCCACGACCAGGGAGCTGCCGGGTGAGTTCACCGCTACAGGAAGGCGAGAGACACTCATCAACGTTGCAGAGAGGTGACACCGGACGCCGCCGGCCTCCCCTCCACCAACAGCGACCACGACCGGCCGTCCTCAAAGTATGAGGCGGACCCGTCGGACCACCACCCAGAGCCGCCGCTCTGGCATCCGGAATCCACAGCAGGCCGCGTAGCCTACCGGAATCCCACCGCCGGGCGCGCCGACCGTCGGACAGAGCCAACCTTGAGCATCGCCGGCACCACGCCACCACCACCAACCATCCTCAACCACGCCGGAGAAGGAGCACCCCAGCGCCAAGAACCACCACCGCTGGCCGCCGGGCGCCCGAGCCCACACCACCCGGAGGAAACCGGATCTGGGCGGATGCCCGAGATCCGTCGCCACCACCGCCAAGGCCGCCCCACGCTGCTTCGCAGCCGTGGCGGCACAGCCACCGCCGGAGTCCCCAGGGGCCGCCGCCCAAAGATCCCACATCCGCCGCGCTGCCGGACGCCTGTGGCGCCGTCGCGCCGCAGCCGGAGGCCTCCTCGCGAGGAACGGAGGCGAGCCCGCCACCGCCGTCAGCCAAGCGAGCTTCGCTCGCCGGCCTCCTCCGGCGGCGGCGGGGAGAGGAGAGGAGAGAAGAGTCGGGGACGGCGGCGGCTAGGATTCGCCCGAGCCGCCCCCCTGGAGGCAGCGCGGGCGACGGGCGACGGGCCGGCACTTATTTTACCTTGTTTGAGCTGGAAGTTCTGCTGTGTTTAGTAGCGAAAAAGGTCTTTTTCGCTACTAAACCTTTTTCGCTACTAAACACAGCAGAACTTCCAGCTCAAACAAGGTAGGCCGCTTGCTTACTTGATATGCCGAGGTTCCTGGTCCAAAGACGAACTCCCGTGGGAAATCACTCCTTGCGAAGCCAACGCCAGCCGCGGTTGCTTCCTGAACCCAGAGGGACAGCAGCAGGTAGAAGAACGCAGTGGCACTCATACCCACGCTGCTTTTAGACTCAAAGAAGAAAAAGGCGTGCGCTGCTTTCTTTTTTTTCGTTTTTTCACATTTCCTTATTTTTCGGTCTGTCTAATTTATAAATTTATAAATTTGAAAAACATTACACGAAATATAAAAACGTTGTGAATTCAAAAAAAAATGTTCACATGAATTCAAAAAATGTTCGCCAAATAAAAAATGTAGGTGGATTCTAAAAATTTTGCAAATTCACAAAAGGCTAATGGATTCAAAAATTGTCCGTGAATTCAGAAAAGATGTCCATGAATTCAAAAAAATGTTCACATGAATTCAAAAAATGTTCACCAAATAAAAAATGTAGGTGGATTCTAAAAAGTTTGCAAATTCACAAAAGGCTAATGGATTCAAAAATTGTCCGTGAATTCAGAAAAGATGACCGTGAATTCAAAAAAAATGTTCCATGCGAATACAAAAAATGTTCACGAATAAAATTTTGAAATCAGGAACAATTATTGATGTCCCGAAGAATTTAGAACAATATGAAAAAAAAAATTGTGAACATTTTATGAAAACACATTTTTTAAAATGTGAACATTTTATGAAAATCCATTCTTTTCTCTTCTGTTTTCCCAAAATTTGATAAAAAAAATCCAAACAATGTTTTAAAACAGGGACATTTTTTGAACTTGTGATTTATTTTTTGAAAACGCGGTTTTTTTAACTTCTGAACATTTTTTTTGAAACACAAACAAAATTTAGAAATGATTCAGACACTTTCTTATTGATTCTCTCATCCTATCCCAAGCAAGCGCTGGTGGTTCACGATCTTCCTGCTTAAACCCTGGCATATTAAAGCACAATTGCATAATCTTAGCAGGTGGACAAAACTTTGTCATAAACATGATGCAACACAAGTTCCATGAGGTAATGGTTTCTCTAGGCAAGGCTAGAAGCCATTTCTTAGGTTTTCCTTGTAAAGAAAACGAAAATAGACGCAATTTCAGCGCGCCATGCTCATAGTCTTTTCTACGTGTCATATCACAATTCAGCATGTAAAATGCACGATGGCATGTTCAGAAGTGGAGCCTCCGAACTGGTTCTATTGAACAGACGTGACCAAGTGTGGTTTTATCTTAAATTGCCCGGCAACAACATTTGTTAAAGCGATAGGAGTGCGCATAAATTTTCCATTGGGAGTTGCAAACTCCCCATGTTTCTTTGGCATGATATTTCTTGGGGTTAAGACAAAACCAAATTAAAACGGAAACAAAAAACCGACGACACCTTTAGTCACCTGGCTAGGGTTGTGAAGATGCAGTTTCTGATCTAGATAGCCCTCACCTCTTTCCCCAAGGGTGACCATTGGTATCGAGCCCACGGGATTTCAGCTATTGGACATGGTTCAAGCAAACTATCGTCCTCGTAGGAAATTTTAGTTCCCGGGCCAAAAAAATAGTAGCTGTGACTCAGGGAAAGAAAAATAGATGGAAATAGGCATGGGTGTGTGGACTTTGCTTACAACCTTATACTTGAACTTAGGATATTCTCTTTATTTTCACATGGTCATGGACTCATGGTAGACACCTTTATGATGTAATCTTAATAATTAGATGTGGGGGATGCATCCAAATAACATCACGACTGATGAATAACCTGCATCATGTGTCTATTGTCCAACCAAGGCCCTTACCATCGCGCGGCATTACCTCAATTATTACGGATTTCACCAGACCAACGCATTGGGCGATTAATGACCACACCTCATGATCCCTAGGGAGTTGCTTTTGGCTACCGTATTAATCCTTACTATCACCGACGTTTGATGTAGACATCCACATGTCCCTGCAATTTACCTCCTCCTGGATTGATCTAATGGATTCCGAGTATGTACAGAGTCTTAGAACAAGAAGAAGACAAGAGACGAATGTGTTGCTGATAACATGCATACAAATGACATCAACTTAAGTAAAGTCATACCAACAATCCTATGCACAAGTATAGAGGAATGCAAGTCCTATGCCTCAGCCCATTGCGTGAGGGGATTACTCATATATCGCAATCGGATCATAGATTGAAAACATTGTAGATGGCATTGATGATATATGAATGATTGTATAGTCTTACCATTTCTCCGTATGTGATGGATCCGTTACAAGTATGGCAAACAATGGGGAGAATGGATATGGAGATGGAGATGGCGGCGCTAGGCTTTCTGGGATGGATGATAGTGATATTGACTCTATGTTGCAAATGGGGCCTCGTCCCTTTATGAAGGTTGTCAGGGATGACGTCACGGTGTCAGCGTTGCATGGTACGAGCGCCCCTACTCGTACCAGACGCCGTCTTCTCTCCTGGATGACTTGTGGCGCACCATTAGATTTGGCTTGATTTCACATCTTCACATCACGTATTGCTCCATTTCCTTCCCTTTTATGGTGCAAAACCTTTGAAAACAAATTATCCAAAGGGATTTGCAATATTTTGCATTTATTAATCATTAGTGATAAAAATCAGGGTGATTATCATAGAATATCTTGGAATATCCGGTATAAACAATGGTGGAGTTAGTGTAAAAAATACACTCATAACACATGCTACCTTCCTTCTTGGTTAGCCCCCCCAATTGCTACTTGAAATCACACAAATGTAGGGGGTCAATTTTAGATCCTTTAGATAGGAAAAAGTATCGATCCCATGAGTAGGTGAAGATTTGGTAAGTGCAAAACTAGCAAAGATTCACTGTAAATGCTAAAATATGTAATGTTGCTGTGGTTTGTGGCAATAGAGTATATCAATGGAATGTGAGTAACAATCAAAACTAAAAGAGTGCAACAAGTGTCTCAGTCCTTAATAAGGCTAAGGACAAGCCAATTATGTTACTTATGGTGATCAAACTTCTTAAGGGACCGGGGAATATCACATGGTTGTTAATTCCATGATGATTTACATTGACTACTGTTGCTTGGTAAGTGTCATGTGGATAGAGCTTAATTATATGTGCTGCAAAACCATTGAGTCACACACATTTATGATTGTACTCTTACTTCCTCTCTCTCAGTTTGCAGGGCGTGCACATACCTCTAAGTTGTCAATTTGACCAACCTAATACAAATCATATATTTTAAAAAAATACCAATATAAACTTCAGATGTTCTATTTTCGAACGGTATAATTTTTGTATTATATAATTTATATTAGTGTGATAAAATTGGCAACCTAGGTATACGCACAGGACTTGTAAACTGAAACGGAGGGAGTAGCAAAGATCCGTGACTACTAAGAAAAATTAAGGCATAAAGCCCAACCATAACCATCTCCTCTAGGGTCTCTATCACCCCTCATGTTATAATTCATTAACTAAGTGAACAGCCATCTCTGTCACCTCAGCCTTCCATACTAAACTTGTTATAACATACTCTCTCCGTCCAAAAATACTTGTCATCAAAATGGATAAAAACATATGTATCTAGAACAAAAATGCATCTAGATACATCCCTTTTTATCCATTTTGATGACAAGTATTTCCGGACGGAGGGAGTAATACCCTCCTCTAGGTTCATATGGGTAAAGTGATATGCAGTCAACGTTCACATACCATCACTGGAGAATTACACAACAACATGATCAAATAATAATCTTTACTACAAATATATATGAAACTTAACAAATGGAGTAGTTTTCTCCCATATCCTCAAGAACACTACATAAATACTCATGGAGCATCATGGTGAACATGTTCAGAAGTGTAATGATAAATATGGCAGTTTGAAAGTATAAATCAATATATATATGAAACTTAATAATTTGAGCTTTCAATTTCTTCAACTTGCTCTGAAAGTGATGATTTAAAAAAAAATACTACAGTAATTAAGAAGATAGTAGTGGTTACAGGAGCATTGGTTTCTAGTCTAGTAGTACTAATGTAATCCGAGAATCAGGACACCAAGTTCAGCGCCTGGTTCATCTGCGCTCTCGACTCCAGCGCAGTGGTTCCGTTGTGCTTGAGGAAGCCGGAGTACCAGCGAGCCGAGAGCCTGGCTTGCCGCGGCCGCCTCTCGTCAGCGAAGTCGACCCGGTACAGCCCGTACCTTGACTGGTACCCCGCCAGGAGCTCGAACAGGTCCATGAATGCCCAGGCGAAGTAGCCCCTCACGTTGGCTCCCTTCCTGCACAACAAAAAGAGCATCACGCAAATGCATGGTGGAATGATTATTTCCTTTCGACGCACCTCATCGCGTTCAGTGTGCTCTCCATGTAGCTGCTCAGGTAACTGACCCTTTCGGTGTCATCCAGACCATCGGCGGCGGTTCCTATGCCTGAAACAAAACCACACGACTACATGAGTAACGATGCACCTTTGTTTGTCAACAGAAACGGAGGCTTGCTTCTGGCTGGGAATTCTGCTTGCCATTCTCTTGGACATAGACGGGAAGGTTCCCGTAGGTTTCTTTCAGGTACCCCAGCTGAAGCTGCAACCCTTTGGGATCACTTGGAACATTTGTTGGGGGGCCCTGCACTCCAATAAAGATCATCATTGACACTTACTGTCAAGCTTTCGACATCAGTTTTTAAGTGGGTATTTCTTTTCTAATATCTTGAACAAGTTCAGAACATATAACCAAACAAATGGATGTGCATTGAATGACCAAAATAACTGCATTTTTAGCTAAAAACTGGCGACTTCTTTGCAAAACACATTGACAACATAATATTTTTTTACCTGAGTAGATGGTGGGTCTATCCTAGAACCTGCATCATACAAAGGGATCGCTAGTTAGAACATTACGCTCAACTCTTCCCTGTTACATTAGTGTAGGAAAGCATGCTTTGAGATGCATACAGTTGACACTATGGCTGCATGCATCACTCTGACGCAGAGGCCGTGGGCTATCCTCCTTTTCAAAAAAATAATAATATAGTAGACACTAATTAAACGTGTTTCGAGGGATGACTCAAAGACTGCACTCAGAGAAATGCCCAATTTACGTGACTGGTGAATCTGGAAAGTTTGCTTGCCAGCTTGTCTTAACAGCAGCTTGCCTAGCCTATCTTTTGCATATCAAGAATAACACACACACACACACCCACACACTATTGTCCAAAAAAAAAGAGAGAGAATAACAACCCCCCCCCCCCTTTTTTTGGTAATCAGGATTCATGAATCCCCTTGTTTGCTTGTGTGACCATTGCTAAAAAAAATGAATATCAAGCCCATTGTTGCACACAATTTCTAGTGCAACTAGTTGATTAACCCTTAGATGGAGAATGAATGCCCTAGAAAAAGAGACTCTAAAATACCAATCAAATTGCACATCCCCTTAGAACACGCATCGAGGTACCGACGTCTCCTTTCCCATGCGGCGGTGCCGCGCCGCACCGGGGCAACCCCGCCGGCTGCCACCAGCGAAGGTTCCCCCCTCCCGCCGCCGTCGTCGGGGCGTCGTAGGCTGGCGTCGCAGGCTAAGCCTGCGTGCCACAGCGGCCGCGGCGGCAATTCTTCTCAGCCGGCGATCTGATCTGGGTGGCGGCGATCCACTCCGGCCAGATCAAGGGCAGTGGCACGGGCCGGCGGCAACGACGAGATCTCCACGGCGGCGGTTAGGGTACCCGATCTAGGCCCAGATGGGCTTCAACGAGTCACGCCTCAGGCTGTCATGCATCTCCTTTGATCCGGCGACGGCAAGCAACTTCTGGGCTAGACCCGCAACACGAAGACGTCGGGGGCTCCGGCCCTGGGCGTGGCAGTGGTGGCCATCTCCTTCGCCGGAGGTGGTTGGCCGGCTGGTTGTGGCATCTTGCATCCAGTCCCGGTGTCGAGTGGAGAGGCGATGTTGCCGGTGAAAACCGTGCTATGACTCCGGTCAGGGCGGGCGATGGCGGTGTTTTTGCGTCGTTATCTTGTTGAAGACATCACCACTGCAGCTAGCGGTGACTTGCTTCGCTGCTTCGGGTGAGGACCTAGACCCGGGTTTATCGGATCGGACGATGGCGGCGCTTTAGGCGTCGCTCTCCCTCATAGGGGCATCGTTTTTGGAGCAGCTGCGGATGGGGGTGACAAGTGGTGGAGCGGCGTTCCATTTACCGCATCAAAGACGACGGATCTCGGCGGCATGGCGCATCAGGGTCTCAGCGGCGGATGTGTGAAGATGGGCGCGCGTAGGGAGGTGGCGTTGTCTGGCGCCGTGGTGGCGTCGACGGCAGGCCTGGCAAAGTCGATGCGCCAGTATATACTCTGAAGATGGATCGGTGGAAGACGGCGGCGGCGGCGGCCTTTTAGAGTGCGTCGGACCGGTGTGTGCCTCAGACCCGGCAAGTGGCCTGGTTGGGGCCTCCGGCTTTAGATGTTAGGCTTTGGTGCGAGGTCTATTTGGTATTCGGCTCGGACAATCGGCGCCCCTTCATCAACTCGATAGGAGTAGCGACAGATGTGGCCAAGATGGTGACTTTAGACTTACTGTTGTATTACTTTGTAAGGTCTTTGCGAATAATTAATAAAATAGTTGCATGCATAGCCCAGATGCAGAGGATGGGAGTTATCCTCCTTTTCGAAAAAAATTGCACATCTGCATAGCACATAACTATGAGAAGTTAAGCAACAATCCTAGTATCACTATCCAAAAAAGATACTTACCCCTTAAACTAACTGCCATGTCTGCAGTGTAGTCTCGAACGCCTGTTTCCAGAGGGCGATCATTCACGTAGAGAGAGTAGTAGTGATTTATTCCAATAAAATCTAAAGAACCCTTGATAAGTTCAGACTGAACTTCCGTGAAGGGTGGAAGGCGAGAGCCAACATTCTTCTTCATTGCTTGCGGGTAGTCCCCAAACACCAATGGATTTAGTATCCTGCCAGTACCACACTTAACTTAAGATCTCAACAATGCATGTATTATGCAGGTTAAACGCTTCCAGTGACAAAATGGAGGTTCAATATCATACCAGCCGAAGTAGAAATCTATACATCTCCTAGTTGCTTCTAAATCCACAGTGGAATTTGTCAATGGATAACTCCAGAAAGAGTAAATACTTATGCCAACAACTCTGTTTTGCATGGCCTACGTCCAAAAAGTTTCCTTAGTTTTTTATAAGCCTGTACTTCGGAAACATTTGCACCATGACAAGGAAATAACGAAGAATGTAATATCTTTTTTAGATAACGGAGAACAAGAGTCTACGTACATGATGTCCCTGTTTTAAAGGGGACAGGCCCAGGAACCAAACAAAATAAATTGACTACTCCCCCAAGAAATACTACCCTCAGTGTGTAGCCAATGCTGAAACATTTATTAATGAAATAGATGAATTAAGATGTGGTTAATGCATAATGACGGAAATGGTGCCTCCACCCTTGAGGAAAGCTTAAATGGTTTATAATATCACAGTTCATGAACTATAAGCATCACCAAAACTGTAAATACAAGATCGTCCACTCACTTGATATTTTTTTCTGTACAGACTGACAACCGATGCATGCGCCATAATGGTATTATGAGCTGCTATGTATGGTTCGACACTGGAGTCCCCAGCAGTGCACTTTGTTGCTCCAAATGGATTCGAGCAACGGGCAGGAGGGAATATAGCAACATCATAAGAGGCCAATATACCAATGTTTGGCTCATTCACTGTCGTCCAAGATGCAACCCTATCTCCAAACTCCCTGAAGCAAACATCTGCATACGCTGTGAAATCTTCGCTGCATTTTGTAGATTCAAAAATATGAATAGAACAAATGATTATGTCCTAAGTATGCCAATGTCATATAAAATCGCCACTGCAGTGAAATCATATGTACACTTACATAATTCTGGGGCTTAACCATCCACCATACTCATCTTCAAGAATCTGGGGAAGATCTAGATGGTGAAGTGTGATGTGGACTTGAATTCCTGGGATAAATAGCACGGAGACCAGAGGGTTCAAACTTTTATTTTGCATGTATTTCTTGAGAAGGAACATCGATTGTATGAAGTATGAACCTAAAATTGATTGCAGTTAAACATTTAAATGCTCAAAGATCTAATAAAAATACTTGCCATGATTCACTAGCTCATCAATGAGGTTATTGTAGTACTGTAGCCCTTTGGGATTGACAGCTCCACGTCCATCTACAAACCCGATTATTTCCAGAAACAACGAGATAAATTAGAAAACTAAAGGAATTTGTTCTGATGAAGGCCATGATAGTTTGTGTACTTGGAATGAGCCTTGACCAGGAGATGGAGAATCTATAGGCCTCTAGACCCGTCTCAGACATGAGCTTCACATCCTCCTGCAAAATCAGATAAGCCAAATTTCTTTCATAAGAGAAACACTCAAGATTTTGCAAGGCCCCATATTATTTACCATGTATTTGTGGTACCCATCTGCAGCAACATCTCCCGTGCTTTTGTCTGGCATTTTGCCTGCAATGTAAAAAATCTAGCTGTCAAAATTGACCTAACTGTGATTGGTCAACCATTTGAGGTTCAAGTCTTGGCTATTGCCAATAACACTCTAAATTTAGTTATGCTCAGCAACATAAATGCTGTGTAAATTGTTCCACCAAGAGGGCAGTCGTCTCAAATATCCACTCGATGCACCAGGCAAAACTGATCACAAATTGCTCAAGGTGTCATTTGTTACGCATTGTGAAATATCCATGGTCAGGTCATATGCACCCATGCTAAAAGAAAATGTAGTTGCAGCACTGGAAAACTAGAGACAAATTTAGCAAACATGTTAGTAACCAACCTGCGTGAGTGAAAGTGTCCCAACTGCTTGGGCTCCTGCCATCCTCAGCGACAGCACCCTCATACTGCACGCAAAAGAAACACATCAAGATTGATTAAACTGGCGACGGCACCCGATGAACTAAGCACGCCAGAACTTCAGCCCAAACAAGAAAAAGATTACTTACTTGGTATGCCGAGGTTCCAGCTCCAAAGACGAATTCCCGTGGGAAATCACTTCTTGTGAAGCCAAGACCGGTCGCAGCAGCAGCATCCTGAACCCAGAGCCAGAGGGACAGCAGGAGGTAGAAGAAGGCAGTAGCACCCATACCCATCTATGCTTGTGCCTTTGTGTGCAGAGTTGTTGACTCGCTCCCTTGCGAGGGGATTTATGCCCGAATTAATCTCAACAGCAACCTCTTTCATGGGACGCAACCAGACTTAATAATGTTTCTCTGCAGTCAGACCTCGCGATCACATGTGCAGCTACAGTGCTGCACGCTTCGATCGAGACATTTTTATCTGAACGCACATGGCATTTCCTTTTCCAATAAATACAGTTGGGTCTTTCTTGATACTGTACTGCATTTAGTTGCCGCTCTGAGGTGGGTGTGTTCAACTGCTCCCTTCAGCATCCCACGAGCCGCATCAGAAATCTGGCCAAACACGCCACAGATCTGATGGATAAACACGGAATAGCGACAGCGTCCAGTTAAGAGAAGACATGCTCATTTGGAAAACTAATGCCACAAGAATGGCAGGAAAAATGATAGCTGCACAGCTGGGCCGTGTGCCGTACCGAGAAGCAACGAGCGGGGCGGATGGTGAGCATCAGCAGTTCAGGACCCGCCCCTCTTCCCCGGGTTAAGTGGGCTCTGAGGGAATCTCGGAAACGACCGGTGGAAGAAGATCGGCGTCCATAGTGGCTCCGGCTAGATGGAAAGCTGCAGCTGGCTGGGGAACGGAGAGCTTGGCGGCGGCGCCGCCGCCGAGATTGAAGAGCCCATGGTTTAACAGAGGAATCGAGGCCCCCGGGTGGAGCGGAGGAAGAAATGCTTAACTTGTGCGGAGGAGAAAAGGCGATCCGTCGCTAGCTTAGTAGCTTCTGATCTTGCCGCCGGAGGAGAGACGATGAGTCGATGACCCCGCCGGTCGACTGAGAAGACACCGTCGAGCCGTCTGGTGATTTGTTGGCACGAGCACGCACACTCCCCCTGATTCCACGCTTGTATTGGGCCGCTCGAGATATCCTCATGAGGCGTCAGGCTTTTTGTTTTCTTTCGCGCGTTTTAAGAGCAACTGCAACCGCAGACCCATTTCGTTCATGCGTCGGTCCAAATGAACACACGTCCACTTTTCGTTCGTCAGGCGATCTATTTCTAGTTTAAATTTGGGCCTCATTTGCATCAGCGCGGACATGAAGCACGCGCGACGCCCGCCTACTCCTTCCTGGCCCGCCAAGCGGTGGCACATAGGCCATTCACTTCCACCCCATCGACAGCAAGCCCTTGCCCGCCCCACCTCCTGCCGCCATCCAGTTCCGGTCCCCCTATCATCAGTCTGCGCCCATACACCTCCCCCGCACGCCGCCACCTCTCATGTCGCCGCCACTATCAGCCCGTCGCCGAGCCACCACAGCTTCCCCCCATCGCCCGACATCGCCGCATGCACGAAGTCGCCCCCTGTTCCCCCAGCCAGTTCCTTCGCCTGACGCCACCACGCTTGTCGGACGCCGCCAGGCCAGCTACCTGGTCCAAGGGGGGCGTGCGTCTCTTCGCCGGCCAGCTTCTTCGACGACGTCCGCAAGTTGTTCGACAGGTTGCCCCAAGGTACAAGACTCCGCCGACGAGTTCTTTTTCCACAATTTCCTTCTTTGGAAGGACTACTTTGAGACACCCAACCCGCTCTTCAAACATCACCAATTTCGGCATCGTTTCCGTATGGCTAGGCATGTTTTCAACCATATTCGGGAGAGGGTTGTCGGATAAGACAAGTATTTCAAGTGCAAGGAGGATGCCATTGAAAAGATTGGATTATCCTCTTATTAGAAATGCATTGCAGCTATCCGGATGCTTGCATACAAAGTGCCTGGTGATCTCATTGATGAATACGTCTATATGAGCGAGTCTACGTGCCTAGACTTCATGTACAAGTTCTACAAAGCTGTGATTGCAGTGTTTGTCCCTGAGTATTTGAGAGAGCCAAATGCTGAAGATACTTCCTGGTTGTTGGCGATGAATGTCAGCAGATACTTCTCGGAGATGCTTGGTGATAACCCACAAGTGTATGGGGTCGTTTGTAGCCTTCTTCGATAAATAAGAGTGTCGAACCCAACGAGGAGCTAAAGGCAGAACAAATATTCCCTTAAGTTCCATCGACCACCGATACAACTCTACGCACGCTTGACGTTTGCTTTACCTAGAACAAGTATGAAACTGTTTTGCAAGAATAAAACTACAAGTACTTTGCGAGAACAAAACTACGAATAAATTGCAAGGTAATAAAAGTAGATAGCTTTTGTCAATAAGAAAGTCATTTGTCTCTAGGCAATCGATAACAAGTACCAGTAATCATTCTTGTAATTTTATACGAAAGAGAGGCATGAGCTAACATACTTTCTCTACTTGGAACATATGCACTTATGATTGGAAATCTAGCGAGCATCTGCAACTACTAAAGATCATTAAGGTCGTGAAACTCAATCATAGCATTAAGTATCAAGTCCTCTTTACTCCCATACGACATAACCCACTTATCCGCGTTTAGGATGTCATCACCCCCGCAACACCGACAATAAGCAAACCATGAACATATTGCAACACCCTACAGTGGGGGCCCCTCACGTTTGCGCGAGACGCAGGGCACCGTAGGACAGCATCATAAATAAAATGTACAATCATACCAACCAAGATCACGATTAACCCACGGGACAAAACGGATCTACTCAAACATCACAAGATAACCATAGATCATTGGGAAATAATATATGGAGTTGGGCACCATGTTTAAGTAGAGATTACAGCGGGGAGAAGGGGTGTTACACTGCTGCATAGAGGGGGAGAGAGTTGGTGTTGACGATAGCAAGATTGTTGATGTAGATCGTCGTCACGATCCTAGCCCCGGCGGCACTCCGACGCCACCAGAAGAGAGGGGGAGAGAGCCCCCCTCCTCCTCCTCCTCCTCCTCCTCCTCCTCCTTCTTCTTCTTCTTCTTCTTCTTCTTCTTCTTCTTCTTCTTCTTCTTCCTAGGCCTCCCTCCTAGATGGGAGGAGAGTTCCCCCTCTGGTCCATGGCCTCCATGGCGGCGAAGGGGCGGGAGCCCCTTCGAGATTGGATCTCCCTCTCTGTTCTCTTCTGTTTCGCGTTCCCCAGATATGCCCTTCACGGTTTCTTAAATTCCCATAGATTCGTAACTCCGATTGCGCTGAATTTTTTACATGATTTTTTCCATAAATTATCTTTCTTGCGCCAGAAGAAGGGCCCCAACCGACCTTCGAGGAGGGCACAAGATACATGGGCGCGCCAGGGGGTGCCCGGCGCGCCCTGGTGGGTTGTGGTCACTACGGGCCCCCGTTTGCATTGATTCCACCTCCCAAAAATCATAAATATTCCAAAATAATTCTCCGTAAATTTTTATCGCGTTTGGACTTCATTTGATATGGACTTTCTGTGAAACAAAAAAGATGCAACAAACAGGAACTGGCACTGGGCACTGGATCAATAGGTTAGTCCAATAGATCATATAAGAAGTTGCCAAAAATATGTGAAAGTTGTATAATATTGGCATGAAACAATCAAAAATTATAGATACAACGGATACCTATCAGCATCCCCAAGCTTAATTCCTACTCGTCCTCGAGTAGGTAAATGATAAAAAAGATAATTTTTTATGTGGAATGCTACCTATAAACTTGATCATATGTCTATCATGACATGAATATTAAGGCACGAGTGATTCAAAGCAATAGTCTGTAAGTTGACATAAAGACATCAATACTTAGGCATCCCAACAAACAATCATGTCTTTCAAAATATCAATGCTAAAGAAAGCTTTCCCTACAAAATTATATAGTCTTGTCATGCTCTGTCTTCTTAACACAAAGTATTTATCATGCACAACCCCGATGACAAGCCGAGCAATTGGTTCATACTTTTTACCGTGCTTTAGCTTTTTCAACCCTCATGCAATACATGAGCGCAAGCCATGGATATAGCACTATGGGTGGAATAGAGTATGATGATAGGGGTAAATATAGAGAAGACAAAAAAGTAAGAAAGTCTCACATCGACGCGACTAACCAACGGTGTCGGTGTACAGCAGTAGGGGCTCTCTTTGTACCCCTTTACTTGTACACGGGCAATCAGAGCCGCACCTGCAACCACACTTAGCAGGGCAGAAGAGGGAAGCAAAGGCACAAGAATACCAGAGCAGTGCTCCAACCAGGGGTGCAGAAGACGGAGCAGCAAAACGGGCTTCTCCCTGGCAAGACCCTTGCCGGGGCGGCCTACGCAGCCCCGGCAAGAGCCTTGCCGGGTCAGCTACCCAATGCCAACATCACAGCCACCCTTGAGCCTGAGAGTTCTGACACCATCAGCAACGTTGGAACCAAGGCTCGGGAAGTGCCTGCATGGAGGCATGCAGATCTTTGTGAAGACAAAAGGCCTACGAAGCCTAGATGAGAACCAGAAGACAAGACAACCGCAAGGCTCCTTGACGAGGATGCCCACGAGGCCCCGACAAGGCTCCTTGCCGAATACACCCGCAAGGCCCCGGCAAGGCTCTTGCCGAGGGCGCTCGCAAGGCCCCGGCGAGACCCTTGCCAGGAATATACACAAGACCGCGGCAAGGCCTTGCCGCCCCATCGCTGCCCCAGCTCAGCGGCCGACCCACCAACTAAAGCAAGTACCCACGTGGCGGTACGTGGGTACTAATCCAACTAGTCAAGCACCTACGTGGTGGCATGCAGATCTTCGTGAAGACCCTACCACCACGACAACTCAGCAGCTTGCCAGCCTACATGGCACTGCATGTTCCGTTGGCCTGGACGCGTGACGGGGCGAAACGGAGCGGCGACGGGCCTCGTTATCGTCCCCAATAAAGCGAGAGGACACCTAAGTAGCGCATTTAATGTGCCTTGTCCTGTAATGACAGGCGACAAGCTTGTACACTGTATACCTTTCCACCTCACGTGTGCCATTGTGGCAGCCCCTTTTGACTATAAAAGGAGGCCTACGGCGTACTGAGGGGGGATTCGAATCTTTTGGATGACGCACGCACCCTAGCTAGTTCAAGATCTCAAGAACACTCAAATATACACCAAAGCAAGACTAGGGTATTATGCATCCTAGCGACCCAAACCTGGGTAAACGATCCTTCTGCTGGCTTCTAGACCCGCTCTTTGCACAACCCCGCGCCCGCCAACCGTAGAAGGGATTCCAGTGATACCATAGGTGTAGTTTCCACCGACATCTTTGGCGCGCCAGGTACGGGGCGCAGTTGTGGAAATGCGGCCTAGCATCTAGTTTGGTGGTTCTTCGTCGCCATGGGTTCCAAGGAAGAAGATGACCAAGCGAGCGACATCATCTACAGACGCAGCAACCACCTGTATGGCGACAGAGAAGCTAACTCACATAAAACTTTGAGTAATTCCCTTTATATAAGGTTATTCTCCTCGGAGATCTTGCTCTTTGTATGGTAAACCTGTATGCAATGGGGCCCTTCCTCTATTGGCAACCCCTTTGTTCTGTTTCGAGTCCGCTGAACAGTTCGAACGGCCGCGTCGAGATCGGCAGGGTGGCCTTTCCGCTACTGGCAACGCTCTTGCCCTATTTCGAGTCCGCTCACCAGTTCAAGCGGCCGCGCTGAGAGCGGTAAGGTGGTTTGCCTGGCAGCAAGCACACCCGGCAGGCTGTTGAGGATCCGTCCTCAAGGCATCGTGGCTTGGGTTTGCGCGCCGGCAAGCCTATCTAATTAAACGTAGGGTGAACATACAAAGAGAGATCAAACAGGAAAGTAAAATGCATCGCTTCATGGTACTGCAGAGTTATATTACATCAAATGTTGTTGTGGTTCTAACTAAAGATAAAAATTGTCTTGGTCATGAACCTGCAGCAGCGATGAGAAACGGGGTACCTAGTCCCGGCGCTGGCCCTCGATCCTCCGAACTCTGTTGACACGACTGATGATGGGCTCGATACGCTCCTCGAGCGCCGCGAGGTCCACACCCTCCAGCAAGCTCTCTAGCGCAGCGTCGAAGTCGATGTTGGGGTTCCAGTACGCCACCTTGGTGAGGACCTTGGTCAGGGCACCCCGGCAAAGCCTCCGGGCCTCGTTGGCCAGAGAGGTCGCTCTGTTGGAACGGAGCTGCTCCAGGGCCTCAAGAACGCCCTCGAAGAACAGGGTCAGCCTGGCATTAGGGCTGCCACCCGCTTCAGAGGAATACCTGAATTTCGGCATGCCCATGGCGGCCAGCTGCGTGGTGAGCCTCTCCGCAATGCCAACAAGGCGGCTGATCCAGAGGTTTTCGCCCTTCACATAATCTTCATGCTTGGCAGCGTCGTTGCTCCGCAGCTGCTTCTCGTCCTCCAGGGCCTTGCTCAGGATCTCCTCGCGGGCCCTAGCCTCCGAGAGCTTTCCCTCCAAGCCATCCAGTTTCATCTTCAGATCGTTAATGGAATCATTGGCCTTGGAGAGCAGCTCGGCTTTGTTGAGGACTGTGGCCTACGCCTCCACCAAAGGGTCGTTGAGCGTGTCCTTCTCCTTCGTCAGCTCCAGGACCTTTTCCTCTAGCCCGTCCCGCTCCACTTCCAGCTCTTTCACCTTATCGGCGTGGACCAGGGCCTGAGCATTGAGTGCCTCCTTGTGCCTCTGCTCCAGCTCTTGGGTCCGGCCAGCCTAGAGCTTCTCGATCTCCTCATCCTTGCCATGAGCATGGCGGCAAGCGCCTCCTCACGGGCGGCAAGGTCCTCCTCCTGGGAGTTCAGCAGATCCTGGTGCTGTTGTCGAGCGGCCTCATCTTTGGCGGCCTGCTCCTTCGCCAGCTCCTGGGCCCCTTTTGATGCCAGCCTGCTTCAGGAGGAGCTCTTGTTTGCGCTCGGCCAGCTCGCCTTTGATATCCTTCAGTTCCTGGTGGGCGTCGCGGAGCCAGGCTTGCGTCTCAGTGACACGCTCTTTGAAATCTGCTTCCGCTTTGTCCACCACTGCCATCTTGGATTTCACCTTGTCGGAGCGCGCACGGTGGAGCGCCTGGAGCTTCTAGAAGTTAGCATTCATGGCCTGGAGAAGTTGCTCCTCTTGGGAACCGCCATCACAGGGGCTCGGCTCGTCAACAACTTGAAGGCCAGCGGTGGCGAGCATCTCGTCATCAAACACCTCCCCCTCGATCGGCGCCCTGGTGCCCGCCACCCCTGGGAGGTGAACGAACAGGCCATCGCCCACTTTCAGGTACATGCCCGGGGCGGAGGCCGGAGGGAAAGGGGGTTTGTCGTCGGCCACCTCCTCCTCCTCCTCGATGGCAGCCTTGTCGGCCTCCCCTGCAGCGGCCTCGCCAGCTCCTCCGACAGCAGCCTTGCCGGCCTCTCCGGCAGGCCCCTTGGCGGCCTCCTCAGTGGCAGTCCGGGTGGCCTCCTCGGTGGCGATCTTGTCGGCTTCGGCCTCGGCGTCCTTGGTGACCTCCTCGATGATGCGGTCAACATCTTCTAGGTCCATCGAGGGGAGGATCTGAAGACCAGAAGAAAGGATGGAATGAGGTCAAAATTATAGCATAGAGGGAGAAAAAGGAGGAAAGATAGGGATGAAGAGCCGTCCATTTACGCGTGCCGGGCTGGGAAGAAGTGTTCCCCTCCCCGCCATCTTTCATTGCCGGGACGGAGCCGCCCAAGTTCGCGTCCTCCTCCTCCGTGCGCATGGGTTCGGTTCTTGGCGCCCTTGCCTGGGACGCCCCTCGGGGCGGCGTGGTTGATGGGGGCGACATGTTGGGTGTGGCCCTCGGCGGCTCCTCCTGCCGTTGCCCTCCTCCCGCAATCACGGCAAGGTTAGCACCAAGGAATCGTACCCCAACGCACGTCGATGGGGAGTGGGTGATGAACGCACGCTGGGGGCTGAGACGGGGACTGCGTCGGGGGCTGCTATCCGGACTGATCTCCACCACCACTAGCGTGCGCGAAGTGCCCGCCTGGGGCTGGCCGCCCGTCGAGGACTTGGCCCTCTTCGCCACCCTCTGGGCCAACGTCTCCCTGTCCCTGCAAAGATGAAAGCAAGTCAAAAAAACGGCACAACCTGAAGGATCGGGGATGATGAAGGCAGGGTGCTTACTCATCCTCCACCTCCTCTTCCACTGTCTTTCTCTTTCTCCTTGGGCTGAGAGACCCAAGATCGAAGTTGACCTCCAGGTCGACATCTGCGGGAGGAGGGGAAGGGGATGGAGTCTAGTGATGCTTGGACGAAGAAGAGGCAGTCGCTTTCTTCTTCACCACCGTGACCTTCACCGCCTTCTTCGCTGCCGCGGCCCTCGTCTGGCGCACGGACTCCTCCGGGACCTGTTGCTGCTACATGGTCCTGCCGGGCCGGACCGGCTCGTCTGAGCTACCCCGCCGCAGGACGCGTCTCTTCTCCGTGGCCGGGGGGTCGTCGGCCTCGGCCTCCTCTTCGGTCGACTTCTCGACCACATCCTCAATAAGAGGAGCCCCGGCACCGGCGCTGCTAGCCTCCCTAGCGGATTCTGCCCATTAGGCGAGCTCCTTCTCCTTCGCGACCGTGTCGGCCTCATCCTCCTCGTGGCAAGCGCCGAACTCCACCGCCCTGGCGGCAATGTCGTCCAGCTCCTCCTTGGTGGTGTCGCGGATGAGCACCGGCTCGTCGCGGACATAGCCCTCCGACAAGTTGTCGAAAAACTCATGCACCTTCTCCACTGGCGGCTCGGCCTAGGCAGGGTCAAGGCCATGCGTGTTGAGGTCCGGCATCATAGCAATGATGGCAGACTGGCGAGAGTTGTTGCTCAGCGGGACCACTCCCGCCGGCAACCCAAACAGAGGCCCCTTGACGGCCTTGCCGGTCCTTTCAGTTCTGCCATCATCATCCACATTGAGCTGAAAGAGCCTCTGGAAGAAGTGGGCATGCCCCATCACCGTGAAGTTGTGCTTCAGGCCAGGACGAAGCCTCATGATATCAGTCGCATTCCTGAAGAGCCAAGCCGGCCTCCCCTTGTTGTGCAGTGGGGTGATTCGGCGACGGATAAAATTAGCCCCAATCATCTCAAGGGTGAGCCCGGCCTTGGTGAGACGGTGGATCCTAGTGATGTTGACCGTGAGCTTCTTGTCGTTGACATTGACGTCACCCCAATCCTTGCGGCGGACCAGCGGACTTTGGCAAACCCGGCAGAACTCCGGTGGGTCCTTATCCTCGATCCATAACCACTGGCTTCGCCACTCCTCCCACCTCTCCTTCTGGGCGCCCTCCGGATACGTCCCCTTCTCCTGGGTCCGTGGGATCCAGGTGACGCAGCCAGAGATGGCACCCCCCGCCTGGATGCGGGGATAGAAGTAGTGGCGGAAGAGCGCCGTACTGGGAAGCATTCCGGCGAAGCCCTTGCGGAGGTGGGCAAAGAAAGCCATGCACGCCACCGCATTTGGCGTGAAATCAAGGATATGGAAGCCATTGGTGTGCATGACATCATTGAAAAAAATCGGAAAAAGGGGGGCAGAGCCCGCAGGAGAAGTAGTCAACGAAGAAGGGGTATCAATACGGGCCGGCCTTGGCGAAATCGGCGGGGATGATGTGCGTGGCTGGATGGCCCGTCGTCTTACTCCCCCACAAAGGCCTGAAGTAATCCCTGAGGTGGACCGCATCGACCATCGAGGGGAAGTAGGCAAGCTGCATCCGAAGCACCGCTAGCTCGCTCTCCGGCACCTCCTTCACCCCGGTGTCCTCGGCCACTCCCTTGCCTTTGCTGGTTTTGGGCGCCATGGCGGCCAGGGAAGAGGTGAGATTGAGGGCAATGGGGGTGCGGCGGTGGCTGACAGAGGCGGGAGCTTTAACTTTTTCGCTTGAGGAAGAAGGGAGGAATGGCGCCTCCGAGATTGAAGAGACACGGAGGGTAAATGAGCAGCGCGCCTGCAGTTTTCCCTTTTTTATATGGAAGGCACGGGCCGCCTCTTTTCCATTAACCGCGATGTGATGCGGGTGGGCAGCAACCGCCCCCACGCATGACCCCCACGTCACGCATTCAACGTGGGTCGTGGGGAAGCGCAACAGACGAGGAAGTTACTGCAGTAAAAACTCCGCCCCACATGCCCGTGCACCGTTCTGGGCCCAGCCCAACAACGTGTTGCGCTTATGTGTGGCCCAGGCCCAGGGGCTCCTGTCGGTGTACAGAAGTAGGGGCTCTCTTTGTACCCCTTTACTTGTACACGGGCAGTCAGAGCCGCACCTACAACCTCACTTAGCAGGGCAGAAGAGGGAAGCAAAGGCACAAGAATACCAGAGAAGCTCTCCAACCAGGGGCGCAGAATACGAAGCAGTAAAACGGGCTTCTCCCCGGCAAGACCCTTGCCGGGGCGGCCTACGCAACCCCGGCAAGAGCCTTGCTGGGGCAGCTACCCAATGCCAACATCATAGCCACCCTTGAGCCTGAGAGTTCCGACACCATCGACAATGTTGGAACCAAGGCTTAGGAAGTGCCTGCATGGAGGCATGCAGATCTTTGTGAAGACAAAAGGCCTACGAAGCCTAGATGAGAACCAGAACACAAGACAACTGCAAGGCTCCTTGATGAGGATGCCCACGAGGCCCCAACAAGGCTCCTTGCCAAAGACACCCGCAAGGCCTCGGCAAGGCTCTTGCCGAGGGCGCTCGCAAGGCCCCGGCAAGACCCTTGCCGGGAATATACACAAGACCGCGGCAAGGCCTTGCCACCCCATTGCCGCCCCAGCTCAGCGGTCGGCCCACCAACTAAAGCAAGTACCCACCTGGCGGTACGTGGATACTAATCCAACTAGTCAAGCACCTACGTGGTGGCATGCAGATCTTCGTGAAGACCCTACCACCACGACAACTTAGCAGCTTGCCAGTCTACATGGCACTGCATGCTCCGTTGGCCTGGACGCGTGTCGGGGCGAAACAGAGCGGCGACGGACGGAACGGGCCTCGTTATTGTCCCCAATAAAGAGAGAGGACACCTAAGTAGCGCATTTAATGCGCCTTGTCCTGTAATGATAGGCGATAAGCTTGTACATTGTATACCTCTCCACCTTCTGTGTGCCATTGTGGCAGCCCCTTTTGACTATAAAAGGAGGCCCGCGACGTACTGAGGGGGGGGTCGGATCTTTTGGACGACGCACACACCATAGCTAGTTCAAGAGCTCAAGAACACTCAAATATACACCAAAGCAGGACTAGGGTATTACACATCCTCGCGGCCCGAACCTGGGTAAACGATCCTTGTGCTGGCTTCTAGACCCGGTCTTTGCACAACCCCATGCCCGCCAACCGTAGAAGGGATTCCAGTTATCCCATGGGTGTCATTTCCACCGACAAACGTGCTATGGAGATGCCCATCAATCGATATCAATGTGAGGAGTAGGGATTGCCATGCAATGAATGCACTAAGACCTATAAGTGTATGAAAGCTCACTATGAAAACTAAGTGGGTGTGCATCCAATCCTATAATGAAAAATTCCCACTAGTATATGAAAGTGACAACATAGAGACTCTCCATATGAAAAACATGGTGCTACTTTGAAGCACAATTGTGGAATTTGCATGCCCCTTCTCTCTTTTTTCTTTTTCTTTCTTTTTTCTTTTTTTCTTTTTCTTTCTTTCTTTTTTTCTTTTTTTCTCTCATTGTCCGGAGTCTCATCCCGACTTGTGGGGGAATCATAGTCTCCATCATCCTTTCCTCACTTGGGCAATGCTCTAAAAATGAATAATGATGATCATCACACTTATCTTTACTTATAACTCAAAAGAAATAAAAATTACAGCTCGATACCTATAACAAAGTATGAATCTATATGAATGCCTGTGGTAGTGTACCAGCATGTGCAATGATCTAGCATAGCAACGATATCAAAAAATGGACAAGCCATGGAAATATCGTGCTAGCTATCTTACGATCATGCAAAACAATATGACAATGAATGCTCAAGTCATCAAAACAGAAGCGGTGGAAGTTGCATGGCAATGTATTTTGGAATGGCTATGGAAAGGCCATAATAGGTAGGTATGGTGGCTGTTTTGAGGAAGATATAATAAGGCTTATGTGTGATAGAGCGTATCATATCACGGGGTTTGGATGCACCTGCAAAGTTTGCACCGACTCTCGAGGTGAGAAAGGGCAATGCACGGTACCGTAGTGGCTAGCAAATTGCGGAAAGGTAAGAGTGTGTATAATCCATGGAATCACGTTAGTCATAAAGAACTCATATACTGATTGCAAAAGTTTATTAGCCCTCGAAGCAAAGTACTACTACGCATGCCTCTAGGGGGATAGATTGGTAGGAAAATACCATCGCTCGTCCCTGACCGCCACTCATAAGGAAGACAATCAATAATAAATCATGCTCCAACTTCATAGCATAACGAGAGACTATACGTGCATGCTTCGAGAATCACAAACCTTAACACCAATATTCTTACTAACCACAACCATTTACTAGTACCTCCCACATATTCCATCTCTATATCGCAAAAGTATTGCAAGGAATCAAGCATATCATATTCAGTGATCCACAAGTTTTATGTAGGATTTTATGACTAACCATGCAATTGACCAATTCCTATTGACTCTCTAAATAGATATAAGTGAAGAAAGAGAGTTTAATTCTTTCTACAAAATACCATACTCTAATAAGTATAAGTGAAGCAAAAGAGCATTCTACAAATAACGGTTTTCTATGTGAAGAGAAACAGGCGATCCAAACTTCAAATGATATAAGTGAAGCACATGAAGCATTCTATAAAGCCATACTCAAAAGATATAAGTGAAGTGCAATGAGTATTCTATAAATTAACCATGGACTATCTCATACTATCATGGTGCATAAAAGAAAAGTAAAAAATAAACACAAAAGACGCTCCAAGATTTACACATATCACGTGAATGAAACGAAGACGAAAACATACCGATACTTGTTGAAGAAAGATGGGATGCCTTCCGGGGCACCCCCAAGCTTAGGCGCTTGAGTCTCCTTGGATATTTACTTGGGGTGCCTTGGGAATCCCCAAGCTTGAGCTCTTGCCTCTCCTCCTTCTCCTCATATTGAGACCTCCTCAATCTTTGATCATTTCATCCACACAAAACTCAACAAAAAGCTCAGTAAGATCCGTTAGTATAATAAAGCAAATCACTACTATAAGTATTGTTGCAAACCAATTCATATTTTGTTTTTTCATTTTAGCTACTATAATATAACTTTTTCATGGCTTATTCCACTGATAGAATCGATAGTTTCATCAAAACAAGCAAAACAATGCATCAAAAATAGAATCTGTCTTAAACAGGACAGTCTGTAGTAATCTGAACATTTACCATACTTCTGGTACTCCAAAAACTCTAAAAAATTAGGACAAAATAAACAATTTGTATAGCAAGACTGTGCAAAATGTTTCAGAAACTTTTGACATTCCAGTAAAAAATGTAAAATCGCTCACTATAGCCAAAGTTTCTGTTTTTGCACCGCACATACCAACAAGCAATCTACTCATCCTAAAGGCAAATCTTGGCACATTATTTTAATAATACAATGGAATTGTATAAGGGGGTAATTATTTTTGTGAGAATCTTCATAAAAAATTCTACATTGTTTCCATGAGCATGAACACAAGTGCTCAAGGTCGACCCTCACTTCTCCAATGCATAACTTCCAATAGCTTCTCTTTTGTGAAAAAGTTTTTAAGTTCCCCTCTATATGTTTTGTTTTATAACTTTATAAAAGCACTCAACAGAAATAAATGACTCTCTAAAACTTCCGGGTTGTCTCCCTGTCAGCGCTTTCTTTAAAACCATTAAGCTAGGCATAAAGTTCTCAAGTAATGAATCCATCCGGATCCCAAGGTATATCAAAGCCAATTTTAATTAACAATGATTTGACATTTAGTAATGAGCACAAAGCAACATATATCATGCAATGACGAAGTCTAACTCTCTTCCTATGCATCGGCATGTCATAAAAGAACAATTCGTGCACATCAAGTAAAGGCCAATGCATAGTATAAGCAATTTCTTGCAATTCTATCGTGTTGAAAATATAGAGAGGCGGAGATGTAGTTCCTCTCTCATAATAATTGCAAGTAGGAGTAGCAAGCACATGCATATTACATTCAACAAAATTATCATGTGCAACGGTAAAAGTAAACCCATCAATGTAATCCTTAATAAGTGCAAACTTCTCCGATATAGTGTAATTGGGAGAATTCAAAAAGATAATAGGACTATCATGTGTGGGTGCAATAACAACAATTTCATTCTTAATATAAGGAACTATAGCAAGTTCATCTCCATAAGCATAATTCATATTGGCATCATGGCCACAAGCATAGCAATCATCAAGTTCATCAAAAAGGGATATTTCAAAAGAATCAACGAGATCATAACAATTATCATAGCATTCATCCTTCGGTAAGAACGAAGGGACATTAAACAATGTATGAGTTGAAGAGTTATTCTCATTAGAAGGTGGGCACGGGTAGCTAATCTTCTCTTCCTCATTTTGTTCTTCGCTGTCGTCATCATCTTTTTCATCCAATAAGCTCACAGTTTCATCAATTCCTTCTTCCATAGACTCCTGCAAAATATTAGTCTCTTCTCGTACAGCGGAGATTTTCTGAATAAATTCACCAATATCGGAATTATATTTATGTCGGGGGTTGGGTGCGACATATGCCAATGGATGGCTTATCATGGTGGGAGCGAGTAGAACGTCGCCGGTGCCTGGAAGCGGGATAAGGCGTAGACACGAACGCCGACGCACTTTACCCAGGTTCGGGGCTCTCCTAGGAGATAACACCCCTAGTCCTACTCTGCGGGGTCTCCGCATGATCACTAAGGCACTAGTGAGTACAATGGTGCTCCTCGAGCTGTTTGCTAGAGGTGGAAGAAAGGTGGCTAGCTCTCTCCTTTCTCTATGGGTCGGTCTAGTTCTAACAGGTTGGGAACCCTTTGCATGGGTGCCCTGGGGGGTTTATATAGGCCTACCCCCTGGGGTACAATAGTAATCCGGCCGGGTGTAGGACCCAACTGTCAGTCTCTTTGGTGGCCAGCTTCTCCGTCGGCTGCTGGGGCCCGCCGACTGGTCTCGTATGGAGCCAACAGGCCGCCTTCGCGCTTGCGGATCTTGTCGGCTGCTGATCACTGTAGCCGTGATGCTAATGATGCCGGCTCGGTCAGGGGAGCATGGCTACAGCCCCCACCGCCTGACGGGCGATTACTGTAGCCTCTCCGTGTCTCATCTGGTTAATGGCGAGTGGGCCCCGTGGAAGGGGCGGGCTGACTGCTGGGGACCGTCCTCCCTCGGATCCGACTGGTGGGGCTCTAGCCGTCTTCTGGGCTCTCGCTGATCGGTGGGGCCCGTCGTCCTTGGGCTGTACCGACAGGCCGTCGTGGGAGCAGGGCTCCGCCTGCTTGTGGTGACGTCAGGGGTGGAGTGGCAACAGTGCCGCGCCGGGCGGAGATCTCCGCTGGTACGGTGCACTGTGGCCACGCCCATCCCTGGATTTGGGAGGGATGGGCTATACTGTAGCCACTCCCTGTCTTGTCTTTCTTGATGAGGGCGCAGGCTTCGTAGGCGCCACGGGCCGACTGCTAGGGGCCGGCTTCTCTGGAAGCCGCCCACTAGGAGTCGGCTTGTCTTAATGCCGGCTTCTTTAACTCGCCCGCCTACGGGCAGCCGGCTATTCCTCCAGCCGGCCACCAGAAGGCGGCGCCTCATCTTGACGCCTCGAGGGGCGCTGCCAACCCCGTCGTCTTGAAAGGCGCATGGGCTTGGGTTAGCCTACCCGTGGCCCATTACTCCGACAGTAGTCCCCGAAGCTGGTGAGGTGCCGCGGCTGAGCAGCCGAGGAACCTCATCAGTTTCTTTCTCCGAGGGCTTGGGGTGGAGCTTCGTCCGTCTTCTGTCGAGCCGACTGGTGGGAGTCGGCCTCGTCCAGCCTGACTTATCCAAACTTCGAATGCAACGGCGGGAACCAAGTGGCGTGCTTGCTAAGCCTCCAGGCTGCCGCTTGCTGTGGGCATGTTACGTGGCATCGAGCGGCCGGGCCAGTCTGCCAGCCCACGCTTGTGATGGGACACGCCTGCTGGCGGGGCCCACCACTACCAGGCCTCAGCACGCGAGCGGATCCGCTGCGGCCGAGGTGGGCGGTTGAGCTTTTCCACGGAGTTACTGCGTGCAGTAACTCGCGCGATAAACGTGGGGGCATGGGGTCGTGGGCGCAAAAAATCCCACGATCGCCCCTCGGCTTCACAGCCCGTAGGCCTATAAGTAGGGGGAGGAGGGGGAGTGGCGGAGCACGCACGCCCCTCCGCCCCATTCTTTCCTCCTTCTTCTTCCTCTCGCCATAGCGCCTCCAAGCCACACTGAGAGCTGCAGTGGTTTGTCTCCGATGAGCTCATCTTCCAACCCCGCGCTCCCCATGGCACGCTCTGGAGCATGGGACGGCTCCGAGGTTCATGACGACCACATCGACTTTCTCCGCCAGACGCAGCGGCTGCCCGGCAAGGACTACGTGAAGGTCCGCCTTGCGCCAGAGAGGAAGATCTCGCCGGTGCCGGAGGAGGGCGAGCGGGTCGTCTTCTGCTCGCACTGCCTGCGCGGCCTCGTCCTGCCAGCGAGCGTCTTCTTCCGGTCCTTCCTTGAGTTCTACGATCTTCAGCCGCACCACCTCACCCCGAACACGGTGGTGTTGCCGTCCGCCTTCGTCACTTTGTGCGAAGGCTTCCTCGGCGTCCTCCCCACCATCGAGCTTTTGGGGGAGTTCTTCTACACCAAGCTCGGCACCCTCGTCGCGAGCGTGCTGGCTCAATGCGGCGCTTTTATTGCGGTGCGGAGGCCGGTGGCCGAAAATCCGTTTCCTCCCATCACGCTGATCAAGTCAGTGAAGATGTGGCAGCGGTCGTACTTCTACGTGAAGAGCGTCTTCCTGGAGGGCGACTGGGTCAATTCGCCGGCATACGCAGCTGGCCCGCCGGCTGGGAGGCGGCCCAACTGGTCGTACCGGGCCAAGACACTGTCGCCTTCTGGAGCCGCCGCTATCACGCGGCTTCGAGTGTTGACATAGTCGGAGGGCCTGACCGGGCTCGACTTGCTGTCTGCCTTCGTGGCGCGCCGAGTGCTCCCACTCCAGGGCCGCCCTCACATGATCTGTCAGATGAGCGGGTATCGGGACCCAAGCCGGATGTGCACCAAGGAGATGCCTCACACAGAGGTAGCTCATATGGTGAACTATCTTGTGAACTGCGAGCTCACGGAGGAGTGGCGTTTTGGCAAGGAGCCGTATTCACGCGCCGACCCCCCGTCTATGGTAAGTTATTTTTATTTTTTTCTATCCTTTTTGTTGCCGAGTTCGGCCTATCCAACCTGACCAGTCGGCCTTGGACCAGAGCCCCCTCCTCCAGCCGGCAGCCGGCGCCGCGGGACCGGAGTGCCGATTCCTCCCCGACCGAGCGGAGAGCGACGTCGATGACCCCGACTTGGGGGCGGCGGCCTTGGAGGACGACACCGAGGGAGGAGGCGGTGAAGCAGGCGGCTCAAGGCTCGGAACCAGCCTCAAGGACTGGCCCGACGATGATGTGGGCGAAGTAGCCCCGCGCCACCACCCAGGGTCCGGCCAGCCAGGCGCGAGCTCGTCTGCCGTGCCGGATGCCCAAGGTGGCGCGGAAAAACGCAAGGCCGCGCCGAGCTTGTTCGGCAGCCGGCCGAAGAAGCCCAAGGGCTTGGCCGTGGCGACTAAGCGGGATGAAGCGGCCGCGAAGGCCATCCGCTTCCGCAAGGTGGTGAAGGAGCCACGACTGGTTTCCGTGTAAGTACTGCCTTCATCTCGCGCTTTCTCCTTCCTTGCCGATCTTGTCTGAGTCTCTTTGCTTTGTCTCCCTTGATCTAGGGCTCCGCTTTCTCTTGAGAAGTCGGCTGCCGCCTCCATCGTGGGGTCGGCGGATCGATCCAGCCGCCGACCTCCGGGAGGCGACGGAGCGGAACACGCGGGAAGTGCGCGAGGAGCAGGAAGCCGCCCGCCTAGAGAAGGCGGAAGCGGAGAAGGCAGAGGCCGCCGCCCTGAAGAAACTGGCGGAGGCCGAGGCAGCCGACGCGGCGAAGAAGCATGCAGAGGAGGCCGCCCGCCGCCAGTCGGCGGTGTTAAATCCTCCACGAACTCCAGCGCCGCCACCGTCGGAGTTAGTGGCGCAGACTAGAGAAGCCGGCGACGAGCACCCGGTCATGGAGAGGGACGGCGGCGACGTCGCCATGCTGGACGTGATTGTGCCTCCACCGTCGTCCGGGAGCGCGCAAGGCGAGCAGTGCTACGTCTTGAGCTTGCGTTGGTTTTCCCCGAAGAGGAGAGGATGATGCAGCATAGTAGCGTAAGTATATTCCTCGGTTTTTGAGAACCAAGGTATCAATCCAGTAGGAGGCCACGCACAAGTCCCTCATACCTGCACAAAACGATAGCTACTCGCAACCAACGCGATTAGGGGTTGTCAATCCCTTCACGGTCACTTACTAGAGTGAGATCTGATAGAGATAATATTTTTGGTATTTTTGGTATAAAGATGCAAAGTGAAAAGTAAAAGGCAAAGTAAAAACAAAGCAAGTATAAAAGTGATGGAGATTGATATGATGAGAATAGACCCGGGGGCCATAGGTTTCACTAGTGGCTTCTCTCAAGAGCATAAGTATTCTACGGTGGGTGAACAAATTACTGTTGAGCAATTGATGTAATTGAGCATAGTTATGAGTATATCTAGGTATGATCATGTATATAGGCATCACGTCCGTGACAAGTAGACCAAACGATTCTGCATCTACTACTATTACTCCACTCATCGACCGCTATCCAAAGCATGCATCTAGAGTATTAAGTTAAAACAGAGTAACGCCTTAAGCAAGATGACATGATGTAGAGGAATAAATTCATGCAATATGATAAATACCCCATCTTGTTATCCTCGATGGCAACAATACAATACGTGCCTTGCAACCCTTTACATCCTTTGGTAAGGACACCGCAAGATTGAACCCAAAGCAATGCACTTCTCCCATTGCAAGAACTACCAATCTAGTTGGCCAAACCAAGCGGATAATTCAAAGAGACTTGCAAAGATAACTCAATCATACATAAAAGAATTCAGAGAAGATTCAAATATTATTCATAGATAAGCTGGATCATAAACCCACAATTCATCGATCTCAACAAATACACCGCAAAAAGAAGATTACATCGAATAGATCTCCACGAGAGAGGGGGAGAACATTGTATTGAGATCCAAAAAGAGAGAAGAAGCCATCTAGCTACTAGCTATGGACCCGAAGGTCTGAAGTAAACTACTCACACTTCATCGGAGAGGCTATGGTGTTGATGTAGAAGCCCTCCATGGTGGATGCCCCCTCGTGAGCTCCTAACAGGCCCCAAGATGGGATCTCGTGGATACTGAGGAGATTCTGGCGGTGGAATTAGGTTTTTGGCTCCTATTCTGATCGTTTGGGGGTACGTAGGTATATATAGGAGGAAGGAGTACGTCGGTGGAGCTTCGAGGGGCCCACGAGGCAGGGGCGTTCCCTAGGGGGGGCGCCCCCCATGTCGCGACCGTTTTTCCGGTTAATATATTCCAGAAAATGGCCTTCGTGCTCACCAGCCCCAGGATTACTGTTAGCTGATGTGGCACCAACTTGATACAGAAATTCCAAGCAATATATAGGAAATATGTGGTACAAGACCATTCTGGTCTGTGAGTACAACAAATGGTTTCTAGTGGTGGATGGCAGAAGCGGTTTGTGGATCATCAGTGTCTATGGGACTCCATTTTCCACAAGAACAGCTGACCAGGATAACTCCTATCTTCGCGAGGCTGCGGTCTCCGTTGCTTAGGTTCCGGGGCGGTCATCGCAATGCCCCTCTCCATGCAAGATATCTGGCCAAGACAATAGCCAGGGACAAGTCAGTGAGTACTTTGAATGTACTCGCAAACATTATGAACACGGGAATAATATAAATGATAATCGTGCACGGAAATATTCTATGATCGCATTGTCAGTCATAAAATAAAATCTAGGATGCATGCAAATAGGTTATTTATATGTAACAAGAATATGAAATGACAGAGGAGGAAATAAAATGCACCATTCGGATGTCTGAAGCGACGTCTCAAAATGATGGTAAATAACAAGCATGCCTCAGTCGGGCGTCTGAGCGACGCCACATAAAGGGCTTATAAAGGAAATAGATAACAGGTAATGCCACAGTCGGGCGTCTTAGCGACACCACATAAAGGGCTTATAAGGGAAATAAATAACAAGTGATGCCACAGTCGGGCGTCTGAGCGACACCACATAAAGGGTTTATAAGGGAAATAAATAACAAGTAATGCCACAGTCGGGCGTCTGAGCGACACCACATAAAGGGCTTATAAGAGAAATAAATAACAAGTAATGCCACAGTCGGGCCCGAGCGACAACACATTAAGGGCTTATAAGAGAAGTAAATAACAAGTAGTTCCACAGTCGGGCGTCTGAGCGACACCACATAAAGGGCTTATAAGGGAAATACATTCATAGTGAATATCTAGGAGGTAGAACCGTCCCAGGGATACTCAACAAATCAAGTAACGGCAATAGTTAGTCCATGATAAAATAATCATAATTATCATAATCAACACAATTCACAAATCATGATCCACGTTCTGGTTTACCAGTTTCTCCTCCGAAGACCGACACTAAGACCGACACTTGACCTGACCCAGACTGTAGTCCTTAACCATGGACACGGCTATTCGAATAGGTTTAATCTCTCTGAGAGGTGTACTCTTTACCCACGAGCAACAGATTCCTTTAGTCCATCGGGGCTAATTCCGTCTCTGACCTTTTGTTGAAAACACACCTAACTTGCACACACCAGCTTAACTCACGGTGTGCGGAATCACCCACGACACATGTCAAGCAAAACTCTAAGTGGGAGGCTACAACCTCGGCGTAGCATGGGATCACAAAATTTATACCACGCCAAACTAGGGGAGCTACCCCTTCGGCTACAACCGAAACACCCATGCCCTCGGGTCAGATGGCATGCCTACCGGATGCCTCCGGTATCTTCCATCATGGCCTCTCTGTACGGTGTGTGCTAGGAAGGGGTTGACAACTTACTGAACCGTACCCTACTTGTTGTAGAGACAAGTGGTAGTACAAAACAAGTATGGGGTTCTTTGGAACAAGACTCGATCTATGGTCGACTCGGGAGGTTTAAGCATTCCTGCATGATTAGCATAACAAAAATATTTCAACCAACAAAGTCACCACTCACTATACCTTACCATGCCATACGGACATAACCGTCCCGGACGGGGACGGCGGCAAGCTCACGCCTACCCAAGGCGAGAGGCTTTCCGGATTCCTTTCCGGCATGCATGCAAGGCACATGAGAGTGGTTACCATCACAAGTATATTCATTTCCAACAACAAGGGGATCTCTAATATGCATTCATGCAAATGATCATATCACATGAAATAACGAGCTCTTCGAAATCGGGTGGTGTTATAAACGTGTCCGCTAACACACCAAAAGTATTATGCCGGGGTTCAGAATGCTTGCCTTCAAGGTGTGGAAAGTCAGTGTGCATTCCAAAACTTTGAAAGTTTGCTCCTCTCTCTTCAAAATCCTATTTGAAAATATTTTTGAATCAACACACGTTCCAAAACAGCACAAAAAAAGTAGTCTGATTTTTTTTCAAATAAATCTTAAAATAAACTAGACAGAATTTGAGAGATGTAGGAAAAAGAATCAATTCATTTGGAGTTATATTTAAAAAGTTATAGCCGGTCAAAGTTTAGTCAAATTCTGATTTTTAAAAATAAAACAGAAAAAGAAAAACGCTTCGAATTGAACACGTCGAACACGTACTTTGGAATTAGGTTTTCCCTTAACCCACGTGGGCAGGAGCGGGGTCACTGACAGTGGGTCCTAGGGCCCACTGGTCAGGTTTGACCGGTCCATATCTCCCTCCTCTTTCTCTGCCCGAACGGCGGCGAGGCAACGGCGATCAACGCCGACGAACGGCGGCTCCCCGCGGGCTCCAGAGGGTCGGGATGGATCCGCAAGACCGGGGCAGTCCTCCCGGTGGTCGTTGGGTCGACGGAGGTGGAAGGAGTTGTCGGCGGTGAGCTTCGCGGCGGAGGAGGTTTCGGGAGGCGAAAGTGGTTTTGGGGCTGCGGTGGTTCCGATCAAAATTGAGCAGGGGGACGGGTTCACGAGAGGAAGAGGGAGCTTACTGGTGGAGAGAGTGGAGAAGGGAGGCACTTGGTTGCGTGAACGGAGCCGGAGGCAGCGGTGGCGAACTGGCCCGAGTCGGGAAGACGGCTTCCGACGATTGCGGGCTGTGGGGGGTGCCAAGGGGTGGCCTGAGGTCGCCTGTGCGCTCGGATGGGTTCGGGGCCTCCTGTTATAGCGCGACGAGGTCGGTTCCGCAGCGGTGGATGAGGATGCCGGCGAACCGCCTCCCTGTAGTTTGCAGGTCGACGTGGAGGCGACGAGAGCTAGCCGACGGCGAGGGATAAGCTTGCTTGGCACCTGGGGCAGGTGGTGAGCAGGGTGGCTCGGCGGCGCCGACCGGGCAGGAGCCATTGCGACGCAAAGCGTGCCACCAAGAGTGCCTGACGGCGGCGCTGTAGTGTGCCGAAGCGGTCGGGTGGCGTGGCGGTGCAAGAGGATACGTGGCGTGCTAGCTGCTGTTGGCCAAGGGCTGGAGCAGGTGCTTGAGGCGAGACAGCGGCGGGCGCCGCGTGCGGGCCAAACGCACACTCTGGGCGCGTCCAGAGCACGCCCGGGACGTGTTCGATGAAAAGCATGGCAAGTAACAGGGCTAGTTTAGGGTTAGCAAGGGGATCAAGGGACATGGTGGATAGGTCAGGGGCTCAAGTTCACAATGTAAACTTGAAATCATGCCAAATCTGGCTATGCACTCAGGGTGTTTGTCAAAATGCCAAGGGCATCTAGGCAATACTTGGGGTGACCAAATTCTCCAGATCAGTGTCTCTTTGGATGCATGAGAGGGTGGTGAAGTTAGTTTGACAAAAGCAAAAACTTGTTAGTGCAAGTTTTGCAAAACTTCAGTTTCTGATAGAAAGAAGAGGGCATGATTGCAAGCACTTAGGATCATCCAATGGGTCCACTCTCCTGGACTTAGGGGTTTAGTAGGGTGGTCTACAAGCAGGGGAAAGAATCAAGGACCAAAGAGCAAGCAATACTATGGGTGCTGTACAAACCATCATGTTGGACCAGAATGAAGATGAGGTTGATTCACTCAAAACTTTCAAATAACAACACTAGGTTTTTGCATAAAGTTGATTCATAGGCTTCTACAAACATCCCATAATTTTGGTGGAGGCTAGAAAGAAGTATTTAAATAGGTTGTAGTGCAAAATTGCCGACTGGACCAGAGAAGAAAATTGGGTGTAGAGCTCAAAATATCTAGGGAATGAAATATCTTCTTGCATAAAAGTGGTTTGGTGACATCATAGGACATCCCCAAATTTTGGTGGAATTTTTGAAAGAAATTATAAAAGGGTTGTAGTTCAAAAAGGACCATAAAACCATGGGAAACCATTTTTCAAGAAAATAAAGATCATGGAGATTATTATGTAATTAATTCCTCTGATGAAAAGAAAGGATTTTTCTTGAGAGGATAAACAAGTCCAATAACATATTTTGAAAAGTTTTTACTTGGGGTGAAAACTCCACAACTTAGGGAAAAGAGAGGCTCTGAAATCAAGATTAAATCCAGAAAAATAAAAATTTAATCTCCTGGCAAAATTTTAATTAAATAAACAAGGTTAAGAATTTTGGGGTGTTACAACACTACCCCCTTAAGAAAAATCTCGTCCTCGAGATTTACTAAGAGCTGGTTTGAAAACACAAATACTCCACGGTTATGAGATTTTGCAAGCAGTGAATGTGTTCGAGTGGTGGTGGTGTTGCGCGAATAAAAATAATCCATGTCGTGAGAAGATATATGATGTAGCAACTCAAGGAAAAGAAATTCCACTCCAGGATTTCTCGCGAGAGAAAACAGTAATGCATTAGAGTCAAACCGCAACAGAACTACTCCCATTAATAGAAACTAAATAATTTACTTGCCGCACAACTCGGGGTACCATGCATAAGTTACAACACATAAATAAATGTTTCAAAAAAATAAACACAACAGTGTCGTCTATAATGCAAATGGTAACTGGACGGGGTCCCGAGAAAATGTCTCTGGTACTGGGATACACTCCTCTTCTATCGGAGAAAGTGGGTTGACCAGTCGATAAATGTGCCTCTCCTGGTCGGGTCTCAGTGATCTGCCGATGGCAATCTAAGGATTTAAATCCGCGAGACTCTGGAGATAACCCATCACGCGTTGGGTTAAACGTTCTTGAGCGATGACGTACTGGACGAGGTTGGCCAGGACTGGGTCTCTCTCCATTCGTCCATCGGGAAAAGATGTTACTTCTCCGGTCTTTGCGGCTTGAAAGTAATAATACCCTCGATTCGCTGGCATAGGGTACCGCATGAATCGGCGAGCAAGCGCCGTATGTAGCAGCTTCTCTGACCATATGTGGGGTCGGCATAGATTTCCCCACGAAGGAGACTTCCGTTGGGTCTTGGTTTGGGTTTCTGAGGAGGGATGTGCACAGCTGCCCAATATCTCGAGGTGGAAGGGGTGATCCTTGATTTGAACAGCTCGTACTGGGGTGGCTGGGTAGAACCCATGGTACTGCAGGTAAAATCCCACAATATCTTGACAAAACTACCGGGGTTGCATCTGGAGTTCTCAGATAAATACTAGGGCTCGGCATGGTAAGAAATGGTTGTGAGGAGGGTGCACAAGTGAGGGGTGCTTGGCAGGGTCACGCGGTGGCCTTTTATAGCATTGGAACTGGGTCATTTTACCGTGGTGAAAGGTAATGAATTTGCCAGCTCGGCTCCGAGGGACGGGGTCAAAGCCACAGATACATATCTTATCAAAGTGACACATCACTGTGGTGTTTGTCGGGGTGGTTCTGGTAGCTGTCCCTGGAATAGAAAAAATCAGACTGCATGCTAATACATCCATGCACGACTACTATTTAAAACAGAGGCACGACGGGCGGCGTCTATTACATGGTCACATGATTACAAGGCGAGGATACACTGGGACTCGACACCACTTGGGTGACTTAGTCTACTTCGTTTACATCCAAGCGGGCGTGCCTTGTGGATGTCGAGGCTTCTCCACGGTTCTCACCATCGGAATTAGCTGGAGAGGGTTGAGGGGCTGCAGGCTCGGGGTAGTGATGATGACCATCGCGGGATTGTTGACCACAACCCCGTTGGAGTGTGCTCCCAAAAGCGTGCAAGCATACAGGGGTCATCAAAGCACCTTGGCTGACGGCTGGGGCTGACCTCAGGGTCTCGATCGGGTGTCCGAACAGTATGACTGGGTTGTCGGCGTTGGGCTCGTTCTCTTCTCTCGCCGGGGCCCGACGAACCAGCTCTCCACGAGCTGCGATCAGATCAATGGTGATTTGATCGAACAGTTCCTCCAGTGCACCTACATAGCGCACTAGGTGCAGCAATGCAGGATCCTTCTCGTGATCTCCGTTGGCAACTTGGGGTGGTCTACCATACCCTTCATGCACAGGGTAGTAGTAGAAACGGCGACAGTTAACTCTCGGCGATAGGTGCACGAGATGAACTATAGCCTCTCGAGCAGCTAGTTGGATGGCTTGTGGCTCAAAGGAAGTTGTCCTTCCGGTGAACACAGCAAGGCGTTCTGGCGGCAGACCCCTACCGTAGATGTGCCTGATGGCCCAGAAATTGTGGCTCTCGCCGCTCATGGACCCTTGGTACACAACATATTGCAGGGGCTCTTCTAACGATAGGCACGACGGGTGAGGTTTGCGAGTATGGTCACAAAACCTCCAAGGTTGGTTGCTGTGGTCTCATGGTGCACTACGGGACCAGGCGTTGTGGCTTGGTTTGGGGTAGAGGCTGTGCTGGGCTAGGTCGAGGCGAGCGTGCCCTTTTTATGGAAAAAAGGGAATGAAGTCTTCCTTCGCACACTTGCGAATGAGACATTATGGGCGTCGGTCACTGGCGCGTGATCGACAGGCTAGGTTGGTAGGTTGGGCACCGACTGCCAAAAGTGTCGAAGTCCTTTGTGTGGCTATCTTGCACGGAAGCTTGGCTGGTGTTCGGATATGGTCTGGTGGGTTGGCTTACCTAGGTTTATTGACCCGGCTAAGATAGGATTAGCCAATGGTCAGCCTGGCTCTGATACCAAGTCTGTCGCGACCGTTTTTCCGCTTAATATATTCCAGAAAATGGCCGTCGTGCTCACCAGCCCCAGGATTACTGTTAGCTGATGTGGCACCAACTTGATACAGAAATTCCAAGCAATATACAGGAAATATGTGGTACAAGACCATTCTGGTGTGTGAGTACAACAAATGGTTTCTAGTGGTGGAAGGCAGAAGCGGTTTGTGGATCATCAGTGTCTATGGGACTCCATTTTCCACAGGAACAGCTGACCAGCATAACTCCTATCTTCGCGAGGCTGCGGTCTCCGTTGCTTAGGTTCCGGGGCGGTCATCGCAATGCCCCTCTCCATGCAAGATATCTGGCCAAGACAATAGCCAGGGACAAGCCAGTGAGTACTTTGAATGTACTCGCAAACATTATGAACACGGGAATAATAAAAATGATAATCGTGCACGGAAATATTCTATGATCCCATTGTCAGTCATAAAATAAAATCTCTGATGCATGCAAACATGTTATTTATATGTAACAAGAATATGAAATGACAGAGGAGGAAATAAAATGCACCATTCGGATGTCTGAAGCGACGTCTCGAAATGAAGGTAAATAACAAGCATGCCTCAGTCGGGCGTCTGAGCGATGCCACATAAAGGGCTTATAAAGGAAATAGATAACAGGTAATGCCACAGTCGGGCGTCTGAGCGACACCACATAAAGGGCTGATAAGCGAAATAAATAACAAGTAATGCCACGATCGGGCGTCTGGCGACACCACATAAAGGGCTTATAAGGAAATAAATAACAAGTAATGCCACAGTCGGGCGTCTGAGCGACACCACATAAAGGGCTTATAAGAGAAATAAATAACAAGTAATGCCACAGTCGGGCGTCTGAGCGACACCACATAAAGGGCTTATAAGAGAAGTAAATAACAAGTAGTTCCACAGTCGGGCATCTGAGCGACACCACATAAAGGGCTTATAAGGGAAATACATTCATAGTGAATATCCAGGAGGTAGAACCGTCCCAGGGATACTCAACAAATCAAGTAACGACAATAGTTAGTCCATGATAAAATAATCATAATTATCATAATCAACACAATTCACAAATCATGATCCACGTTCTGGTTTAGCAGTTTCTCCTCCGAAGACCGACACTAAGATCGACACTTGACCTGACCCAGACTGTAGTCCTTAACCATGGACACGGCTATTCGAATAGGTTTAATCTCTGCAGAGGGTGTACTCTTTACCCACGAGCAACGGATTCCTTTAGTCCATCGTGGCTAATTCCGTCTACGGCCTTTTTGTTGAAAACACACCTAACTTGCACACACCGGCTTAACTCACGGTGTGCGGAATCACCCACGACACTGTCAAGCAAAACTCTAAGTGGGGAGGCTACAACCTCGGCGTAGCATGGGATCACAAAATTTATACATGGCAAGAAACTAGGGGAGCTACCCCTTCGGCTACAACCGAAACACCCATGCCCTCGGGTCGGATGGCATGCCTACGGATGCCTCCGGTATCTTCCATCATGGCCTCTACATGCGGTGTGTGCTAGGAAGGGGTTGACAACTTCTTGAACCGTACCCTACTTGTTTTAGAGACAAGTGGTAGTCTGAAACAAGTATGGGGAGTTCTTTGGAACAAGACTCGATCTATGGTCGACTCAGGAGGTTTAAGCATTCCCTGCATGATTAGCATAACAAAAATATTTCAACCAACAAAGTCACCACTCACTATACCTTACCATGCCATACGGACATAACCGTCCCGGCGGGGACGGCGACAAGCTCACGCCTACCCAAGGCAGAGGCTTTCCGGATTCCTTTCCGGCATGCATGCAAGGCACATGAGAGTGGTTACCATCACAAGTATATTCATTTCCAACAACAAGGGGATCACTAATATGCATTCATGCAAATGATCATATCACATGAAATAACGAGCTCTTCGAAATGGGGTGGTGTTATAAACGTGTCCGCTAACACACCAAAAGTATTATGCCGGGGTTCAGAATGCTTGCCTTCAAGGTGTGGAAAGTCAGTGTGCATTCCAAAACTTTGAAAGTTTGCTCCTCTCTCTTCAAAATCCTATTTGAAAATATTTTTGAATCAACACACGTTCCAAAACAGCACAAAAAAAGTAGTCTGATTTTTTTTCAAATAAATCTTAAAATAAACTAGACAGAATTTGAGAGATGTAGGAAAAAGAATCAATTCATTTGGAGTTATATATTAAAAGGTTTAGTCGGACAAAGTTTAGTCAAATTCTGATTTTTAAAAATAAAACAGAAAAAAAACGCTTCGAATTGAACACGTCGAACACGTACTTTGGAATTAGGTTTTCCCTTAACCCACGTGGGCAGGAGCGGGGTCACTGACAGTGGGTCCTAGGGCCCACTGGTCAGGTTTGACCGGTCCATATCTCCCTCCTCTTTCTCTGCCCGAACGGCGGCGAGGCAACGGCGATCAACGCCGACGAACGGCGGCTCCCCGCGGGCGCCAGAGGGTCGGGATGGATCCGCAAGACCGGGGCAGTCCTCCCGGTGGTCGTTGGGTTGACGGAGGTGGAAGGAGTTGTCGGCGGTGAGCTTCGCGGCGGAGGAGGTTTCGGGAGCGAAGTGGTTTTGGGGCTGCGGTGGTTCCCGATCAAAATTGAGCAGGGGGACGGGTTCACGAGAGGAAGAGGGAGCTTCTGGTGGAGAGAGTGGAGAAGGGGAGGCACTGGTTGCGCCGAACGGAGCCGGGAGGCAGCGGTGGCCGAACTGGCCCGAGTCGGGGAAGACGGCTTCCCAAGCGATTGCGGGTATGGGGGTGCCAAGGGGTGGCCTCGAGGTCGCTGTCTTCCGGATGGGTTCGGGGCCTCCTGTTATAAGCGCGACGAGGTCGGTTCCGCAGCGGTGGATGAGGATGCCGGCGAACCGCCTCCCTGTAGTTTGCAGGTCGACGTGGAGGCGACGAGAGCTAGCCGACGAGCGAGGGGATAAGCTTGCGCGGCACCTGGCGTGTGGCGAGCCGGTGGCTCGGGCGGCGCCGACCGGGCAGAGGCACTGCGACGCAAAGCGTGCCGCCAAGAGTGCTCTGACGGCGGCGATGTAGTGTGCCAGGCGGTCGGGTGGCGTGGCGGTGCAAGAGGATACGTGGCGTGCTAGGCTGCTGTTGGCCAGGCTGGAGCAGGTCTTGAGGCGAGGCAGCGGCGGCTCGAAGCGCCGCGTCTGAATAACGCACACTCTGGGCGGCGTCGAACACGCCCGGACGTGTTCGATGAAAAGCATGGCAAGTAACAGGGCTAGTTTAGGGTTAGCAAGGGATCAAGGGACATGGTGGATAGGTCAGGGCTCAAGTTCACAATGTAAACTTGAAATCATGCCAAATCTGGCTATGCACTCGTGGTGTTTGTCAAAATGCCAAGGGCATCTAGGCAATACTTGGGGTGACCAAATTCTCGGATCGGTGTCTCTTTGGATGCATGAGAGGGTGGTGAAGTTAGTTTGACAAAAGCAAAAACTTGTTAGTGCAAGTTTTGCAAAACTTCAGTTTCTGATAGAAAGAAGAGGGCATGATTGCAAGCACTTAGGATCATCCAATGGGTCCACTCTCCTGAACTTAGGGGTTTAGTAGGGTGGTCTACAAGCAGGGGAAAGAATCAAGGACCAAAGAGCAAGCAATACTATGGATGCTGTACAAACCATCATGTTGGACCAGAATGAAGATGAGGTTGATTCACTCAAAACTTTCAAATAACAACACTAGGTTTTTGCATAAAGTTGATTCATAGGCTTCTACAAACATCCCATAATTTTGGTGGAGGCTAGAAAGAAGTATTTAAATAGGTTGTAGTGCAAAATTGCCGACTGGACCAGAGAAGAAAATTGGGTGTAGAGCTCAAAATATCTAGGGAATGAAATATCTTCTTGCATAAAAGTGGTTTGGTGACATCATAGGACATCCCTAAATTTTGGTGGAATTTTTGAAAGAAATTATAAAAGGGTTGTAGTTCAAAAAGGACCATGAAACCATGGGAAACCATTTTTCAAGAAAATAAAGATCATGGAGATTATTATGTAATTAATTCCTCTAATGAAAAGAAAGGATTTTTCTTGAGAGGATAAACAAGTCCAATAACATATTTTGAAAAGTTTTTACTAGGGGTGAAAACTCCACAACTTAGGGAAAAGAGAGGCTTTGAAATCAAGATTAAATCCAGAAAATTAAAAATTTAATCTCCTGGCAAAATTTTAATTAAATAAACAAGGTTAAGAATTTTGGGGTGTTACACCCCGCCCTCGTGACCGCCTCTCTGGTTCCTTGGCGTAGGGTCCAAGTCTCCTGGATCACGTCCGGTGAGAAAATCACGTTTCCGAAGGTTTCATTCCATTTGGACTCCGTTTGATATTACATTTCTTGAAATCTTGAAAAAGGCAAAAACAGCAATTAAGGCTGGGCCTCCGGTTAATAGGTTAGTCCCAAAAGTAATATAAAAGTGGAAAATAAAGCCCATTATAGTCCAAAACAATAGATAAAGTAGCATGGAGCAAGCAAAAATTATAGATACGTTGGAGACGTATCAGGCATCCCAAGCTTAATTCCTGCCTCGTCCTCGAGTAGGTAAATGATAAAAGAGAATTTTTGATGCTAAGTGATACTTTGGCATAATTTCAATGTAAATCTTCTTAATCATGGTATGAATATTCAGATCCGAAAGATTCAAGACAAAAGTTCATATTGACATAAAAATAATAATACTTCAAGCATACTAATCAAAGTAATCATGTCTTCTCAAAATAGCATGGCAAAAGAAAGTCCATCCCTACAAAATCATATAGTTAGGCTATGCTTCATTTTCTTCACACAAAGATGTTCCCAACTTCTATACCCCGATGACAAGCCAAGCAATTGTTTCATACTTAAATAATCTCAAACTTTTTCAACCTTCACGCAATACATGAGCGTGAGCCATGGATATAGCACTATGGGTGGAATAGAATATGATGATGGGGATTGTGCGGAGAAGACAAAAAAGGAGAAAGTCTCACATTGACGAGGATAATCAACGGGCTATGGAGATGCCCATCAATTGATGTCAACATGAGGAGTAGGGATTGCCATGCAACGGATGCACTAGAGCTATGAATGCTCAACAAAAGAAACTAGTGGGTGTGCATCCAACTTGCTTGCTCATGAAGATCTAGGGTATTTGAGGAAGCCCATCGTAGGAATATACAAGCCAAGTTCTATAACAAAAATTCCCACTAGTATAGAAAGACAACTTATGAGACTCACTATATGAAAAACATGGTGCTACTTTGAAGCACAATATATGAGACTCACTACATGAAGAACAAGGTGCTACTTTGAAGCACAAGTGTGGAAAAAGAGATAGTAGCATTGCTCTTTTTATTTATTCTCTTTTTTTGGGCCTTTCTTTTTTCTTTTTGGCCTTTCTCTTCTTTTTTTTGGGCAATGCTCTAATGATGATGATCATCACACTTCTATTGATTACAACATAAGGATTACAACTCGAAAATAGAACAAGGTATGACTCTATATGAATGCCTCCGGCGGTGTACCCGGATGGTGCAATGAATCAAGAGTGACATGTATGAAAAATAATGCATGGTGGCTTTGCCACAAATACGATGTCAACTACATGATCATGCAATGGCAATATGACAAAAGTAAAGTGTGTCACGATGATGATGAACGGAACGGTGGAAAGTTGCATGGCAATATATCTCGGAATGGCTATGGAAATGCCATAATAGGTAGGTATGGTGGCTGTTTTGAGGAAGATATAAGGAGGTTTATGTGTGATAGAGCGTATCATATCACGGGGTTTGGATGCACCGCAAAGTTTGCACCAACTCTCAAGGTGAGAAAGGGCAATGCACGTAATCAAGAGGCTAGCAAAGGCGGAAAGGTAAAAGTGTGTATAATCCATGGACTCAACATTAGTCAAAAGAACTCATATACTTATTGCAAAATTTAGAAGTCATCAAAATCAAGTACTACGCGCATGCTCCTAGGGGGATAGATTGGTAGGAAAAGACCATCGTCGTCCCCGACCGCCACTCATAAGGATGCACAAGCCAGGTACACTTCATGTTTCAAATTTGCTACACAACTTTAACCATACGTGCATGCTACGGGATTTGCTAACTTCAACACATGCATTTCTCAAATTCACAACTACTCAACTAGCACGACTTTGATATTATCACCTCCATATCTCAAAACAATTATCAAGAATCAAACTTATCTTAGTATTCAACTCACTCAAAAGAAAGTTTCACATATCTTGAATACCAAGTATGTTAATATTAAGCAAATTACCATGCTATTAACGACTCTCAAAATAATCTAAGTGAAGCATGAGAGATCAAGTTTCTTTAAAACAAATCCACCACTGTGCTCTAAAAGATCTAAGTGAAGCACTAGAACAAAAATTATCACGCTCAAAGATATAAGTGAAGCACTATGAGCAAACTATCAAGCTCAAAAAGTATAAGTGAAGCACATAGAGTATTCTATCAAATTTCAATTCAAGTATGGCTCTCTCAAAAGGTGTGTACAGCAAGGATGATTGTGGTAAACTAACAAGCAAATACGCAAATAATACAAGACGCTCCAAGCAAAACACTTATCATGTGGTGAATAAAAATATAGCTCCAAGTAAATTACCGATGGAAGTGGACGAAAGAGGGGATGCCTTCCGGGGCATCCCCAAGCTTTGACTTTTTGGTGTCCTTGGATTATCTTGGGGGTGACATGGGCATCCCCAAGATTAGGCTCTTGCCACTGCTTGTTCCATAATCCATCAAAAGAATTCACCCAAAACTTGAAAACTTCACAACACAAAACATAATAGAAATCTCGTGAGCTCCGTTAGAGAAAGAAAACAAAAGACTACTTTAAGGTACTGTAATGAACTCATTATTTATTTATATTGGTGTTAAACCTACTGTATTCCAACTTCTCTATGGATTATAAACTATTTTACTAGCCATAGATTCATCAAAATAAGCAAACAACACACGCAAAACAGAATCTGTCAAAAACAGAACAGTCTCTAGTAATCTGTAACTAACGCAAACTTCTGGAACTCAAAACATTCTACCAAAATTAGACGGCCTGGACAATTTGTTTATTGATCAGAAGCTATTGGAATCATTATTTTATCAGGTTCTGGTGATTTTTAACAATTCGGGCACTGAGTGCAAAGTTTCTGGAAATTACAGCAAGATCAAATAACTATCATCCAAGAAGGTCCAATAGGTTTAACTTGGCACAAACACTAATTAAAAGATAAAACCACATCTAAACAGAGGCTAGATAGATTATTTATTCCTAAACAGAAGCAAAAACAAAAAACTAAAAATAAAATTGGGTTGCCTCCCAACAAGCGCTATCGTTTAACGCCCCTAGCTAGGCATAAAAGCAAAGATAGATCTAGGTATTGCCATCTTTGGTATTCAGAGAGGAGGATCTCCTTTCTATGGCATTCATTCTTCTATTTAAGTTAAGCACATGGCCATTAATGGAATAAGTATGATTAAGCACGTTACAGAAATTTGCCTCTAAACTAGACTTCATCTCTTTAATAATTTCATTTTGATAAAAGCACAAGTGAGTAGTTGATTCAACCTTATCATTCATAGGGTGCCCAAATATAGTTTTCATTTTTTCATAGGTATCTATAGCATCCCCTTCAATAAAACCTTCTTGAAAGATGGAATCTAAAACTTGTTTGAAGGAAGCGGGCAAGCCAACATAATTTTTTTTAAGTAAATTTCAATTTGATATTGTGGCACATAGCTAGCCCGAATCCTAAGTAACCTATCCCAAGCATCTTTTAAAGACTCATCAAGTAAATAGCGAAAAATTCCGGAGTCATCCTCATCAAAATTATTCAAGCTCTCATTGGTGACCCCGGTGGGTCTTTCTATAGCATCATTATTTATGAGCTTAGAGAGGATAGAGAGGTTATCCAAGGCACTAGAGCTCGGGAGAAAACCCGTAGTTCTTTTTGATTCAGCCATGGTAACGGGAAGGCAAATGGAAAAGAGAGGAGGAGACTGGGAAAGAGAGGGCGAATAAAATGGCAAGGGTGAAGTGGGGGAGAGGAAAACAAGGGGAAAATGGCAAATAATGTAATGCGAGAGATAGGGATTGTGATGGGTATTTGGTATGTTGACTTTTGCGTAGACTCCCCGGCAACGGCGCCAGAAATCCTTCTTGCTACGTCTTGAGCTTGCATTGGTTTTCCCCGAAGAGGAGAGGATGATGCAACCGCGATGGCGCAAGTATTTCCCTCAGTTTTTGAGAACCAAGGTATCAATCGGTAGGAGGCCACGCACAAGTCCCTCGTACCTGCACAAAACGATAGCTACTCGCAACCAACGCGATTAGGGGTTGTCAATCCCTTCACGGTCACTTACGAGAGTGATATCTGATAGAGATAATATTTTTGGTACTTTTGGTATAAAGATGCAAAGTGAAAAGTAAAAGGCAAAGTAAAAACAAAGCAAGTATAAAAGTGACGGAGATTGATATGATGAGAATAGACCCGGGGGCCATAGGTTTCACTAGTGGATTCTCTCAAGAGCATAAGTATTCTACGGCGGGTGAACAAATTATTGTTGAGCAATTGACAGAATTGAGCATAGTTATGAGTATATCTAGGTATGATCATGTATATAGGCATCACGTCCGTGACAAGTAGACGAAACGATTACGCATCTACTACTATTACTCCACTCATCGACCGCTATCCAGCATGCATCTAGAGTATTAAGTTAAAACAGAGTAACGCCTTAAGCAAGATGACATGATGTAGAGGATAAATTCATGCAATATGATAAATACCCCATCTTGTTACCCTCGATGGCAACAATACAATACGTGCCTTGCAACCCTTTCTGTCATTGGGTAAGGACACCGCAAGATTGAACCCAAAGCAATGCACTTCTCCCATTGCAAGAACTACCAATCTAGTTGGCCAAACCAAACGGATAATTCAAGAGACTTGCAAAGATAACTCAATCATACATAAAAGAATTCAGAGAAGATTCAAATATTATTCATAGATAAGCTGGATCATAAACCCACAACTCATCGATCTCAACAAACACACCGCAAAAATAAGATTACATCGAATAGATCTCCACGAGAGAGGAGGAGAACATTGTATTGAGATCCAAAAAGTGAAGAAGCCATCTAGCTACTAGCTATGGACCCGAAGGTCTGAAGTAAACTACTCACACTTCATCGGAGAGGCTATGGTGTTGATGTAGAAGCCCTCCGTGGTGGATGCCCCCTCTGGCGGAGCTCCGGAACAGGCCCCAAGATGGTATCTCGTGGACACAGGAAGTTACGGCGGTGGAATTAGGTTTTTGGATCCTGTTCTGATCGTTTGGGGGTACGTAGGTATATATAGGAGGAAGGAGTATGTCGGTGGAGCTGCGAGGGGCCCACGAGGCAGGGGGCACGCCCCCCCACCCTCATGACCGCCTCTCTGGTTTCTTGGCGTAGGGTCCAAGTCTCCTGGATCACGTTCGGTGAGGAAATCACGTTTCCGAAGGTTTCATTCCGTTTGGACTCCGTTTGATATTCTGTTTCTTCGAAATACTGAAAAAGGCAAAAAACAGCAATTCTGGGCTGGGCCTCCGGTTAATAGGTTAGTTCCAAAAGTAATATAAAAGTGGAAAATAAAGCCCATTATTGTCCAAAACAATAGATAAAGTAGCATGGAGCAATCAAAAATTATAGATACGTTGTAGACGTATCAAGCAGCCGGCGGATCCACCGGTGCCGCCAACCGGACACGAGGTGGTGACGGGCCCGACTCCTAAGGTCTGCACACCGACGCGCCGCCGACTCGCAAAGGCGGCTTCGACGCCACGCCCGCTGGAGACTGGCGCCGCAAGCTCCTCGATCCCGGACACCGAGGGTGACCAACGCCGCGCCCACTGGATGGGTGCGGGGAGGCGGGACAGGCCCTCTAAACAAGGCGATCCTGGATGTTCAAGCCAAACTCCGCGCCGAGGCCGATGCTATCAAGCACTGCAACAAGACATTCCTGGAATCACGAGAGGCCATCCAGGTACGCCTCTTGCTTCTTCGTTTTTAACTCTGGTATTGCTTCGTGAGGCGGCGTCCACCTGCTGAGTGTAATCCCGAGTTACGGGCGGCTGTTGAGCAGGCGGCTCGGAACTTTAATTAGCAGGCTCTGAGCGCTGATATCCTTGCTGCAGGATTATCATAACCTCCGTGCGGCCGCCTTCAACTCCAAAGTCCTGGAGTTGGATCAACGTGCTACCGACTTGTCGGAGAGCCAAAGTAAATCCTCTTCTTTCTCTGCGGGGGCGTGCTGGCACACCCACGGGCTGTAGTCCCCGAGATTCGGGCCGACTGCTGAGCAGTCGGGCCGGATCTCCCCGGCAACTGTTCTTCTTTCTGCTGGTTACTAACGCCTTTCCCTTCTTATTTTCTTCTGCAGAGGCCAACGCCGCCTTGCAGCAGCAGCTGGGCGAAGCCAACACCGCGCGACACGCTAAGGAGGAGGAGTGCGGCAAGCTTGCTGAAGAGCATGACCGGCTGGTCGCGCAACTGGCGGAGCAGGCGGAGCTTCTCAAGAAGGTCCAGAAGGAAGCGGAGGACAAGGAGACCGGCCTCCTTGCTGAGTTCATGGCCGAATGCTCCGCCTGGACCGACAAGGAGGCGATGTTGACTTCCGGCTTTCACGAGATTGAAGACATAGTTGATGGTGAGCTTCCCTCTTTTTCCTTCTTTGAGCTGCCGGCTGCTGGTCGAGCCGGCCTCTTGTCTCTAACTTTGGCTCTTTGCTTTCTGTCTTGGCAGACTTCTTCCCTGGTCACTCGGACGCCGCCAATCAGGCCATTGAAGCTGATCGCGAAGGACGGAGGGCGGAGGGCACAGATCTGCCAGCGCCCCAGACCCTTAGCGAGCAGCTCCTGAGCATCGAGGCCCGTCTTCGGCCGGCTCACCGGATGTTGCGCCGTCTTCAATGTGTCGGCGCTCAGGCGATCACCGCCCTGTGGCCGGACATGCCGGCACCACGCACTCCCAGCCGGACCGCCGACTGGCTGGAGGTGGCGGCCAGCCGTCTTGAGGTCTGGAAGGGCTCCTCGGGCCGGGATGGAGCGTGCCGGGCCTTGGAATTCGTCAAGGCGTGGTACCCTAGGCTAAGTCTAGCCCAGCTGGCCATGTTTCGGCTGGAGGCTCAGGAGGAGTTGGCGGTCGTGGAAGATGACCTCGTCAAGCGAGCGGCAGCAATCGCCGAGTACACCGACACCAGCGTCTTCATCCTGGAGCGAGCTAAAAACGGCGCCGAGGCGCCACCAGAATGGTTCGGGCTGAACCCGGAGGACGGCGAGGATTTGGCCGAGGTGATCGACTCCAGCGGCGAGGAAGAAGGTGAGGAGGAGGAGGAAGGCGAAGAGGAGGCGCCAGAGGTCGGAGCGGACGGCCAGCCTCAGCTCGACCGCGCCTCCAGCAATGAGCCACACCCAAGCGAGCCGGCTACCACTGGAGGCGACCAAGAAGAGACTGACCAGCCGGCCGCTCCACCAACCGGCGCCACCGACTACTCCTATCCACCGAACCCGTCTGCCGCTCCCTAGGCCGCCAGTTTATCTTTTGCTTTACCTGCCTATTAGTCTTGACGAACTTGTTAATTTTGCACAATTCCACCTGCGGGGTGTATCTCAAACTTCCGTTGAATATCGGCCAAGGGCCTTTTGCTATGTGAAATATTTTTCCGAGTTCTATCTTTCCTTGCTTTCTGCTCTTTTGGCTTTTTCCTTTGCCACCCTCCCTTAGTTGCTGTCTTGCCAGTCGAACAGCCGCTCTGCGGACTGTGGCTGGGTCAAGTACTTAGCTACTATTGGGAAGGCAAGTACTTAGTTAATTTAGAACGTTTTAGCAAGTTAAGTAGAAGCCGGCCGGCCGGCTGCTCAACAGCCGGTCGTAGAGGCGGGAAGCCGGCTTGAACTATGCACATGCTTTTGGGTCCTTAGCCATCTTTCACGTGGGCACTCTTTCTGCCTTTCTCGTACCCACCAGACAGTCGCCCTGCGAGCTGCGGCTTCCAGCAGGAGATGGCTTAAGTGCCAACACATTACTTGTCCGTCTGCAGGAAGCATTTCATAGTACAAGGCGGCAAGTCCCCGGGCCGACTGGTCGGACCCGGTGCCAAGCGGCTTAAAGGAAATGATACATTCATAGGCATAATTCTTATCATATAGATAAAAGAGGGCAGTCCCCGAGTTCTTCTCGGGGACCCGAGTCTTCGTGCTTTAATACAAAAGGTAGCGTGGCACACACGTGCATTAATTGTAAAATCTTGGAGGAGATTTGCATTCCATAAACTCCGTCTCCTTGCCGGAGTCATCCCTCTTCTTGGCCTTCGAGGCTTCTGAGCGTTGATCAGGTAGTAGGAGTCGTTGCCCAACACCTTGCTGATGATGAAGGGGCCTTCCCAAGGCGCTGAGAGCTTGTGCTGGCCGGCTATTCGCTGGATCAGTCGGAGCACAAGGTCTCCCTCTTGGAAAGACCTCGGCTTGACCTCTCGATTGTAGCATCAACGCAGGCTCTGCTGGTAGATGCTGGACCGGCTGAGTGCCAACAGCCGGCCCTCCTCCAGCAGATCGACGCCGTCTTGTCGCGCTTCTTCTGCCTCCTCTTCGGTGTTCATGGTGACTCGAGGAGAGTTGAATTCTATGTCCGTCGGGATGACGGCTTCGGCACCGTAGACGAGGAAGAAAGGCGTGAAGCCGGTTGACTTGTTCGGAGTTGTGCGCAGGCTCTCGAGGACGGCTGGTAGCTCGTCGAGCCAGCAGCCGGCCGAACGCTCCAGAGGCTCGACCAGTTGTGGCTTGATGCCGGACAAAATGCGGCCGTTGGCTCGCTCCACCTGGCTGTTTGACTATGGATGGGCAACGGACGCTAAGTCCAGTTGGATGCCCTGAGTCACGCAGAAATGGGCCAAGGCGCCTTTGGCAAAGTTCGTGCCATTGTCGGTGATGATGTTGTGTGGTATGCCATACCAGATGGTGATGTCGGAGATGAAAGTCACGGTAGTCGGACCATTCAATTTCTTGATTTTGCTTCTATCCACTTTGTGAACTTGTCCACTGCGACAAGCAGATGAGTCATGCCACCTCGTGTTGTTTTGAATGGTCCCACCATGTCCAGGCCCCAGACAGCAAAGGGCCGGGCAATGGGGATAGTCTTGAGTGCAGAAGCCGGCTGATGTGGCTTGGAGCGGAACTTCTGGCACCCTTTGCATTTCTGGACCAAGTCTTTGGCGTCTTCTAAAGCAGTCGGCCAGAAAAAACCATGGCGAAAAGCTTTGGCCACGAGTGCTCTTGAAGCCACGTGATGACCACACTCACCTTGATGAATATCTTTGAGGATTGCTTGGCCTTGATCCGGCTCTACGCAGCGCTGGTAGACATCAGTGACACTGCGCCTCACAAGCTCTCTGTTGACTATGGTGTATGCTGCTGCCCGGCGTTGCACTTTCCGGGCCGAGATCTCATCAGCCGGCAGCTCTTTGTTTACCAGGAAGTTGAGGATGGGCTTGGCCCATGAAGGCGCTGTGATTTCTTCGATCGCTAAGACCACTACTTGCACGAGGGCGGTTGGGCTGGGAGGCGGCGGGTTGGAGTCAGCTGCCGCTCGGTGAGTCGATGAAGTCCCCGGGCCGACTGCTGCAGTTCCCGAGTCGGGTTCTGAAGTCCCCAGGCCGGGTGCGGCTGTTGCAGTCCCCGGGTCGCCTGCCGGATTCCTCGTGCCGGCTGCTGGGGTCCTCAAGTCGGATCCGGCTGCTTCAGGAGGAGTCTGCACAAAGATGGAATCTGACTCTGGCGATGGCCTGACAGATGGCTTGAGGAGACGTTGTAGGGCGACGCCGGTTGGTATTGCTTGACGGGTGGAGTCGATTCGTGCCAAGGCATCTGCTTGCTCATTGTCATTCCTTGGCACATGGAGAAACTCGCACCCTTCAAAGTATCCACTGAGTTCTTTGTCTGAGGAAGCGGTAGCTCGCCATGTTTGCATCTTTGGCGTCGATCGCCCGACATTCTTTGGACCACCAAGTCAGAGTCACCATAGCACAGGATCCGGCGAATGCCGAGTTCTTTGGCAAGCCGGAGTCCGTGAATAAGTGCTTCGTATTCAGCAACGTTGTTGGAGGCAGCAAAATGGATTTGCAGCACATATCTGAGCTTGTAGCCTTTGGGAGAGGTGAGGACGATGCCGACTCCCAAACCGGTGCGCATCTTGGAACCATCAAAATGCATCCGCCAATGGGTGGAGTCCGACGCTGGTGGCAGGTACTGGGTCTCGTCCCGGTCGACGAGGAAGTCGGCCAGTGCTTGTGACTTGATGGCGGTGCGGGGCTGGTAGTGGATGGTGTAGGGGGGCAACTCTATGGCCCATTTAGCCACTCGGCCTGAGGCATCCCGACTTCCAATGACGTCGGCAAGCGGAGCAGTCACGGAACAACGATGATTGGGTGCTCTTGAAAATCTGACTTCAATTTCTTGGCGGCAAAGTGCACGAGTAGCACATCTTGATAGTGGGGTAGTTTTGCTTGGAGGTGACGACTTCGCTCGTGTAATACACGGTCTACGGACTGGTAGTGCCTTGCATTCCTCCTTGCGCTCTACCACTATGGTGTCTTGACCACCCGCCGGTGGCGGCGATGTAGAGGAGCATGGGCTCCTTAGGAGTCGGAGCCGCCCGGGGACAGGCGGAGTAGTCAACATCTTCTTGAACCGGAGAAAAGCTTCCTCGCCTTGTCGTTCCACTCGAAAAAAGTGGTCTTCTTCATGAGCTGAGTAGAGGAAGAGCCTTCTCTCCCGCCAGTGATGAAACGGTGATGGGCGTAAGCAGCGGTGAACTTTTGTACGTCGAGCAGTCGGGTAGGCACTTCCATCCTCTCGATGGCCTTGATCTTCACATGGTTGCACTCTATGCCGCTCTCTGAGACCAGGAAGCTAAGAAGCTGGCCAACTGGTACCCCGAAGACGCATTTCTCCGGGTTGAGCTTGATTTGAAATCGGTGCAAGTTCTCAAAGGTCTCCTTGAGGTCTTCTAGCAGCGTTCCATGCTTCTCCGGCTTCACCACAACATCATCCACATAAACGTGGTCGTTCCTGCCGAGTTGCTTGAGGAGGCACTTCTACATGCAACGTTGAAACGTGGCGCCAACATTCCTCAAGCCGAACGTCATGGTCAAGTAGCAGAAGGCTCCAAACGGTGTGATGAAGGCGGTTTTCAGCCTGTCGGCCGGGTTCAGCTTGATCTGGTGATACCCTGAGTATGCGTCCAAAAAACTCAACAGCTCGCATCCGGCTATGGAGTCTATCACTTGGTCAATTCTCGGCAAAGCAAATGGGTCTTTGGGGCAGGCTTTGTTGAGGCTGGTGTAATCAATACACATGTGCCATTGCTTGTTTTTCTTCAGCAGAAGGACTGAGTTGGCCAGCCACTCTGGAAAGAACACTTCCATGATGAAGCCGGCTGCCAGCAGCCGAGCTATCTCTTCTCCAACGACTCTTCTCTTCTCTTCTGACAGGCGGCGCAAGGGCTGCTTGACTAGCTTGGCATCGGACTGGACATGTAACTTGTGCTCGGCAAAATCCGTTGGAACACCCGGCATGTCTTTAGGTGACCATGCGAAAATGTCCCGTTCTCACGGAGGAAATCAACGAGCTCACCTTCCTATTTGCTGTCAAGGTTTGCACCTATGACAGCGTACCTCTCCGGGTGCTCCGGGTCCAAGGGTATCTTCTTTGTCTCTTTTGCCGGCTTGAACGAGCCCTCGGCTTCCGACTCCTTGGGGTTGGGTGACATTTCCGGCTGCTTGCCTGCCATTGCCACAACTCGGTCAAGGAGCCGTTTCTCAGCCGCGATCACAAGGGACTCGGCCAGCCGGCTGCTATCTGCTATACAAGCGGACGACTTCTTGTAATCCCCCGCTATGGTCATAATTCCCTTGGAACTTGGCATCTTCATCTTGAGGTAAGCATAGTGGGGGACCGCCATGAACTTGGCCAGAGCAGGCTGGCCAAGTAGTGCATGGTATGGGCTCTCAAGGTCCACCACTTCAAACCAGACTGGCTCTCGACGGAAGTGATCTTTGTCTCCAAAGAGGACGTCTATCTGGATCTTGCCGATTGGTGAGCAGGAAAGTCTAGGGACTATGCCATGGAATACAGTCCGACTGGGCTGAAGCTGCCTTTGTTTGATTCCTAACTTCTCCATGGTATCCTTGTACAGGATGTTGATGCTGCTGCCGCCATCTATCAGAACTCGGGAAAAAACGAGCAGCTCGCCCCTCTGTGGCAAAAGTGGCATTCAGAACCAGGGCGTAGGAGCCGGGATTGGGCATTACTTCCGGGTGGTCGGCTCCGCTCCAGCTGATGGGCTTCTCGGACCAATGCATGAACTCGGGGGTCTCTGATGCCACCGCATTCACTCCTTGCTGTCGTTGCCGTCTGCTGTGCTTATCGTCAGCCATGCTAGTGAACACGACATAAGCTCCGTGCTCTTCAGGATACTCGACTTGTATGGCTCCGACTGGTCGAACCGCCAGCTGCTGGGGGGAGGAGGAGGCGGCTGCCCAGCAGGCGAGGAGGTAGAAGGCCGTCAACCTTGGCGATCCTGGTGAGCCAATGGCACTTTCGAGTGGTGTGGTTGGACAGCTTCGCAGTACTGTGGAACTTGCAGGGCGCATCAAGGGTCTGCTCATACGAGAAAGCGGGCATCCAATTAGGCTTGCCGCCCTTCTGGCGCTTGGATGGAGGCTGCCCTTCCGGCTGCTGGTCCTCGACTGTTGCCACCTGCCGGCTTGTAGGAGTCGGCTGCACGGCCTTGCGTTTGCTGTCTGTTGCTGACGCCGACTGGAGTCACCAGCCGGGGCCCGAGGAGCTGGAGGAGCCACCTTGCCAGACGCATCAACTTGAATCTCTGCCTTCATAGAGGAGTCGGCCGTGGCGTATTTATCTGCTATGATCAGCAGCTCGTCGAGGGTCGCCGGCTCGTCGCAGAGAAGCCTATGCTTGAGAAGGGTGCCCTCTCGGCACCCAGCGGTGAAGTACTCGATGGCCTGCACCTCATGCACACCTTCGCAAGAGTTGCGGAGCTCGGCCCAGCGAGTGAGGTAGTCACGAGTCGACTCGTTGGGGCCTTGGACGCACAAGGAGAGCTGCCGAGGCTTGGGCGACCGCTTGTATGTGCTGGTGAAGTTGCGGATGAAAGCTTCGGTGAAATCGACCCAGCTGTTGATGCTGCAGGGCTTCAGGCTATTCAGCCATGTGGCCTGGAACATGAGCGGAACATACTTCACAGCAACGCGCTTGTTGCCGTTCGCGATGATGATGGCTGTGGAGTAGTCGACCAGCCAGTCATCCGGTTTCACGGAGCCGGTGTATTTGGGCGTGTCTCTCGGGAGCGTGAACCCTTTGGGGAAGGGCTCATCTCGAATGCGGGGGCCATAACAAGGCGGACCCAGCTCATCTTCTTCTTCTAGCGCCAAAGATCGGTTGAGACGGTCGATCCGGTGGTGGGCATCGTTCTCTCTGACTTCCTTCTCGGCGGCCAAGGCGGTCGCCGAGTGTCGGGTGTTCAACAAGCGGCGGGGAGACGCGCCTTTCCCTGCGAGGGGGAGGACGCGGACAATCATCCCGTTGTTCTACTGCTCTTGGGTGGCCGTCTTGGTCGCGCTCAATGGTGAGGTGAGTCCGGCTGCGGCTGGCAGCCAGCTCCTTGTCTCTTCTTCCGCGGACGCCATCAGTCGGCGTCCGGGACGTTGCACCTTGATCTCGGCGGGGAGGCGGATCGTCATTCTGCCGGTTGGGAGCCTCAGTACGGCAGCCGGCCTCGTGCTGCTCAGCAGCCACGTCGAGGAGTCGTTGGACGCGCTCCACCATCTGGCGACGGTCTTCGCCCTCAAACTTGTCTAGCTCTTCTGCTGCCGCCTCGGCAGCTCGTATGTTTTCCGCGGGCGTGGCGTAGATGGGGCGATCTGCCCTGAATAGGCTGGCGATGGCCGTGCCGCGTTGCTGGACCGTGCCGATGCGGCTAGGCCCACCAGGAGCCGGCGTGCCACCCTGGCGTGGTCCATCTCGTTGGTAGGCCTCCGCGGCGTCTCATGTTGGCCAACTTCTTGGCGCTCTCGACTAGCTGGGCGCGGCGTGCTTCCAGCATCTCGGCGTCGGCGTCTTCTGGAATGGGCGCCGTCAGGTCTTGCAGTGCCGCATCGAGCGGGTCATGAGCACCTCCGCTGGAGTGCTCGCTGTGACCGATGACAAGAATCTCCGTGACAATGCTTCCGCCGCTCTCCACGCGAGGAGGCGGCTCGTCGTAGACCACCACGTTGGTGGGGAGCGCGTCAAGCGACACTGTGTCGGAGTCGACGAGCATCAGGTCAGTGGAGCCTACAGATTCCAAGTCCACAGCAGGCTCGCTGGTGACGTGGAGCTGATCGAGGAGGCCCGTGAGGCGGCTCTCAGGGCCTTCGGTGCCCGCGTCAGACGCGGGCTTGTCGGAGAGGCGAACCTCACCAACAAGATCGGCGAGGCAGCTCGCCGCACAAGCGACCTCCGCACCATGCAGCGCGCCAGCGCAGACTCCGTCCGGCGTGCCGGGCTGGCTGCGCTCGCCAGGGAGAAAAAGGGTTCCCGTCCAGAACAGGTCTCCGGACGACGGTGCACCTTGCCCCATGGTGGGCGGGCGCCAAATGTCGGGGGTTGGGTGCGACATATGCCAAAGAATGGCTTATCATGGTGGGAGCGAGTAGAACGTCGCCGGTGCCTGGAAGCAGGATAAGGTGTAGACACGAATGCCAACGCACTTTACCCAGGTTCGCGGCTCTCCTAGGAGATAACACCCCTAGTCCTGCTCTGCGGGGTCTCCGCATGATCACTAAGACACTAGTGAGTACAATGGTGCTCCTCGAGCTGTTTGCTAGAGGTGGAAGAAAGCAGGGCTAGCTCTCTCCTTTCTCTATGGGTCGGTCTAGTTCTAACCGGTTGGGAACCCTTTGCATGGGTGCCCTGGGGGGTTTATATAGGCCTACCCCCAGGGGTACAATAGTAATCCAGCCGGGTGTAGGACCCATTGTCGATCTCTTTGGTGGTTGCTTATCCGCGGCTGTTGGGGCCGACCGGCTCTGCAGTGCAGACGACAGGCCGCCTCCGCCCGCTCATGGTCTTGTCGACTCTTGATCATCGTAGCCGTGATGCTAATGACGCCGGATCGGTCAGGGGAGTGTGGCTACAGCCCCCGCCGCCTGACGGGCGATTACTGTAGCCTCTCCGTGTCTCGTCTGGTTAATGGCGAGTTGGGCCCGTGGAAGGGGTGGGCCGACTGCTGGGGACCGTCCTCCCTCGAATCCGACTGGTGGGGCTCTAGCCATCTTCTGGGCTCTCGCTGATCAGTGGGGCCCGTCTTCCTTGGGCCGTACTGACAGGCCGTCGTGGGAGCAGGGCTCTGCCTGCTTGTGGTGACGTCAGGGGTGGAGTGGCAACAGTGCCGCGCCGGGCGGAGATCTCCGCTGGTGCGGTGCACTATGGCCACACCCATCCCTGGATTTGGGAGGGATGGGCTATACTATAGCCACTCCCTGTCTTGTATTTCTTGATGAGGGCGCAAGCTTCGTAGGCGCCACGGGCCGACTGCTAGGGGCCGACTTCTCTGGAAGCTGTCGACTAGGAGTCGGCTTGTCTTAATGCCGACTTCTTTAACTCGGCCGCCTACGGGTAGTCGGCTATTCCTCCAGCCGGCCACCAGAAGGCGGCGCCTCATCTTGACACCTCGAGGGGTGCTGCCAGCCCCATCATCTTGAAAGGCGCAGGGGCTTGGGTTAGCCTACCCGTGACCCATTACTCCGACAATTTATATTTGTCATTGCAATATTTAAGGATGGCAAAAAGATTCAGGTCTATAAACATCATCATCAAAAGCTTCATACTTTAAAAACAAAGATTCAATTTTATAAGCACCCTTTTAAAAGAAACAAATTCTTCTGTTTGTTCCACATCATAATAATCATATCTACCATTGGCATAAGAAGCCAAGGTTTTATTATCATTAAATTTTCATGAAAAGGGAAGGCGTGTGGAGCATTCATCCTAGAGCAACAAGTGTAATCATATCTCTGGCATAAAATCCAAGCATACCAATGCAACATATCAATTTGATCCCATAATAGTTTCCTTTTTGTGTCAAGCGATAATCCCTAAAGTATTCACGTTGATCCGACGTGTCTCCCGTTACCAAGTTGAATGGGGTTTTCTCAGATTATCAAAGTAGTGCATAATATTTTTCACATAACGAGCATCGAGGGTTTTAGGAGGTTCCCCGTCTCCATGAGTAGCAAGTACCACTAATTTTTTGGTGTTTCGTGTTCCATATCCATAACTAAAGATAGAGAACAACTTAGAACAGGAAATAAAAACTACTTAGTGATAAAGCAAACAAGCACACACGAGAATATTCACCCCATGCTATTGTTCCCGGCAATGGCGCCATAAAAAGGTCTTGATAACCCACAAGTGTAGGGGATCGTTTGTAGCCTTCTTCGATAAATAAGAGTGTCGAACCCAACGAGGAGCTAAAGGCAGACCAAATATTTCCTCAAGTTCTATCGACCACCGATAACTCTACGCACACTTGACGTTTGCTTTACCTAGAACAAGTATGAAACTATTTTGCAAGAATAAAACTACAAATAAATTGCAAGGTAATAAAAGTAGATAGCTTTTGTCAATAAGAAAGTCATTTGTCCCTAGGCAATCGATAACAAGTACCGGTAATCATTCTTGTAATTTTATATGAGGGAGAGGCATGAGCTAACGTAGTTTCTCTACTTGGATCATATGCACTTATGATTGGACCTCTAGCAAGTATCCGCAACTATTAAAGATCATTCAGGTCGTGAAACCCGACCATAAAATTAAGTATCGAGTCCTCTTTACTCCCATACGACATAACCCACTTTTCCGCATTTAGGCTGTTGTCACCCCCGCAACACCGACAATAAGAAAACCATGAACATATTGCAACACCCTACAGCGGGGGGGGGGGGGGGCTCACGTTTGCGCGATACGGAGGGCACCGTAGGACAGCACCATAAATAAAATATAAAATCATACCAACCAAGATCACGATTAACCCACATGACAAAACAGATCTATTCAAACATCATAAGATAACCATAGATCATTGGGAAATAATATATGGAGTTGAGCACCATGTTTAAGTAGAGATTACAGCAGGGAGAAGGGGTGTTACACCGCTGCATAGAGGGGGAGAGAATTGGTGTTGACGGTAGCAAGATTGTTGATGTAGATCGCCATTACGATCCTAGCCTCGACGGCACTCCGGCGCCACCGGGAGAGAGGGGGAGAGAGCCCCCTCCTTCTTCTTCTTCCTTGGCCTCCCCCTAGATGGGAGGAGAGTTCCCCCTCTGGTCCATGGCCTCCATGGCGGCGGAGGGGCGGGAGCCCCTCCGAGATTGGATCTCCCTCTCTGTTCTCTTCTGTTTCGCGTTCCCCAGATCTGGCCCTTCACGGTTTCTTAAATTTTCAGAGATCCGTAACTCCAATTCGCTAAAAAATTTACAAGATTTTTTCCATAAATTATCTTTCTTGTGCCAGAAGAAGGGCCCCAACCGATCTTCAAGGAGGGCACAAGATACCTAGGCGCGCCAGGGGGTGCCCAGCGCGCCCTGGTGGGTTGTGGTCACTGTGGGCCCCCGTTTGTGTTGATTCCACCTCCCAAAAATCATAAATATTCCAAAATAATTCTCCGTAAATTTTTATCGCGTTTGGACTTCGTTCGATATGTATTTTCTGCAAAACAAAAAACATGCAACAAGCGAGGCGGCACTAGGCACTGGATCAATAGGTTAGTCCAATAAATCATATAAAAAGTTGCCAAAAATATGTGAAAGTTGTATAATATTGGCATGAAACAATCAAAAATTATAGATACGATGGAGACATATCAGTTGGCAACATAGACTGTATGCAGTGGGCGTGAAAGAACTGCCCTTATGCTTCGCAAGGGCAGTATAGGGGCCATGTCAAGGCTTGCACTGTCATATTTGAGGTTTCAGTTCCAGGGTGACAATGTTATGTCTGAGCATGAAGGTGTGGCAATGTTTGCATAGTTCACCCAATTTCATCATCAAATGCGTGATTGAGAAACTTACATACAGTTGCAAGATGATTTGATTGAGTATATTTAGGCTAGTTGGTTGAGCATATGTGATTGGGAAACTCACATCCAACTCCAATTTACTAGTTGGAGTTCTTTTAGTGTGCCATTGTGAAGAGTAATTTGTCATAATATTATCAAGGAGTTTTTTACCTTCTCCTAATGTGATTTTCCATAAAGGTACTCCCGCGACATAGTCTAAAAGATTTCTAGAAAAATGTTTAATCCCGCATAAAAATTGTATATGATCATCCATAAGCTTAAACCATGAGTGGGGCAATTTCTTATCATTAATTTCATTCTCTCTCAAGATTGTGCAACATGTTCATGCTCAAGTTGCTTAAAATTCATGATTTGATTTCTAAGAGAAATAATTTTTGCGGGAAGAAAATACTTGGCAATAAAAGCATCCCCACACTTATCCCAATAATCAATACTATTTCGCGGCAAGGATGAAAACTAAGTTTTAGCACGATCTCGTAGCGAGAACAAAAATAATTTAAATATGATAATATCATTATCCATATCTTTTTTCTTTTGCATATCACACAATTTAACGAGAGTATTAAGATGGGATGCAACATCTTCATTAGGACTACCAGAAAATTGTTCTTTCATAACAAGATTTAGCAAAGCAACATTAATATCGCACGTCTTCGCACTAGTGGGGGGAGGAGCAATTGGAGTACTAATTGTCGGATTTCGGGTTCCGGCAGACCCTTGAGGTTCGAACACTGGGGTGCGCGCGGAGATCCAACCTTCCAGCGTCTCGTACCTCGCCGAATCGCAGGGACCTAAACTACTAACGGAACAGCACAAGAGACACAAGATTTATACTAGTTCGGGCCACCGTTGTGGTGTAATACCCTACTCTAGTTTGTGGCGTGGTGGATTGCCTCTTGGGCTGATGAGGAATAAGACAGGAAGAACATCCTCGCGAGGGTCTGTTCTTGGTGGGTGTGATGAACTGCTAGGTGGTGTCCCGTCGCTCTAGCTTGAGGATCGGGTCTCTGTCTTTCTCTGGATGCCGATCGTTTTGCTCGTTTCCGATCGTTTTTGACCCCCCTACTCTAAGTGTGGCTACTCCTATTTATAGGCGAAGGCCCTGGGCCTCTTCCCAAATATTGAGCGGGAAGGGCGCCAACAATTGGCCATTTTAAAGGGGAACAACGGGTACACTTATCCTGACTAAAGTTGGTCCTCGCCTGCCAAAGGCTCTGGTGATGACGCCTTTGCTTGGGCTCCACAATGACTCCTTCCAGCCGTTGGGGCTGGTCTTGGTCTTGTTGCACCGAAGCGGATGCCTTTGCTTGATGCTCTCGCTGCGCTTTCTCCCTTTGCACCACAGAGGAAAGGAGGACACTGCCTGGCTGGCGCCTGACCGGGCGCCCTTGGTCGCCACGGCTATGCGTCATGGGCACCTCGCGAGGTACCACGCCTTGAACTGTACACCTCCTCACGAGCCAGCCTGACGAGGCCGTGCCTAAGGAAGCTCCTGGTCGTCCGCCACGCGAGGATTTGCCCCTCGCGAGGGTCTTGAGCTTGCGTTGATGTAGTTGGGCTGTCCTGGTCCTCCTTTGAGCCACGCTTGCAGCGAGCAAGTCTGGGGACCCCGTTCCCGAACGCCGACAGATAGCCCCGGGCCTGGCGCGCCCGAACTTGGCCGAGCAGAGAGGTGAAAGGGCAAGTGCGAAGCGTCGTGTGCCCTAACAGCCTGCGGCCTTGGGCGCCGTGTGGCGGTTGATTGGACAGCGTCGCCTTTGCTTTCCACGATGCCTCGGTAACCACCGGATTCGACGAGTCCTTGCATGCGAGTTGGGCATGATGACCGGTGATCGTGGAGGCCGACGGTTGGCCTTCGCCCGGCAATAAATGCGAACGGCAGCGCCCTTCCAGTCTATCCTTTCTTGTCTCTCCTTCTTCTCCATGGCTCCACCAAGGAAGTTCTCGGCCGCAGAGAAGGGGAAGGGCCATCAGGTCGAGTCTTCCTCTCCTCCGCCTAAGCGCAGTCGAGGTCGCCCTCGCAAGCACCCCGTGGCCTCCACGGCGGTCCCCCGCGGTCGTGGGGGAGGCTCTCAGCGTGGCGACGAGCGGCTGGCCATGGTCGGAGGGCGTGCCCCGGCCGTGCGTCCCCCGAGGCCGCGCCTCCATGCTGCTGAAGCGCTGCCGGAGTTCATGGTGAGGGCGGAGGAGCCGTCCGGCGTTCGGCTTCAGCTCCCGTGCTTCCTCCTGGGTGAGCTCCCAGATGGCGCCCTGAGCGGCCCCTGGCTCCAGGCAGATGGCTGCTGCAGCCGGGCTTCGTGGGCTTCTCTGGAGGTCTGTGCTGCAAGGAACCTGTTCCTGGCCCACGGTTGGCAGACGTTTGCCCGCGCGCGCGGTCTCCGCCGCCGGTGCTCCCTGCACTTCAAGTACGATGGCGACGCCAACCTCTACATGAGGGTGTTTGTCACGACCGGTTTTTCAATAAAAATATTTATTGAACAACCGACCTATGAAGTCTAATATGAGGAAAAATCCTTCATACCGGTAGACAAAACTTTTGATATGATAAGCGGTGGCATTACAATATTACAGGGGTCGGACTGAAGATGCCCAACCAATTATTACAAACTCGCCGATAATTATACATAGTGGCGGATATGACTCAAAGGTGTGGGGTGGAAATACTACTGACTCGAGATATGAGTGGTTGGTGGAATAACACAGCGGGGTGGTTAATAAGTCTACTGCACTGGTGGTTCATCGGGCTTCGAGGCGAGGCTCGATGAATTTATTTGGGTAGCGGAAGCGGATATATCACCATGACTAATCCAGGGGTCGCACGAGACTGACTGGGATTCCTCTAGGCGTCGAACTCGCTATCGAAATCTTCATCCAAGAGATCGCCTTCGTCAGCATCTGGCCAAATCAACAAGCCAGGTGAGTACTTTGAAAGTACTCGCAAGACAGTTCGGACAAAAGATATAACAAATGAATGCATGAATGAGTCATGATTAATTTTAACAATGCTCAATTAAATCAGTATAGCAAAAACAAATAAGAAGGGAATCGGCGGTAGTCCGCTCGAAAAACCCAAAGAAGGATAAACTCAAAACCGATCGAGTGTCTGAAGTGATGCCTCGAAGGTTGAAAATAAGTAAAACATGCCACACTCGGGCGTCTAGGCGACACCTCATAAAGGGCTTATATTGAAATAAAAAAATACATGCGTGCCGCAGTCGGACGTCGGAGCGACATCACAGAAAGGGCTTATAATGAAAATAAATAACAACAATGCCGCAGTCGGACGTCTGAGCGACATCGCAGAAAGGGCTTATAATGAAAATAAATAACAACAATGCATGATCGGACATCGAGCAACATCGCAGAAAGGGCTTATAATGAAAATAAATAACAACAATGCATGATCGGACGTCTGAGCGACATCGCAGAAAGGGCTTATAATGAAAATAAATAACAACAATGCCGCAATCGGACGTCTGAGCGACATCGCAGAAAGGGCTTATAATTCATTATTCATAACTGACAAGTTATAGTGCTCACGGAAAATATTCATCACAAGACAATAAGCGGGTTAGTCCGTTCACAGGAAAGTAAACATTGAATACTCAAATGGTTCTCAGGAGTTTTTGTCACTGAGACTGACACTTGACAAGATGAGATGATCACGGTACTTGGACATGAATAAGATGAATTCAAGAATTTTGACTCTGCAGAGTTTGTACAATAATTGTCCACAGCCATCGGTTTTGCGTAGTCACGAAGGACTAGTTCCATTTACTGTATTTCAGAGGAAACACAACTAGCTAGTACACACCATACATACCTCTCGTTGCCTTGAATCACCCTAGACAGCGTTTAAGAAAAACTTTGAGACGGGAGATCACAATCTCGAATAGCATGGGATCAAATTTATATCAGCAGCTCAAGGGGTGCCCCCTCTCGGTCCCAACCGGAAACACCCATGCCCCTGACCGGATGATAGGCTTTAATCCAGGGCCATGGAACCTTCATCCCGCCTCTCGATTTGGTGTGTACCAGGAGTGGTTTGCAACCTATTAGGCCAGATTCCCTTGCGGGAAACAGTGGTAGTACTGGAAAGGAAGACGGACGGAAATCGACCGACGATTTATGTTGACACTTTGGGTCAACGATATGGCATAAGCCTGGCATGCCACAACACTGCCATCTTACCCATACTCATGCCAACTCATGGCCATGCAACAAGTTTCCAGCAACTCACGGATTTACCGAGCTCATTTGCCTCAATGCTCACGAGATAAACTATCATCGAAAATGCTCATGAACGTGCCATGATACAAAAATAATGCAAACATACCTAGACACTCATCATATCAAAAGTTTAAACTTTGCTTGCCTGGTTCGGAGTATTCGGGGTCTAGCTCGGCGAAGTTTGCGGTCCCGTCACCTCCTTCGGTATCTACGGTATAAAGAAAACATACGCGCTAACGTAAATACCATGAGGTGCACAAAAATCACTCCAAATATTTTTCAAATAAATCTGATAAAACTAGACAAAATTTTAGAGAGGACAGAAAAAGAACCAATCAAAAATTCCTTTCTGTTAAAAAGTTATAAGGGTTTTAGCCCAAGGAGTCATCTATAATGAAACAGAAAACTTCCAGGGGGCTTTGCAGAAAAGTCCAGAAAACGGTTCGTTTAAAAGAAACGATCGAGAAGTCGACAGCGGGCTCCACCTGCCGGGTTTGAAAAATTTAAAGAGGGAAACAGGGGCGACGGTGCCCGAGAGGTGCGGTGATCGCCTGCGGCGATCCACGGCGAGGCAGAGTGATCGGACGGTACCTTCGTGATCAGCACGTCCTTCCGCGTCTGTGGGAGGTGGAAGTGGTCGTCGGCGAGTACCACGTCGATGGTGACGCTTGCTCCGGCGGACGGCGATTCGGGTGGTCGTGGACCTCGTCGGAGAGGGCTGTGAAGATCAAATTGGGGTGGGGGTTAGACTCTTGGGTGCCCGAGAGGGTTGCTGACGAGGTTAGGGCGCCGGAGACGACCTCACCGGAGTGGATCGAGGTGAAGGCCGAGGCGGAACGAGGTGGCCGGAGTTGGGGAAGAAGAGCCCCTCGAGGCCCTTCCAGGGGCTTGGCGAGGTCTAGAGAGGTGGTGGAGGTGTGCGGGGGCGAGAGCGCGCTCGGGGGTGCTATATATAGCCGGCCCGAGGCGGTTGCCGAGAACGGGGTTCTCCGGCGAGGTGATTACGGCGGCGCTATGGCTGGACGATCGGCTTAGGAGCTTGAGCATCGCCTAGGTGGAGTAGTGGTGCCATTTTAGGGTCCAGCTCAGCACGGGAGGAAGGTTTACGGCTTGCCCTCGACGGAACGGCCGCACGGCCCGTCGGCGGCAGAGCGCTTCTGCGCGTGCCAAACCCTGACGGGTGCCGCATCGTCGTTGGCAAGGAGGGCCTGAAGCCACCGGGCGCTTAGGCGGCGCTGAACGGCGTTGCGCCGCGATATTGCCCTGTCGCCGTTCACGGTGCGGCGCCGCATAAGCACGCCGGCGCAGCGGGAGAGCGCCACCGACGCGGGAAGGCGTAAGCGCGTGTGGAGCTCCGGACAAGCGAGCCGGGCTGCGAGCATCGAGCCAAACGCACAGTGGGCATGTGATGAAGTTATGTCGGAGAAAGCGACCTGAACTTTCTGAATTTCGAATATGAACAAAACAAAGGCATGCGGTGTTCGACAAAATGATTCTGGTATCCAGGATTTTTCCTTGAGCTGATTTTGGTGGAGTGGTCTCTCATTGCAACTAGAGGTTGCCTGAATTTTGGTGGAATTTTTGGAGAAGTGTAGATATGAATTTCACCAAATTTGGCAAATCTGGTCCAAACTTGCAGTGAGTGAAATTTGAAATATTTGAAAAGAAGAAGAGTGGATCAAGATGGTTCTGGGTTGTGGATACCAAGGACTATCCAGGGGTGTGGAGTTGAGGTCAAAAATCAAAAGCATTAGGGTACTTGCTTTGCAAATCACCTAGGCTCAAAAGAAAAGACAGAATTATTTTGGGAGGAGAAATAATTGGAATAAAATCCAAAAATGGATTTTATTAGTTTGGACAGAATGTTTGAGTTGTACCAAAGTGGAAGGAGAGATTTTTGGGAAGGTTTTACCATGTGGTGCATGGAAGAATCATGAATGGTTTCAAATATGGGAGAGGATGAAAAACTCCTAGAGTTTCCTTTTAAAAGAAAATAAACTCCAAAGATTTTTCTTGAAATTTTGAGAAGAGAGTAATCAGAGGAAAAATTTAAAAACCAAACACCAGAGTTGAAGGAGATGCAAAACTAAAATATTTGCGGAGGAAAAAGCTTTTGATAGAGATTTTTGGAAGGGTTTTGGTGACCTCCTTCAAATCCAACAAAATTTTGAAGAAAACCAAAGGAAAATTTTTGGAGTGTCACAACACCTACCCCCTTAGAAAACTCTCGTCCCCGAGATTCCAGTTGATCCTCAAATAATTTTGGGTGCTCTGTTCGAAGGAAATCCTCTCTTTCCCAAGTGGCTTCACTTTTCGGTGTGGTTGCTCCTTCGAACTTTGAAGAACTTGGTGGTTTTCTGTCGGGTTGTCCTTTCCGACTCTTCCAAGATTTTTATCGGATGCTCCCGATCGTAAGGTCTGGTTGCACGTCAATGTTTTTATGGGGTACTTGTTTCTACGGGTTGCTTACGCACTTCCTCAATTGGGAGGCGTGAAATACTTCAGAGATGTCGGATAATTCTTGAGTAAGTCTAGTTGGTAGGCCACCGTGCCTCTTCGTGCTACTATGCGTAATGGTCCGATGAATCTTGGTGCTAGCTTCCTTTAATCTTGAATCGGTGCAGGCCTCTCATGGGTGATACTCGTAGGTACACAAATTCACCGGGTTCAAAATGGACTCCACGATGCTTCGATCGTAATAACTCTTTTTGTCGACTTTGGGCTGTCTTGAGTCGGTCCTTAATTACCTTAACTTTATCTTGACCTCTTTGAGCAGGTGTCTGGGCCGAAGATATGACTGTCTCCGGTTTCCGACCAGTTTAGCGGGGTACGACATCTTCGTCCGTACAGAGCTTCAAATGGTGCCATTTGCAGGCTGGACTGATAGCTGTTGGTATATGCGAATTCTGCGTATGGTAAGCTCTCCTCCCAACTGGTCCCATAGGTGAGGACACATTCTCTCAGCATATCTTCTAGAATCTGGTTTACTCGCTCAGTCTGCCCATCTGTCTGGGGATGGTATGCGATCTTGAATGCAAGCTGAGTTCCCAGAGCTTGTTGTAAGTGATCCCAAAACCGGGAGACGAATTGAGTGCCTCTGTCTGAGATTATTTTCTTTGGGACTCCATGTAGGCAAACGATACGGGAGAGGTAGAGCCTAGCAAGCTTCTGAGTGGTGTGTGTTGTCTTCACGGGGATGAAGTGAGCTACTTTAATCAGTCTATCTGCGATTACCCATATGGCATCATGTACGTGTCGCGACCGAGGTAGCCCAACAATAAAATCCATTCCAATCTCGTCCCATTTCCACTCGGGTATCTTATTCGGTTGCAATAGCCCGGCCGGTTTCTGGTGCTCGGCCTTGATGCGTTGACAAGAGTCACAACATGCAATAAACGTGGCTATGTCTCTTTTTATACCATGCCACCAAAATGTATCCTGAAGATCCTTGTACATTTTTGTTCCTCCAGGATGGATTGAATATGGAGCGGTGTGGCCTTCAGCCAGGAGTTTGCTGTTTAAGGTCATGGATATTTGGTACGCAAATCCTATTCCCGTACCACAATATTCCTTGCTCATCAATGATGAATTCGAGGCCTTGCCCAACTTTATCTTCCGCTTTATGCCTTCAATGCCGGGTGTCCACGTTGAGCCTCTTTAACCTTCTCTATCGGGTAGGCTGTACTTCTAAGTTTGACACATCGCCTTCGGTGACCACCATCGGAGTTGAGCTTTGCGAATTCTTGCTGGAATTCAGGTCTTAAGTCCGGCATGCCGTAGTTGTCCAGACCGGGGTTCCGACTTCGAGCATCTGCTACAACATTTGCCTTGCCGGGTGGTAGTGGATCCCAACATCATAATCCTTTACTAATTCCAACCAAGCGTCGCTGCCGTAAATTTAGTTCTGGTTGTGTGAAAATATACTTGAGGCTTTTGTGGTCCGTGTATATTTCACAACGACACTAAGTAAAAAGTGTCTCCATTCCTTGAGTGCATGAATAAGCTGCCGCTAATTCCAGGTCATGGGTAGGGTAATTTTCCTCATGCTTATGGTTGTCTGGAAACATATGCGACAACCTTGCCTTCTTGCATTAATACGCACCCGAGGCCCTTTCGGGATGCGTCACAAAATACCTCAAATTTTTTGTGTATATCTGGCACAATTAGTACCGGTGCTGTCGTCAGTTTCCTCTTTAGTTCTTGGAAACTTTTCCCGCAAGCTTCCGTCCATTCAAACTTCCTGTCTTTCTTGAGTAGTTGCGTCATTGGCTTTGCTATGGTGGAGAATCCTTTAATAAATCTCCGGTAGTATCCTGCCATTCCCAAGAAACTTCGTACATCCGTCACGCTGGCTGGTGGCTTCTAGCCGTACGGCCTTGACCTTTTCCGGGTCTCTGGCGATACCTTCTTGAGTCAGATGCGTGGCCCGTAAAACCTACTTGCTTTAGCCAAAATTCACACTTGCTGAATTTAGCGTACAACCGATGTTTCTGAGTTCTCCTAGTACAATCCGGAGATGTTCAACAGGTTTCTTCTGGTGTTTTGGAGTATACCAAAATATCATCGATAAATACCACAACAAACTTACCCATAAACTTCATGAATACTTTGTTCATGAGGTGAACAAAATATGCGGGGGCATTTGTTAGTCCGAATGGCATTACGGTGAACTCATACAATCCGTGATCACGGAGGTGAAAGCGGTCTTGGGAATATCTTGATTCGCACTTTCAGTTGATGGTATCCCGATCTCAAGTCAATCTTTGAGAACACCTTGGCCTTAGCGAGTTGATCGAATAAATCATTTATTCGTGGCATCGGATATTTGTTCTTGATTGTGACCATGTTTAACGCCGATAGTCTATGCACAATCTCGGTGTTCCATCCTTCTTTTGGCAAACAAAATTGGTGAACCCCAAGGTGAGGAACTGGCTCGTATGTACCCTTTTTCCAATAATTCCTTTATTTGCTTCTTCAGTTCTACCAATTCGGATGGTGCCATTCTCAGACGGTTTCTTGTATATGGGAGCGGTTCCGGGTGCTAGCTCAATGCTGAATTCTATCTCTCGATCTGGTGGCATGCCCGGTAGTTCTTCGGGAAACACATCTGGAAATTCACACACTACTGGAACCTTGCTCAATTCAGAAATATCCACCTTATTTAATCTCGGTTGCCGGGATATTTTTCTTTCCTTGGCTGAAACCTTTATGGTCTTCCTGTGGTGATGGGTGAGAATTACGGTCCTGTTGAAGCAGTCAATAAAACCTTTGTTGGTAGTTAACCAATCCATCCCTAAGATGACATCCAGTCCTTTATTTTCCAACACGATAAGATTTGCGTGAAACTTCAACCCTTCAAACTCGATAACCACACCCTGGCAATAATTCTGGGTAACTTGCTTAATTCCAGGGGACTTGACGATCATAGATTTTCCCAAGGGAAGCATCGAAAAATTATTTTGCAAAGCAAAACTTTTCAAAACGAATGAGTGAGAAGCTCTAGAATCAAACAAAACCATGGCGGGTATTGTGTTGACAGGAAACGTACCGAGTACGATATCTGGGGCATTTTGTGCTTCCTCTTTGGTCACGTGGTTCAGATGACCCTTCCTGTGGTTGTTATTTGGGTTGAAATTGTTGCGCTTTGGCGCGAATTATTGCTTCCGTTGTTCGGCTTTGGGGTCGAGTTCCTTGGCTTGGGGCACTGCTTGGCATAGTGCCCTTCTTCTCCACAAGCGTAACAGGTAACGCCTGGGCGATATGTGAACTCCTTGTCCCTTGCGTGGAAATTCTTGATTGGGCGTGAGACGCTTGTCGTGGGTTTGGGCGTCCAGTTTTTTGAACATCTGTCTTGCTGCGGTGGTTGCGGGTGTGTTTAGTCTGGTCCCTCTTCCGCTTGCGGAAATCTTCTAAGCTGCGTCTCTCATTTTCCAAGGTAATGGCCTTATCCACCAGCGTATTAAAATCTGGAAATGTGTGTACGACCAATTGGCATTTAAGTGCGGGCGTCGTAATCGTCTAGGAATTTCTCCATCTTTTGTTTTTCGACATACGCTCCTCGTTGGCGTGGCAGACCAGGAGTAAACGACCGTTGTATTCGACACTGTCATTGTCCTTTGCTTGAGGTCATCAAATTCTCTCTTTTGATCTTCATAAGACTCTTAGGAATATGTGCCCCATGAAAACCTTCTTTAAATTCCTCCCATGTTATATTATTTTCGTTGGGGTGCATGTGTAGGAAATTTTCCCACCACGATGCGGCTGCTCCGGTGAGATAGTGCGGAGCATAAAGCACTTTCTCAAGATCTGAACACTAGGCAATAATTAACTTTCTCTCCATGTCTCGAAGCCAGTCCTCGGCTTCAAGAGGTTTGTCAGTGTGAGAAAATGTTTGGGGACGTGTCTTCTGTAGCTCAGCTAATTTTGATTGCTTGATATCGTCCACGGTGATTTCCCATATTGATGACTTGGTTCAGTATTTCTGATGTTGCTGCTGACTTTGTTCATAAAGACGGCACATTTGGGAAAGTGTCGTTTCACCGTCCTGCCGACTTGTGCATCCCCTGTGTGAAATTGTTGCCTGAGGGTGTGCCATAATTTTCCTCTGTCGGAGTTGGCATGGAGCGCGTCCAAGGACGAGACATAGTTCACTCTGGGGATATATTTTGAAACACTCATAAGAAAAGAAATTGAGCCACAAAAATCAATAAATTCAAGAAGATGCAAAAAGTTGCAAATGCTCCAAGATTTTTCAAGAGAAAATACGTTATGCATACGGAGAAGGACTGTTCATTACATATCTTACACGCATAGCAGTAATTATACAATACGTCACTCAGGATATGTGTACATAAATCCTGACATGTTATTTAGTCTAGTGCACTTCTCCGGATCCTACATGATGCATAAACAAACTACTTCTCACAGCCTATTTACATATAAACATATCAAACAAGTCGGTACATCGCAAGGCGGCTAAGCGTGCATTAGTCGGAGATGGTAAGGATTTCCCTTGGCCTGCCAAGGGTGAGGCGAGAGAGGCTGGGGACTCAACCTCCTCCTCGGAGATAGGCTCCAGACGCCGAGGCGCAGCGTGAGTTGGTGGAGCAGGTGCCTGTCTTGGGACAACTCGAATCTGGCGGGCACGAGGGTGATGCAGAGCAAAACCGGAGTAGAGGCGCAATGACGTGGTTGAACTCCTCCGTGGTAGGCAGGCGACGAGTGGCGGTGCGAGCAGCAGGAGCAAATGATGCTGATGACGAGACGAAAGTCAGTGGCGGTGCAGCGCGCAGGAGCTCCCTCCTGTTGGCGGCCAGGCATGGACTGAGTCCATGCGGGCAGCTACAAAGTCGTCCACCAGGTTGTCGAAGGCTGCCTCCAAAGCCCGGAGATACTGGCGAGCATCTCAAAAGCTTCGTCCCGTTCTCCTCTGGGGCAAGAGAACGCGTAGTGCCAGGTGTATGGCACGTGACATGGCAGGTAGCGGTAGCGACGAGCCTTCATCGAAGGAAGGATATCTCTGAGACGAGCTATCGCCTCACGGGCTGCCATCTGCAGTGCATGCTTCTCTGTGGGCATGGCTCTCCCCACGAACTGGTAGCGCTCAACTCGTCCTCTCTTGAATTCCACCGCGGCATGGTGCATGGTCAGACGGTCGTTGACCTTGTGCTGAGAGAGAGAAGACTGGGCGCACATCTGGCCCCATCGCGACTTGGACGATGAAGGAGAGAAGCTTGACAAACCCATCGGGCATGTTGGCGAACATCTGCGACTCGCAGTCATTGCCAGCCATCTACAAAAGTAGGCAAAAGTCCTGAGTAGTCAAATCATAAATTTATGCTAACTGTCAGAAATTGTCTACATTTGTGAAAAAAATAAAATAGCTCCATTATGCCAATAACCGATTAGCGATCGCACCTAGTGGCTTCCTACAGTCAGCCTGGCTCTGGTACCAAGCTTGTCACGACCGGTTTTTCAATAAAAATATTTATTGAACAACCGACCTATGAAGTCCAATATGAGGAAAAATCCTTCATACCGGTAGACAAAACTTTGATCTGAAGCCGGTAGCATTACAATATTACAGGTCGGATCAAGATGCCCAACCAATTATTACAAACTCACCGATAATTATACATAGTGGCGGATATGACTCAAAGGTGTGGGGTGGAAATACTACTGACTCGAGATACGAGTGGTTGGTGGAATAACACAGCGGGGTGGTTAATAAGTCTACTGCACTGGTGGTTCATCGGGCGTCGAGGTGAGGCTCGATGAATTTATTTGGGTAGCGGAAGCGGATATATCACAATGACTAATCCAGGGGTCGCACGAGACTGACTGGGATTCCTCTAGGCGTCGGACTCGCTATCGAATTCTTCATCCATGAGATCGCCTTTCACAAGATCTCGCCAAATCAACAAGCCGGTGAGTACTTTGAAAGTACTTCAAGACAGATTCGGACAAAAGATATAACAAATGAATGCATGAATGAGTCATGATTAATTTTAACAATGCTCAATTAAATCAGTATAGCAAAAACAAATAAGAAGGGAATCGGCGGTAGTCCGCTCGAAAAACCCAAAGAAGGATAAACTCAAAACCGATCGAGTGTCTGAAGTGACGCCTCGAAGGGTGAAAATAAGTAAAACATGCCACAGTCGGGCGTCTAGGCGACACCTCATAAAGGGCTTATATTGAAATAAAAAAAATACATGTGTGCCGCAGTCGGACGTCGGAGCGACATCACAGAAAGGGCTTATAATGAAAATAAATAACAACAATGCCGCAGTCGGACGTCTGAGCGACATCGCAGAAAGGGCTTATAATGAAAATAAATAACAACAATGCATGATCGGACGTCTGAGCGACATCGCAGAAAGGGCTTATAATGAAAATAAATAACAAAAATGCCGCAGTCGGACGTCTGAGCGACATCGCAGAAAGGGCTTATAATTCATTATTCATAACTGACAAGATATAGTGCTCACGGAAAATATTCATCACAAGACAATAAGCGGGTTAGTCCGTTCACAGGAAAGTAAACATTTAATACTCAAATGGTTCTCGGGAGTTTCTGTCACTGAGACTGACACTTGACAAGATGAGATGATCACGGTACTTGGACATGAATAAGATGAATTCAAGAATTTTGACTCTGCAGAGTTTGTACCAAAATTGTCCACAGCCAACGGATTTCCGTAGTCACGAAGGACTAGTTCCATTTACGGTATTTCAGAGGAAACACAACTAGCTAGTACACACCCAACATACCTCACGTTGCCAGGAATCACCCTAGACAGCGTTTAAGAAAAACTTTGAGACGGGGAGATCACAATCTCGAATAGCATGGGATCAAATTTATATACGCGCGCTCCAAGGGGTGCCCCCCTCTCGGTCCCAACCGGAAACACCCATGCCCCCTGACCAGATGATAGGCTTTAATCCAGGGCCATGGAACCTTCATCCCGGCCTCTCGATTTGGTGTGTACCAGGGAGTGGTTTGCAACCTACTAGGGCCAGATTCCCTTGCGGGAAACAGGTGGTAGTACGGAAAGGAAGACGGACGGAAATCGACCGATTTATGTTGACACTGGTCAACGATATGGCATAAGCCTGGCATGCCACAACACTGCCATCTTACCCATACTCATGCCAACTCATGGCCATGCAACAAGTTTCCAAAGAACTCACGGATTTACCGAGCTCATTTGCCTCAATGCTCACGAGATAAACTATCATCGAAAATGCTCATGAACGTGCCATGATACAAAAATAATGCAAACATACCTAGACACTCATCATATCAAAAGTTTAAACTTTGCTTGCCTGGTTCGGAGTAGTCGGGGTCTAGCTCGGCGAAGTTTGCGGTCCCGTCACCTCCTTCGGTATCTACGGTATAAAGAAAACATACGCGCTAACGTAAATACCGTGAGGTGCACAAAAATCACTCCAAATATTTTTCAAATAAATCTGATAAAAAACTAGACAAAATTTTAGAGAGGACAGAAAAAGAATCAATCAAAAATCCCTTTCCGTTAAAACTTTATAAGGGTTTTAGCCCAAGGACTCATCTGTAATGAAACAGAAAACTTCCAGGGGGCTTTGCAGAAAAGTCCAGAAAACGGTTCGTTTAAAAGAAACGACTGAGAAGCTGACAGGCGGGCTCCACCTGTCGGGTTTGAAAATTTAAAAGAGGGAAACAGGGCGCGATGGTGCCCGAGAGGTGCGGTGATCGCCTGCGGCGATCCACGGCGAGGCAGAGTGATCGGACGGTACCTTCGTGATCAGCACGTCCTTCCGCGTCTGTGGGAGGTGGAAGTGGTCGCCGGCGAGTACCACGTCGATGGTGACGCTTACTCCGGGCGGACGGCGATTCGGGTGGTCGTGGACCTCGTCGGAGAGGGCTGTGAAGATCAAATTGGGGTGGGGTTAGACTCTTGGGTGCCCGAGAGGGTTGCCGACGAGGTTAGGGCGCCGGAGACGACCTCACCGGAGTGGATCGAGGTGAAGGCCGAGGCGGAACGAGGTGGCCGGAGTCGGGGAAGAAGAGCCCCTCGAGGCCCTTCCAGGGGCTTGGCGAGGTCTAGAGAGGTGGTGGAGGTGTGCGGGGGCGAGAGCGCGCTCGGGGGTGCTATATATATCACAAGACAATAAGCGGGTTAGTCCGTTCACAGGAAAGTAAACATTTAATACTTTAATGGTTCTCAGGAGTTTTTGTCACTGAGACTGACACTTGACAAGATGAGATGATCACGGTACTTGGACATGAAGAATTTTGACTCTGCAGAGTTTGTACCAAAATTGTCCACAGCCAACGGATATCCGTAGTCACGAAGGATTAGTTCCGTTACGGTATTTCAGAGGAAACACAACTAGCTAGTACACACCCATCATACCTCACGTTGCCAGGAATCACCCTAGACAGCGTTTAAGAAAAACTTTGAGACGGGGAGATCACAATCTCGAATAGCATGGGATCAAATTTATATACTGCGCTCTAAGGGTGCCCCCTCTCGGTCCCAACCGGAAACACCCATGCCCCGACCGGATGAAAGGCTTTAATCCAGGCCATGGAACCTTCATCCCGCCTCTCGATTTGGTGTGTACCAGGAGTGGTTTGCAACCCATTAGGTCAGATTCCCTTGCGGGAAACAGGTGGTAGTACGGAAAGGAAGACGGACGGAAATCGACCGATTTATGTTGACACTGGGTCAACGATATGGCATAAGCCTGGCATGCCACAACACCGCCATCTTACCCATACTCATGCCAACTCATGGCCATGCAACAAGTTTCCAAAGAACTCACGGATTTACCGAGCTCATTTGCCTCAATGCTCACGAGATAAACTATCATCAAAAATGCTCATGAACGTGCCATGATACAAAAATAATGCAAACATACCCAGACACTCATCATATCAAAATTTCAAACTTTGCTTGCCTGGTTCGGAGTAGTCGGGGTCTAGCTCGGCGAAGTTTGCGGTCCCGTCACCTCCTTTGGTATCTACGGTATAAAGAAAACATACGCGCTAACGTAAATACCGTGAGGTGCACAAAAATTACTCCAAACATTTTTCAAATAAATCTGATAAAAGTAGACAAAATTTTAGAGAGGACAGAAAAAGAATCAATCAAAAATTCCTTTCTGTTAAAAATTTAGTGCTCACGAGATAAACTATCATCCAAAATGCTCATGAACGTGCCATGATACAAAAATAATGCAAACATACCCAGACACTCATCATATCAAAATTTCAAACTTTGCTTGCCTGGTTCGGAGTAGTCGGGGTCTAGCTCGGCGAAGTTTGCGGTCCCGTCACCTCCTTTGGTATCTACGGTATAAAGAAAACATACGCGCTAACGTAAATACCGTGAGGTGCACAAAAATTACTCCAAACATTTTTCAAATAAATTTGATAAAAGTAGACAAAATTTTAGAGAGGACAGAAAAAGAATCAATCGAAAATTCCTTTCTGTTAAAAATTTATAAGGGTTTTAGCCCAAGGACTCATCTGTAATGAAACAGAAAACTTCCAGGGGGCTTTGCAGAAAAGTCCAGAAAATGGTTCGTTTAAAAGAAACGATCGAGAAGTCGACAGCGGCTCCACCTGTCGGGTTTGAAAATTTAAAAGAGGGAAACAGGGCGTGACGGCGCCCGAGAGGTGCGGTGATCGCCGACGGCGATCCACGGCGAGGCAGAGTGATCGGACGGTACCTTCGTGATCAGCACGTCCTTCCGCGTCTGTGGGAGGTGGAAGTGGTCGTCGGCGAGTACCACGTCGATGGCGACGCTTGCTCCGGCGGACGGCGATTTGGGTGGTCGTGGACCTCGTCGGAGAGGGCTGTGAAGATCAAATTGGGGTGGGGGTTAGACTCTTGGGTGCCCGAGAGGGTTGCTGACGAGGTTAGGGCGCCGGAGACGACCTCACCGGAGTGCATCGAGGTGAAGGCCGAGGCGGAACGAGGTGGTCGGAGTCGGGGAAGAAGAGCCCCTCGAGGCCCTTCCAGGGGCTTGGCGAGGTCTGGAGAGGTGGTGGAGGTGTGCGGGGGCGAGAGCGCCGGGTGCTATATAGCCGGCCCGAGGCGGTTACCGAGAACGGGGTTCTCCGGCGAGGTGATTACGGCGGCGCTGTGGCTGGACGGTCGGCTTAGGAGCTTGAGCATCGCCTAGGTGGAGTTGTGGTGCCATTTTAGGGTCCAGCTCAGCACGGGAGGAAGGTTTACAACTTGCCCTCGACGGAACGGCCAGACGCCCGTCGGCGGCAGAGAGCGCTCTGCTGCGTGCCAAGCCACGGCGACGGTGCCGCATGCGGCGCTTAGCAAGGAGGTGGCCACGGAGCCACCAGACGCTTTGGGCGCTGAACGGCGTTAACGCCAGTTTTGCCCCTCGTCGCCATTACGGTGCTTCGCCGCCAAAAGCACGCCGGCGAAGCGGCTGTGAGCGCCACCGACACCGGGAAGGCGCCAAGCGCTGCGTGTGGAGCTCCGGACAAAGGTGCCAGGCTGCGAGCATCGAGCCAAACGCATGTTGAGCATGTGATGAAGTTACGCCGGAGAAACGACATCGAACTTTCTGAATTTCTTGAATATGAACAAAACAAAGTGCATGCCGTGTGTTCGACAAAATGATTCTGGTATCCAGGGATTTTTCCTTGAGCTGATTTTTGGTGGAGTGGTCTCTCATTGCAACTAGAGGTTGCCTGAATTTTGGTGGAATTTTTTGGAGAAGTGTAGATATGAATTTCACCAAATTTGGCAAATCTGGTCCAAACTTGCAGTGAGTGAAATTTGAAATATTTGAAAAGAAGAAGAGTGGATCAAGATGATACTGGTTGTGGATACCAAGGACTATCCAGGGGTGTGGAGTTGAGGTCAAAAATCAAAAGCATTAGGGTACTTGCTTTGCAAATCACCTAGGCTCAAAAGAAAAGACATAATTATTTTGGGAGGAGAAATAATTGGAATAAAATCCAAAAAATGGATTTTATTAGTTTGGACAGAATGTTTGAGTTGTACCAAAGTGGAAGGAGAGATTTTTGGGAAGGTTTTACCATGTGGTGCATGGAAGAATCATGAATGGTTTCAAATATGGGAGAGGATGAAAAACTCCTAGAGTTTCCTTTTAAAAGAAAATAAACTCCAAAGATTTTTCTTGAAATTTTGAGAAGAGAGTAATCAGAGGAAAAATTTAAAAACCAAACACCAGAGTTGAAGGAGATGCAAAACTAAAATATTTGCCAGAGGGAAAAAAGCTTTTGATAGAGATTTTTGGAAGGGTTTTGGTGACCTCCTTCAAATCCAACAAAATTTTGAAGAAAACCAAAGGAAAAATTTTGGAGTGTCACAGTGTTCGGGGAAGACGGTCGCCGCATGGGGTGCTGCCCTGAAGACGACGACCGCGGCCGAGGACTCAGCCCCGGCGTGGGTGGAGAAGGCAAGGCTGGGCCACGGGCGATGCCCGCGACTCTTCACGCTTCACCAGCTCTTCTTGGTGGTGACTCTTCCAAGAATGTCATGCCAGCCCCACGCCGCTACCGCTTGGGGGGTGGCAGCGGGTCCGCTTGCCGCCACGCCCCTGTGAAGCGCGAGAGGGAGTCCGCCTGAGCTCCGGAGGCCGCTCGAGCCTTCCAAGAGAGCCGCACGGGCATGCTCCACCTGCTCATCCTTTTCCTTTCTCTTCTCCTGCGTAAAAAGGGAACAATGTGTGGCCCCGTGGGGGCGCGTTTAGGTCAATGCCGTTAATTATTGTACTTCTTTTGTTAGCCTGATACTGTTCCCTTCTGCAGTGCGCCCATTCGCGAGTGAATCCCAGCCGTGGCCGCGGGGGCGACCGATCCAGGCCCCGTGTTCGCGTTGTGCTGCCCGTGAGGCATGGTCAGGAGGGGTGCTCCAGCTGTGGACCAGGGCCGTGAAAACTTGAGCGATAGGGGCAGGAACGCTCGCGGGGGCTCCCGAGGCTTCCTCCTCACGAGTCCCCGCGCAAGAGAAGTCGAGGCAGGAGAGTGAAAAAGATCGAAGAACCATGGACCAAAAAGGGGTGATAGTTTCGATAAAAACTCCAAATGGGAATAACTAGTCAACTGCAGAAAGCAAATGAAAAAGTCGCGTCCGGCACTTAGGCTAGTCTTCGTCATCTTCTCACCAGCGCGGAGCTAAGTGCTGCCACTGGGCGTGGGAGGGAGCCCCAGGGCCTGAGGCCGGCACTCCTGAGACTCCGGGGCATGTGCAGCCCCAACTCATTATTACGTGAGAGTGTCACGGGCGGCGAGCTTCACAGTGCGTTCGCCTTCTTCACAGTGCTCAGTGCCTTTCTTCCGGGAAGCAAGCTTCACGGGCGTTGCCCTCTTCACGTGCTCGGGCCTTTCCGTAACGCTGACAGCTTCACGGGCATTCGCCTTCTTCATGTGCTCGGGCCTTTTCCCGGAAGGTGAGCTTCACAGCATTCGCCTTCTTCATGTGCTCTGGGCCTTTTCCAAAAGATGAACTTCACAGGCATTCGCCTTCTTCACAAAGTGCTATGGGCATTTTCAAAAAGATGAACTTCACAGGCATTCGCCTTCTTCATGTGCTCTGGGCCTTGTCTTCGAGTGTGTTCCTGCAAATTTGGCGAGATGTCGGTGCTCACGTCTTGGGTCCCGGCTCTCGGGCTGGTCTCGGCCGTCTGGCAAGCCAGTCACGATGCCATGGACAAGACCAGAGGGTGAGGGCCGGAGAGCCGTAGGAGCCCCGAGTCGTGATGCTCGAGCACCCCCTTTAACACGCATAAGCTGTATTAGATGACGCAACTCTCGTCCTCGGGTCCCGGCTCTCGGGCTGGTCTCGGCCGTCGGCTGGCAAGCCAGTCGCGATGCCATGGACAAGACCAGAGGGTGAGGGCGGAGAGCCGGTAGGAGCCACGAGTCACGATACCCCCTTTAACGCTGCAAGCTGGGTTTGGATGATTTAAACTCTACGCCCTCGGTTCCCGGCTCTCGTGCTGGTCTCGGCTGCCGGGTAAGCCAGTCGCGATGCCATGGACAAGACTAGAGGGTGAGGGCCGGAGAGCCGGTAGGAGCCCTGAGTCGCGATGCTCAGGCACCCCCCCTTTAACGTGCAAGATTCCGCCACCCAGGAAACGGTACCAAATAACAAGCATGGTGGAACGAGAGCATAATCCTAAGGAAAACGCAAGAAGGATACATGCCGCTGGGACTGGCCCGAGCGGCTTGGGGATGATGCAGCCCGAGGGGCGCCCCCAACAGGACAAGCTAATGACATGAAATAAAAGGGATACATGCCGCAGGGACGGACCCACGACACAGGGAATAATGCGACCTCAAGGCGCTCCCGGCTGAAACGAAACTTAAAGATGTCACTGGTGATGTTGGGGACGAAGGGGTGTTGATGTAGCAGACTCGGTGAGCTGCGGGAGCCGATCCTCACGAGCCCCCAGGCCCGGGGGCCTCGGGAGGCGCTGGCGGCTCCTCATAGACCATCTCCATCTCCGCCATAATGGGCCGGCCCAGCTAAAGGCCCCCAAGATTTTGCGGACCATAATGGGCCGGCCCAGCTAAAGGCCCACGAGATTTCGCCGACCATAATGGGCCGTCCTAGCTGAAGGCCCAAAAGATTTTGATGACACTAGTAGGCCGGCCCATTAACAGACTGCCATGTTTTGGGCCAAACGTTGGCCCATATTTGATCCCGTCCATTAACAGTATGCCACGTTATGGATCTAATAAAGGCCCATATGAGATCTGGCCCATTAAAAGCCTCCCACGTTCTTGGCCAAATTACGGCCCAGATCAGGTCCGGCCCTTTGAGAGGCTTTGGGCTAAATTATGGCCCATATCAGATTCGGCCCGTCAACTGGACGCTATGCTTTTGGGCCCACTTGATAAAGGCCCATTTAGTAATTCGGCCTGATATTAGTTTCGGCATGTTAAAGGCTTGTTTAACATTTCGGCCCTATATATTTTTTGGCCTGTTAAAAGCTCGTCATATAGTTGGGCCTAACTACGGCCCCGTTTGCATCCGGTGTACTCACAGACGATAATCTGATTGGGCCAAACAAGGAATGAGACAATTTTGGCCTGTTATAAGCCCATGATTTGATTGGCACAATCATGGGCCGGGGTCTATTTTGGCCTGCTGCCAGCCTTGAGCTGTTCGACACTTTCCAGGCCCAATCTACTTTTCAGCCTCCTAAAAGCCCGTTGTGTTTTCTTGGGAAAATAGGGCCGATGGTTTACTCGGCCTATTAAAGGCCTGAAACTACTAGTGGGCCAATTTACATTTAGGCCTGTTAACGGACCAAGATGACGGGGCCCATGATGCGGATCATACATAGTGATTTGCATGACGGCCCGATTATGTACCGTAATTTTATGGTTTGGCCAGTTTACTCTGAAGACATGATATATATACAGTAAAATAACTGCAGCATCGTGAATAAGAAAAAGACATAGACTATACAATAAAGAAATTACGGCAGATTACATCCACTGGGCATCAAAGTTCGCCACTATGATAATAAAGCACAAGCAGACAGTAGATTACATACACTAGGCATCAAAGATTGCCACCAGTGCAATTAACCACGCTGACAAAATAATATACAAAACCGACAGCACTTCAATAGAGTTCAAGAAAGGTTACCCTGCTCGGGAGCTGCAGCACAAGTAGCTGAGCAAGCTGATGAGACTACACTTGTTTGACACTTATATCCTCCTCACTCTGAAAGATAAACAAGCAGACAGATGACATGTTTTGCACATATAAGTATTAGTGCTGACAATTCATCACATTTCTTACTGACGAATAAAGTGACACAGTTTAAAATAGCATTAACACAATATGGTATTGTTTAGGTCAAGACATGGCAGGAAATGACATTGTGAAGGAGTTGGCAGCTTCACGACACCACTGGATTACAAATCAAGAACTCATAAGTATCAATGGTTAGTGTGCTGTCAATTTATCCCATTTCAGATTGGCAAAATAAGATCACTTGCTCTGTATAGTTTAATTTACATGGTATGAAGAAGGAACTTGGTTGTACAACTGAAAACTTAAATTGAGAAGGACAAACTTTTGTTTATGAAGTACATAATAAACTTTAAACATGCAATTTGATGCAAACACCAAAAATAAAGAGCTGTTGCAGTCATGCCTAACCAAATATACACAACAAAGTTTGAAGGCTTGAGAAGGACAAACTTACATTATTTGTGAAGGCAGGCTCTATAAAGCCCTTGTCCATGCTGATGGGGGGGGGGGGGTGGGCAATTCAAAAAGTTTACCAGAAAATCTTCTTCATAAGCATTGCCTTTATTCTACATTTTGTTATGAGTAAATATAGATGTGACAATATAAGAAAAAATGGAGAATATTTAAGATAAGATGAAGAGTGATGCTACATAACCAAGTAGCTATAAATGTAAGTACAACGATACAGGCAAAAGGTACAGCCAAGAGCAGTGCAGAGCTAAACTTCTTCAGTACTGTCGGCGTTCTGGGAACGGGGGTCCCCAGACTTGCCTACCTGCAGCCCATGGCGTGGCTTTGCTAGCAGGCCTGTACGGCCCATCTTCATCAACAAGGCATTCAAGACCCTCGCGAGGGGCCAAGCCTCGCGAGGCGGATGACGCAAGACCTCCTCAGGAGCGGCCTCACCAGACTGCCTTGCGAGGAGCGGAGATATCAAGGCAGGGCAAACCTCACGAGGCTCTCGTGACATGAGCCATGACGATCGGGATCACGTGGGCACCAGGAGGGCGCCAGCGTGCGCCGCGTCCTTGTTTCATCTTTGGTGCTAAGGAGGCCAGCGCAGACGCGGAGTACCGAGGCATCAGGCAAAGGTTTCCATATCAGTGCAACAAGACCAAGACCATCCGAACGGCAGGATGGAGGTCACCGGGCCCGAGACAGTGTCACCACCAGAGCTTTTTGCAAGCGAAGACCGCTTTTTTGTCAGGATAAGTTGTACTAGCTGTCCCCTTTCAAATTGGCAGTTGTTGGCTCCCTTGCCGCTCAATATTTGGGGAGAGGACCAGGGCCTATATAAGTAGAACTAGCCACCACAATAGGGGGCAGCTTGATCACATTTGATCGAGAGTCAATCCTTAGCCGCACACCAAACATAAGAACACCCCAACCTCAGGAGGTTGTTCTTCCCCTTGTACTGTTCATCATCAGCCCAAGAGGCAATCCACCACCACCACACTGGAGTAGGGTATTACACCACAACGGTGGCCCGAACCAGCATAAATCTTGTGTCTTTGTGTTGCGAGTTCTTCCGTGAGATCTTAGCGAGTAAGGGCGTGGATCGGTAGGAGGGAAAGAACTTTGCGCGCACCCCTGAGTTCGAACCTTAAGGGTTTGCCGGAACCCGAGATCCGACATTTGGCGCGCCAGGTAGGGGTGTGCCGGAGCCTCTTCCCCACCAAGCGACCCACCGACGCTGTGCGGCTCCGATGTTCGGCAACCCGAGGGGCAATTTTGACCGCTGGGCAGCCTGGCCAGCTCGGGCGGCGCCATCCGCCCATGAAGACCTCAACCCCGCACTCCAGGCGGCCCGAGCACCGTCTACTGCCGCAGGGTGCGGGCAGCGTTGCGGGGTGTCGTCCACCCTCACTCCACGACAAGCGCGAGCCGCTGCAAGGGCTGCAAGCCACGCCGCGGAAACGACACCGCACACACGGGGGGAGTAGGCAAACATGCAGGCCGCGCTCACGGTGGCGCGGGAGTTGTTGTGGTGCCGGCTGATGGAGAGCGGCTGGGATGCCCTGCTGGAATGCGTCGCCGAGCTGCTGGATGCGGCGGCGTCAGGAGCACCGCCCTTCTCTTATCTGCTTCCCTCTCAGGCCGCTACGGGATCTCACGGCGGGCCTCGCCGCAACCACGCGCCCTCAGGTGTGCATGGGGGCTTCGTCAACACCAGCAGGGCCGGCGGCGCCGGGGGCTCCACCGCCCCCGTGCCGCCCGTGACAAGCATGGGCACGAAAGTCGCCTTCCATGGTCCTAGTGAGGTGCCGCACTACCATCCTCAGGACGTCGCGCTAGGCCGGGCAACATGGAGTTTGGGGCACTACGGCAAGGTGTTCGAACGGCCCCGGAAGCCTATGTGCCCCGCACGATGGACCAGGAGTACGCGCCAGAGGACGACCCTTGCTCGTTCCTCGGAGAAGATTGGGATGAAGGGACGCAAGAAGTTGAAGCCTTCCAGGAACCGACGGAGAACCGCGACGATCGCGCCAACCACAACTACAAGGTACCGCTAATCTCTCAGGAGCAGGCTTACGCTAACCATGGGCTGCAAGTGAATCAGGTCACAGCATCGGTCGACGACCCCGGCACAACAGCATCCCTTCCGCCGGGGGAAGCATGCTGGGGGCCGCATGGAGGGAGCCAGGAGCGAGGCCCCTCCCCACGTCATGCGAAGCTAGGCAACGCCCGGTGGTAGGCCCTCTGTCGGGGAGGTGCCGGCGAGCCTTCCCCCGGCAGAGGACCCGTGGTCACCGAGGGCACCGCTGGTGTCCCCTTTCCCCCCTTTGTGCCGTCCAGGTTGCCGGTCGGCTCAAAGGTGGTCGAGGGAGGCGCAAGGCGGGGCCCTCATCTGGCGGTATGAAGCAAGGCCGGTTCCTGTGAAGAAGGCTTAGTGCATGTGAAGCTCGCCGCCCGTGACACTCTCACGTAATAATGAGTTGGCTGTACACGCCCTGGAGTCTCAGGGGTGCCGGCCTCAGGTCCTGGGGCTCCCTCCCACGCCTAGTGGCAGCACTTAGCTCCGCGCTGGTGAGAAGACTCGAAGACCAGAAGACTAGACTAGGCGCCGGACGCGGCCATTTGCTTTGGATCTCTTCTTCTCTAGCCTTGCTACATTTCCCTCGGACGCATCACTCGTGTCGTCGTCGTCTTCGCCGACACCGTCGCCGCCTTCGGCAACACCTCCATCACCGTCGTCGACCACATCGCCCTTGTCTGCGACGACCACCACCGCGTCGTCATCAGAAGCGAAGGCTCTGACCAGTGCGTCCATGTTGTCCTCCACCCACCGCACCAAGTTGCCCCGCACGGCCTGTGGTACGGGGGCAATGGCGGCGTCAAAGTCGAAGTCAGGGAAGGTGTACCGGAGATGGCTGAAGACGCGGGAGAACGCGCGCCCGAGCAGGCCCCAGCTCCTCTCCTCCACAAGCTGGCGAGCCCTGTCAGACCGAGCTTCCAGACGCGTCACCACATCGGTGAAGAAGATCGGGTGACTAGCGTAGTCATTTGAGTGGGGGTGCAGCGCATTCTCATCGCAGATGTGGCTCAAGGCAGTGTTAGCCCTGTTCCGGAGATCCTGAAGCATGGGGGCGTGCTCGCGTTCCAGCGTCCGCCGTTGAAGCACTTCCTCCCTGTTTTGCCGAACGATGGCCTCGGCGTCATCGACCCGTTTCCGAAAAGAAAACAGCTCGGGGTGGGCGGAGGCCAAGTCCGCCTACACCATGACCAGGGCGGCAGCCGTGGCCTCCCCACGCCTCTCTGCCTCATCTAACCTGGGCCTGAGGGCAGCAGTCCTGCCTGCTGCCTTGGTTCCCGAAAGCTTTAGCTTTAGGTTATACCGACCTTCGAGATCCGCACGAACCTCGGCCACCCGGCGGTCGACTTCCTCCTGGACCTTGGCCTCGCGAGCCCCAATGGCATCTTCTGCTTGAGCAACTTGACGCTCCCTCGTCTCCAGTTGCTCGAGCTCGAGGCTATGTTCCACGGCTTCCAGAGCTAGCGCCTCCTCGCGCTTCCAGACCTCCTCTTCCTTGGCAGGCGTCCCCCTCAGCAACGCAAGGGCGGCTCTGCGCACCTCCACCTGACGCTCGACGGACGCACTCCAGGCTTGGAGCTCTCATGCGCGCTTCTCCGCAGCCTCGCGATAGTGGTCAGCCTCGCGAGCCTGCTCCAGGGTTCGGGAGCAAGCTTCGCGGGAAACCTTGAGGGACGCCTCGGCCTTCGCATTGTCAAGATCACGCTGGTAGCGGCCCAGGTTGACAGCCACCCTCATCTTACGCCACTCCTTCGCCAGCCGAAGACCTTCAGCCTCAAGACGCGAGTCGACACCCCCGAGTTCTTCGCCAAATCGGCTCATCGCGCCCATCGCCTCCTGGAAGAGCTCATGGCGAACGACGCTTCACCTGCGCTCGGACTCAAACGCACGGCTCACCTCGTCCTCCACCCCGGGGGCTGCAAGCGGGACATCAAGCGATGCACCGCCTCTCGGCAGGGGGCAGGGGGCTGGTGCTGCCCTAGGCGCTAGCCAATCCTTGCGGGGGGCCCTATCCAATCGGGGCCTGCTGCTTGAAGAGGAACCGAAGACTGAAGCCAACCAGCTACTGTCCATGACCGGAGGACGGGTCCTGGGCACGCCCGCCAAGCTCCATGCCAAGCTGTGGGGGATGAACGACAAGGTCGCAGGATCAGCGCGCCATGAAGGCAAGCGCGCTCCTTCAACCAACCCTGCTCCAGGGGCAGCAAGCGGACTCGGAGCGCTCAAGGCCGATGGGGGAGTCGAGGAAAGAGGAGGCCGTTTCTCAGGAGGCGCAGCAGCTCGACGGAAGGCGCCCTGAAGGACTGACGTCAAGAGACGGAAACAGCACATGAGAAACCATAGCAGTACGATACTTACACGTCAACAGCGATGTACTTCCTTTGCTTCAGCGGCCCGAAGATGTTGTTGCCGCTCGGGGATCCTTTCCTCTTGCGGAGCTCCTCGAAGTCCACACAAAGCTGACCGAAGCGCTGGACGTGGCGGCCAGCGCGGGGCGAGGCCAAGGAAGAGCTTGGAGGGATAACTTCAGGGGTGCCCGGCTGTGGCGAATAGTCGGGCGCCATCTCACCACGACCTCCCGAGACTTTCGGGGCTCTGACCTCGGGAACTGCATGCTGCGTCGCCTCAGTAACCGACGCCCCAGGGGAGGGATCGCGAGCTCCCGAGGACGACGCCCCAGGATCACCAGGCGGCATAAGTTCCTCAGCACTCGAGCCACCGACCTCCATCGGAGCTTGCCCCCCTGAAGCGGAGCGACTCGGCGCTTGATGAACTCCTTCACCACCATAGGCACAGTCACACTGCGATCCTTCAACCTCCTCAGCCTGAGCCAGACGGGAACGAGACGGGGGCTCGCGAGCCCCTGGTGGACCCAACTGGAGTTGGGAACAGCAGGCCTTGGCGGAGCATGGAGCAGAGGGCTGAGCACACCGGCGTCGACAAACACCCATCGTGTCCGAAACTTGCTCGTGGATGGAGGAAGCTCAAAGTCGATCCCCGCGCCCGCTGTCGCGGCCACGGCCTTGAAGCTCACGCACCCCGAGCTCTGTCAAGGGTCAGTCAGATGCAATGAGAAGAAATGGTGGAAGAGGGCGGCCGAAGGAGCGATGGCCACCATGGCTTCGCACACAAAGGCGAAGACGACGAGAAGAGTCATAGATTGAGGGTCGAGATGCAGCATGTGGATCTGATAATGCGCGAGCACCGCGTTGAAGAAGGCGGAGAAGGGAGGAATCAGGCCAGCCCAGAGGGCATCTATGAAGATTGGGACCTCTGTGGCTGCCCGAGCAATGCGAGCGTGAGACGCGGGCCAAGCCACCGTCTCTCCCCACTCGTTGAAAATGGAAGCAAGCATGGGGCGCACCTTGTCCATGGCCTCGTTGTTGAGCACCAGTGGCCGGCCGAGCGCAGGCTCGAACGATGGAGGGGCACTTGGCGAAGGCAGGGGCTTCTTCCCCTTGTCTGCTCGTCCCTGCGTCATAGCGACGAGGCGGGCAGGACGCATATCAGATTGGAGGGGAGGAGCAGAGTCTCGAGAAAGCAGAGAGATTGGGGGAGCCAGGCGTGGACAAGGGAAGAATAACCATGTAGGCTGCGGGGGTCGCATAGCCAGGCGGATTCAAAGGTAGCGTGGGGAAGCGAAGACGCCCACGTCCAATCAACCGCTACGCGTCAACTGAGGCCGTAGGCTTTTGGGGCCCGCGGCGCTCCGCACTTGACCTTTTGCTTCGCCTCGAAGCCAAGCCCGAGCGCGCCTTGGGCCCGGGGGCTACTGTCGGTGTTCTGGGAACGGGGGTCCCCACCTGTACGGCCCATCTTCATCAACAAGGCATTCAAGACCCTCGCGACGGGCCAAGCCTCGTGAGGCGGACGACGCAAGACCTCCTCAGGAGCGACCTCACCAGGCTGCCTCGCGAGGAGCAGAGATATCAAGGCAGGGCAAACCTCGCGAGGCTCTCGTGACGTGAGCCATGACGACCAAGATCAGGCGGGCGCCAGGTGGGCGCCAGCGCGCGCCGCGTCCTTGTTTCCTCTTTGGTGCTAAGGAGGCCAGCGTAGGCGCGGAGTACCGAGGCGTCAGGCAAAGGTTTCCATATCAGTGCAACAAGACCAAGACCAGCCGAACGGCATGACGGAGGTCACCATGGAGCCTGAGAAGGCATCACCACCAGAGCTTTCCGCAGGCGAAGACCGCTTTAGTCAGGATAAGCTATACTAGTTGTCCCTTTTCAAATTGGCCGTTGTTGGCTCCCTTCCCGCTCAATATTTGGGGAGAGGACCAGGGCCTATATAAGTAGAACTAGCCACCACAATAGGGGGCAACTTGATCACATCTGATCAAGAGTCAATCCTTAGCCACACACCAAACACAAGAACACCCCAACCTCAGGAGGATGTTCTTCCCCTTGTACTATTCATCATCAGCCCAAGAGGCAATCCACCACCACCACACTGGAGTAGGGTATTACACCACAACGGTGGCCCGAACCAGTATAAATCTTGTGTCTTTGTGTTGCGAGTTTGTCTGCGAGATCTTAGCGAGTTAGGGCGTGGATCGGTAGGAGGGAAAGAACTTCGCGCACACCCCAGAGTTTGAACCTTAAGGGTTTTGCCGAACCCGAGATCCGACAAGTACCATCGGTGTTATCCAACCTTATGGTAAGAGTAAATATAGATCTTATGTGTAGAAAATGGAGGGCAAAGGAAAATAAGCTGCAGAGTAATGGTACATGAACAACTACCTGTCAATATAAGTACACTGATAAAGGACGGCGGGTACTTGCAAGAACATTGCAGAGCTAAAAAAAATTATTGGCATTGGATATATTCTACACTAATGTAACCATTCATACAGATCGAATAATTTGGAGCGAACAATCGATAAGCTAGCTATCATGCATACTACTGTCACATAATGAACCAGATATGTATGCAAGTACAGTGATACAGGACAACATGTACTAACAAGAGCAAAGCAGCGGGCAGCATATTTGCGATATCCTGTCGTTCTTTTCAAACCGGAATTCCTTTTCGAGCAAATTTCCTGCAAAAAAATCCGTAAGGCATATGCAGAAAAGTAGAAGTTCAAATTGTCATGCGATATCATAGACAGTACCTCATCCTCGGAATGGGACCAGTGCATAACAAGGTTTTTCCATTCAATGTCTTCTAAATTTAGCACATGAGACTTCACCAGAAATTCGTTTATAGACTTGCCAACAAAGTGTGATTTCCTCAGGTAAGACCGATACTGCTGCAATGCTTCCTTAAAAAGCGCAAGCAAGCTTTGCTCGTCATGACTATCCAGATTGACCCTCGCCTACTTACAACAATGTAATGTAAATCACTGATGTGTTCAATCAGCAGAAAGCAGGAAAATAATCACCATGAATAATAGCACTTACACGTAACTGGGACAGGAAGATGTGAAAATGGTGTTTGTCTTCACTATAATCTTCCCATGATGGGAATATATGCATGTAGTCCCTAAAAACATTGAAAGCATTGTCTTTTAAACTGGGAATAACTGGAATGGCATTCCAATCTGGAGGATTTGGCCGTCTCTGCAGTTGGGATAGGTCTTCGGCAGGTGGACTTGCTGTACTTTTTGCTGGAGTGGGATTTTTCTGTGGTACGGCTGGTGCTATGGCAACTGAAATTGGCATATCTTTTGCTGGAGTGCAGGTCCTGTGTGGTGGGGATAGTGGTGTGGCCAATGAAGTATGGGTACAGTCTGCTGGAGTTGGTCCTACGTTTTGTGTCACTGGTTGTACATCCAATATGAGTGGGGTGTTGTCTGATTTCTCCAGCACAACCACGTTTTTCAAGGACTTTGCTGGTGCTCCTTCATATTCGGCAATCACCCTCTTCCTTTTTGATGTCTGATGCACAAGAACAACATTTGAGTGGAAAAACATGGTATGATGACAGATGGAATATGTATTGATAATGGATGGGCATGGCATCTACACATATATGATGAGTAAACTAAGCAGATGGCGGTGCAACAACGTAGAAGAAATGCAAGACATCATATGCAAGATACGCGCAATCAATAAAACCTTGCCAAATTATAACAGGCACCTTGATGGGTGAACAGGATAGGCCATCTACCTTTGACTCCTCGAGGTTAGAATAGTCATTAGGATCATATTCTGAACAAGATTCAACAGGTGGGGAGCGTATGAGTTTCATTGCATCCAGAATGGCACTCAATGCCTTGGTGCCAATTTTGTAAGTCATTGCAGTGTTTAGCTTCAAAGTGGACTGCTGCTAGTGCGACACAAAGCAGCTACACAGATCATAGTGTAGATATAACGGGAAAACCGTAAGCATCACAGTAAAATCAACAAAGTGGAGCTTGCTAGAATATATGTGCTAGTATTGCCGGTACGGATAGAAAGGCTTCGGATACCAGCTCTCTTCAACTGAAGGTGCGGTACTGTTAATATCAGTGTAACTCTAAAAGGTGACACAGCTCCCCGCATTTCCTTGCTATTCTTATAGGATTCAAGTGGGCAGGCCACTACAAATCCTATTCTCATGTTTACAAAATCCTACGAATCAAAGAGGCCCGAAGAGTTCAAAGTGTCCATCACAACCGACCGTATAGACCTCTACACTACAAATGTCCTTGCTCATCTTCACTACAAGGAACATACTGTACTACTATCATACTCCCTCCGTTCCAAAATATAAGTCTTGGTAGAGATTTCCACTATGGATCACATAAAGATGTATCCAGATACATTTTAGAGTGTAGATTCACTAATTTTGCTCCATATGTAGTCCATGGTGGAATCTATACAAAAACTTGTATTTAGGAATGGAGAGAGTACTTATTAAAGAAGAACGGAAGAAGAACATGCTAAAGAAGAGCAAACAGATTTTGGATAATAAAATGTTCATTGCGCAGTGCCCACACATGATGAACCAGAGCGCATTAAGAAAGCAACTCCCTGCTGTCTCTCTATATGTGGTGCACGTGCTTTTTCGAAAGTAAAGTAGGAACATTAGCTGACCAATTAAATGTTATCTGTTTTATTAATATCAGCATCATATCAGATTCGGTACTTGAGCAACAAGTTTGGAATTATGAGTGGCACGTTGTTTAGCTTGATGGATTCAGGGAGCGATTGCTAAGCAGGTGCGATGATGGTGCGAATATAAAGCCATGTCTGCATGCAAGTCGCGTGACTTTTGTCATTTGGGTCGGTCGACCATTTCAGGTGGTTGGATGAAGATCCTCGTCTCCTAACCCTTCTTCTTCCTCATCTCTGATTCTTCCCATATAGAACACCGTACGGGCCGCCGGCCGGACCACTGGCCCCCACTGCCTGCGTTCCTCCGCCACCCCCACCCCCACCCCCGTCCCCACCCGCGTCAAGTTTTCTTCATTCAGTGAGGCCCCACCATCGCCCCCCCTCCACAACCACGGTCCCCACCCGAGCCCCTTCGTTCGCATCGGCGAACTCCGGTGAGCTCCGAAAAATTGATTGACCCAATTTTGAAATTTAGTCTACTGTGATTTAACTAGTGTGGAATATAAAAGGGGAAAACCATAAGCATTGGTAGTATAGTGTTGAGCGTGCCATGGCGGATCTGAAGGTGCAAACCGGACAAAGGCAACTTCGCAACCAATGTTTGCTCTCAACTAGCAAGTAAGTGATGGACAAGAAATCAGAGTAAAGCAGTGGCGGTCTATTTTCTTTCTGCGATAAATAAGTTGAGCAGATACGGAAGAGTATCGCCTCTGATGCGGCGCCGTGTATGCATCTGCTGAGAATTTGACGGTGCTACAGTAGCGATGGCTGTCGGCGGCGTGGAAGCAGATCTAGGAGGATAGACGGTGGTGGCGGGGCGCGGTGGACGAGACAGTCGTACGAGCGGAGCCGGCAAGGTGGACGACGGCGGGGATGAAAGAGAGGACGGGATGCAAGGATCCCAGTCCGAAGCCGTGGATGAGAGAGGTCGATCTCTTGTAATGAACGGCGGCGTCGGGGTATCAGCTCCGGCATGGTGGAGGAGGACGGCGGTGGATGGGGTGGCGGACGGACAAGGCTAGGGTAGAGAGGGTGTTTTGGCGCCCACGGAGTACGAATGGGGAAATGGAGGTAGAGAGGAAGGGGGGAACCATGTCTTCAGGGCGCGCTTGTCTCAAATGCGAGGAAATTTACAAACTTAGCCCCCGTTCCAAATTTCCTACATCACAGCAATATTAGTCGGTTGGGGATAGGACAGTAATCTCGCATACACCGAATATTTGCCGGCGAGAGTTTGTTTTTGGCGCCCACCGTGTATGAATCATGGAGGGAGTCGATTTCGGCCGAGGACACACTTTGTTTTGGCGCCCACCGTGTATGAATCCGGGTGAGAGGCGGTTATGTCACGTTTGAGTGAAATTACAAACCTACCCCTATCGAAACCTATAGAAATCGAGCAGATAGGCTTTGCGTGGCGAGGATAGGCGTAGTAATTTCCATCTCGCAGATTTTGGTTTCGGGCGGTTACTGCGACTTTCCCCGCTTTGTTCAAATTTTGCAGAGTGCATGTTTACCGTGCCAACTCAATTCGAATCCCGTTTGTATTCTATTTTTTCGGGCTGGATCCATTTTCGATTGGAATAAAATTCTATATACATCATTTTTTATATATACTTTCAAAAGCACAACACCCTTTATACATAAATATGGTTTACAAATGGCATGATCTCAGATTCATAAGGTTGTATCCATCAATTTGGATTTTCAAACATTTGAAATCACTTTATGTTGAAATCCAATGTATGCATTCCTCGCTAACTCTCTCCAATTAATGTGTGTTTCATGCGGTTTTTTTTACTTCTCAAACATGTATAATGTGTTTCACACACGCAACATATAGTGAAATCCCGTTTAGACATTAATTGCATTTAAACCATGCATTGTTTCTAATTAAAGAATCGATGGATCACCAATATTGATAAACTATATAACATTACACGTGTCCCCAAATTCAAATGAATATGTATGTTTGATACACCAATTTGCGTTATGATATTATCGATGTCATGATCTCCAGTTTAAATATTTGAATCCCATTTAATCCAGATATTCGTCTCATATAACTATCACTCATGCTTATATAGGACTATCTCTCTAGACCTATACGCATTCATCGTCTCTCGGGTATCTCTCGTGCTACATGTATGTCGACAACGATCTTTTATCTTCGTAACACACTGAAGATACTCTCTCCCTCGACCTTCATCACTCTATCTCTCTCTAAGTATATCTCGCTCCCTGCTATGTGTCTCTAACTATGATTATCCATGTGGAATCTCTTTCTCTCACACAAACACAAAACTTTGTCTCCCGGGGTCTCATTTCTCTCTACTATTCCGCTGTGTGCCACTCGCACACCCCTCATCTGAGATGTCTTCGCTCCTTAGGTATGAGAACCTCGACTCTTCCTCTTAAATATCTCTTTCTCACACACAAACACAAACTCTGTCTCCCAGGGTCTCATATTTCTCCATTGTTCTCTTGTATGTCGCTCACACACACTCTCTCTCCCTAGAGATATCTTGCGTTCCCTCATATGTCTCTCTAGCTATCACTCTCGTTGTGAAATATCTTTCTCTCTCGCAGACACAAAACTCCGTCTCTCGGGATTTCATTTCTCTCCGATATTTGTTTGTATGTGAGTCACATGCATCCTGTCCTCATCTCTCTCACACCCACACACATAACTCAGCCTTCTGATCCACTCGACTCATATCTCTAACACACACTAGCTAGCATCTTTATCTTTCTATTTATCTGTTTCTCCATCAACCTTCTTTCATTTATAGGTTGATCTCTTTTGCACAATCATTGTGCCTCACTCCCTCTGCTCGCCATAGATGCATGCTCCAGCCCACGTCACTATCTCTTAAAGACAAAAACATATGCTCAATTGTCGGGCTTTCTTCCCTGCATTCTCACATGCATGCATATTGTCATACTGATCCGTCTCTCCCATGTCGTTGATCTTATGACTTATGTCTTCTTTCTTTTATCTCGATCATGCGCGCGCGCACACACACACATACCACGCATACATGTATACCTCTCACGCATGCACGTTCAAGGTCTCTATGTCTCCATACATAGTTAATTACCCTCAACCCTAACGCCACATCGAATCGTTCTCTTCTTGCGTGCACATAACTTCCGCCTGGATGGGTAAAACACACACTCACACTTAACAATCTCCTTCTAGCTACCCCCCAATCACTCTTCCCCTATATCCCCGAAACCAATAAGACCATCCCTTCGTTTTATTCCCACCTACATGCACCATCGATATATAGTAGTCTTCCTCGGTGTCTCTCGAACGAATACGTTCTCTCGATGTCGACTCCTCTCACACACACACACACCTTCTCTTCCCTCTCTACGGGCATTTTCTCTCTCGCGCCCCATCGTTAGTGGCCTCTGCCATACACATCACCTCTCTATGATGAAGCCATGCACACTTAAATTACATCCACCACCGAGGACCCCGCGACACACACACACACACAAACACACACACACGCACGCACCCACCCACCCACACACACGCACAGAAACACACACACACACACTAAGACTCCATCACACACACACACGCACGCACACACACACACACTAAGACTCCATCTCTCTCTCTCTCTCTCTCTCTCACACACACACACCCCCACACACACAAACACACACACACACACACACTAAGACTCCATCTCACACACACATGCTCTAGGCGGAGCATTTGTTCCTACCACCCTTCATCCAACCTTACCCGTATGATAAACAATCACCTTAATTTACTTGTATAACATGGAAAAATTCCACTTTACTTTAGTAGTTAGCAAATTTATCATTTGTACCCTTATAAAAAACTGAGTTGGCGATGATGGTGTGCCTGCCATCTTGTAATATAGACCGTCTGATCTATATCTGACGGATAGAAAGCAAACTATGATAATTTTACAAAAGATACCCGCACCTCTCTCCACATCCTTATCTTCCACAACCTCATTGCATAGGAATTAAAAAAGAAAGTCTTTGGAACAATCTAGCATGGTGGCCGTTGCCGCCTGCCGGCACCGTCCATCCCCATGCCCCCGCCCATTCCGACCACCAGTCACCACCACGGTCCACTCCTCCTCACCTTATCTCTCATCTTTCATTTTTTCGATGACATTCTCAAGATACCAGTTTTCCGAGAAATTTAAACAAATATCATTAGTTTTAAAAATGGGATTACTACTGCAGTGGTAATTCACAACAGGTGTTGTGAATAAAAAATGCATATTGATGTTCCGTGCAATGCACGAGCATCTTGCTTGTAATTATATAACGCATAAATCACAAGCAGGAAGTGACATTTTTTTTACACAACCACGTTAACATGGCCACGTAAATCACTAGCTAAAGTAAATACCATTATACTTATATCCTGATGCAAAAGGTTGAGTACATGTACGAAGAGTAGAGTCGCACACACGCACTCTGTCTCTCAGAATCTCTCTCTCTCACACACACACACACACCAGTTACGTGACGCCCACTTAAGCAGACACGTATGTTACAATTTGTGCACCCGCGGGTACACGTGATGCTATGCATTTATTTAAGCCGGACGGCGAACCCAAACAGTAGCTGCATTCATTCCCCTCCCGCCGCCTCTTATCCGGTCGCCTTCGCCCGGTAGCCATGGCCCGACCGAAGGTAACAACATACTCCATACTCCCGCCGGAGCGGCACTTTAATCTGGAAATTTTAGTGGTCATGCATGCATCTTTTTGTGCTAGCACTCCTATATAAGGGTTGACCGGTCACTTCCCCCGGACGTGCGTGGGTGGTGGAAGAGGAAGGAGAAGGGAATAGGGTTGTGGAGTAACGTTTTTTACCACAATTTCTTAGTAAACTGAGTAGTTTTGCAAACTACCAAGATTACACACAAGCAGTTCAAAACCTATACTCCCTTGCCGGTAGACGCTTCCGCGTAAGCGGTCGGCGTCACCACAGGCGTCGATTGCGCATTAATGACCGGCCAGAGCGGAGGCGACCTCTCACTGGCGTCGGCTTTGAAGCGGCGCGACGGTCGAGAGAGCGCCGCTTCCCGATGCACGCGACTGCTCCGCGTCGAGGCTGGCCATAGGCCCTGTTTGGATCCTTGGGTTAGAGTTAGTTTGAGCTAGTTGGGGCTCAAATAGCCCTAAAGTATCCAAGCATGAGGGTTTAAATTGGAGCAAGTTGCACCGAACCCACCAAACAAAACTATCCCACCCAAGAGGTGCTAACTGGAGATAGTTCTCATTGGAACGACTGAAAAAACACTTTTCTCTCTCCATAAAGTGCATTTATTGTCAATCTAACCCTGTCACCCAAACACCTCTTTGGCTACAGTTAGTTCAGGGTTAGTCATGAGTTAGTCTAATGTAACACCCCCGGTGTCATGCTACAGTTACCTCACACTAATGGTGCCATGTCATCATGTTTGACCAAGTCAATTTTCCCTTGATAAAGATCCAAGTCAATTCCAAAATTCAAATTTAAAGTGAAAATTAAAGTTTCACCAACATGTGTGAAAAATAGTTCATGTTTTAGTAAAAAGTCCATAACAAATTATTGTGAAAGAAAACGACCACACTTGTTTACTCTTTTGGGAGCTATCATCCAAAAGCAGTACCACTTTCAGCCTCCTTTATTACTTTTTCAACTAAACAAAAATCAAATGAATTCCTTCAACTTTCAAACTTTTTGTGGCAGTGCCAAATACTGCAGAGAATTTAAGTGTCCTAGTCTCACTTTTGTTCAAAGTCCTTTGGTAGCCCAAAATTTTCCCTAGTTGTCTCTGTTTTAAATAAAACGGGATAATGTAAAAAGCGTAAAGAGAAAGGACCTACGGCCTCGACCTAAGGCCCATCGCGGCCTAGTCCAACCTCACCTCGCTCCCTTCCTCTTGCTCATCCTAAGCGCGTTGGCACTTACGCCTTGCCGGCCGTGGTCGCGATGGCCACGTGCCGCCATCCGGCGACTCCCAATGACTTCAAGACGCCGGCGCCTCTGTAGTGAACCCTAAACCCCCACTTGTCCCCCTCTCTCGCCCTCTTTCCCATCGTCCCTCGGATCCGCCCGCAGCCAAGCGCGCGCCATGGCCATGGCCACCGTCGCCCTCACGCTCCCCGTCGCCCCGAGTCCCGCTAGCGCCCGGTCCTCCGCCGCGTTCCGCTGCGTAAATGCGTGATGAAGAACACGAGCGAGAACCCGCCTTCTTTGCGGATCCGCGCCACCTTCGTCCGCCTCGGTGCCGCCGACCACCATCGCCTCGGCCACGCTGCTGCTACTAAGCTCTCGTAGGCCTCCTTGAGCCTCCCGGTGAGCTCCGCCTCCTCTCCCTCTTCCTTCTCGACTTGCCGCGCCGTAGCCATCATGCTCGTCGGGACCGAACTTCGTCGCTATAGGCGTGCTCGTCGCCCGTCGATGTCGTCGCCATCAAGTTCGATTGAGCTCAGAGGCATGCTCGGCAGCCGTAGGACCCCAATGCGCTAGCCCATGCGCCTCGCCGTGCATAAACGCCCGAATCCGTCGAGCTCCCGTGCGGGTCGCCGTTCGCGCTCTGCCGCCAGCCACGACCGCCCTTTACCTCGGCGTCGCCCGTGACCTGTCTCGCCTGGCGCGCCCACCGGCGCTGCCACAAGACGGCGTTCTCGATCGTGCCAGTGCGCCCGCGGCCGGGCTGCCCTACTCTTCTCGCCGCTGCTCTGCACACTTTTCGTGCTCTGATGGCTGATGGTTCTTGTGGCGCTTGCTAACTCGCCACTTCAACACGACTAACCTTTGGACAGCCCCTGAACAGCCATTAAACGAACGTTAATATGAGTAAAAATTATATGGACAGACAGTACACTTGACAAAATCCATTTTATTCCATTGGAACAAATCCATTTGAGGTACGGATTAAATCCTATGAAAATAACAAAAGTCTATGTTACATTAATGTAAAAGACCGAAAGCAATTATTATGGTAGCTACTTTAGAGCAGAAAATAAACAGGTTCTGAGGATCTAACAGAGATGCAATTGATACCATCTTGTAGAGCATAGGAAAGTGATCAATATTGATATAAGACACTATTCCGTAGGATCAACAGAATAATAGTTATAGCCTTTGGAAAACAGCTAGCTGATGTTTAAAACTAAGCAATTCTCAGACTTAGTCAATTTTCATGATTTCCAAATAACTGTTTAAATCTTTGGAAATTCGTAGAAATTAAACCGTAGCTCAGATGAAAATGTTTTCTACATGAAAGTTGCTCAGAACGACGAGACGAACCCGGAAACGCAGCATGTTCGTCCGCCACGCATCCCTAACCTATCGAACTCGCAACTTTCCCCCTCCGGCTCCTCTGCCCGAAAACGCGAAACACCGGGGATACTTTCCCGGATGTTTCCCCCCTTCACCGGTATCACCTCATACCGCGTTAGGGCATGCCTAGCATCACGCTTTGCTTTGTCATGCATCTGTTTGCATTGTATTCATTGTTTCTTCCCCCTCTTCTTCCGCTAGACACCGAGACCGACGCCGCTGCTACCCAGTACGACTACGGAGTTGACGACCTCTCTCTCTTGCCAGAGCAACCAGGCAAGCCCCTTTGATCACCGGATATCGCCTACTCTTCTCTATCTGCTTGCATTAGAGTAGTGTAGCATGTTACCGCTTTGCCTGATTAATCCTATCTGCTGCATAGCTTTGTCCTTGCTACTCATGTTGTTACCTTTACACTGCTATCCTCTTGCTTAGTATAGGATGCTAGTGTTCCATCGGTGGCCCTACACTCTTGTCCGTCTGCCATGCTATACTCTTGGGCTGTGATCACTTGGGAGGTGATCACGGGCATATACTATATACTTTACACTATTACATTACATGTGATCTTGTTAGGAGATGGGGTGAAAGGGACAGGTGGCTCCATCCCGGTAGAGGTGGGCCTGGGTTCCCGACGGCCCCCGACTGTTACTTTGCGGCGGAGCGATAGGGCAGGTTGATACCACCTAGGAGAGAGGTGGGCCTGGCCCTGGTCGTCGTTTGTGGATACTTAACATGCTTAATGAGATCTTGGTATTTGATCTGAGTCTGGCCATTTGGTCTATACGCACTAACCAACTACGCAGGAACATTTATGGGCACTTTCGGCGTCGTGGTATCACCGAAGCCTTCGTGGACGTCGGCCGACGGCGCTTGCTACCGGATTGGGCGTAAGCCTGCTCTTGTATTAAGGGGCTAGTTACGCTTCCGCCACGTTTGCAACGTGCGAGGTGTGCTAAGGCGATGGGCCTGCACTTCGGCGCTTAGGTTTAGACCGGCGTCTTGACCTCTCTGTTGTGCCTAGGTGGGGCTGCGGCGTGTTGATCTTCAGCGGCGGGCATGACCGAGAAAGTGTGTCCGGCCAAATGGGATCAAGCGTGTTGGGTTATGTGGTGCACCCCTGCAGTGAAGTTAATCTATTCGAATAGCATGATCTTGATAACAGGGCGACTTGGAGTTGTACCTTGACCTTATGACAACTAGAATCGGATACTTAATAAAACACACCCTTCCAAGTGCGGATACAACCCGGTGGTCGCTCTCTATCGGGGTTACGAGGAGGGATCGGTCGGGTAGGATTATGCTATGTGATGCTACTTGGAGGACTTGATCTACTCTCTTCTTCATCTTTGCAAGACGGAGGCTGCCGAGCGTAGTCTTGACGGGGATTAGCTATCCCCTCTTATTCTCGCATTCTGCGATTCAGTCCTTGATATGGCCCTTTACACATATATCCATGCATATGTAGTGTAGCTCCTTGCTTGTAGTACTTTGGATGAATACTCACGGTTGCCTTGTTCCCCATTTCCCCTATCTCTACTCGATTGCTGCGACTGCAGACGATGGAGCCCAGGGAGCGACGCCATCGTCGATGGCGACTACTACCGGAGGTGCCTACTACGTGCAGCCCGGCGGCGACGACAGGAGTAGTTAGGAGGACCCCAGGCGGGAGGCCTGCGCCTCTTCGATCGTATCCCGGTTTGTGCTAGCCTTCTTAAGGCAAACTTGTTTAACTTATGCGTACTCAGATATTGTTGCTTCACGACTCGTCTATGATCGAGCACTTTTATTCTAGCCCTCGAGGCACCTGGCTTGTATTATGATGCTTGTATGACTTATTTATGTTTTAGAGTTGTGTTGTGATATCTTCCGTGAGTCCTCGATCTTGATCGCATACATTTGCGTGCATGATTAGTGTACGATTGAATCGGGGGCGTCACAAGTTGGTATCAGAGCCGACTGCCTGTAGGAATCCCCCTTCCACACTCCTTGGCCGAAGTCGAGTCTAGTCATTGGAAAACTTTTACTAACATGGATGTGCGGCTTACGGTCCCACTTCGCCATTGGGTGGTATTAGGATCTTTTATTTCTTGACCTATACTCTGGGACTCTGACATCTCTTCTATTCGGGTTAAATGATTTTGCTAAAACAAAACTAACTTTAGGTTCTCGAAAGTACTTTCTCCCGGAGAGCCCCTCACTTCAGATGATCGCCTGCTGCACTAGAAGATACCGAAGTTACTCTACGACGTTATCTCGAGTCTTTGTGCCATCGCATTTGCGATTTCCTTCCACCGTCAACCCCTATGAAAACTACATACACTTGCCATTCATACAATCATTCCCCGTTGGTCTTGTTATTACAAGATACCCCGAAATACTCGTTGTTGTTCCGAGAATCCTTGTGCCTACTGCCTTGGAGATCCTTTCCCCCTGAATACCTCTACGGATGATTTCTCGCCCTTATTGAGTATCCGCTCATCCCCAGTTGTTCTTGTGTTTCACAAAATTCTTCGAAAAACTATTCAATCTCCCAAAATCCTCAGTAGCTTATTGCTCTTGTTCTTCACTACCTGCTTGCATTATGGTTAATTCCATATGTCTAGCGATATCAATTGAAATCCGTTGTGGTTGACTTTTTGACCCTATTGATTCAACATGTGTGTGAATGCATACAATCATCAGTTGTTCCCTGGAAATTGATCTGCCAAATTTCGAGGCGTCATTCCGGACATGAGCTTGTTCTTGTCAAATCAAACCTTGATTGATTGTCGATCTGTCGATTCAACTCAATTATCTTTTGAGCGAGCCTACGCTTTAGATCTTCTGATTTGAAAATCGTAATTCCTTTGTATTCAAGCTTTGAAGTTATCCAGTTATATCTATAACCTGAGCCTTTGCATTCTTTCTTCTTCTGGTTGAGTATCGATACTCACATCAGATATTTTATGGACCGCCATATCCTTGGTTGGATTATTATCCGACAATGTCCTTCATATTCATTAAACTTGTGAGTTTTGCCCTGACACATAATGCCTTTGGTAAGTTCTATCATTTGCTTTTGTCAACCATGCTCTGCTTTTGATCTGGTATATTTTAATCCTGAAGTTAGTGGTATATGTTCCTATGATTCCCTACGGGTTGAACCTATGCCTTCCCTAATACGTGTGAACTCGAAAGAGATGTGAGTCATACTCTTCTGGTGCTTCACCAGATAAATCTTCCTTGACTACAAATTCTTCAAAACGAGGAGTGAATGAAAGGTTATGCATTGAAGAAGTGGGAGTCGACCTTGAACCTTTGTGTTCATGCCCATGGACCCGATGTAGAACTTATCATGGAAGCTGCTCGTAAAAATATTTACTCCTTGTTATAAGTTCATCTTGTATCGATGGTTTGATCATTCATAATCATGGTTCCGACCATAGTTTCTCATTAATTCCATTTCCCGGACAAGCTAAAATACTTGTCTCCTGCAAGTCATTTCACCTGTCCACCTCCAATTTGATCTACCTTCAAGTATTGCCTCATGTTATCTCAAGGATGTTGTGTCATTGCACTACCTCTTGTTAATTCTTAATTGGAGTGATACTCTGTCACATCATTCCTAGCCTGATCGGATATGTCATTATCGTGCTAATTTTAACTGTGCTACCTGGTCCTTATTCTTGGAGCACAACTTTTCGACGATGAGCGAAGCTGACGTCGATCTTCCTCATCTTATCATTCCACCTTGAACAACAAGCTTGAATCCGAGCTTGTGTCATATATGTGGTTTCAATAGCCTTTGCTTCATTATTCCTTTTGCTTGATGTCGTTGCTGCTTGATGGCATCTTCATATAGCCTCTCGACAAAATTGGTCGTGATCACCATCAATATACTGCCTTGTTCTAAGATATCAATCAAATTCTTGGGGAGGAATACCATCCTTGCCCGTCGATGATTTGTGATTGTCATCGACACCATCCTTGACTTCCTACCAATACAAACTTGGTCATGTTTTGATTATATCTTACGTTCCTTGACATTCTTGGAATTGTTCCTTTGTACTTCTTGTGACATGCAGATTCAATCTTGCTTGAAACACCATGTTAATGTTACCTCGAAGCATGACTGTGGTACGCCGAACAACAACAAGAACATTGGAAGTGCATTGCCAAATGTTTCTTGCTCTATCATCCAAACACCGTTGTATGTATAACATCATGAATTCCCTTGCCCCTTTATCCAAATGGTGATGTACTTGTTGATCTAACATGTATATCATGCTCTACGTTTCCTTGGGAAAAGTTACAGTCCTAAATCTTGTGTATAAACACTTTTTCCTTTCCATTGGTTTGCTTAACCTTTCTTGTGATCTATATATGTTATAAGCAGAAAGAATTCCCTGCTTATGGAAACACCTTGGTTTACAACTCTGTCAGTACGACCATGTTACTAATGTTGATGACATTCCGGTAACCACCGATGGACAAGAACTTTGCCTACTGGTCCGCCTCGTTTCAACGAGCAGGAAAATAGTTCTCTTCGTCCCTCGCCCTTGGCACCGAAGTTGTCGTCGACATAATTGACCGGCTATCCTCTGACATGCCTTGCCATCATGACTGTGCAAAATGTTAGCGCCTTCCTGCTTTTACCCCACATTGTGGGCCCATAACCCACAGTTCCACAGGATCGAAACCGGACTCTCCTGTACAAACATGATTCTGAAATATTCTTTTCACTTCACTTTGTATGTAATTCACGAGCTAACTTCCTCACCCTGTTTCATTCCAGTATCAGAGGCAACATTGTTCTTCATTGCTCTAAACCCCTTCATCACATGTTTTAGGCATCAGCTATATGCCTACCTGGTTGAAACTTGTTGAACCTCCTTATAGCACTCTCGATACATTTCCTGGTGCTTCTAAAATCTCCTTCCTTGAGATAACTACCGGATGCCGATCCTTTCAGACATCCGTCCCTATAGCTTTCCCCCTTATACCCCATCGTAAGTATGATGGAGATCCCGAAGAAAGGATGACGACTTCTTCATGATGATTGAAAGCAGAGAGATGAAGGCATCAACGTAATGGACCAACCTCGTCAAGAAGAGCAACGAAGACCAAGAACACTCGCTAGAATTTCGTAACCGATTCTTTCCCCTTAACTTCAACTCTAAAATCTCGGGACGAGATTTCTTGTAGTGGAGGAGATTTGTAACACCCCCGGTGTCATGCTACAGTTACCTCACACTAATGGTGCCATGTCATCATGTTTGACCAAGTCAATTTTCCCTTGATAAAGATCCAAGTCAATTCCAAAATTCAAATTTAAAGTGAAAATTAAAGTTTCACCAACATGTGTGAAAAATAGTTCATGTTTTAGTAAAAGTCCATAACAAATTATTGTGAAAGAAAACGACCACACTTGTTTACTCTTTTGGGAGCTATCATCCAAAAGCAGTACCACTTTCAGCCTCCTTTATTACTTTTCAACTAAACAAAAATCAAATGAATTCCTTCAACTCTCAAACTTTTTGTGGCAGTGCCAAATACTGCAGAGAATTTAAGTGTCCTAGTCTCACTTTTGTTCAAAGTCCTTTGGTAGCCCAAAATTTTCCCTAGTTGTCTCTGTTTTAAATAAAATGGGATATGAAAAAAAGCGAAAGAGAAAGGACCTACGGCCTCTGACCTAAGGCCCATCGCGGCCTAGTCCAACCTCACCTCGCTCCCTTCCTACTGCTCATCCTAGCGCGTTGGCCGCACGCCCGCCGGCCGTGGTCGCGATGGCCACGTGTCGGCCATCCGGCGACTCCCCAGCGACTTCAAGACGCCGACGACGCCCTGTTGTGAACCCTAAACCCCCCACTTGTCCCCCTCTCCTCGCCCTCTTTCCCATCGTCCCTCAGATCCGCCGCAGCCGACGCGCCATGGCCATGGCCACCGTCGCCCTCACGCTCCCCGTCGCCCCCGAGTCCCGCTAGCGCCCAGGTCCTCCGCCGCGTTCCGCTGTGTCATCTGTGATGAAGAACACGAGCCAGGAACCCGCCTTCTTTGTCGGATCCGCGCCACCGTCGTCCGCCTCGGTCGCCGCCGACCACCATCGCCTCGGCCACGCTGCTGCTACTAAGCTCTCGCAGGGCCTCCTTGAGCCTCCCCGGTGAGCTCCGCCTCCTCTCCCCTCTTCCTTCTCAAATTGCCGCGCCCGTAGCCATCATGCTCGTCGGGACCGAACTCGTCGCTATAGACGTGCTAAATGCCGCCGTCGATGTCGTCGCCATCAAGTTCGATTGAGCTCGTAGGCATGCTCGGCGCCGTAGGACCCCAATGCGCTTAGCCCATGCGCCTCGCCGTGCCATAAGCGCCGAATCCGTCGAGCTCCCGTGCGGTCGCCGTTCGCTCTGGCCGCCCCAGCCACGACCGCCCTTTACCTCGCGTCGCCCGTGACCTGTCTCGCCCAGCGCGCCCACGGTACCCTGCGGCGCGGCGTTCTCGATCGTGCTCAGTGCGCCCCAGCGGCGGGCTGCCCTACTCTTCTCGCGCTGCTCTTGCACTTTTCGTGCTCTGATGGCTGATGGTTCTTGTGGCGCTTGCTTCGCCACTTCAACGACTAACCTTTGGACAGCCTGAACAGCCACTAAACGAACGTTAATATGAGTAAAAATTATATGGACAGACAATACGCTTGACAAAATCCATTTTATTCCATTGGAACAAATCCATTTGAGGTACGTATTAAATCCTATGAAAATAACAAAAGTCTATGTTCTGTTAACAGAAAAGACTATAAACAGAATTATTATGGTAGCTACTTTAGAGCAGAAAATAAAAAGGTTACCGGGATCTAACAGAGATGCAATTGATACCATCTTGTAGAGCATAGGAAAGTGATCAATATTGATATAAGACACTATTCCGTAGGATCAACAGAATAATAGTTATAGCCTTTGGAAAACAGCTAGCTGATGTTTAAAACTAAGCAATTCTCAGACTTAGTCAATTTTCATGATTTCCAAATAACTGTTTAAATCTTTGGAAATTCGTAGAAATTAAACCGTAGCTCAGATGAAAATGTTTTCTACATGAAAGTTGCTCAGAACGACGATACGAACCCGGAAACGCAGCCTGTTCGTCCGCCACGCATCCCTAACCTATCGAACTCGCAACTTTCCCCCTCCGGCTCCTCTGCCCGAAAACGCGAAACACCGGGGATACTTTCCCGGATGTTTTCCCCCTTCACCAGTATCACCTCATACCGCGTTAGGGCATGCCTAGCATCACGCTTTGCTTTGTCATGCATCTGTTTGCATTGTATTCATTGTTTCTTCCCCCTCTTCTTCCGCTAGACACCGAGACCGGCGGCTGCTACCCAAAGACGACTACGGAGTTGACGACCTCTCTCTCTTGCCGAGCAACCAGGCAAGCCCCCTTTGATCACCGGATATCGCCTACTCTTCTCTATCTTGCTTGCATTAGAGTAGTGTAGCATGTTCTTGCTTTCGATTAATCCTATCTGCCGCATAGCTTTGTCCTTGCTACTCTTGTTGTTACCTTTACCGCTATCCTCTTGCTTAGTATAGGATGCTAGTGTTCCATCGGTGGCCCTACACTCTTGTCCGTCTGCCATCCTATACTCTTTGGGCTGTGATCACTTGGAGGTGATCACGGGCATATACTATATACTTTACACTATTACATTACATGTGATACTGTTGTTAGGAGATGGGGTGAAAGGACGGTGGCTCCATCCCGGTAGAGGTGGGCCTGGGTTCCCGGCCCCATCGTTACTTTAATGGCGGAGCGACAGGGCAGGTTGAGACCACCTAGGAGAGAGGTGGGCCTGGCCCTGGTCGGCGTTTGTGGATACTTAACATGCTTAATGAGATCTTGGTATTTGATCTGAGTCTGGCCATTTGGTCTATACGCACTAACCAACTACGCAGGAACATTTATGGGCACTCGACGTCGTGGTATCAGCCGAAGCCTTCGTGACGTCAGCGACTGAGCGTTGCGCGCTGGATTGGAACGTAAGCCTGCTCTTGTATTAAGGGGGCTAGTTCTGCTTCCGGCCACGTTTGCAACGTGCAGGTGTGCTAAGGGCGATGGGCCCAGACCCCTGTGCGCTTAGGTTTAGACCGGCGTGCTGACCTCTCTGTTGTGCCTAGGTGGGGCTGCGACGTGTTGATCTTCCGAGGCGGGCATGACCCAGAAAGTGTGTCCGCCAAATGGGATCAAGCGTGTTGGGTTATGTGGTGCACCCTGCAGGAAGTTAATCTATTCGAATAGCCGTGATCTTCGGTAACAGGACGACTTGGAGTTATACCTTGACCTTATGACAACTAGAACCAGATACTTAATAAAACACACCATTCCAAGTGCCAGATACAACCCGGTGGTCGCTCTCTATCAGGGTTATGAGGAGGGGATCGCGGGGTAGGATTATGCTATGCGATGCTACTTGGAGGACTTCAGTCTACTCTCTTCTTCATGCTGCAAGACGGAGGCTGCCAGAAGCGTAGTCTTCGACAGGATTAACTATCCCCCTCTTATTCTCGCATTACGCGATTCGGTCCTTGATATGGCCCTTTACACATATATCCATGCATATGTAGTATAGCTCCTTGCTTGCAGTACTTTGGATGAGTACTCACGGTTGCCTTGTTCCCCTTTTCCCCTATCTCTACTCGATTGCTGCGACGAGACGATGGAGCCCAGAGCGACGCCACCGTCGATGGCGACTACTACCGGAGGTGCCTACTACGTGCAGCCGGCGGCGGCGACCGAGGAGTAGTTAGGAGGATCCAGGCGGAGGCCTGCGCCTCTTTCGATCTGTATCCCGGTTTGTGCTAGCCTTCTTAAGGCAAACTTGTTTAACTTATGTACGTACTCGAGATATTGTTGCTTCCGCTGACTTCGTCTATGATCGAAAGCACTTGTATTCGAGCCCTCGAGGCCCTGGCTTTTATTATGATGCTTGTATGACTTATTTATGTTTTAGAGTTGTGTTGTGATATCTTCCCGTGAGTCCCTGATCTTGATCGTACACATTTGCGTGCATGATTAGTGTACGATTGAATCGGGGGCGTCACATCTAACCTCTAGCTAAGTTAGAGTATCCAAACAGGAGCAGTATAGGACATGCAAGTTGCTCAAAGCATCTGATCAAATTAAATGCGTGAAAGGATTTTTTCCTTTTTGAAAACGGAACGTGAAAGGAATTTTTTTTAGAATGCTCTTGGCATGTCGCTAACTTGTGATGAGTTAACCGACCTCAATAGACGGCAAAAACGCCAGCCCGCCGCACTTTGAGAGAGACGAGGAGGGAGAAGCGATACGAGCTGCTGGATTACGAGAGATAGGTGTCGCACGGAAGCCAAGAAATATGGTGATAGCGTGGGTTAGCCATGTATTAGTATGATGTAACTACACTGGGCTACCGTGTTTCATACTCTTCCAATCCACTGTGAAGATGATTAGTTGATTTTATATCGCTGAATAATATAAAATGTTATGAGTGTAGACGCTCCACCACGAGGTTCCTTGCTCCTTCTCGGTCGTCGGGAATCTATGTTCTTCCACTCTATTTTTTTACGTGAGCTTTGTTCATCCTTTTGCCAACACGCGAGACATCTAGCATCAAGGTGCACGTGTCATGCAAGGATCGTTCCATCTATATGAAGAACATGTGGAATTTGGAACTACGAGATGGACATGTACCCGAGAGTGGACGTGCGAACCTGTGTAATGTAGCGCGATGAAGTGAAGTAGAAAGGCACAAATAGTATGAACATGCGTGGCATATAGGCATTTGTCTCTTACTACCACTAAATGTTGTACGTGCAATGCTGTGTGATGTTATGGAGTACGTGACTAAGTACTCTACTACTACTATATTAATTGGAGGCACATATTAGGTTTTATATTTGTTTACGTGTATGCCCCGAGACCTTCCAACTAGACGTGTCTTTCTCTCCGGGTCACACTTTCTATCGTTCATACCACTAGTACAGTAGTAATACTACGTGTGGTCTCCGACCCAGAAGTGGAGACGCTCTACCACGTCGTTCATGTCCCGCTCCTTGCGCTGACGTGTGGGACATCCAGCACGTGCCGCGTGTTTGGCACTCCTTTGTCGTAAGAGTTGAAACGCTAGCATTCATCAAAAATAAAAAATAAATATAAATCACCAGTGATACTATACCACGCGGTTTCCTTGCTCCTCGATATCGGAAAGAATACTTCCGCTCGCCGACATGTGGGACGTCGACCATCCTGGTCCACTTGCCATGCCCGCAGAACTCCAAGGGAGAGTCACCCCAACCCGTCGCGCGCAGTAATTACTAATGAGCCGTCAAATCACAGGCCCAACCTTACCTTTGTGAAGTTGCTCGGACGAAGGAACCATCATGACTTCTTTGAATTCCGCTTCTTGAAGAAAACTCTCGTACCAAGATCTTGCTAGCTTCTGATGAATTCTTGTAGTAGAGGCCTCCTTTGGTTCATAGGATAGGAATTTTATAGGAATATGAAAATCATAGGAAGTGAGATGACATGCATCTCAATTCCTATAGAGAAAGAGATGCCATTTGATGCATAGGATAGGAATTTTTCCATTGATTCTAGGCTAATGTACTGGTAATTTTCTCTAAAAACTACAATAATAACTAGTAGTACTGGTACATGCTCGTAATTAATTAAACAAACATACGGGCAACACAGACGCACACACTAACTACTAGTATACTACTACTTCTCACATGCTGGCCAGACGCCGTCGTTCTCCTTCCCAGCTTTGTCGGCGACACCCCACCGTGCTTGGATCTCCGCCGACCTCTCCGCAGCAGTGTGTGCGTCCTCTTCTTTCTTGCGGTGGAGGGCCTCTCTTTTCTTGAGTGCTTTCTGACTTTTCCGCTCCCTCTGTGCGGCTTTGGCCGCCTCTTGCTCTGCCGCCCATTCGGCCTTGGCAGCTTCAAATTCCGCCCACATAGGTGTGAGGTCGTGAGCGGCGATGAACTCGGCACGGCGGGATGCCACCGCTTCCCTACCATTCTATGTGCGGTCGTGGGCGGCGAGGAACTCGGCGCGATGGGATGCCATCGCTTCCTTACCGGTTAGTGTGCGGCGCGGTGGCATCAACGACGCTTGTTGACAGCTCTGGTGGTCGTCGAAGGCTAGCTGGTGACAAGAGCGGTTGCATCGACGCCTGGTTGTCAATACGTGCCGCATACGCTTCAAAGGATCGTCATCCATGAGTTCACATTTTACCACCACGCCAGCGTCTGACCGCCCTGGCCTACCGAAACCCTTCCATCGCTGGCACGCGCTTCCCGCCTGAAACGATCACCATCTCTCCAGAACGTCAATGCCGCATTCACCGGCCTTAACTGCAGGTGCAGTTGGCGTGTCACTGACATGCGGGCCAGATTCCTGTTGGGCCCACATGTCAGTGATACAACGCACCTGCGGTTAAGTGAAAGTGCAACTATCCCTAGGTGGTTTTGGTAATTCATAACAACATATAGCTCATTGAGCTAATGCTATTCCAAGATGAACATTTCAGGAAAGCTCAATGAATGGCATGGCATGGATGATGAAAGTGGATCCTCAAAATGCTAATGACAAAGGATTGGCTCAAGCTCAAAAGCTCAAGACTCTTCATTTTATATTTTAGTGATTCAAGATCACATTGAGTCTATAGGAAAATCCAATACTATCAAGGAGGGATGAGGTGTTGCTTAATGAGCCTCTTGCTTCATGTGCTTAGTGATATGCTCCAAAACCCTCAGCTACTTTCTCACATCCACATATGACCTAAACCTAAAGCCAAAATCGGTCTCACCGATTTTTCCTATCTGGCGCCACCGATTCCAAATGTCATAGCCACTGCCACAAACCCTAGGCAAATCGGTTCTACCGATAGGGATCTCGGTCTCACCGAGATGGGATTGTAATCTCTCTGTTTCCTTTTCGTAACTTTTCGGTCTCACCGAAAGAGCGGATCGGTCCCACCGAGATTGCAATGTAAACTTTCTGTTTCCCTTTCGTAACGTTTCGGTCTCACCAAAAGAGCGAATCGGTCCCACCGAGTTTACCTGACCAACTCTCTGGTTAGCTAATTACCAAAATCGGTCTCACCGAGTTTGTATGTCGGTCTCATCGAGATTATGTTATGCCCTAACCCTAACCATATCGGTCCTACCGAGATGCAAGTCGATCCACCGAAAACCTAACGGTCACTAGGTTTACTAAAATCGGTCTGACCGAGTTTGTTGATTCGGTCCCACCGAGATTGGTAAATTGTGTGTAACGGTTAGATTTTGTGTGGAGGCTATATATACCCCTCCACCTCCTCTCCATTCGTGCAGAGAGCCATCAGAACAAACCTACACTTCCAACTTACCATTTCTTAGAGAACAACCTACTCATGTGTTGAGACCAAGATATTCCATTCCTACCATATGAATCTTGATCTCTAGCCTTCCCCAAGTTGCTTTCCACTCAAATCTTCTTTCCACCAGATCCAAATCCTATGAGAGAGAGAGTTGAATGTTGGGGAGACTATCATTTGAAGCACAAGAGCAAGGAGTTCATCATCAACGCACCATTTGTTACTTCTTGGAGAGTGGTGTCTCCTAGATTGGCTAGGTGTCACTTGGGAGCCTTCGACGAGATTGTGGAGTTTAACCAAGGAGTTTGTAAGGGCAAGGAGATCGGCTACTTCGTGAAGATCTACCGCTAGTGAGGCAAGTCCTTCGTGGGCGACGGCCATGGTGGGATAGACAAGGTTGCTACTTCGTGGACCCTTCGTGGGTGGAGCCCTTCGTGGAATCGCGCAACCGTTACCCTTCGTGGGTTGAAGTCTCCATCAACGTGGAGGTACGATAGCACCACCTATTGGAACCACGCCAAAAACATCTGTGTCTCCAATTGCGTTTGAATCCTCCAAACCCTTCCCTTTAATTTCTTGCAAGTTGCATGCTTTAATTTCCGCTGCTCATACACTCTTTGCAGGCTTGCTTGAATTGTGTGATGATTGCTTGACTTGTCCTAAGATAGCTAAAATCTGCCAAACTCTAAAACTGGGAAAAGGCTAAGTTTTTAATTGGTCAAGTAGTCTAATCACCCCCCCCTCTAGACATACTTCAAGGTCCTACAAGTGGTATTAGAGCTTGGTCCCCATTTGCTTTGATTTCTATAGCTTTTGGTGGTCATAGCCTTGGTTTCACAACCTAGGAGAGTATGGCGTCTAGCGAGGGAAATTATCACCGTAGAGGTCCTTACTTTGATGGTACTAATTTTGCTAGTTGGAAGCATAAGATGAAAATGCATATTCTCGGACATAACCCGTCGTTTGGGCAATTATTTGTATTGGCTTGCAAGGTGAATTCTTTGATGGGAGAGAGCGAACAGTGAAGCTAATGCGGAATAATTGAATATTCTTCAATACAACGCTCAAGCATGTTAGATCATCTTCAACGGATTGTGCCCCGAAGAATTCAACAAAATCAGACGTCTTGAGAATGCAAAGGAAATTTGGGATACTTTGATTGATATGCATGAAGGTACTGAATCTGTCAATGAATCCAAGTTGGATGTGCTCCAAAGTCAGCTTGACAAGTTCAAAATGAAGGATGGTGAAGGTGTCGCTGAAATGTACTCTAGGCTTGCACTTATCACAAATGAGATTGCCGGCTTAGGGAGTGAAGAGATTACTGACAGATTCATCATCAAGAAGATCCTAAGAGCATTGGATGGAAAGTATGATACCATGTGCACATTGATTCAAATGATTCCAAACTACAAAGATATCAAATAGCGGAAGTCATTGTAAGAATTGTTGCTCATGAGATGTCACTTAAGGATAAGGAGGAACTTCACAACAAGTCGATGGTGCTTACAAAGCCTCAAGTGAAGCCCCCACATCATCAAGTGAGAAACACACCTTCAATGAAGAATTGAGCTTAATGATGAAGAACTTCAACAAATTCTACAAGAGTAGAAGCAAAGAAAGAAGCTCCAAGTCAAGGTCTTACAATGACAAAAGATCTTCTAGCCGAGTGAAATTGCTACAATTGTGGGAGACCGGACACTATTCCAATGAGTGTACGGCACCCTACAAAAGAAGAGAAGACTCTCCAAAAGAAGAAGTAGAAGAGAAGAATCGCCACCAAGAGAGAGGAGGAGTAGAGATGATCGTTATGAGCGAAGACCCTCACGGAGAAGCAAGGATTCGGAAAGGAAGGACAAGTCATCAAAGAGCTACATAAAGCGAAGACATCAAGCTCATGTTGGTGAATGGGTATCCGGCTCCGACTCCGACAATCACTCGAGAGAAGCTATCAGTCCGACTCGAATATACTCAAGATGAAGGTGTTGCCGGTCTAGCACTTGTGTCAAACAACTCCTCGACATATTTGAGTCACCAAATGAAGGAATTGGAAGATGCTTCATGGCCAAAGGTCCAAAGGTAACACATCCACGAGTATGTTGATTTCAATAGTGATGAAGATGACTTGCTTGTGGATGATGATTTACTTGTTGACAACTCTAGTGATGAATACTATGATGAAACGTCAATTAATCATGCTAATCAAGATAAAACGAATGACAATGATAAGGATAAGATTGAGCGTCTAACTAAAGAACTAAACTCTCTTAAGTTAGCTCATGAAACTATCTTCGAAGATCATCGAGAACTTTTAAGGGCTCATGAGAAATTACGCTTTGAAAAGCTCAATCTTGAGCAAGAGCATGAGTTCTTAAAAGCAATCAATGATGATATCCGTAAGAAAAGTTATTCTTACATTGCCAAGCATTTACTCTTATCTACTTACATGCCTCAAGTCAAGTCTAGTAACAAGATCAAGAAAGATTCTTCCTCTAGTAGTAACAATAATAATGTCAAATCCAATATTGTTGCTTCTAGTAGTTCTCTTGATTCCACTAATGATTCTCTTAGCCAAGTTACACTTGAGCAAGAAAATAGCTTATTGAAGGGAATTATAGAGAAAGGTGTATACAAGAGCCTTGCGGGAGTAAGAAATTCGAGGAAATTATGCGCAAGCAAGGAAGGCACCGGAAGAATCAAGGTGTTGGTTTTGAACGAAAGTTCAATGCCAATGGAGTTGAGTGGGAAGAAGATCAATACCCCAAGACGAAGTTTGTTCCTCAACAAGATAAGTATGATCCTACTTCCTTCAAGGGAACACAAGCACAAGATGATCTTCCACCACAAGACCACAAGAACAAAGGCAAGGACAAGCTTCAAGAAGAGATTGATGCATTTGAAGAGGCACCTAAGGTCTCGGTCAAGTGGATTCCCAAGACTACGTCAAGTTCTACCTCATCAAGTACAACTACAACTCCAAGGATTCCCGTCAAGATGATGTGGATCCCGAAGAAGAAGAGCTAGAGAGTTCTTGAGGGTGACTCCGCCAACATATTTCACTCATATCATTATGGCAAGGACAAGTGCAATCAACTTCCATATCTTGCACTAGTTCAAGGAGTCACAAACCCTCATGTTGGTAAGGCAAGGGACAAGGTAACCTAATGATTTCATGGACATCATTTTGTGTGTGCATCACTCTATGTCTATGGATATACTTGTTTTGTTCCTTGTGGGACTAACCCATGTAGGTATTGAAAGTGCAACTCACTCCAAAGGATTGCTCCAAAAGATCTACATCAACATTGAGCATCCACATCTTCAACACCTACATGAAGTCATCATCGACAAAAACCAAGGTTAGTTCATCCCTCTTAGGGGATCTCACATCTAGGGGAGCTTAACTCTAAGAATTGAGTCAAAGCAACTCTAATGATGTGAACACATAAATGCTTTATGTAAAAGTGGTAACCCCACTTGAGCTTAAACGATGAGTATGACCTATAATCAAATGTCTATCATTTGACTCCTAAGTCAATATACTCATATATAGATGACCTAGTCATCGCCAATTGTTTGATAGATGCTAGAATTGGTTGTGCATGCTTTCCCACATATTTCATTTGCCATCTTATTGTGTGAGCATGTTGGTTGCATACTTTACTCATTCGAGGACATCCACTTGTTGTTTTGATTGATTGGCTTCTTTTCTTTGGCCAAGTGGATGGACAAGAATGCCTAAGAACCTTCTCTAGCTATCTATGCTTTTCTCGTCTCAAACTCTATTCATGCTACATCACAAAATTTGATCAAGTTAGATTTGAACCACTCTGTGTGAGGAGCACTCGGAGTCCCCAATTTGTCATAGACTTAAACTTCCAAAACTTCTTTGTGATTCTCGGTCTGACCGATTCCTCCATTTCGGTCTTACCGAGATCACTAAGTCGATCTAGGTTTTCAATCTCGGTGCAACCGATTTGAACTCTTCGGTCACACTGAGTTGCAATAACTGTGCACAGTTTTGCATCTCGGTGCCACCGAGTTGTTCCACTTTCGGTCACACCGTGGTCGGGCTATATATAGTCACGGCAAAAATTTGGAAATTTCTCGAACCTCTTCGCCCACGCAATAGCTTCGCTCTGCCTCCGTGGTCTCCGGATCGTCTCCTCGCCATGACCGCCTCCTGTCGCTGGTCTCCGCCGCAGGTCTCACTTGTGATCAACGAATTCATCCTGTCGTTGCCGCCAGTAGCGAGTCTCCATGAACTAGGGTATGGACTCGATCACAGTGCTTTCCTCGTCCGATTCTCAGCACATTGTGTTCTTATTGATTCTTGCCACGATTGAAACACTCCTATCCAGTCAATACAATCCTTAGAATAGTTTTGATTCGAAAAATTTAGGGTTAGGTTTCCGCCAAAACCATCTCGGACCCACCGAGTTGAAGAACTCGGTCCCACCGATTTGGCTTATGCCATTGCACTAGTGAGACTCGGTCTGACCGAGAATTGCTAATCGGTGAGACCGATTTTAGGATTTTGTGAAACCCTAGCAGTCTTGGTGCCACCAAACTGTGACTCGGTCTGACCGAGTTCATCAGTTTAGGTTCCAAAACTGCTTCGGTATCACCGACTTTGAAAATTGGTTGATCTGAAATGCTTTTTGTGGAAAACTAAAACTGAATTTTTGAGTCATTCTTTTGCAAAAATCTCTGCATTTTGTGATGCTCATCCACTCTACCTCATCTATAACTCTTCACAAGGTCAGCAGTCAGTGTTTGCAGCATGTCGAGACCAGTGGCAGTCGAGCAGGTCGGAGGAGGCGGTGAACATGAGTGAGGGCACTAGTCCCTCCAGCTCTTGAGATGAAGGCAGCAGGAGCACCCCAAGCAATTTGCCTAAAGCTACCACCAGGCAAAGGAAGAAGAAAACCTCAGATTACGAAGATGAGGATTATAGGGCGAGAAGAGGATGAGGCAACCTCCAAGAAGGCGGTGCTCAAAAATGAGTATGGCTCGGCACATAGCACAAAGCACGGACTCAATAGGAAGGTTCCTGCCAAGAGGACACCTATGCCAAAGGTCGAGCATCAACTCAAATTCTGAAAAGCCCGATCCCAAAGAGCCATTCTTCTTTGAAGGAAAGAAAAGGAAAGAAAGGGTCAAGAAGACCACAATCGGGGTTATTGGGAAGCCTTCCATGATGGAAGAGGAAGAAGAGATTGCTGCACCGGCACCCAAGGCACCAAAGCTTATGGGTGATGCTATAAGATCGAGGCTGCCACATCTAAGCCCAAGGAAGCACCCAAAGCTGCCCCCAAGGCCAAGTCTGCACCAAAGAGGAATACCAGGAGTATTCCATTCTTTGAAAAGAACAAGGCCCAAGTGCCTGAGGTTGCTGATGAAGAAGATGAAGAAGGACAAGTTCTGAGGAAGCTCAAGCCCAAGATACTAGACCACAATGATGCCCATCATGTGGCTGAGGACATGAAGATCAGAAGAGACAATGGGTTGAGGCTATGGAGGATGACAGATCCATATGCCACAAGGAGAAGAACATTTGTGGACTACGGGTTCCACGCCAAGGAACAATGAGGACTTTTATGAGACTATTCTTTGGATAAGAAGCCCATAGTGTGTGATATGAGGTGGGTCGTTGAACCTACATGAAAGAAAATGTAGAGCACTATCCTGGAGTGCAAGACAATTTTATTCTTTGTTGGAGTTGCAGACTTCGTTGGGCAAAAGCTCACCAACTGGAACGATGAACTTATCATGCAGTTCTACTCCACAGCACACTTTTATCCAGATGGTAGGATAGTGTGGATGTCTGAAGGTACAAGGTACCAGTCAACTGTTGTGGAGTGGGCAAAACTGATAAATGCCCCAAAGGAGAATGAAGATGACCTGGATGTATATGCCAAGAAGAATATGGACCACAATTCCATGGCACACATGTACAAGGAGATCCAGACACGACCATTGAGACACATAAGTTTGGATCAGTCCACTTCCTTATACATCGGGGGCTGCCAACTATCAAGCGCATCTTAAGGCATACTCTCTTGCCTAAGTCTGGTGACCACAACATGATTAGAGGGCATGCAATCAACATGTTGCATTTGTTTGATGTGCCACAGAAATTCAAAGTCATGAGCCTTATGGTTGAAACCATTAAGAGAAGCTGCAGCAGACCGGAAAAGAAGTTGTGGATATGCCCCTCGAGATCCGTGGAGTTGATTAACTCAAAGATGGGCACATGCAAATATCTATTGGATAAAGAACATTTTCCAATTTATCCAGACTTTGAGTACAATGAGGTTGTCATGAATGAGGATGATCCATCGTCAGTTCAAGCACAAGATAAGAAGGAGAAGGCTGCCAGGATGCCAACTCAAGAGGAGGCATCTGAGTATTTCTTGAAGAACAAGCAGGAGCAGCTTGGATACTTAATAGCATCAACACTGAGGATTGAGAAGGGATTGGCCACCCTCACTCAAAATCGGAGAGCTTGGAAAGAATCATGGAACAAAAGTTCTATGACTTAGATGTGAAAGTAATGGCGAGATTGATCTGCTGTGGAGCAACTACAGGATGACATGCACGAGGAGAGGAAGGGAAAAACAACAAGCTGATGCATTTGCGAGAGTTCCTAGAGCCCAGAGGTCATCTGCTGTCCCAGTTCGACACGAGACTCCACTTCATCTGCACCAGCTACAGACCTCGGTGCCACCAGCTCCAGCACCTACACCAGCTCCAGCTCCATCTACTTCAAGCTGAAGCCTTCGTCCTCGGCGCTATCCGGACACCAACACCTGAAGATCAAGAAATAGAGTCGATCTAGCACTAAGCATTTTCTATGAACTTTTTGGTAACTTGTTGCCAAAGGGGGAGAAAAATGTATAGATCATAGGCTTCGAGAGAGAGAGTGTTGCTTTTGTTCTCTCATGATTTGGTGGTTTTTAAACTTATTTGCTTTTGATTGCTTGAGATACTATGTTTGTGAGACATTGATGATCATGTGTTCGATCATAAGCTACACTTATGCATGTTTGATGATATTATCTTCTCTATCCTATGTGATCATTCACTGTGCTTGGTGATGAGTGCATGTATTCAATCCGTATCATTTTGAGCGCTCCACCAAGATCTATGTGACATGGAAGAGTAACCCATGAGCCTAATTCCTTGTGCATTTGTAGTCCAAAGCAAATCGTAAACTATGCACAAATTTTGGGGGATCTCTTGCTTATCACATACTTCTCAAAGCGACGATGTTTTCCAATCTTATTATCAATTGTCGAAGCTTTGATCTATATGTTGTCATCAATTACCAAAAAGGGGGAGATTGAAAGTGCAACTATCCCTAGGTGGTTTTGGTAATTCATAACAACATATAGCTCATTGAGCTAATGCTATTCCAAGATGAACATTTCAGGAAAGCTCAATGAATGGCATGGCATGGATGATGAAAGTGGGTCCCTCGAAATGCTAATGACAAAGGATTGGCTCAAGCTAAAAAGCTCAAGACTCTTCATTTTATATTTTAGTGATTCAAGATCACATTGAGTCTATAGGAAAAGCCAATACTATCAAGGAGGGATGAGGTGTTGCTTAATGAGCCTCTTGCTTCATGTGCTTAGTGATATGCTCCAAAACCCTCAGCTACTTTCTCACATCCACATATGACCTAAACCTAAAGCCAAAATCGGTCTCACCGATTTTTCCTATTCGGCGCCACCTATTTCAAATGTCTTAGCCACTGCCACAAACCCTAGGCAAATCGGTTCTACCGATAGGGATCTCGGTCTCACCAAGATGGGATTGTAATCTCTCTGTTTCCTTTTCGTAACTTTTCGGTCTCACCGAAAGAGCGGATCGGTCCCACCGAGATTGCAATGTAAACTTTCTGTTTCCCTTTCATAACGTTTCCGTCTCACCAAAAGAGCGAATCGGTCCCACCGAGTTTACCTGACCAACTCTCTGGTTAGCTAATTACCAAAATCGGTCTCACCGAGTTTGTGTAATCGGTCTCACCGAGATTTTGTTATGCCCTAACCCTAACCATATCGGTCCTACCGAGATGCAAGTCGATCCACCGAAAACCCTAACGGTCACTAGGTTTACTAAAATCAGTGTGACCGAGTTTGTTGATTCGGTCCCACCGAGATTGGTAAATTGTGTGTAACGGTTATATTTTGTGTGGAGGCTATATATACCCATCCACCTCCTCTCCATTCGTGGAGAGAGACATCAGAACAAATCTACACTTCCAACTTACCATTTCTGAGAGAGAACCACCTATTCATGTGTTGAGACCAAGATATTCCATTCCTACCATATGAATCTTGATCTCTAGCCTTCCCCAAGTTGCTTTACACTCAAATCTTCTTTCCACCAGATCCAAATCCTATGAGAGAGAGTTGAGTGTTGGGGAGACTATCATTTGAAGCACAAGAGCAAGGAGTTCATCATCAACACACCATTTGTTACTTCTTGGAGAGTGGTGTCTCCTAGATTAGCTAGGTGTCACTTGGGAGCCTCAAGCGAGATTGTGGAGTTGAACCAAGGAGTTTGTAAGGGCAAGGAGATCGCCTACTTCGTGAAGATCTACCGCTAGTGAGGCAAGTCCTTCGTGGGCGACGGACATGGTGGGATAGACAAGGTTTCTACTTTGTGGACCCTTCGTGGGTGGAGCCCTCCGTGGACTCGCCAACCGTTACCCTTCGTGGGTTGAAGTCTCCATCAACATGGAGGTACGATAGCACCACCTATCGGAACCACGCCAAAAACATACATGTCTCCAATTGCGTTTGAATCCTCCAAACCCTTCCCTTTACTTTCTTGCAAGTTGCATGCTTTAATTTCCGCTGCTCATACACTCTTTGCATGCTTGCTTGAATTGTGTGATGATTGCTTGACTTGTCCTAAGATAGCTAAAATCTGCCAAACTCTAAAACTGGGAAAAGGCTAAGTTTTTAATTGGTCAAGTAATCTAATCACCCCCCCTCTAGACATACTTCAAGGTCCTACATTAAGTCACTGAAGCAGCGTCCGCATTCACGCCCGACGCGACCTCTCACTGGCGCCGGCATTGCAGCAGCGCGACGGCCGAGAGAGCGCCACCCGCGCAGCATGTCGGTGCAAGCGACTGTTCCGTGTTAATGACACCACGACTATCCTTCCGTCTGCTGCCCACATTAATGACACGCGGATGCCGACGAACCTACTCCGACGCCAGCTGTCCATCCGTCTGTCGCGGATCATTGCCATTCGCCCGCTATATTAACTTGAGCCCTAGCTCCCAGCCATAGCCAAAGACCCACATTCATTCTCCTCCGGTCCCTTCCTTCTGTCGGCACCACTCCAACCATGGCCTCCTGGCGCTCCAAAGCTCTCTTGGACGTACTGTCATAGGAGCAGACGAAGGACATCGGCGGCTCTGCTCCGGGCGCGCTAGAAAGCTATCTTGGACGTACTGTCGCAGGAGCAGACGAAGGAGATCACCGGCTCCCCCCCCCCCCCCCGGCCGCCCTCCGCCGCCACGACCACGAAGTCGGCGCGCGTGTGCGGGCGCAGCCGGCAGCGAGGAAGAGTAGTACACGGTAGGTCGTCGTCGCTCTGTTCCCAAGAAGGCCACCGCTCCTCCACTCAGTCGACGCCAAGCTTGGTAGGATAAACATCGGCGGCCGATTAGCTGCTTGACGGCGACGTGGAGGCGGAAATCTTCAGAACCTCGTGCTCCGGAGGAGGAGGTTATCGAGGCGGATGAGGAGGAGGCAAAGGCAATAGCCGGCTTTCTCAGGTTCATGGCTAGACATGGTGGTCGGGCGCCGGTGATTGTTTAGATTAGGTTTACAGTAGGTTTTAGTATGGTTTGTGCGAAATATGTAGTGAATTTCGTCCAGTTTATAGGAAAAGTTTTCGAAATGTAATGAATTTCATTCGGTTAATTTGAAATTTTCTTTGTTTGCACGAATTTCGTCCGGTAGTTCATATAGTTGTCGAAAGGTATGCGGGCAGCATTGGATGGCATCCATCAGTGTCCTCGGACAGATGTCGGTGTAAATTTGAGGGCCAGCGCTGGAGATGCCTAAGTATCACTAAATGTTATGCGTGCAATGCCGCGGTGATGTTATAGATGCGTGCCTAAGTACTCTACTACTACTATATTAGTTGGAGGCACATATTAGCTTTTATATTTGTTTACGTGTATGCCCCGAGACCTTCCAACTAGACGTGTCTTTCTCTCTAGGTTGCACTTTGTATCGTTCATACCACTAGTACTACTACGTGTGGCCTCCGACCCAGAAGTGGAAGAAGTGGAGACACTCTAACATGCTGTTTTTTTTTTTGCGCTGGGCTCTACCACGCTGTTCATGTCCCACTCATTTCGCTGACATGTGGGACATCCAGCACGTGCCATGTTTGGCACTCTTCGTTGTAAGAGTTGAAACGCTAGCATTCATTAGAAATAAAAAATAAATAAATATAAGCAATGATACTTTTTTTAAAAAAAATTATCCTGGTCTACCCCGGTCGTATCGCAGGCCCAACCTTTCCCACTGTAAGTTGGTCGGACGAAGGAACCATCATGACTTCGTTGAATTCCGCTTCTTCAAGAGAACTTGTTGTACCCGCAATACTGCTACCACACGCGAAGACTGGACGGCACCGTACCACGTCATATCACTGAAACCCACTAGGCCATCCTAAAAAAACACTAGGCCAAACTAGCCCGCCTATAGGTCATCCATTTTGGAACGGAGGGAGCACATCTCTGTATTGCTATGATTTTTTGTTGTACGTCTCTGCACTTTTGCTACGATTTTCCTACCCTATGAACCAAATGAGGCCTGAATGTATCCGTGTCGACTAAGCCTACAATTTTAGGAGCTTGGGCTATTGGCCAATCGGCGACGGATAAGTATAAGCGTACCATGAGCTCATCAGCCCCAACGTTTCTCTTCGGTGAGTGTATTGCAAGTACTATAGCTCGCACAGTAGCTAGCCTACTAACACTAAGAATCATCAAACAAGCCCTGCTGATATGATAAACAGTTCAAACTTACATCTAAGCATGCCATATATTACATCAAAAGTTGGTGAGGATACATACATTTCCATAACTTCGAGAGAGGGTTCGCATGATTCACTATCAAACAAAAGTAGCAAGTACCGCCCACACAATACAGTGCACTAGCCCTAAGATGGTTTGATAACACGCATCGTTCTGGTAATTAAACGCAGGGCAATGCAAACTACCCTGAAGGATTAGCGCGACCAACTATTTCTTGTCATCGATCTCTCGGGCAATGACCATAGCACGGACAACGGCATGGGAATCGATCTCTGGGGCGATCTCCACAGGACTGACCGCGACATCGGAATCGATCTCTGGGGCAATGTCCACAGGATGGACAGCGCCATCGGAATCGATCTCCGGGGCGATGCCAACAGGACGGACCGCGACACCGAAAACGGTCTCTGGGGCGTTGTCCACAGGACAGGCCGCGATATCGGAATCATCAAGGACATCCACCGGCACCTGCACAACCCTAACATATTAGCAAGCACATTGCAAATAATCAAAAACCACAGCTATGGTAATAAGCCATTATTTTTTACCTTGTGCAGCTCATCGGAGGATCCCATCCCTCCGGGGGGCCATCTCCTCGTCCTCGATGGGGGCCATCACCTTGCCAGGGGAATACTGCTTCTCAACGGCGACTATCTCCTCAAACTCGGCCTTGAGCCTCGCATAGGTGGCCATCAGAGTTTCTGGGGTAGGCACGGTGGGGCCCTTGCTGTTCTTCCAACTTTCTTTGAGGAGTTCGTCCGCCAACGTCGTCAACTCTTTGGCTAGTGCTTGTTTCTTGGAGTTCTTCGTCTCCATCGGTTGGCCCACCAACATGGTCAACTCATTGGTCGGTGCTCGCTTCCTGGAGATCGTTGTCTCCAGTGGGTTGTCCGCCGGCAACTCTTTTCCTAGTGCTCCGGGATCCATCACTGACAAACAAAAAGCAATCAAAAGGAAACCACAATCGGAATGAAAACAGGAAAAGAATAGGCTGTGAGAATCGGTCGGTGCTTCACAAAAAGAAGATTCTTGGAATGAAAATATAGCAGCATCACTGATTCGCCCACCTTTCCTTCGTCGGTACAGAAGAAAAATGGCAGAAGTGAGTAGCCTGGAGTGAGGTTTTCTTCAAGAAAGGGGAGAAAGGGCTTCAACGAGCGTTCGAGTGAAATGATGGTTGCTTCGTCCAGTCCAATGATGACCCACAAGTATAGGGGATCTATCGTAGTCCTTTCGATAAGTAAGAGTGTCGAACCCAACGAGGAGCAGAAGGAAATGATAAGCGGTTTTCAGCAAGGTATTCTCTGCAAGCACTGAAATTATAGGTAACACATAGTTTTGTGATAAGATAATTGGTAACGAGCAACAAGTAACAAAAGTAAATAAAGTGCAACAAGGTGGCCCAATCCTTTTTGTAGCAAAGGACAAGCCTGGACAAACTCTTATATGGAGAAAAGGACAAGCACCATGAATAAAATGTGAATATTTGGGGCTCCAAACCTCGGAAAAATAACTTCTTTAAGCATTTTAATAGATGTGTTATGATCAGCACTACTAGTTGGAATAGCTTCTACCCACTTAGTAACGTAATCAACTGCAACTAAAATATGTGTATATCCATTAGAGGTAGGAAAAGGTCCCATATAATCAAAGCCCCAAACATCAAATGGTTCAATAACAAGTGAATAATTCATAGGCATTTCTTGACGTCTACTGATATTACCAATTCTTTGACATTCATCACAGGATAGGACAAACTTACGGGCATCCTTGAAGAGAGTAGGCCAATAAAAACCGGATTGCAATACCTTATGTGCAGTTCTATCTCCAGCGTGGTGTCCTCCATAAGCTTCGGAGTGACACTTGCGTAGGATCTGTTCCTGTTAATGCTCAGGTACACAACGTCTAATAACACCATCTACCCCTTCTTTATAAAGATGTGGGTCATCCCAAAAGTAATGTCTCAAATCATAGAAGAACTTTTTCTTTTGCTGGTATGTGAAACTAGGTGGTATAAATTTAGCAACGATGTAATTAGCATAATCATCATACCATGGAGCAGTACGAGAAGTATTTATGGCATTTAATTGCTCATCAGGAAAGCTATCATCGATAGGTAGTGCGTCATCAAGAACATTTTCTAACCTAGACAAGTTGTCTGCAATGGGGTTCTCAGCTCCCTTTCTATCAATTATATGCAAATCAAATTCTTGTAGCAGGAGAACCCATCTAATAAGTCTAGGTTTAGCATCTTTCTTTTCTATAAGATATTTAATAGCAGCATGATCAGTGTGAATAGTTACTTTAGAATCAACAATATAAGGTCTGAACTTATCACAAGCAAATACAACTGCTAAAAATTCTTTTTCAGTAGTAGCATAATTTCTCTGATCATTGTCTAGAGTTTTACTAGCATATTGAATAACATTTAATTTCTTATCAACTCTTTGCCCTAGAACAACACCTACAGCATAATCACTAGCATCACACATGATTTCAAAGGGTAAATTCCAATCAGGTGGCTAAACAATAGGTGCAGAGATCAATGCTTTCTTAAGTATTTCAAATGCTTCTACACAATCATCATCAAAGACAAATGGTATATCTTTTTGTAATAAATTAGTCGAGAGGCGAGAAATTTTTGAGAAGTCCTTAATGAACCTCCTATAAAACCGGCATGACCAAGGAAACTTCTTATACCTTTGATGTCCTTGGGACATGTCATCTTTTCAATAGCATCAACCTTGGCTTTATCAACCTCAATACCTCTTTCAGAAACTTTATGCCCCAAGACAATACCTTCATTAACCATAAAGTGGCACTTTTCCCAATTCAAGACAAGATTACTTTCTTCACATCTCTGCAAAACTCGATCAAGGTTGCTCAAGCAATCATCAAAAGAGGATCCATAGACGGAGAAGTCGTCCATGAAAACCTCACAAGTCTTTTCACAAAAGTCAGAGAGTATACCATCATGCATCTTTGAAAGGTAGCAGGTGCATTACATAAACCAAAAGACATACGTCTATAAGAAAAAGTACCAAAAGGGCGAGTAAAAGTAGTCTTTGATTGATCATTGGCTGACACAGGTATTTGAGAGAAACCAGAATAACCATCTAGAAAGCAAAAATGTGTATGTTTAGATAATCTTTCTAGCATTTGATCGATAAAAGGTAAGGGGTAATGATCCTTTTTAGTAGCTTTATTTAATTTGCGGAAATCAATTACCATCCTATAACCTGTAATAATTCTTTGCGGGATCAATTCATCTTTATCATTACGAGCAGCGGTAATGCCTCCCTTCTTAGGGACACAATGGGAGGACTTACCGCGACTATCGACAGCGGGATAAATTATACCTACCTCAAGGAGCTTTAGTATTTCTTTCCTTACCACTTCTTTCATTTTAGGATTCAGCCGTCGTTGATGATCTCGAACTGGTTTGGCATCTTCCTCCACATTTATTTTATGGTGACATAGAGTGGGACTAATGCCCTTAAGATCATCAAGAGTATATCCAATAGCAGCACGGTGCTTCTTCAGAGTTTTCAATAATCTCTCTTCTTCATGCTCTAAAAGGTTAGCACTAATAATAACAGGATATATCTTCTTTTCATCAAGATAAGCATATTTAAGAGTATCAGGCAATGGTTTAAGCTCAAACACGGGATCACCCTTGGGTGGAGGAGGATCCCCTAGGATTTCAACAGGCAAATTGTGTTTCAGTATAGGTTCCTGTTTAAAGAATACTTCATCCATTTCCCTTCTTTCATTCATAAACATATCATTTTCATGGTCTAGCAAATATTGTTCTAATGGATCACTAGGAGGTACGGCAATAGAAGCGAGACCAATAATTTCATCCTTACTAGGCAATTCCTCTTCACGGTGTTGTCTACTAAATTTAGAGAAATTAAACTCATGAGATATATCACCCAAGCCAATAGTAACAACATCCTTTTCGCGGTCTATTCTAGCATTAACAGTGTTTAAGAAGGGTCTACCAAATATAATAGGACAAAAGCTATCTTGTGGGGAACCAAGAACAAGAAAATCAGCAGGATATTTAGTTTTTTCACACAAGACTTCAACATCTCTAACAATTCCCATTGGTGATATAGTATCTCTATTGGCAAGTTTAATTGTGACACCAATATCTTCTAACTCAGTAGGTGCAATATCATGCTTCATTTCTTTGTATAAGTCAATACGTATAGCACTAGCACTAGCACCCATGTCACATAAGCCATGATAACAATGATCTCCTATTTTAACAGAAATAACAGGCATGCCTACCACAGGTCTATGTTTATCTTTAACACAAGGTTTGGCAATTCTAGCAGTTTCCTCACAAAAATAAATAACATGCCCATCAATATTATCAGACAAGAGATCTTTAACAATAGCAACATTAGGTTCAACTTTAATTTGCTCAGTAGGTGTATAAGTTCTAATATTGCTTTTACAGACCACAGTTGAAGCTTTAGCATGATCCTTTATCCTAACAGGGAAAGGTGGTTTCTCAACATAAGAAGTAGGAACAATAGGATCATTATAAGTGATAGTCTTTTCCTCAACTTTAATAGGTGCAGCTACTTTTACTTCTATCGGAGGATGATATTTAAACCACTTCTCCTTAGGGAGATCAACATAAGCAACAAAAGATTCACAGAAAGAAGCTACTATCTCAGAGTCAAGTCCATATTTAGTGCTAAATTTACGGAAAACATCGGTATCCATAAAAGATTTAACACAATCAAACTTAGGTGTCATACCTGACTCCTTACCTTCGTCGAGATCCCAATCTTCAGAGTTGCGTTTAATTCTATCCAATAGGTTCCATTTGAATTCAATAGTCTTCATCATAAAAGAGCCAGCACAAGAAGTATCGAGCATGGTGCAATTGTTTCTCTTGGAAGCCGAGCATAAAAACTTTGAATAATTATTTCTCTTGGAAGCTCATGATTGGGGCATGAATGTAACATTGATTTAAGCCTCCCCCAAGCTTGAGGGATGCTTTCTCCTTCGCGAGGCCAGAAATTATATATGTAATTGCGATCACGATGATTAAGATGCATATGATAAAACTTCTGATGAAATTCCAATTTCAATCGTTTGTAGTTCTATGACCCCGTATCATCACATAGCCTATACCATGTCGATGCATCTCCCTTCAAAGATAAAGGGAAGACCTTCTTCTTAATAACATCATCGGGTATACCTGCAAGCTTAAATAATCCACAAACTTCATCCACATATATTAAGTGCTCATCAGGATGCTTTGTTCCATCTCCTGCAAAAGGGTTAGCTAGCAGTTTTTCCAACATACCCGAAGGAATTTCAAAGCAAACATTTTCATTTTCATTTTCATTTTCAGTAGGTTCAGTAGGTTGAGGAGCAACTCTTTGCTCTACTGGTCGGGGTAAAGATACCCCGAACAAGCCCCTCAGAGAATTACTTTCCATAGTAACAAGTGACAGTAAAATTTCAGCACACTATATAAATTTTTCCTTACCAAATTCCACCTACCAAAGGCGCTTCACTCCCCGGCAACGACGCTAGAAAAGAGTTTTGATGACCCAAAAGTATAGGGGCTCTATCCTAGTCCTTTCAATAAGTAAGAGTGTCGAACCCAACGAGGAGCAGAAGGAAATGATAAGCGGTTTTCAGCAAGGTATTCTCTGCAACCACTGAAATTATAGGTAACAGATAGTTTTGTGATAAGATAATTGGTAACGAGCAACAAGTAACAAAAGTAAATAAACTGCAGCAAGGTGGCCCAATCCTTTTTGTAGCAAAGGACAAGCCTGGACAAACTCTTATATGGACAAAAGCGCTCCCGAGGACACATGGGAATTGTTGTCAAGCTAGTTTTCATCACGTTCATATGATTCACGTTCGGTACTTTGATAATTTGATATGTGGGTGGACCGGTGCTTGGGTGATGTTCTTACTTGAACAAGCATCCCACTTACGATTAACCTCTATTGCAAGCATCATAACTACAACAAAAGTATTAAGGTAAACCTAACCATAGCATGAAACATATGGATCCAAATCAGCCCCCTCTGAAGCAACGCATAAACTAGGGTTTAAGCTCCTGTCACTCTAGCAACCCATCATCTACTTATTACTTCCCAATGCCTTCCTCTAGGCCCAAATAATGGTGAAGTGTTATGTAGTCGACGTTCACATAACACCACTAGAGGATAGACAACATACATCTCATCAAAATATCAAACGAATACCAAATTCACATGACTACTAATAGCAAGACTTCTCCCATGTCCTCATGAACAAACGTAACTACTCACAAAGCATATTCATGTTCATAATCATAGGGGTATTAATATGCATAATGGATCTGAACATATGATCTTCCACCAAATAAACCAACTAGCATCAACTACAAGGAGTAGTCAACACTACTAGCAACCTACAGGTACCAATCCCAGACTATGAGACAAGAATTGGATATAAGAGATGAACTAGGGTTTGAGATGAGATGGTGCTGGTGAAGATGTTGATGGAGATTGCCCTCTCCCGATGAGAGGAGCGAAGGTGATGACGATGGCGATGATTTCCCCCTCCGGGAAGTGTCCCAGCGAGCAGCTCTGCCGGAGCCCTAGATTGGTTCCGCCTCGTGGCGGCGGAGTCTCGTCCCGAAAGCTTGCTTATGATTTTTCTTCGGACGAAAGACTACATATACCAGAAGATGGGCATCGGAGAGCCAACAGGGAGCCCACGAGGCAGGGAGGCGCGCCCAGGGGGGTAGGGCGCACACCCCACCCTCGTGGACAGGTGGAGTCCCCCTGATGTATTTCTTTGCTCAATATTTTTTTATTTCCAAAAATAACTTTCGTGGAGTTTCAGGACTTTTGGAGTTGCGCAGAATAGGTCTCTAATATTTGTTCCTTTTCCAGCCCAGAATTCCTGCTGCCGGCACTCTCCCTCCTTATGTAAACCTAGTAAAATAAGAGAGAATAGGCATAAGTATTGTGACAAAATGTGTAATAACATCCCATAATGCAATAAATATCGATATAAAAGCATGATGCAAAATGGACGTATCATCCGACTTCGAGGCCACTTTACTGCTGCTGGTAAAGGTGTGGGTTCTGTGATATGACAGGTCATGACGGCCACACCGAGGTGACCGGTGAGTTTCGACTGTAGCACCTCGCTGTGATTTGGTGGATGGCACGCGGGCCCGGATGCTTTGATGTCCCGCATGTAGATAAAGCGGCTAGTCATATATGAGTGCTCAATATTGTGCACCGCGACCAAGGCGGAGAGGAAAATGAGAGAACTACATAATTAATGCATGAGTTTAATTAGGTTAGTTTTGTAAAGTACGAGATACATTCCTCCAATCGCAAAATGCCTTGGTTGATGAGATTTGAGATTTGAGCCCTATAAACCGGAAGGGAGGAGTCTTTGCCGCAGCGGTGTAGTCTAGTCACTTGTTGAAATCTCTAGAAAGGCAAATGCTTCTTTCCGGTTTACAGGGTTCTACTAGCAAGTACTAGTACTACAATAGTGGGCTCAAATAGCAATTTTGTCTCATGCAAGATCCTGGCTATATGCGTGCTCCAAGGCACTGCACCACGCGAGTGTTCGCAACTGCCACGTTCGGGTTGCGCTTGGCTCTTCGCCTCTTCGAGCAATGATGTTACTCCTACTTCTACAGTATCGAATCCACTGTTGCATGTCCGTCCACCTCGTGCGGGAGGGATAGCATGTAGCGAAAGCTACTACTAGTCCTGCCAGCCACCACGCTCATGCGCGAGGGAGGGACGCAGATTCATTGACTTACTGCTCCTGCCTTTGCCTCTATGACAGGTGGGCCCAACAGGTGGTTGGCCCACTGTCATGCAGCCAAAGGCAGGTGCAGTTAAGGCACCGGAGCTCAGTCCGCGAGGGAGAGGGCATTGTAGTAATCAAACTTCTCGGTCTTGTACGAGTTGACGCGAGACATCACTGACCTTGCACTCGATATAAGTCTTTTACACATTTCAAATGGACTACAACATACGGATGTATGTAGACATATTTTGTCCGTATGTAGTCACTTGTTGCAATCTCTAAAAGGACTTATATTTGGAAGCGGAGGGAGTACAACGCATGCATGCATGCATGACTTCCCTTTTGATACTTGCATGTGTTGATTTGATGCACCTTGCCAAATTTTGACTATAAATTTAACTAACCAAATTTTCATGCATGTCACAAAAATTACGGGCTGTTTGGATTGTGACTATGTTTGTCTTATGTTGCCACATTATTTTCCCCACACTTGCCACACTTGCCTAACTTGAGTTGCTCAAATTGTTAGACACACTTTGGCTTGCCTAAGGGAATCTTGCCACACTTTTTGTGTCTATGACATGTGGGGTTCACTGCTAATAAAAAATTCTTGTCTTAGGTGTGGCTAATAAAAAAGACTTATATTTAGGAATGGAGGGAGTAGAAAATATAAATAATAATGCATGTTGGGGCAACCCACGTTTCCGATAATTTTAGCCATGGGCTTGTTCACAATTTTTACGAGGGGGTGGTTGTTCATTTAATGGAGGGACTTGTACTAGACTTGAACGATACAAAGTGCGACCTGGCACGCCATAACACCACTTGGAACAAGCGGGTAGCTATCTCAAAAAACAATCAACAACTAAAAAAACGGCGACACAGCACGTAGTACACAATTTTAAGCGATTGTTTTGATGGAGTGAAAAGGAAAACTACCCCACTACGTATATATAGGCCGGAGCCTCCGCGCTTGCTTGCTAGGGTTGCTCTATTCACACACTCTCATCCTCTCCAGATATAAACAAGATAGGGGTGGTAACACTGTCTTTCTCCCTTCAAAAAAAATGTCTTTCTATCCTCACCGCTGGTTACAGATCCGGACGTATCCCCCTCCGCCGGTGAAGGGGAGGAGGGGCAACATTTAGGACGTCGTCGACAGCGAGGGAGGAGACCCACTCGGCCGCCTTGTTATCTCTCGGCCGAAGGCCGCACGGGAGGTCCTTCGATCCCTTCGTCGTTGCCCTAGTGTGGGCGGATCCGGCCTCCCGCGGCCCACCTATCCACATCCCGACGACCTTCGGGTATATCTTCCTTCGAAACCGCCTTAGCTCTACTTCCCCAGCTCGCTACGTCGTTGTATGTGCATCATTTTCTACCTCTCAGCCCCTCTCGACTGGATGGTCCAACGTCACCTTTTTTTTCTTCTATTGTTAGAGGTAAAGCTACTTCATGGAGTCGAATCTTGTACTTGGTTCAAACAAGAAATAAAGTGGGGGTGCAGGAATTTAGTATGTACATCGGACTTGGTACAAACAGGAAGGAAAGGGGGTGAAAGTAGTACATACTGGTCATCCAACTGGTCTCTTGGTTGAAAAGGGAAATCTTGGGGTAACACTGTACACAGTGGTATGACCAGGACTAGATTTGCTATCCACACATAGGAGTAGGTGGCTAGAGTGAACAAAAATGAGACCAACCCAGATATGTTTCTTGGATGTTTGTTTCTCGGGGCAACAAACTCTGAATCACCACTTTCTACCCCTGTTTAAGTACATGGTCTTTGAATTCTTTGGTGCACCTTGTCCCATGCCCTTATACCAAATATTTAGCTATTCTTAATCTAATGCCCTGGTAAAATGAAGCCATGCCACTTTGTTATAAGCCATGACAAGTTTAGCCAAATGTTTTTCTTGTAATTGTTTGAGACTTTATTTGTTTGCATTGTAGCTTTTTGTGCAAACAGGATGTCCATTTCACCGAGTTCTTTGTTGTGACCTTTTGGTGCCTTTGCACAAAACACTTCTTAAAAGAAGTGACTTTTGTGCTATTTAACTGGAATGTCAGAATGGAATAGTTGATTCATTTCGGTGGAACTGCACAAAGGGAGATATGTGTTCCAATCCTCATCATCCATATTGGTGCCATAACCTTCCTTTAGGTAAGAATGATATTTAATGCATGTGTTCATCTCTATTTTGCAACTCCCATGAGAAAATAATGCTATTGTTTACTAGTACACTTGTACTCCCTCACTGACAAAATCAATTCAGAAATAGAAGGCCAATCATGTACTTGGTTTCAACAACTGGTGAGGAGAAAGAGAAACAGAGGATGAAGAGGAGGAAGAAGAAGAATAAACAGTGCCAAGATGATCTTGCTGAAGCAAGAGGCCTTAGTCGAGGCCATTCAAGGGCTCCGGCAACGTCTACCTTACATGTGAGACGATCCTCCAGGGAGCCCTTCCACTTCTGCTGTCTCTCCTGCAAGGTCACTTAATTAATTAGGAGTACTTAAGTACCACTAATTTATTGCTGCCTAATTTTCCTGTTGGAGTTAAACAAATCTTTAGTAGCACCTTATGCTGAATCATGTACGTGTGTATGTTTGTCTATGGAGGTGAATCATGTGGTGGAGCGGGGAGGGAATATTATTAGTGTCATGACATAATAGTGCTATTGTTTTGCATGTCAATTTATTGCCATTGGTTTAATGAGGCAATGTTTTGCGTATTGTCCATCATGAATTTGATGCTACTGTTAGAGTAATATGGTAATGTCTTTCTATCCTTTCTCACCAAGCTAATGAAGGTTTCACCTTGTTCCTACTTATGCAAACAGGGATCATGTTGTGCCAATCATAAATTTTAGTGGAACTAAACAATACAATCTGACTGTATCCCAGCCGATGCTTTAACTCCTTTGGAAGTTCTTGGTAATCTTCGATATAATCTAAGCCTTTGGTAAACAAGAGTGATTTCAACCATACATTTGAAGTGCACAAAAATATACACTATTGAGTGATTCCAGTGAGTGCTTTATCATCTCTTATGGGACTACATTAATAAGCTTTTTTCCTCAGGTTTGTACCGGCCTAAGGCCTTCATCCATATTAGTTTGTTGTTATCTCTATTTGTATCGTGCTACTGTCATGAGAAACTCCGTTATCTTTGCACGTTAAAGTTTTGCAACCTATGATACATGGCAATGCTTTGAGTGTTGAGCTAATTGGCACTGATTAAATAAACAAATACCTCTCTTTAAGCAAGACTACTATGTTGCTAACTTTACCCATTAAGATAATGAGGGTGCTTCTATTTGTTAGTGTATGTTTCATCAACTAGTCCCACTATTACAGTAAACTCACTCTCTCAACATATGTGCCAACATGGATGCTCGATATTGGTGGAACGCACAAAAACTTTGGGTGTTTCATTGCCTCGTGACTTCCTTCCTTTCTGTCGATCGCTAATCTGGCTTGCATTCTTCCTTTCTTTGTCGATCGCTTGGCTTATCTCGGCTTCCAGTCAAAGGAAATAGTAATTTATATGCTACCTCACACAGGTTGGTACTGGTCTTTATCCTGATTATTGTGCTTGTCATATGTATTGGTAATTTGGTATTGTGCTACTACCAATTTTATAAAGGAGTAACTTGGAGCCTGAACTCGCAGGCAAATCATTACATTGGGTGATTTCAGTAGAACTGCAAAGATCAGATGGACAGGTACTTATGCTGCTGCTATGTACTCCAAAGTTCACTCAGACAAGCATCGATATTGACAAGAAGAAGTGCCTATATTCATTCGAGTATCAATCGGCGTCAACCAGTTGTCAAACCCCGAGTATTAGGAGAGTGAACGCCAAAAATATTGCTTGGCGCATAGCCCGTAAACGCATGATCCGATCTTTGGTCCCAACTTGTGCCTTTTGGTTATCGTGAGATATGGTAGCGAATTGTATGGCATGGAGTCTAAAGATTCCGGACAAGTTGGTTGTAGCGTATATTCATCGGCACTTAATCCCGCACGCTGTGGATGCTCCATTTCAGTTGAACTGCACAAAAAATTTGGGTGGTTCATTTTGTCAACCGCCTCCTTTCTCGTCTGCAATGTAGAATTTTGGCAAGCTACAGGACCAAGATGAGCCAGTAAAGTAGTTGGATGAAAGTAGTGGCCAAGTTGCTCAAATCTCCCTCGGCACGAGGCCACTATTTGAGGATAAACCTACAAGAAAAGTTCAGATTATGCATCTTTGCCTCTTATGTACTCGAAACTTTACTCGTACAAGCATTAATTTTAGCAAGAAGTACCTCCGATTGAACACCATTTACCGATGCAATGTAGAATTTTGGCGAGCTACAGGACCAAGATGAGCGATAAACTAGTTGGATGAAAGTAGTGGCCAAGTTGCTCAAACCTCCCTCGACACGAGGCCACTATTTGAGGATAAACCTACAAGCAAAGTTCAGATTATGCATGTTGCCTCTTATTTACTCGAAAGTTTACTCGTATAAGCATTAATTTTAGCAAGAAGTACCTCCGACTGAACACCATTTACCAGTCTGTACCCTAGGTAATTAAAGTTCGTCCATGGATCATATTGGCTGTGATCTCAATCATTTGGATGCATAAACATACTGAACATGTGTATATCTGAATCTTTTTGTGAATTGTCTATGAATATTGTTGTGTGATATATCAATCATTTGGATCCATAGACATGTTGAACTTGTGTATATATGAATCGTTTGAGTTGTTGATAGTGAATTTTGACTATGAATATGAACGTGTCATGTGAACCTGAGTTTGATACGAATGTTTACCTTTTCTGTTGTACTTGTGTGTGAACTTGTTAGTATGCCTACTGTGGGGTATGTGACGTGTGGGTGTCAACGGCACACCTTCTTCCCGAGAAGAATTGCACCTGCTTTGTTAGGGTAGCAATGGCGCATCAGCTCTTTTTAATCTTTTTGCTCTGTCTTGCCCCCTCCCCCACTCAACCCCTGCCGTAATGTTTTCAGCCTCAAAACAAACATAGTACTACGTTGTTTTTGGGGCTTGATGCAAAATCGAGTGCTGGTTTCTGTAGGTTGGCCCGCCCAGCAAATGGGCTGCTAGTCCACCACGGACTGGGAGGCTAAAAATACAAGTTGTATGGTGCAGAGGCAAGTAAAAAAACGCCACGAGAGCCATCCACAGAAGAAAAAAATCGCTCCTGATGTGCTTCTTCAGTCGTGCCGCCGGCCCCATCTTTAATCCAGTTCGCTCGGGGATCTGGTATCATATTTTTCTAGAGGGCAAACAAGTATCAGCTAGGCCTAAGTTTTGTATTTTAACATGCGTAGCCCACGACATACAGTGCAGTGGTTTCAACTTATTTTTTGAGGTCCATATCGGCCTATGGGCTTTTTCTTAAAGATCGACAGCCCAATGTATTTTTTTAACCACATTATATATATATATATATTTATATTTATTTATATTATTACTATTATCTTATATTTTATAGAGACTTATATATACATTATAAAAACATCCCACGTGTTATTAACTTATAAAAGTAAATGTTTAACAGAAGTTGGCAAGGAAAATCCTGGTTGTTTTGACTCACAGGCAAGGAAAATCCTGGTGATTGCGTACAAAAGCATGTGAAGATTTTAAGGACCAATGTAATAATAACGCGCTCATTTTTATTTTGAGCAATAACTCGATAATTTGTTAATTATGTATATAAAAAATATGCCTCTCCGGTTTATTTTTTGATATTAATTGCTCCTTCTAACATAACATTGTATATATAACGAGCCCAGCTAATTTGTTTATTTGAAGGAAGTGCAAATGGGATGGGATTCCTTAGAAAATATAAATGGGCCGCTCTGACGTGAAATTATTTGTTCACCCAGCCCAGCAAATGGACTGTACATTCTAGAAAACATGGGTTAAATATATGCCACATTTTTGCAGGCTGATGTGTGGGCCAATAGGTCGAAGCCTACGCAGGGCGTTGTCAACTTGGTCAACAAATGATTATGACATCCACAACCATTGGATTTATATCCAACGGCCGGCATGCACCTTCAATCTCTCGTCTTCTTCCTTCGGCATCGCGAGACCGCTGATGCGGCCTCCGTGACTAAGCGGCTCTGCTTAGCACGCATCATTTGAGCGCTTCTTCTGCCGGCAGGCTATCCCTCCACCCCTCCACACCTCCTGTTATTCTCCACCGACTGTAGCCCCACGCCGCACTAGAACCAGTTATAACCCTTCTCCTCATCTCAATATGCGACTCCGCTGCCGCGTCTTCCCATCTCCGAGTCGTTCCCGTCCGGGGCCTCGCCATCGTCCACCGCCTCGCTGCGCTCGGTGTGGCATGGTCAACAAACGAGAGCCATCGGAAGAGGACTGTATGTGGAGAGCTTGATGGCTGGGACCCACGAGGTCCATGGTCGCACGCATGGAAAGTTCCTCCTTATTAAGCTGGAAAAAAAAGTTTCCTCCACCTGACAGCTGGGACCCACCGGCTGTATCTTCGCACGGAAGGAAGTGCCTCCTTGTTATGCGAAAAAAATTATTCCTCCCGTTCACATCTAGGACCCATCAGATTTGGTGGCTGACTTGTGGGCCTACTAAGCGGACGTGTACGCAAGACTTTGTCAACTTAATCAACAAATGATTCTAGCAGCTGGACCGTTGGATGTTAATCCAACAGCCGTCACTACAAAAAAAATACACTTCCGTGATGATACGTGTTTGTCACAGTAGGTCGTGTTTTTTGTCATGCATGTACATCCATGACAAATTTATGACAGAATCAAGATAGTCATACATGTGCTGTCATAGAAGTGTTCCATGACATTACCGGAATTATCATCACGGAAGTGTCCACTTCCAAGACGATAAATCGCGTGTCACGGAAGTGCTTTCGTCAAGGGTGACCGACATGTGGCATCCACCGTAACGGAATGCCGTTAAGCTATCGGGTCCGGTTTTGGATCCGATAACCCGTTAAAAGCCACGACCAATGGGGATTTTCCACGTGTAAAATCATCATTGGCTGGAGGAAACACGTGTCGGCTCACCGTTGGGACAGATTTCATCCACTCATTGGACCCAAAGCGTCTATGATACATCGACATGTGGCACGGCCCAACAGAGGCCCATTCCTGTGAAAAGGCCGGCCCGTTTGACTTGGTCAAAAGGTGGCGGACCGGCCCACGGCAAGCCTGTTAACGGCATGTTCACATATAGCCCATTTACAGCCCGCTAACCAAGGGCACGTTTACGGCCTAACCGAATTAGGCCCAGTAGCGTCATCTGGGCCGTCCAATATAATTCCAGCCCATTTTAACTTCCGGCCCATGTATGGCCCATGATGTCGTTCGGCCCATATGAGGCCCTTATTACTCTCGGCCCATTAACGGCCCGTGGTAAAACTAGCCTGTAATGAACAGTGTATCTCTTTATACCCATTAACGACCCGTGGTGGCGGCCCGTAATGAGCGGTGTATCACTTTATACCCATTAACGGCCCATTATTCCGTTGGGCCGTTTCCATTATGTTATCTTCGGCCTTCTCGGGCCCATTTATTCTTGGGCTCATTTCCGGCATTTGGTTACTTACGGCTGTTCTTGTCATTTTACGCTTGTGGGCCAAATTCGCCCGATGCTTACAATCGGCCCATTTGTGGCAGATGTCTGTTGGAGTCGTTTTCATAGCGTCATCAAATCTGACCGATTAACGACGGCCCATTATGGTCGGCCCATGAACGGACGATTCCAACTCTAGCCCATTTACGGCCATAAAGCGCTATGTTATTGGCCCATGTTTGGGCAATCGATCATACGGCCCGTAGAAGGCCCATTGTTTCTACGACCCGTAGAAGGCCCAGTGTCACTACAGTAAATATGTAGCCCGTGGTTATTGTGGCCTAGTTTTAAAAAAAAGGTTATTACGGCCACTAGCAAACCGCGGAAAAAGAACAACACTGACTACAAGCAAACAAATAAACAAGACAACAAGGAAATAAATAAGCAAGCAACTTACGCTAGGCTATCACGGCTATTACACATATTACATCCCTTTGGGCATCAAAGTTCGCCACGGTGCAAATATAGGAACAAAGCAGCATATCATATACCTTTGGTTGTCAAAGTTGGCGACCGGTGCAAATAAACGCATGACAAAACATGTCCAGAACCGAAACCACTTCAGAAGATCTCAAGAAACAATATCCTAGGTACCCATAATGCTGGCAAAATACTTAGCAAGCTTATTAACTTTCTCTTGTTTGGCGCTTAAATCCTCCAGCGCTTGCTATTGCACCAGAAAGTATGCATCTGAATTCTGCAGGGACTTCCTCGGTCCTTCAGCTTCCTGTCGCAACACATCTGATCGATGTCTTTCAACTTGAAGCTGAGACTCAAGAAGACGAACTGATTCAGGCAACGAGTTCGAAGATCTTGTGCCAGCAATAGTGGCGATAACTTTCGAACACTACATCAAGACAGGACTTACGGGTTCTCTCACTGTCGTCAAGGTAGTTTTTATCAGCTTTCTTGGAGACCAACAGGGATGTCTCACTATCTTGAACCTTATCTGCATTACTTCCTTCACCATTGCATAACGAGGTCTTGTTCTCCAATATTTTGTCCGCATTCTAAAAGAGAAACAAGCAGACACATCACAGGTTTACCATGTTGTATATGAAACTCATGTTGGTAAATCAGTTCAGTAGTAAAGTGCACAGGATAACAGCATGAAACAAACATATATATATGTACCATGGTCACTTTATGGTCTATATCATTCTAGTTTTTGTTGCCAAATCAAGATAGAGACACAGTTCAAATAATATTTGTTCAAGACAAAGCAGAATAGACAGAATATAAGTGTGGGAAACTATAGAGACACTTGTAATGTGCATGACATGAGAACATAATTGTTTATTCAATTGAAACTGAAATCAATATAGAGCAAGTTACAACAGCAAACCAGTTAAAGAAACAAGTTTAAAACCTACATTGCTATGCGCCATTGGAGTTTCAATTCCATCCTTCAAATTTGAAAATAGTTGGTCTAAGTAAATATGATGATGCAAGAGCAAAGGAGTATGAACCATAGCTGTGAGAACTGACACGAGAACAATTCTTCTTCTCCTTTAAGCATTGAGTTGGGATTCATAGTGGTGGTCCTCGTGCTTTGCGCACTGCGGTTCCCTTACTAACTGCTCATGTTTGGGGTTAGAAGGGGTGTAGCTAGTTCTCTGTCCAACTGGGTAGGGGTACAATCTGCGAGAGTATGGGTTATGTGTGGTGGGGATGGTTCTTGGGCAAGTACAACCGTGGTTCAATCTGCATCAACTGGTAGCACTATCTTTTCTGAAGACCATGTTGTTACTCCCTTAGTTACTGCCATCACCCTCTCCAATTCAAATGGCTGATAAACAAGAAAAGTAATTGAATGTCTGAGACATTGTATGATAGGACAGTGCAATGGATAGTGGGGAATAAAAGAGGGCATGAAATAATTCACATTTATCTTGTCTAACCAAACAGGATAGCATGACACAATTTCACATATATGATGGCTAACTAAACAGGATAGCATGATACAATTTCACATTATGATGGCTAACTAAAAAAGATGGAAAGACATAGTTCAAAATATGATGACTATGTAAACAGGATGACATGATATAACTATATAATGTGTTTATTAAATAGGTTGGCATGCCATAATTCACATACATGCCGCCTATGGAAACATGATAGCATGATATAATTCCGGATAGAATGACATAATTCAAAATATGATGACTGTAAACACTAAACAGGATGAGATGATATAACTATATGATGTCTTTATTAAATGGGTTGCCATGCCATAATTCGGATAGTTGTTGTGTATGTAAACATGATGGCGTGATATAATTCAAATATATGATTTATATAGTAAGCAAGTAAGCAGATGGCAATCCATATATGATGTAAAAACTAAGCAATGCAAGACAACATGCATGACATGGGTAATATAACCCTGCCAAGTTTGAGCATAGACCTCGGGGAAATAGGACTGGTCATCGGTCTACGAATCCTCCTACGAGGAGCTCTATGTATCCAGCAAGATGTCTGCTTGACAAGTAGCATTATGCGCTTTGAATACCTTGTTTTCACTCGAGATACTTCCATCACCGCTTCAAATGGCTGATGCACAGGAAGAGTAGTTGAATATACAAATGTTGTCGACAAATGGAACACGTAATACAAAAAAATGATAGCATGATATAATTCACATACATGATGATTGGCTCAACAGCATGGCATTGCATAATTCACATATATAATGCCTTTGAAGATAGCATTGCATAATTCACATATATAATGTCTTGCAACAAGATGACAATGCATAATTCACATATATGGTAATTAGACACTAAGCGGTGGCATTCACACAAAGCATGTTTAAACTAATCAAATGACATCGCAATGCAAGACACCATACATACGATATGAGCAACATAACCCTGCCAAGTTAATTAGAGCATACACCTCGGGGAATAGGACTGGTCATCTATCTCGAATCCTCTTACGAGGAGCTATCCGTAACCAGCGAGATATGCGTTTAAATCGAGATAGCATAATGCGCTCACGAAGACCTTGTTTTCACTCCAGAATTTTCCATCACCGTGTCAAATGGCTGATGCACACGAAGAGTAGTTGAATGTACTAACATTGTTGACAAATGTAATATGTAACAAAAAGGATGGCCTGATATAATTCACATATAAGATGGTGGCTAAGCAGGATGGCCTTTGAAAAATTCACATATATGATGCTGGCTAAACAAGATGGCATTGCATAATTCACATAAGCGATGAATAAACTAAGCAGATGGCATTCACACAAAGCATGTCTAAACTAAGCAGTTGACATATTTGATGTATAAAGTAAGCAATGCAAGGCACCATATGCATGATATAACCAACATCGGCATGCCAAGTTAGGCGGCGACCTCATGGGGTAAATAGGAGTGGTCTTCGCTTACGAATCCCCTCGAGCAGTTATCTTCCTCTTGATTACGATCCGAAATGGGTGGAGGGGCTGCCTTTGCACCCACCATGGAGCCATCGCTACGCATGAAATTTTATTGCCATGCAAGGCTCGTCTCTTTTGCTCTACATGTTCAGTTCCATTGTGTACAATAACTAACATGCATAGGAATAAAACATAGTGAGATTATGTAAGGAGTGCATGCACAAATCCAGAGTGATGGTAGCAAACTGTGGATAGACCCAAAACCAATGATAGCAGGCAGATAATAGATTTAGTTAAAAAATACAGATAATGGATCCTTTAATGTTTTTTTGCACCCAACATGAAACTCATAGTAGACACCCGAGATTAACCAGATAGTATAGTACTGATTGCTGCCCCAATATGTACCCCGCAACCATTTAAAAACTCAAGTTTCAGCATAAGTTTGAATCTGAGTCAGAGTCTAATAGGTGAACACGATGATAAAGTAGCATGTCATCATATTAAGCGATGCATAACGTAAGTAGACACGGAAGAGTGCGACCTCTCTTGCGGACCCGTGTAGTCCTCAAGGTCATCTGCTCAGTTGATGATGGTAATGCAGTTGTCGTGGCTGCCGGCGGCGGGGAAGAAGATCTGAGGCGGCGAAAGACAATCTAGAAGGCGGATCCTATTTGTGGTGAACCCTTCCGTCGTTGGAGCGGTGAGCTAGGGTGGAACCTGACAGCATGAAGCAGGACAAACCACACAAGGTTTTCTTTGACACATATCTGTGGCTGAAGTAATTGTGTAAGGGCTTGTTTGAATTTGAGGATTCTAACAATGCAGGGATAGGAAATAGACAGGAATAGGATAGGAATGCACGTGCAAACCAGAGAATTAAAAACACAGGATTTCTGCCAATCTGGGTGTTTGGTTCACAAGAATTGGAAGATCACAGGATGCAAAGAAGCATGGTGAGATTAAGTCAAACCAAAAGAAGTGTACAATCTCTTTGGCGAAGCCATGTCGATCTCAGCGTGATTGGGTTGGCCGGTGAGGATGCTCCGGCTGACTTGGCTGTCGGAGGAGGGGAAGAAGATATTAGGCGTCTGGAGATGGAGCCAGTGCTTGCTCCTTTGTGATGGAGGGTTTCGTTGTTGGAGCAACTCCGGTGAGTTGTCTGACGCCGAGGTGAAGCGAGGACAAGAGAGACAATGTTAACCTGAGTGGAATTCTAATAGCATCTCCAATAGATGATGTAAAATACATAACCACAAAGTGCTAGATGTATACATCAGCCGCTCATCTCTGAACTTAACTGTCGAAACTGAATTTAACTGTCGAAACTGAACTTAACTATCGAAACCGAGTTTTGCTATCGAAACTGAATTTTACTGTCGAAACTGAACGCACTAGAGGTGAGGCTACACGTCAGTCGACTGACTTTTTCATCTTTGGTCAGTCGATTTTGTAGCCGTTGGATACGAAATCAAGGGCCTGCAGTTCATCTTCAACCTCCACCCCCCTAAGCCGCCAGCCACCACCGACCAAACAGCCGCTTGACGTCGGTGCGCCGCTCACTCGCCAAAAACACTCCCCACCGGTCGGCCACGCCCAGCCATCCCTCTAGGCCCCCCGTGCCGAGCTTTTTCTCCGTGATCCCCATGCCACCGCCCGCCACCGCCGACAACCACCGCCCCCACCCTGTACCCGAAGATAGATAGTGGGGTGCCTCTCGTGAAGCCCCCTCCCTAATTTGGTTCTTCCTTAACTCCGGCAAGCCTGTCACAGCCCTAGAGCTTGTTTGTAACTAGTAGCATTGCATCCATGCATCATGTTAATTTTCATGAAATTTGAAATGGGGATGACCAAGCCCTAGCACCAAAGCAATTCAAATAGGTTCAAATTCAAAAAAATATTTTCAAAAACCCAAATTGGTTTGCAAAAATATTCATGATTAATGGAAAAGGGTGAAAACCATATCCAGAGATGATGGATATTTTTCCAAGACATTTTGGATATTTGAATAAACCATATTGTATTTGAATTGGGGCATTTAAAAAAAACTATTAATATTTTTAAATGCTCCAACAATTCTGAAAAATAGTTAAGGGCCTCTGTAATAATTCAGTTAATGCCCACAATTATTTTCAGGATTTATTTAAATGGTTTAGTATTTTACTAAACTAAAACAAAACAGATACAGAATAATAGAAAACAGGATTTAAATAGAAATGGAAGAGAGAGAGCTCACCTGGCAGCCCACTTACCTGGCGCCACGAACTGCCCACCTTTTCCCCTCCTCCTCGCTTGGCCCGGTGGTGGCCCAGCCCACCACCGCCTCGCCGCTCGTCGTCTTCCTCTGCCAAAGAGGCAGAGGCGAGGCGTGGCGCCTTGAGAGCCTCGGCCACCTCCCCGCCATGGTGGCAGCCTCCCCGACCTCCTTGCGACGCCACGACGACGCCCCGTGCCCCCTCGCTCCTCTCCCTCACTCGTTGTTCCCTCTCTTTTCCCCCTGGCCCTCTTCCCTGAGCTCACCGAACGGAGCCGCTGCCACCGACGAGCTCCACCGCGGCCACAGCCACCCCCTTGCCCCTCTGCCGTCCCCAAGAGCTCCGCCCCGACCTCTTCTCCGTCTCCGCCGATCTACGCGACCCCGGGAGGCCAGCAACGTCGCCATCGCCGTCGTCTTCCACCTCGGGCTCCGGCCACCATCGTCGTCGATTCGCTGCACTCCGGCCGCCCAGGCCTTGACCCTCAAGCGGACTCACGGTGAGCCCGCATCGTCTCCCCTTCTCCCACAGTCGCGCCCGCCCTCTAGGCCGTAGCCCTGCCGTGGCCGAGCTTCCCCTGCCGCCGGCCATGTCGTCGCCGCCGCTACAACCACTAAAGTTTGCGCCTGACCGTTGCCCCGAGTTCATCTTGCTCCTAGGAGCCTAACACCACCACCAGCTCCTTCCCACGAGCTCCCTAGCGCCATGCCCGTTGAGGCCCGAGCTCCGGCCGCCAAGCTTCGCTCCGAACGCCGCCACCCCGCACCTCCGTTGGTCTTCCCAGATGCGCACAGACGCAGGCTTCCTCCTGGTGCCCTCCAGCGCGCCAAACCACCGCCGAAACTCAAATCCGAGCAGCGCCGCCGTCATTTTGGTCGCCGCGGCCGGGTCTCGGCGATGTTCACGTGGCCCATCATTAGCCACTAATGACACTACTAATTAACCCTAGAGCCACTTACATACGGGCCCCACTTTGCCTAATTAAGCCGGGTTTGTTCTGTTTAAATAAAACTAACCCCTGCCCCATGGTCAGTTTGACTGGCCCCATCACACTTTGACCGACCCCACCACAAGCATTGACTCACCGACGCGTGGCCGTTGACCGATCCACACTGCCGACCACACAAACCAGCTGAGACAACGGCATATGGGTCCCACAGTCAGGTTTGACCGGACCAGCCCTGTTGACCTGATGACGTCATGCCAACGTCATCTTGTATGATAAACCCCTTTTCTGGATTTAACTTAATTCAGGAAATTTCAGAAAACACCCCAAACTTCAAATATTCATAACTTTTAATCTGTAACTCCAAATTAAATAATTTATATATGGAAAATGATCAGAAAAATATGAAGAATCTGTTTATGCCATGATCATGCATGTTTGAACAAGTTAACCTCACTGAATAGGATGAATCATGATTAGGGCAAATTATGAAATAACATTTGGAGTTGGAGTTTAACCTTGTTTGAATTCCACTTCAATTAACTTGGCTAGATATTGCATTAGGTGAATTCAGTACCTTAACATGACATGTCATTCATGTGAATGTGCATTGCATTAATCGTGTTCTCTCTTGTTTGCGGTAATTGCCCCTCTCGATGAGCGGCGTTAAAGCGATTGTTCGATGACACCGATGAAGAACTATATTATCTTGAAGTGCCAGGCCCGCAAAACCCCCTTGTTCATTCCGATACAATCCCACTCTCTCGCTCCTGCTCTATTTTACTGCATTAGGACAACAACAACTCATGTGTTACTTGATGCGGTAGTTGAACCCCTTTATCCTCTGCATGACCTGTCATTCCACAGTAAATAGATGAAACCCACTAGCATGAGTAGGAGTTGTTTGAGCCTACTCATTCATGCTTGTTGTCATGCACCTCTTTGCTTAGAGTTGAGTCAGTCCGATTCATCGGGAATGAATTGGAATGGTTGTGTGAACATGTCCTCTTTGTGTGTGTGGTGAGTGTGTGAACACGATTTGGTAAAGGTAGCGGTGAGAGGCCATGTAGGAGTACATGGTGGGTTGTCTCATTGCAGCCGTCCTCGAGGCTGAGTTACGTGTTTGTGATCCATGAAACAGATACTACCACGCATTGGGATCCTTAATTGACCCACTCGGCTTCATAACAACCCTTGATCCTGTTCCTGGAGTTGCAAGGAGTTTCTGGTGTTTGAAGTATGCTGGGGGCCGCACGCAACGCTGACCATAGGGGTGGGTTGTGTTGCGGTAGGCACTGCGGTCTGATGTACCGATTCGCCTGCTTTGGTGTCTCGGGAACCCTGCACACATCGTTCGGGGCTGTATGGGAAACCTCGGCGGACTCCTGCGGATGGAACCGAATAGGTGATAAACCCGGACTTGGGACTTGTGTGTTTAGGTAGGCTGTGGCCGACACCCACGTTGGGCTTCCGGCTTGAAGGTTGCCGAGTACATGTCGTGTAAACGGCGGTAAGTGGTGAGAGCGTGTGTGAAGAAGTACACCCCTGCAGGGTTTAATATGATCTATTGAATAGCCGTGTCCACGGAGAAGGACTTACAGGTTGCCTATATCGGTTCATAGACAAGTGAAAGTGGATACTCTAAAATGCGCAAGATAAGCGTGAGTGCTATGGATGGCGTTCTCGTAGGGAGGCAGGCGGATCCATAGTGGTGTATTGATATGGTGAATATGTGGACTCGTGTGCATACCTCAAAAGAGTTACTTGTCGTCGTAGTTCGGGATAGCCACCGAGTCAAAGCTGGCTTCTTGCGGTCAAACTCCACCACCCCTTTTGATAATGATGCATATGTAGCTAGTTACGATGTAAGTCTTGCCGAAATGCGTTTGTACTCACGTTTGCTTATTTTACGTTTTGCAGAGAGACTTCAGTCTCGCTAGTAGTTCCGCTTGGACTTCGACGGTTAGCTTGATACCTCAGCTACGATCTTGTGCCCTCGGCAGGATCTGGTAGATAGTCAGGCTCCTCAGCCTTCTTCAATTTTAGTTGTCTGTACTTAGACATGTTTAGCTTCCGCTTGTGCTTTGACTTGTATGCTCTGAGTGTTGGGTTATGAGACCCATGTTTGTAATATCTCGCTCCTCGGAGCCTATTGAATAAATATTGAGTCGTAGAGTTATGTTGTGATGCCATGTTGTATCTACACATATTGAGCATATTGTGTGTATGTTTGAAATGCTTGGTATGTGTGGGATCCGACAAACTAGTTGTTTATCCTTGGCAGCCTCTCATATGGGAAATGTGTCTCGTGCTTACGAGCGATAGTAGTCCGCTACAGCCGGTTCTCACGAGTCCTGCTAGCCCGACACTACTGCTTGGACACTTGACTGGCGGCATGTGTTTCGCCGTTCCTATATGTCCGTCCCTTCGGGAAATGTCACGCGATGTTATTCGAGTCCTGCCTAGCCTGCTACAGCCGGGATACCGGAGTCCTGTTAGCCCAAGTACTACTGACCGAATTTATACGTTGATGACCGACATGCTCGATGTGATTCATGTATGCATGTCCCCATAGGTTAGTGCCGCTTTGGGTTCACGACTAGCCATGTCGGCCGGGTTCTTTGTCATATGGATGCTAGCGACACTATCATATCGTGAGCCAAAAGACGCAAAGCGGTCCCGGGCCATGGTAAGGCGACACCCGTGGGAATACCGTGCGTGAGGCCGCAAAAGTGATATGAGGTGTTACCGGCTAGATCGATGTGACTTGGGATCGGGTCCCGACAGCGTTGGTATCGAGCTGTTGCTGTCAGAGGATTACCAAGCCAAACTGGTCGAAGTTGTGTCTAGAAATGCTTTAGTTATGTAAGGGAATTGATTGTGGAAGGAGCGTAAGGCTCTTTTTACTCCTTATATCTCGTGGCCTTACGATCCGAGTCAACCTCTTCTCTTCTACGGGGTTTAAGAACTAGGCTTCTCATCTATCTATTAGGATGACGTGTTACTAATCCATAGACCTTTAAGATTGTTGGTTTTAAGCCTCGATTCAGTTCCTACTATTTACGTATGATAATTGTTGATCTCGGAATCTTGGTATTGTGATGTTGAGTGGTTATGCCACCATTTTTGCAGGATGTCTCAAATCATTTTGAGCATTTACAGCCGTTATGTTGTCCGAGTCATCCCTCTCTTAATAGTCTGATGCATTTGCAAATCCTTTTCTTCTGTTCCCGATGTCCTTTTTGGTCAGAATAAGCACACTAATCGGTACGTTGAGGTATTTTGTTGCCTCGGCATAGATGTTGGAGCTATTATTATGACCCTAGGTGTTTAGGGAGTCACCTAGCAATTTAGCAATGCTTTTGTATCCCCAAAGGTGATGTTTACGACCATTATTCTTGAAAGCATCCCGTGATGTTATTAGTTAGTAGGCATTCTACTCACGGGTTCTTGAACCCGAGATTCACCCTACTTCATGTTGTTAGTAATTGCTAGTTCCTTTAGGATATTAGTAACTTTGTGATAGTCCTCGAGGTTCGTGGCATTTCCTTCTTCCAAATACCATGAACTAGTTAAGGCAGAAGTTCTTTTGAACCAAAAGATCACAATCAGAGTACTCTTGAGGAGTTCTCCATTCCATATTGTGAATCTGCCAATTCTACTTTTCTGCATGGGTTATCCGGGAGAAATGTTGAGCCTTGCTCGATATACTAATCCATGCCTCCACAACTTGAAAAATTATATGTTCCTTTGAGTTGCTCTCTTTAGTTGTATCCCGACCATCCTCTATCGGTTGATAACTAAGAGTATGTGTGCCTTCGTTTATCGATGTCTATTATCCTTGTGGTCCGTCAAGCCATTACATTCGGAATGACTAGGAGAAACAAACTCGATACCTCATCCATATCCAGGATTGGGTCAAAACAGTTGTATTCCGCAGATCACAATGCCAATTCAGCTTTTGATTCCGTTCTATCCCGAAGCATTACCCACTTTATGTCGGGAACTTCATGAGAATTGCACCTTCCTTTATGAACTCTTGACGCAGTGATACTTCTCGCTATCATTATTCATTCCTCGGTTCCGTGTTGTTGCAACCGGAATGCCGACAAGTGAGTTGTGATGTGTGACATCAATACTCCGAGCAACTCGTTGCTTGGTAGCTAATGGACAATATCCTCCTTCTTAGCGTGTTGGTTATTAAATCATCATCCTAAGATTGATCGTGCTACCTAGTCCTTATTTCTGGTGCACACCTCGATTGATGAGTTAGGATTATATCAAGTCCTCACTCATTTGATCATATCGTCTTGCCCTCTTAAGCTAGGTTGTTCTCGAGCTTAGTAACATATCGGTGGTTCGTGACTTTCCAAATATCTTCTTGGAAGTGTTACCAGGTTGTTTCCTGACTGTTATGTTGGGCTCGTGATCAAATTGGTTTCTTGTGAACCACCCTTTCTCCAAGAATCTGTGTTGGATATCCCTGAGCTAGTTGGTTAAGCTAGACAACAACTTGGAGAGTTGGAAGATAAAAGCTTGCCTAACTTAGCTCGTTCCAAAAGGATATTCTTGTGTAGTGTGCGTTGAAGAAAGATGATATCTTCATCAATCGGTCCTTGTGATCAGTTGCCGGACCTATTGTCTTATTAATCCTTTGATTTGAGTGTGGGCTATCGTCAAATCGAATCAGTACCAACGATGCTCGTAATGTTGTCTTACTCGTGGTTGACCCCGGGCATACACATTATATCTTTGGTGCGACCAATACTATTACCGTGTTCACATGATGGTGGAAGTCGGTGATATGGAAATTCCGATGAGTTCTGTTGAGCCCATCAGTAGCATTTTGTCTCCCCCATGAGTCATGTTGAACATCAATCTAGTGTTGGCAACTTGTGTAAGCATTTCTTCGTGTGCCGTTCATAAAGCTTATGCTTGGATGGAAGAAGTGACTTCCTCTAATTCACGTGCATTAGGTGCAAGTTGCCGCCGTGAATTTGAGAAAGGTTTGTTTTGTTTTTCCTTGGAATCATCCCAAGTCATTCATGCATGTGCAAAGTATTCTATGGTTTGATAGACTGATCATCTTCATTCCGTATGTATCCCTAGCACACCAAGCCACTGATTGACTTGTTCAAGGAAAAGAAGTCTATGCTTGGAATCTAATCCATGGACTTGCGTAAAGACTTGATATCCTCGATGATGGTTCCCCCCACGAACTTGGTAGTATTTAATATAAGACTACTACGTGGCCATGTTTATGCAGGACAATGTGTTCACCTGTTTGTAGCAGAACCCGCTCATGTTTTGGAGCTCACTACCATAGTCCATCTCCGAGAATCTCGCAACATCATCTAAATCGATTTGTGTTGCAACCTTTCCTTCGGACATGCTTTGAGTCTGAAGTATCCTATCACCAATTGGATCTGAATCTCGGTGAGATATGATGGTTGGAACATTCCAATAGTTGTATTTCGTTCCCGACTTACACCGTCCTTGTGCCATTTCACTATGGGCTGCCTTCTTAGTAATTCTTGTCTAAGATCTTCCTCAAAAGTGGACTTACCATGGGTCCCCTCCACCTCCGACGATAAGCAAAAATCATCCATTGCGTTGTCTTCAACAAGGTAGTCCACATCATCCATTCTAGTCCGGGTGTACCATTCCTTTGCACTCCGTAAGCGATCGTTGTGAATTGCCTTAGGCTGGTATGAAGAGTTTCAATGATCTTTGTATCAAAAGTAATTCTTTTTGCCACTTAAGGGAATGGTTCCTCGCGTCACCTCCCACAGGGTGCCCGCTATTGAATCATGACAATTATTTCCTCGCCACCTTGACACCATCCACTATCTTTCAAAGCGTGGAATTGTTGCCACCAATCAAACCCCGTCGTTTGTTATTCCTTCCTCTCGATATGTTTTGTGTCTCAACTTGAGATGTGTCACCATCCCAGTCCGTGAGTCGATCATGTTTACTTGATCTTTGTGAAGATCGAATCATATAGGGTTTCCCCCTTCTTTCCGTTGTTGTGTCGGGTGAAGATCTCGAAGACGTCAAGACCAAAATGATGGAATGAATCAACATCTTCGGGAAGGGCAAATGGATCATGAAGATTGTGATAGTTTGCGACTCCCCTTTTCCTCTTACCTCACGTCTTGAATCTCGGGGCGAGATTCTTGTTTAGTGGAGGTGAGTTGTCACAGCCCTAGAGCTTGTTTGTAACTAGTAGCATTGCATCCATGCATCATGTTAATTTTCATGAAATTTGAAATGGGGATGACCAAGCCCTAGCACCAAAGCAATTCAAATAGGTTCAAATTCAAAAAAATATTTTCAAAAACCCAAATTGGTTTGCAAAAATATTCATGATTAATGGAAAAGGGTGAAAACCATATCCAGAGATGATGGATATTTTTCCAGGACATTTTGGATATTTGAATAAACCATATTGTATTTGAATTGGGGCATTTAAAAAAACTATTAATATTTTTAAATGCTCCAACAATTCTGAAAAAATAGTTAAGGGCCTCTGTAATAATTCAGTTAATGCCCACAATTATTTTCAGGATTTATTTAAATGGTTTAGTATTTTACTAAACTAAAACAAAATGAATCTGAGAATAATAGAAAACAGGATTTAAATAGAAATGGAAGAGAGAGAGCTCACCTGGCAGCCCACTTACCTGGCGCCACGAACCGGCCCAGCCTTTTTCCCCCTCCTCCTCGCTGGCCCAGCTGGTGGCCCAGCCCACCACCGCCTCGCCGCTCGTCGTCTTCCTCTGCCAGTAGGCAGAGGCGAGGCGTGGCGCGCGCCCGAGAGCCCCGGCCACCTCCTGCTTCGCGGTGGCAGCCTCCCCGACCTCCTTGCGACGCCACGACGACGCCCCGTGCCCCCTCGCTCCTCTCCCTCACTCGTTGTTCCCTCTCTTTCCCCCCTGGCCCTCTTCCCTGAGCTCACCGAACGGAGCCGCCGCCACCGACGAGCTCCACCGCGGCCACACCCACCCCCGTGCCCCTCTGCCGTCCCCAAGAGCTCCGCCCGACCTCTTCTCCGTCTCCGCCGATCCACGCGACCCGGGAGGCCAGCAACGTCGCCATCGCCGTCGTCTTCCACCTCGGGCTCCGGCCACCATCGTCCGATTCATTGCACTCCGGCCGCCCGAGCCCACTGACCCTCCAAACGGACTCACGGTGAGCCCCGCATCGTCTCCCCCTTCTCCCCTGGTCGCGCCCGCCCTCTAGGCCGTAGCCCTGCCGTGGCCGAGCTTCCCCTGCCGCCGGCCATGTCGTCGCCGCCGCTACAACCACTGAAGTTTGCGCCTGACCGTTGCCCCGAGTTCATCTTGCTCCTAGGAGCCTAACACCACCACCAGCTCCTTCCCACGAGCTCCCTAGCGCCATGCCCGTTGAGGCCCGAGCTCCGGCCGCCAGGCTTCGCTTCCGGCAACGCCGGCCACCCCCGCACCTCCCGTTGGTCTTCCCAGATGCGCACGGGCACGGGCTTCCTCCTAGTGCCCTCCGCGCGCCAAACCACCGCCCGAAACTCAAATCCGAGCCGCGCCGCCGTCGTTTTGGTCGCCGCCGGCCAGTCTCCGGCGATGTCTACATGGCCCATCATTAGCCACTAATGACACTACTAATTAACCCTAGAGCCACTTACATACGGGGGCCTTGCCCTAATTAAGCCGGGTTTGTTCCTGTTTAAATAAAACTAACCCCGCCGCCCCACGGTCGGTTGACCTGGCCCCATCACACTGACCGACCCCACCCGTCAAGATTGACTCACCGACGTGGCGTTGACCGATCCCACTGTCAGCCACACAAACCAACTCGAGACAACGGCATATGGGTCCCACAGGTCGAGGTTTGACCGGACCAGCCCTGTTGACCTGATGACGTCATGCCAACGCGTCATCTCGACGCAAGAAACCCTTTTCTGGATTTAACTTAATTCAGGAAATTTGAAAACACCCCAAACTTCAAATATTCATAACTTTTAATCTGTAACTCCAAATTAAATAATTTATATATGGAAAATGATCGAGAAAAATATGAAGAATCTGTTTATGCCATGATCATGCATGTTTGAACAAGTTAACCTCACTGAATAGGATGAATCATGATTAGGGCAAATTATGAAATAACATTTGGAGTTGGAGTTTAACCTTGTTTGAATTCCACTTCAATTAACTTGGCTAGATATTGCATTAGGTGAATTCAGTACCTTAACATGACATGTCATTCATGTGAATGTGCATTGCATTAATCGTGTTCTCTCTTGTTTGCCGGTAATTGCCCCCTCTCGATAGACGACGTTCCGACGATTGTTTGATGACACCGATGAAGAACTATATTATCTTCAGAAGTGCCAGGCAAGCAAAACCCCCTTGTTCATTCCGTTACAATCCCACTCTCTCGCTCCTGCTCTATTTTACTGCATTAGGACAACAACGACTCATGTGTTACTTGCTGCGGTAGTTGAACCCCTTTATCCTCTGCATGACCTGTCATTCCACAGTAAATAGATGAAACCCACTAGCATGAGTAGGAGTTGTTTGAGCCATGTTGTGCCTACTCATTCATGCTTGTTGTCATGCCTGCTACTGCTTAGAGTTGAGTCAGTCCGATTCATCGGGAATGAATTGGAATGGTTGTGTGAACATGTCCTCTTGTGTGTGTGGTGAGTGTGTGAACACGATTTGGTAAAGGTAGCGGTGAGAGGCCATGTAGGAGTACACGGTGGGTTGTCTCATTGCAGCCGTCCTCAGGATCTGAGTTCTGTGTTTGTGATCCATGAAACAGTTACTACCACGCATTGGGATCCTTAATTGACCCTCTCGGCTTCTTAACCACCCTTGTCCTCAGTCCGGGAGTTGCAAGTAGTTTCTGGTGTTTGTAGTATGCTAGGGGCCGCACGCAACGCTGACCATAGGGGTGGGTTGTGTTGCGGTAGGCACTGCGGTGTCTGATGTACCGATTCGCCCGTTTGGTGTCTCGGGAACCCTGCACACATCGTTCGGGGCTGTATGGGAAACCTCGGCGGACTCCTGCGGATGGAACACGAATAGGCGATAAACACGGACTTGGGACTTGTGTGTTTAGGTAGGCTATGGCCGACACCCACGTTGGGCTTCCGCTTGAAGGTTGCCGAGTACATGTCGTGTAAACGGCGGTAAGTGGTGAGAGCGTGTGTGAAGAAGTACACCCTGCAGGGTTTAATATGATCTATTGAATAGCCGTGTCCACGGAGAAGGACTTCTGGGTTGCCTATATCAGTTCATAGACAAGTGAAAATGGATACTCTAAAATGCGCAAGATAAGCGTGAGTGCTATGGATGGCGTTCTCGTAGGGAGACGGGAGCGGATCCATAGTGGTGTATTGATATGGTGAATATGTGGACTCGCAGCGCCACCTCAAAAGAGTTACTTGTCGTCGTAGTTCGGGATAGCCACCGAGTCAAAGCTGGCTTGCTGCGGTCAAACTCCACCACCCCTTTTGATAATGATGCATATGTAGCTAGTTACGATGTAAGTCTTGCTGAGTACGTTTGTACTCACGTTTGCTTATTTTACGTTTTGCGAGAGACTTGATCTCGCTAGTAGTACCGCTTGGACTTGACGGTTAGCTTGATACCTCGGCTACGATCTTGTGCCCTCGGCAGATCTCGGTAGATAGTCGAGGCTCCTCGGCCTTCTTCAATTTTAGTTATGCGTACTCGAGACATGTTTAGCTTCCGCTTGTGCTTTGACTTGTATGCTTCCGAGTGTTGGGTCATGAGACCCATGTTTGTAATATCTCGCTCCTCGGAGCCTATTGAATAAATATTGAGTCGTAGAGTTATGTTGTGATGCCATGTTGTATCTACACATATTGAGCATATTGTGTGTATGTTTGAAATGCTTGCTATGTGTGGGATCCGACAAACTAGTTGTTTATCCTTGGCAGCCTCTCATATGGGGAAATGTAGTCTCGTGCTTACGGCGATAGTAGTCCGCTCTGGCCGGTTCACCGGAGTCCTGCTAGCCCAAAGACTACTGCTTGGACACTTGACTGGCCGGCATGTGTTTCACTTTGTTCCTATATACGTCCCTTCGGGAAATGTCACGCGGTGTTATTCGAGTCTGCCTAGCTCGCTACAGCCCGGGATACCGGAGTCCTCATAGCCAGTGCTACAGCCCGAATTTATCGTTGATGACCGACATGCTCGATGTGATTCATGGATGCTGTCCCCATAGGTTAGTGCCGCTTTGGGTTCACGACTAGCCATGTCGGCCCGGTTCTTTGTCATATGGATGCTAGCGACACTATCATATCGTGAGCCAAAAGACTAAAGCGGTCCCGGGCCATGGTAAGGCGACACCCGTGGGAATACCGTGCGTGAGGCCGCAAAGTGATATGAGGTGTTACCGGCTAGATCGATGTGACTTGGGATCGGGGTCCTGACAGAGCCCACCCCCCACCCCCTGAAAATCGACTGACCCAAAAGTCGATTCAGTCGACTGAAGTGTAGGTAAATCGGAGCAGCATCGCAAGTAAGAGCAAGAGCGAGAGCAGCAGCGCGAGCAAGAGCAAGAGCAATAGTAGACCAGGCAGGGACCGAGAGCAAGAGCAGAGCAAGCAGCGAAGCGAGAGCTAAAGCGAAGCTCCCATCGATGTGGACGTCGCCGTCGAGGGAGCGACGCCGTGGAGGAAGTGGCCGGCGACGCCGCCGTGGATGGAGACGCGCCGTGTCGGCTCGGGACCGAGTGTCGGCAGCACCGTGAGATCGAATCAAGAAGAAAATGTGGCGATTAGTGTACAACCTCTTTGGTGGCACCGATTAGGCCACAGCTTCATCCGAGGAAACGGTGATGCTGATGCTCTTCCGGTGATGCAAGTGAAGACGGCGGTGTGGGAATGGAGGTGGCGCGAAAGACGAGGGGAACATCGGGGCAGCTCCTTGGAGGTGGAGGACGGGGTGGCTGAACCGGCGGGACGACCAGATCGACGATGGATCCTCATCCAGTACAGTGGATGAGGGACGTCGAGGTGTTGTTGTAGACGACGTCGTCTGGGAAGAGGCTCCGGCTGGGTGGCGGACGGAGGAGGGTGTGGGGCTTCGCGGGTTTTCCCGGCCTCGGTGTATGAATGGGTGGGCGGATGGGATGGAAGTGGGGAACCATGGCTTAGGGACGCGCTTGTCTGAAATGTGGGGTAAGTTACGAAAGTACCCCCACCGATTTGAGGCAGTTCTTTCGGTTCAGTGTATCACGGGCATTTTGCATGTCGGGATTTCACAGGAGGTGGGAGTTTTCGGGCGCGTTGTAATTTTCGAATAGCAAGGCGTGGGTTGAGATGGAGGGAGTTGTCGAACTGTGAGACAAAGATATATCTTAAATATTTAAGACTAACAAGGCGGCGGGTTGAAGAGGCGGGAGTTTCAAAGACGACAGATGAGACGCTAGCTTGAAATTTCGGCATAGCAAGGCGCGGCTTGAAATTTCGGGAGAACAAGCTTAACGTGTACCCAAAAGAAAAAAAAGACAATTTAGACTAGTATGATATACTACGTACAATGTGTTTAACACGCACAACACACACACACAAACACCATTTAGACTAGTAAGGTACACGTGCATTGCACGCATGAGATTTGGCAACCAAATTATGAATAAATACCACATTATAGCATGTAAGCTTTGAGTCATATATGCATGATGCAGATGTTCATTTAATTCTTATAGTTCATTTCATTCAAAATCATCTAGTTTTTATAAGAAAGCTAATCTATTTTAAGATTCATGGAATTGTGCGTTGTAAGGCATAAAGTAAAAACAAATCATGTAGAAAAACATTTGGGCAATTCTGATACGGAAGATTCTAGAACAAAGAAGAAGTGCTTGTGTTTTGAGGTTTGTGTATTATGCTTAAGATCAACCATAGAGTCTTCTAGATTGTACATGTTGCAAAATCTGGTGGAATCTAGATTATATCCAACGACGAAGAGTGCTCAAATTTGCCACTCTGCACCATCAGTTGGCCTCATCCAACGACCATCTTTCAAAGTTAAAGTTATCCGCACACTATATAAAATATATAATATAATATATACATAAACACTATTACGATCACGGGATCGAATAATATTCGATCACAACTTTGACCGCCCGCTAGTAGTACGTTGAACTTCCCTGTGAACTAGGTTGAACTTTTGCTAACATTGTTGAAATGGGGCTTGCGATATACCGTTGGAAAGCTATGGACACCAATATCATGACCCAACTTAAGTTTTTGGCAAAATATAAGCGGTTTAAGAGCAATTTTAAAAACCGTTTTTTCTTCGTGCAAAAAACGTGAATCATATTTTCGATCGCATTTCTAAACCGTTTATCGGAATGAGGCATATAATATGGCATTAGAAAGCTGCTGCAAAACCGCTCCTTCCACATGTTGAAAGTTTTCTCTAATTCCCTATGGTTAAAGAGTAATTTGAAAAAACGTAAAATTTTGTAAACCGAACAGCTGAGTTCTTTTTTTGATGTTATTTCTAAACGGCTAATCCAATGGAGGCATATGATATGGCGTTGGAAAGCTTATGAAAATGCGCTACTTTTTCATCTTGAAAGTTTTTTTCTAACTTTGAATTGTTTAAGAGTAATTTAGAAAATGGTTCAAGTCCTAGCGAGTCCGTATTTTCGAGCTAATTTTTTAACCGTGCGTCCGAATGCAGCAAATGATATGGCGTTGGAAACTTGAACAAATGGAAACTTTTTGGTATGTATTTTTTCTCCCAATTCTTTACGATTTTAAGTCAGTTTCGAAAATGGCGAAAAACGTATTTTTGTCGTAATTTATACAAACTTCACCGGGGTTGGGAAAATAATATACCGTTGAAAAGCTACGAAAAATGCGAAACTTTTTCATGTTGATGGTTTTCTCTGATTCTTAGCCGTTTTCAAGTAATTTCGAAAACGGCGGGATCACTCGTTCTGCCTCTATCGCGAAACGGATTCTTCGAAAATGCACCGCGTGAAGAACCTGAACTTCTCGGTAGCGTGTGCACGAACTTCACTCTGTTTTTCACGTGATTTTTTGCTCGTAGGTCTCCATCCACTTTCGTAACCCTCCATCCACTCACCGGAATTGAGCAAGTGATATACTGGTGGAAAGCTGCTGTAAGCACATAACTTTCCCGTGTTGATCGTTTTTTCATACTCGCGATGGTTTTAAAAGTTTTTCATCTGAAATTCATTCAGCGTAGTAGTTGAACTTCATGTTGTTTTCACGTTGAACTTATGTGACGTATTTTCATTTGTAATTTTCTCATCCATTTCGTCAGTGCTACACAAATGATATTCCTTTTGTACAAACCCCTCTCACAATAATTTTTTTAACTTTCTCCGACCGAGGACTTGAACTTACACAAATGATATTCCCTGTCGTTTTGAAGTAATTAGAGAAATGACGAGATCATGATTTTTGCCTTCATTGCGAATGGAAACGCACTGCGTGAAGTAATTAAACTTCTCGGGCATGTCTGTTTGAACCTCACTCTGTTTTTGACGAGCAGTTTTTTGCACTGCGTGAAGTAGTTGAATTTCTAGGGCATGTCTGGTTGAAGTTCACTCTGTTTCACTCTATTGTATTTTTCTTATATGAAATACACACCATGTAGTACGTGAACTTCTGGTTGTTATCACTTTGAACTTCTCTCTGGTTTGAGAGAATTATTTTAAAACACAAAAAACAACATAGTTTTTATGTATTTTGGACATCTGAATATAAGGTGAACCTCTCTCACAAGAATTTTTTGAACTTCTCCTCACCGAGCACTTGAACTTCTAGCAACCATTTTTTTCGTTTATGAGTTGTTTTTAAAAGTGCAAAAAATAGCATTGTTTTTTTATATTTTGAATAGGTAAATCCTAGGTTTTAATAAACTCCGAACTTCTCTGTTATTTCAATATGAACTTCACCTTTTTATATTTTGAGTAAAGAATTGTATTCAATTTTTATACTGAAAAAATCGAACATGTAAATACAAGGTGAACCTCTCTTGCAAGAATTTTTTAACTTCCCCGAACAGAACACTTGAACTTCTTTCAACAAACCTTTAAAGTTTTTATTTTGTTTATACTTTTATTCTCACCTGAAATGCATTCCTTGTAGTAGTTGAACTTCTCATTGTTTTCACCTTGTACTTCTGTCAGATTTTTGTGTGTACGTCAAATTACACGTAAATTGAAGGTCGGGCGTCATTTTTTGCCATTTTAAAACATGTAATTGGAGGTCGGACGCCCGCAATATATATTCTGAACTGTGCACAGAGGTGCACGTGAACTTGTTGCAACAAATCTGACGATTTTATATACATTGAACTACTCCGTTATTTTAGTTTGAACTTCTTGATTTTATTCTTTTAATAACGAGAAAAATCCGATGTTTTAATATACATCAAACTATTCTATTATTTTAAAATTGAACTTCCTAGTTTTTATTTTTGCTAGCAGTTTTTTAATAAACATCCAACTGTTGTGGTATTTAAACCTGAATGTTTTATTTTATTTTTTAGAACAAATACTTTTTCCTTTTTTAATAAACTTCAGACTTCTCTATTTTTAATTTTGAACTTCATGGATTTTTTGTGTGTTCCCCTCTTTATTTTTGGATACCCAATGTGTGTGTTTTGCCGTTAGCGGACATTTTAAACTATCCGCGGCAGACAATATGAACTTCGCATCAACACTTTTTTGTCTTCAAGTAATGCTCGCTCTTTTGCTTTTAATTCTCAGCATCTATGCTCTATCTTTTTAACTTACGAATAGTTTTTTTTGGTTATGTGAAATTTTTGGAGTTTAGGTTTTAGGCAGACTCTTTTTTGGGTAAACGCTCATTGGTTTGTTTTTTAACATCATTTTTTGTCTTTTTATACAAACTACCAACACGTTGAATAAGACAAGAACGTTAAACGTCTAGATAGAGGTATCATTTTTGTGTTTGTTTTGAAAAACAAAAATGATGGAATTACCACCAACGAAGTAGATGCACCTAGTATTTCTTTTAAAAACTAATGTCTTGCCACTTCATTATTGAGGCAAAACTAACTCTAATTGAATAGTCTCAATCAGGTAGGTAGGGGGTTACAAATAAAGAAATAGAAAGTACATCTAGTTTTAGTGCTCTTTTTCGCAAACAGATGTGCAACCAAATTGCAATTCCTCCTTGTATAAATGAGCTTTGAACACCTTCAAACTTGTAAGTATGAACACATCTCTCAAAAGTCATCGACCGCCTCAAAACAATCCCTGGAATCCTGCCACATCATGCATAAAACGTGGCCTTCAGTCTCAATAATAATAATTCAGAATCGTTCTTCAATCACCATCAGCATGGTTGTCCTTGTTGGCAAACTATCAACTTATGATTCTGAAGTTACGAGCTTTTGGCAATTGTTTACGAGCTACTGAACAAACTAAAGATCGTTGGCAAAACAACATGAGTGAAGGCAATACCTTTTTAACTTCTTGTTTATTTGAATCTGAACTTGCATTTTTTTTTTTTTTGCAGGGTGCAGGTTACGGTAGTGGCGCACGGGCAGGGGCGACTGCAATGTATATGCGGTCTTTGGGGACAGCAGGTTGGGATCGGGCACGAGCATTAAGGATCAAGTGGTTCAGTATCTCAATGTAATAGTTAAGTAAATGAGCAGGGTATCTTGTTTTTCTCTTAAAACTGGAACTTTTATTAAAGTAAATATTGAATATCATGCCTACGTAGGATACTCAAGTCCACAGTAGCGCCCAAGAATTTTCTATGAAAACATACTATTTCTCCCTACCACAATGTCAATAAAAATAATGTCATGTGAAAGGAAACTTGTAACAAAAACTTTACCATGGGACGATTGCAAACTTGCGAGTCGTAAATCGAGGTTGCCGTTGTTCATCAGGGATGTGGAAGATTTCACCATGGTTAGGAGGACACCTTCATATTTTGTGTAATGCAGAAATAGTAAAATTTAAGTGTGATTGTTGATCAAGGACTGTAAACAAGTTCTGTGGATGAAACAAGATCAGATTTTGTTCAAAGACTGTAGAACATCTAAAAACTGAATACATGGAAATAAAAATCAAAGTGTCTGTAGGGGAGATTTCAACTTGAACAGATTTCAACTTGAACTTCTCATCCACCTAGACAGTTCCTTCCTTTTTTCATACAATTCCACATGGATGCATCCCAGGCCAACATATGTTAGTGCACTCATCTTGTTTTACTGAAGAAGAATATAAGTGGTCTGACGAGATGTAGTTCTTTTTAAAGCAAATGTCTTCCTGAAGAAAAAGGAATACGATGTTCAGACTTACAAATGTCTTCCTGAAGAAAAATGTAAACGTCTTACTCTGAATGTACCTAGCAACACTCAGGCTTTAGTTTTGACCATGCATTCTAGACGCCGACCATCGCGATGTCGCTGCCATTTTCTATTCGAACGACCATGAGAAATCTACTCGACCTGCCATGTACCCTCTACAACAGCGTGATGTTGAACAACTGCAGCATCAGCGACATCAGATGGAGGAAGGAGCCAGTAGACATGTAGTAGCACAAGTCAAAATTTCAAGCAATTGCAGCAACTCCACAGGGCTCTCAAGCAACGGTACCAAAGGGGTCTGAAGCGGCATCGGATAATGTGTGGGCGAGATTGCAAGTGCTGGCTAGCAGCCGCACGGGAGTAAGAAGGTCACAGGCTGCGCGAGAGGAAGTCCATCGTGCGAGAAGACAGCGGCTGCACGCAGAGCATCTAGAGGAGATGGCTTGGTTGCCGGCGTTTCCGCTGCTGGCTGAGGAGAAAAATAGAGAAGGGAGGCATTAGGTGATTTAGTTGAACGGTGCGAGTTGTTGTAGTTGAACGGCGGGAGGGAGGAAGATGCAGTGGGTAGAGTTGGCACAGGTGGTTGTAGGCGGGAGGAAGATGTTCGAGGGAGGATGGGGATGGGTCTGTGGAGGTGCGGGAGGGCACACCGGAGCAGAGGGCAGTCCACGCCGGTGGCGAGGGAAGGTCACGCCGGATGGGGGGAAGATCGTGCGGGAGCAGAGAAAATGTTGCGCCAGTCGTTGAGGCGATGGTTGGAGTGGAGGGGGGATGGATATAGCTTCCGGCACGCGCGGTGGCTGGGGCCGACGCGTCGTGTGATTACGGATCGCGCGCCGGCGGGGGCCGCGACTGCACGTGGTGGCAGAGGCTGGCGGTGGCGCCGCCGGAGGAGGCTGGCGGCGGTATCGCGGGAGAAGGCCGGTGTCGGCGGTCCCTTGGGTTGCCGAGGCGGCGGCTCAGGTGGTTGCCGAGGACGGCGATGCCTGGGGTTGCCGGGGACGGCGACGCCCGTGGTTGTTGGGGGCAGCGCCGCGCGGGCTTTGGAGAGGTTAGGCGGCGGCGACGATGCAGGGTGTGCCGGTGGCGGCGGCGTCTGGAGTGGGTGGTGGGGATCGGGGGTGCGAGGTTGAGGATGCGGGGTGGTTTTTTTTCTAAGGCTATAAATTCGGGTGGTCTCGGTAGTTCAGGTACAGGAGCATCCAGGCGCGTCTATATAGAGCGACTCCATGATCTGAATAGTTATTTTGATTCTGGGATTAAAATAGTGTTACTCTCTCTTTATATATAACAGAATATTATTCTGTTACTTTTTTGAACTGATGTTTTCAGATAGTTGCACTGATGTTTTCGAAGCGTTTGAACTGATGCTTTCAGTTGTGTTTAACAGATTGTCTTCTTTAGTTCAAAAGTTTTTTGTAATTTTTTTGTCGGAGCGGGACGTGTAATATATCGTTGGAAAGCTCCTGACAACCATATTTCAAGTATATTGAACGTTTTTGCAAAATCATTATGGTTTAAGAGCAGTTTTAAAAAAACATTTTTTTCAAAACCGAAAACGTGAATCGTATTTTGGACTCAATTTTCAAACCTTTTGTCGGAAGGGAGCAAATAAGATGGCGTTGGAAAGCTGGTGAAAATCCGCATCTTCCATATATGTATTGTTTTTTCTAATTCTATATGATTTAAAAGTAATTTGAAAAACGGTGAAATTCTGGGCGAAATGTATTTTCGCGATTTTTTGCAAACGGTTTGTCGGATTGACACAAATGATACGGCGTTAGAAAGCTATGGAAAATGCGCAACTTTCTTGTATAGAAATGTTTTTCTAATTCCTTACGATTTAAAAACGAATTCGAATACGGTCAAATTTAATTTTGAACGCGATTTTTTAAAAAGTTTATCGAAATATGGCAAATAATATACCGTTGGATAGCTATCAAAAATGCGAAACTTAGTCATGTTGAACGTTTTCTCTACTTCGCAACCATTTAAGAGTAATTTAGAATACGGCATGACGGATCTTGTTGTTTTCTTGTCTGGAAAACAGAGTAGTCGTACTGATATATATGTATGTTTGTACTAAGCTATTTTTAGTAGAGTAATTTTGAATGGTTCCGAAAAAAGGTACTTGTACTGATGCTTGCATGGGTTTGTACTAAGCGTGTTTTCACTAACTAGACTTTGCTCTGTTTTTTGGGTAATATTTTTCTCATAAGTTTTCAAAGGTTTAATGTATCGTCGCCCCTGTACTTGTATGGTTTGTATCATCGAACTGAATTATATTTTATTCAAAAAGAAAATGTGTTCGTTTTGTTTCTTTTTTTTAACTCGACATTTTTTTGACAACGTTGTTCTGAACTTCTCTCATATTATGACTTGTACTGAGGTACTTACTAACCGGGATTTTCATGGGGTTTCTTTTTTTTTGCTTGAACTTTACAATTTAAATTTCTGTCATTTCTTTTATTCCGAACGGACCACCGTTTTTAACTCGTACTGAGGTACTTACTACGCCCAAGACCGGGGTGGTCATCACGTGTCTCGGCGTGTTTTTTAACAAGAACAAGCAACCAAGTTTTTCAACGAATTTGAGAGAGAAGAAAGAAAGAGATCCACGTGGGGTTGTAGCGAAGAGGGCGGCTCCCGCATCATCAGTCCGCCAGTGCAAGATGAGGAATAGCAGCAGGTCACAAAGAGGGCGGTTGTCTGCCTCGACATCGTAGTACTGAGGGACGCGTCCCTGTCGAACTGCTAGAGATGGTGCCACCCGGCGGTGAGCAGAACCTCCCCACAAACCACGGCATATTTTAAGTTTTTATTCCAAACGGACCATCGTTTTTAACTCATACTGATCAATATTTTTAATTCAAACCATTTTTCCTTTCATTATCTCACAGAAATTGTTTCCACACATATAATACATGTACATAAATCATATTATCCATAGCACAAAAATCATCGGCCTATTCCTGTACAGAACTTTCAAGCACCCACATGAATACATGTACTTCCTGTACCATCTGTTTTGAACTTTGAAAGAAGCTATAACATCTGTTTCCCAAATGTGTACAAAATTTTAAGTTTCCAAGCATATACCGTTTGTTCCTTTTTGTTGATGGGCACCTGCTCCTACTCCTGTGGACTGACAGTGCCACGAAGTGGAGCTGAAGGAGAGGGGATCACGAGCGACGGCTGGGTGCACCGGGATTTGGCCGCTTTAGGGGATCCCAGCTACCACCAAGTCATCCTCGAGGAGCTTGTAGAGGCAGGGAAGTTGGTCACCGGCCATCTGGTGTAAGTTTGGACTACCAGGTGCACCGGGATTTGGCCGCTTTAGAGAAACAAGAAGTCTGAACAAACATAAATTATATAGGTTACAGAAATTAGACAACTACTAGTACCGAATTCAGTAGCAGGAATGTTCAGACTGACGGTGTTATTATTTGTGTTTGTTTGTAAGCAAGGTTCTGGGGTTAAAAGAAACAAAAATGGAAGATTTTTTTATGTCGAGGCAGCAGGACCGCCTTCTCAGTCGTGGCGCTCCGTCCACCTTCCTCCCCGCACTATGTCCGCCTTGCCCCCCATGCTCCGGCCGCTCCCTCCCACGCATGCCGGCCGACCGCATCCCTGCTTCCATCAGCTCCACCTCGACGGAGCAAAGTTATCACAGAAAGTCAAACTTGCTGTTGTACCATCTTCACCAAGTGCAGTAGCCAGGGTATCCATAGTCGTTGGGAGCCGTCCAAGTCGAGCTATGACCGCAGTCCAAGTGGAACTGCGACCACAATCTTCACCCAGCGTTGCACCCATTGAGCACCAAGACAGTGAGAGCGCCATCTAATTTTTCTTTGAACTTTTGCTTTTGTGTTGCATGCTCGTTGATAGATTCCCTGCAGCGGCCAAACCCTGGTGCCGCTCGTGAACTCCGCCTCCATCAGCTCCACTTCGCTGGAGCAATCAGTTCAGAACTTTTTGAGCCACCATTTTTTTGCAAATAGTACCTCTTCCTGTGCTTCTCTCCTTTTTCATCCCTGATTATGATTGAGCTTCCTGTGAGAGTGTCGTTGATGCACGCAGAGGACTACCATCAGCGCTCAACTTGGACGGCTGCCAGCAACCGTTGTGGACAGGCCGGTGGTGGTGTGGCCCAACCAGAGGAGGCTGGTGGCTGTGCGACGCGTTGCCGGGATGACACATAAGAATTGAACTGAATGGATTTTAGATATTAAACTGAACGAAAGAAGAAACTGGACATCACACACACATTTCTACATCAGGATTGATATAGTGTCCACATGAACTTACCTGAAGTTCAGAGATCAAGTGTAAGACATCATTTTGAAGAAGCGGCGCTGGTGGTCAGGAGATCAAGAAGAAGCACTGACTGGCTGCACAAAATAAAAAGATAAGAACAAAGTGAAGCACCACGGTCTGCGTACAAGCAGATGGAAGAAAATTTCCAAGGAGTGGTGGCCGCCAGATACATCATTTTTCAGTTAAAACAATGTATCTCTGTAGATAGCAGGAACAGAAACTCTTTTACATAACTCAATCATATAGAATGAAGCAATATGAGATGGAAGAGTAAAGCAACAGGAGAATGCAATGCGAGTTTGTAAATCATGTAAAGAAAGAACAACTTGATTTCCAAAAACCGTAGTATCCAACTAGTTCTCCACCTAAAGCTCAAACAGGCCCTGCATGCTTAGCTAATTAACCACACATGTGACTGTTCTTTTGCACTACACCATATTGCACATTCACATTGGCCATGTATAAATGATTTTCTTCTAGGAATAACATCAAAAACAACAGAAAATTTAGCTTGGGAGATGGAGGAACATGAACGGGTCTGCTTCTCACCGCCGCAGCTGCAGAACATATTGATTTTTCAGTAGAAGAAAAAGAATTGATCTATATGTGATCCATCACAAAACAAAGCATGCATGCATACATATATCACAAGTTCAGACATCACAGCTCACAAGCACATCCTCTACGCTTTGGACCTTGCGAATTGCTGCAGTCCCAACACTCTGTACGTGGCCATAGTGATGCCTCCGCTTCATGTCACACAGGGGCGCGCACGGTGTTCTTCTCACCGCCGCTGTTATCAGACAGGTAGAACAGTGGCAGCCTACAAAACAGCCTCAAACATCGCCTGCTGCTTTTGTGGTGACACCTCATGTGGTCATGCAAGACAACACTGTTTCCTTTTTTCATCTTTCTAATATATATTGAACTGCTACTACCAATAAAAGAAATTGTGGACTGCCATTGTTTCTGCAAAGATAACCACTGTTTATCTAACTAGAGAACTATGGATTTTATAAAAGGTGAACTACTAACCAGATAGCTACAAAATTTAGCAATGGTGAACCAAAGAGCTACGGAATTTAGCAAATGTGAACTCCTAACCAGATAACAACAGTTTTTTCAGAAGTGGTTGGGATCTTGCGTTGGCAGTGGGGAGCCGTGGCCGGAGCATGGTGGAAGATGATCTAGAGCGTAAGCTCGAGCGTGATGGAGTTGTGGACGGCGCCGAGCACGTCGGTGGACTGACGTCGTAGGTGCCGGTGCTGGAACCAGTAGCTCCATCTTGGCTTTACCCATGGCGTCGCGCCGGATGGCGAATGGTGCCCGGCGACCTGGTCTTGTGCGAACTGATGCGCGCGCATTACCTGGACGGCCGGGACAAGGTAGAGGCGCGTCGGCGGCCGAGAGGTGGAGGTGCGCCGGCTAACATGAGGAGGTGGGGGCGGGGAGGTTGGAGGCGGGGCGGCGCCGGGGGCGGGGGAGGAGGTGGGGGCGGGGCGACAGATGCAGGAGCGGGACGGGGCAGAGGTGGTTGTTGCCGACGCTCCGCCCTCCGCCGGCGACCGCTCCTCCAGCGCGTCGTGGGAGGTGGGAGGAGGAGCCATGGCGCGTCGCCGGAGGTGGAGGCGAGGGCGTGGCGCGGCCGGAGGTGGAGGCGAGGGGCGTGGCGCGCCGCCACGGGTGGATGGCGGGGGGCGTGCCCGACCCCGGAGGTGGGAGTCGGGGGAGAGGCGCGCCGCTGCGGGTGGGAGGCGAGGGGCGTGGCCGACGCCGGAGGTGGGAGTCGAGGGGCGAGGCGTGCTGCCGCAGGTGGGAGGCAGCGGCGTGGACGACGCCGGAGGTAAGAGGTGGTGGTGGGGGTGGAGGCGATCTGGTTTGAGGGGGAGTTTTTTTCCAGTCAAGGAATCACCATCGGGCCCTTAGCCGCCGCGGGCTCCCCCGCTCCGGCTGCCGCCGTCGCTCGCTCACCCGGAACGGGTCAGCGAGTTTCTACTGCAGTCTGCGCATCGCTTAGACTGATGGTAACAATAATAATATTCTGTTACCGATAATATATATATATATATATATATATATATATATATATGATGTGAAAGTCACCATCATCTCCAATTAGAATAGTATTTTCATGCACAGATGCAATGTGGCCAAACAATGTCTGCCATCGGTATCTTAAATTCAAACCAGTCTGACCTTGTCCAATGTGTATACATTACAACGTGCTCATTTCCAAACCACACCGCGCAGATCTCCGTTATATTCATGCATGCATGGGTTTCAAACATCATGATCTCTTATTCAAATATTTGAATTCAACTTTACATTGATTATGACCTCACCTAGTCTTTTACACCCAAACATTGGTCTTCTCTTTATAATTGTACCACTAACTTTCTCTCGTGCATACATGCACACACTACCAGTCGGCATTATCCATCACACACATGCAATCTTTTTCTTCAGGTCGGTCTCCCATGAAGGTACACACACATCCCCCTCTCCATCATATCGGGCATTCTTTATCTCTCACGTGCATGCGCAACGATCGATGTTCTATGTGTGTGTGTATATAGCTAGGTCTTTCATAGTTTTCCACATAAACCGATCAATCTATATATCTGGTGAGGTCTCACTCTCTTTCCCACGTCCACATCGATCAACGTATACCTCTCTATATAGGATTACATATATAGCTAATACACCCACATTAATTATATATCCAACGCCCCCTCTCATCATCCATGCCTTCCGCTTCATCTCTCAGACGCACGCACAATGGCGAAGACACGGGGAAGCAAAGGCCCTGCCCCCTAACATCACTATATATCGAGGCTAATATGAATGTGATCATTAGACAATTGCTTGTAAAAATGGTTTAAGTTGATGAATTGCCCTCCTCGTAAAGGATTAGCAATGCTTGGCCCCTAGCTCATGGGACATTTTCATGGCTCCGCCATACTGCACGCATAACAGTATACGTTCTCGACCCCTCTCTCTATATATCGATCTCGCAGTTGTGCACTCCTTCATAGTCTCCCTCCACTCGGCCCCTCGCACCATCTTCTAGCCCCCCACCGGATTTTGCCACATGTACAATCTAGCAGACTCCATGGTTGAACTTAAGCATAATGCACAAATCTAAAAACAACAGTGGTTCTCCTTTGTTCTAGAATATTCTGTATCATAACTGCCCAAACTTTTTTTCTAGTTGAATTGCCATTATTTGTTTTTAATTTATGTTTTACAACGCACAATTCCATGAATCATAAAATAGATTAAGGGCTTCTTTGATTCAAAGGATTCTCGAATGAATTTTGAAGGATTCTAATCCTTAGGAATTTTTCCTATGTTGGTTGTTTGATTCGTAGGATTGTAAACCATAGGAATTTTTCCATATGATTCATTTGCACTAGATTTCATAGGAAACATGCCATCCACTTAAACCTCTTTGAAAGAATTCTGCGTTTTTCTATGCACAATCAAACACTGCATTCATCCTCAGTAGGATTCAAGACGACATTCCACTCTAATCCCATGTTCTTCCAATTCCCGCGTTTTGGAAATCCTACGAATCAAAGAGGCCCTAGGTTTTTTACAAAAACTAATTGATTTTGAATGAGATGAACTATAAGAATTAAACGAAGGTCTACATCAGGCATATATGACTCAGAGCTTACATGCTACAGTGTGGTATTTATTCATAATTTGGTTGCAAAATCGACGCTGCGTGCAATGCATGTGTACCTTACTAGTACTTGAGTATGTGCAAAACACAATGGCACGCCATACGTTGTCTCTCTTACAGTTCATGAAGCCACGTGGCACATGTGGAGGCGTTGTTGCGATATCCTTGTGTGGATTGATCACAGTGACGTGCTACTGGTTCCAGAAGAATGTACTCGTCCTCCCTGAGCCGCACTGGCGGTACATGCACGAAGCGAAGATGTGCACGCACGCCACGCACAAACTCATTCCTCGCACACACACGCGGGTACACGGGCGGACGCAATTTTGTACCAAGATCCACCCCATGTGATAATTTGACGCGTGTAAAGTCCTTCACTTCATTGATGGTCAATTAATACAACGCATGCAAATTGAGTGGACGCTGTAGCGGAAGAAAGACATTACTACTCCATTGCGGCGCATGCAGTAGTTAAATCATGGGTTGCTAGTAGTACTTCCATTGGTCTCCTTCGTATTTTGTGCCAATTTTTGACAGTAACATAATATTTACGCATCTGAGCAGTGTATTCTACTTGAAATTTATGTTCCACTAAACTCATCGGGGCCCTTTCGGGCCTCGAAACCTAAAACCATCAATTAATCTTTACCTTGTTCCCATCACATTTGAAAGTACTAGTGCTACAATTAAGTGCAAGCCTGCTCACACCTACCAGTACGTACCAAACCTGAACATGTTCCCACTATGCAGGTTTTAGTACTAGTGCTAGTACTTAGGTCATAAAAAGGGGACTACCTAACCGAAAATTACTCTACCTTCCTCCTCATAAGTCCTCCTTCTTCGTCCGTCCTTGCCATGGCCGGTGTGCAGAGCTCTAGGTCGAGAACTACTCGTAACAAGGGAGGGGCAACCAAGGTTGCGGAAAAAAAGAGAGGGCTCGCCGCCACGCAGAGACCTCGAAAGATCTCTCACGGGCAGGCGATGGCTCCCAGGAGCGCCCTAGACGCGGAGGCGAACATGCCGAGCTGGCGGCGCTGGAGTCGTTATCCCTCGACGGCATGCCCGATCAGCTCAATAAGCACCTCAATAAGCAGAAGGAGTTCATCCATGGCTTGGTGGAGCTGCTGAAGGAGAGCCTCGACGACATGCCCGCTGAGCTCAATGAGCAGGGGGAGTTGACCACCGGCTTGGTGATGCTGCTGAAGAAGAGCATTGCCTCGGAGAAGAAGGCGACCGGCGAAATCCTGCAACTTCAGGAGGACAAGGCGAAGCTCTGCCACGAGCTCGACCTGCTAAAGGAGGAGAATGCCGGCTGGAAGAAGCTGCAAGAGAATAGTAGTTCCTCGATGAAGATGTTGCAGGCCCTCGTCATGGAACAGAAGGAGGAGTTGGCGAAGCTCCGCATTGAGCACCCGGCTGTTGTGAAGGTACGTAATGCGGCTGTGGAACAGATGATGAAGGCTCGCATCGAGAAATCCCGCGTCATGGACACAATGATGAAGATGGCGGAGGAGACGCGCAAGGAGATGGAGGTCGTGGAGGCAATGAAGAAGAAGCGATTCGACTCGCATGACCAGCAACCCTTCATGTAGTGAGAGCAGCGCCCCAGACTTGTGTGCGCGTATTCCTTCTTTTTTTGGGGTGATAATCCTCCTTCTTCTTTTGCTCCTGTGTTTCTTATTTTGCTTCGAGTGTTTCGCCGCACGTGTCACCTTCTCGGTGAGGTATGAATAGAACAATGCTAAAAATGAGATGACTAGCAAATTAGATCATTCTTTATCGCCAATAGAACAATGCCTCTTGCTAGTAATATATAATAAGAGTAGAGAGTAGAGGATATGGCATTGGGCTGCCGTGTTTCGTGCTCCTCCGTCGTACTCCAGTGGAAAACTTGAGTATACCGCACGGTTTTTTGCTCCTCCTCAGGTCGTCAGCACATTTATACGAGCAGTCAAATCACAAGGCCCCGCCTTCCAGCAGTAATGAGCCGTCAAATCACAAAGGCCCTCGCCTCTCGTGAAAAGGACCAAGCTAGACTGCCCCGCCCTCTAGCCTTTTAAAAAATGTATACATTTGTACAGTAGTAGTATCGATGGATTGCGCCATGAAGCAAAACTAACAAGATGTAATTAAATAAAAAAGGTGGTACATATAGAGAGCGCTCGTCGCCAAATTATGCATATATTATATGACACTACCCACTACACCACGGTCGAGAAAACATGCCAACGTTACGCCATCCGGGAATAGTGCCGCACTTTGAAACTAGAACCGTCAATAAATTTTGAGCGCGTCTCGTCACATTCCAAATTACTACTACTACCACGCTATATTTAATTGCAAACCTGTTCACACCGATCACAACCTAAACGGTTTCCCACTTAGGAGGGTACTAGTAGTACTCGGTTATAAATACTACTATGCTAAGATGACTACACATTCCTCCTCAACTCCTCATCCACAAAAAACAATCAAGTCAATCACCATGGCCAGCGTGAGTTCTGGGTTGAGAGATTTCCACCAGGGAGAGGTGAGCATGGAAGAGGAAGCACGAGAGATGTCCCGCCTCGCTGCGAAAGCAGCCGACATGTCCAGCCGCGCAGCAGTAGCAACACAAAGGTCTCGCCGCGCCGCCGAAGCAGCACGGAGGTCCCGCCGCGCCGTCGATGTAGCAGCCTGGTCCGGCCACGCTGCGGAAGCAGCAGAGATGTCCCGCCGTGCCACCGAAGCAGCACGGAGGTCCCGCCGCGCTGCGGCGGCCTAGGAAAATTTCTCACGGGCAGGCGAGGACTCTTACAGGTGCATGCGTGCGATGGTCCATAGCCAGATGGATCAGATCTCCGGTTGGGCGAGGTTTGCTACGTCATGAGCTTGCGTTGGTTTTCCCCGAAGAGGAGAGGATGATGCAGCACAGTAGCGTAAGTATTTCCCTCAGATTTTGAGAACCAAGGTATCAATCCAGTAGGAGGCCATGCACAAGTCCCTCGTACCTGCACAAAACGATAGCTACTCGCAACCAACGCGATTAGGGTTGTCAATCCCTTCACGGTCACTTACGAGAGTGAGATCTGATAGAGATAATATTTTTGGTATTTTTGGTATAAAGATGCAAAGTGAAAAGTAAAGAGCAAAGTAAAACAAAGCAAGTATAAAAGTGATAGAGATTGATATGATGAGAATAGACCCGGGGGCCATAGGTTTCACTAGTGGCTTCTCTCAAGAGCATAAGTATTCTACGGTGGGTGAACAAATTACTGTTGAGCAATTGACAAAATTGAGCATATTATGAGTTTATCTAGGTATGATCATGTATATAGGCATCACGTCCGAGACAAGTAGATCGAAACGATTCTGCATCTACTACTATTACTCCACTCATTGACCGCTATCCAGCATGCATCTAGAGTATTAAGTTAAAACAGCAGTAACGCCTGTAAGCAAGATGACATGATGTAGAGGAATAAATTCATGCAATATGATAAATACCCCATCTTGTTATCCTCGATGGCAACAATACACACGTGCCTTGCAACCCTTTACATCCTTTGGGTAAGGACACCGCAAGATTGAACCCAAAGCCATGCACTTCTCCCATTGCAAGAACTACCAATCTAGTTGGCCAAACCAAACGGATAATTCGAAGAGACTTGCAAAGATAACTCAATCATACATAAAAGAATTCAGAGAAGATTCAAATATTATTCATAGATAAGCTGGATCATAAACCCACAATTCATCGGTCTTAACAAACACACCACAAAAAGAAGATTACATCGAATAGATCTCCACGAGAGAGGGCGAGAACATTGTATTGAGATCCAAAAAGAGAGAAGAAGCCATCTAGCTACTAGCTATGGACCCAAAGGTCTGAAGTAAACTACTCACACTTCATCGGAGAGGCTATGGTGTTGATGTAGAAGCCCTCCGTGGTGGATGCCCCCTCGTGAGCTCCTAATGTGCCCCAAGATGTGATATCATTGATACAGGAAGTTGCGGCGGTGGAATTAGGTTTTTGGCTCCTGTTCTTATCGTTTGGGGTGCAATGAGGTATATATAGGAGGAAGAATGCGTCGGTGGAGCATCAGGGGGCCCACGAGGCAGGGGGGCGCGCCCACCCTCGTGACCGCCTCTGATGTTCCTTGGCGTAGGGTCCAAGTCTCCTGGATCACGCTCGGTGAGAAAATCACGTTTCCGAAGGTTTCATTCCATTTGGACTCCGTTTGATATTTTGTTTCTTCGAAACACTGAAAAAGGCAAAAAAAACAACAATTCTGGGTTAGGCCTCCGGTTAATAGGTTAGTCCCAAAAGTAATATATAAATGGAAAATAAAGCCCAATACAGTCCAAAACAATAGATAAAGTAGCATGGAGCAATCAAAAATTATAGATACGTTGGAGACGTATCAGGCATCCCCAAGCTTAATTCCTGCTCGTCCTTGAGTAGATAAATGATAAAAAGAGAATTTTTGATGCGGAGTGATACTTTGGCATAATTTCAATGCAAATCTTCTTAATCATGATATGCATATTCAGATCCGAAAGATTCAAGACAAAAGTTCATATTGACATAAAAATAATAATACTTTAAGCATACTAAATAAGCAATTATGTCTTCTCAAAATAACATGGCCAAAGAAAGTTATCCCTACAAAATCATATAGTCTGGCTATGCTCCATCTTCCCCACACAAAGTATTTAAATCATGCACAACCCCGATGACAAGCCAAGCAATTGTTTCATACTTTAACATTTTCAAAACTTTTTCAATCTTCATGTAATACATGAGCGTGAGCCATGGATATAGCACTATATGTGGAATAGAATGGTGGTTGTGGAGAAGACAAAAAGAGGGAAGATAATCTCACATCAACTAGGCGTATCAACGGGCTATGGAGATGCCCATCAATAGATATCAATGTGAGTGAGTAGGGATCGTCGTGCAACGGATGCACTAGAGCTATAAGTATATGAAAGCTCAACAAAAGAAACTAACTGGGTGTGCATCCAACTTGCTTGCTCACGAAGACCTAGGGCATTTGAGGAAGCCCATCATTGGAATATACAAGCCAATTTCTATAATGATAAATTCCCACTAGTATATGAAAGTGACAAAATGAGAGACTCTCTATCATGAAGATCATGGTGCTACTTTGAAGCACAAGTGTGGTAAAAGGATAGTAACATTGTCCCTTCTCTCTTTTTCTCTCATTTTTTATTTGGGCCTTTCTCATTTTTTATGGCCTCTTTTTTTATTTTATTTTATTTTTCGTTCCGAGTCTCATCCCGACTTGTGGGGGAATCATAGTCTCCATCATCCTTTCCTCACTTGGGACAATGCTCTAATGATGATGATCATCACACTTTTATTTTTCTTACAACTCAACAATTACAACTCGATACTTAGAACAAAATATGACTCTATATGAATGCCTCCCGCGGTGTACCAGGATATGCAATGAAACATGAGTGACATTTATGAAAGAATTATGAACGGTGGCTTTGCCACAAATACGATGTCAACTACATAATCATGCTAGCAATATGACAATGATGGATCGTGGCATAATAAACGGAACGATGGAAAGTTGCATGGCAATATATCTCGGAATGGCTATGGAAATGCCATGATAGTAGGTATGGTGGCTATTTTGAGGAAGATATATGGTGGGTGTATGATATCGGCGAAAGGTGCGCGATATTAGAGAGGCTAGCAATGGTGGAAGGATGGGAAAAAGTATGTATAATCCATGGACTCAACATTAGTCATAAAGAACTCATATACTTATTGCAAAAATCTAGAAGTTATCAAAGCAAAGTATTACGCGCATGCTCCTAGGGGGATAGATTGGTAGAAAAAGAGCATCGCTCATCCCCGACCGCCACTCATAAGGAAGACAATCAATAAATAAATTATGCTCCGAATTCATCACATAACGGTTCACCATACGTGCATGCTACGGGAATCACAAACTTCAACACAAGTATTTCTCAAATTTACAACTACTCAACTAGCATGACTCTCATATCACCATCTTCATATCTCAAAACGATTATCAAGCATCAAACTTATCTTAGTATTCAACACACTCAAAAAAAGTTTCACATATCTTGAATACCAAGTATATTAACATTAAGCAAATTACCATGCTATTAACGACTCTCAAAATAATCTAAGTGAAGCATGAGAGATCAAGTTTTTTTAAAACAAATCCACCACCATGCTCTAAAAGATCTAAGTGAAGCACTAGAGCAAAACTCTCAAGCTCAAAAGATATAAGTGAAGCACATAGAGTATTCTATCAAATTCCAATTCATGTATGGCTCTCTCAAAAAGTGTGTACAGAAAGGATGATTGTGTTAAACTAACAAGCAAAGACACAAATAATACAAGACGCTCCAAGCAAAACACATATCATGTGGTGAATAAAAATATTGCTCCAAGTAAATTACCGATGGAAGTGGATTTAAAGAGGGATGCCTTCCGGGCATCCCCAAGCTTTGACTTTTTGGTGTCCTTGCATTATATTGGGGGTTCCATGGGAATCCCCAAGCTTAGGCTCTTGCCACTCCTTGTTCCATAATCCATCAAAAGAATTCACCCAAAACTTGGAAACTTCACAACACAAAACTCAATAGAAATCTCGTGAGCTCCGTTAGAGAAAGAAAACAAAAGACTACTTTAAGGTACTGTAATGAACTCATTCTTTATTTATATTGGTGTTAAACCTAATGTATTACAACTTCTCTATGGATCATAAACTATTTTACTAGCCATAGATTCATCAAAATAAGCAAACAACACACGCAAAACAGAATCTGTCAAAAACAGAACAGTCTGTAGTAATCTGTAACTAACGCAAACTTCTGTAACTCAAAAAATTCTACAAAAATTAGACGACCTGGAAAATTTGTTTATTGATCAGAAGAAATTGTAATCAGTATTTTATCACATTCTGGTGATTTTTAACAATTCGGGCACTGAGCGCAAAGTTTCTGGAAATTACAGCAAGATCAAATAACTATTATCCAAGAAGATCCAATAGGTTTAACTTGGCACAAACACTAATTAAAAGATAAAACCACATCTAAACATAGGATATATGGACTATTTATTCCTAAACAGAAGCAAAAACAAAAAACTAAAAATAAAATTGGGTTGCCTCCCAAGAAGCGCTATCGTTTAACGCCCCTAGCTAGGCATACAAGCAAGGATAGATCTAGGTATTGCCATCTTTGGTAGACAATCCATAAGTGGCTCTCATAATAGATTCATATGGTAATTTTGTTTTCTTTCTAGGAAAGTGTTCCATGCCTTTCTTTAATGGAAATTGGAATCTAATATTTCCTTCCTTCATATCAATAATTGCACCAATCGTTCTAGGGAAAGGTCTACCAAGAATAATAGGACATGAAGGATTGCAATCTATATCAAGAACGATAAAATCTACGGGCACATAATTCCTATTTGCAACAAGAACATCATTAATTCTTCCCATAGGCTTTTTAATAGTGGAATCCGCAAGATGCAAGTTTAGAGAGCAATCATCAAAGTCACGGAAATCTAGCAAATCACACAAAGTTTTGGGAATAGTAGAGACACTAGCACCCAAATCACACAAAGCATTAAACTCGTGATCTCTAATTTTAATTTTGATAGTAGATTCCCACTCATCATAGAGTTTTCTAGGGATAAAAACTTTCAACTCAAGTTTTTCTTCATAAGATTGCATCAAGGCATCAACAATGTGTTCGGTAAAGGCCTTATTTTGACTATAAGTATGAGGAGAATTTAGCACGGATTGCAACAAGGAAATACAATCAATTAAAGAGCAATTTTCATAATTAAATTCCTTGAGATCCAATATAGTGGGTTTAGCAACATCTAGATTTTTATTTCTTTCAATCCCACTTTTATCAATTTCATCATCAAGATCTAAAAACTCAATTCTTAGAACGCCTTCTAGGTAAAGGAAGATCATATTCAGTTTCATCTAGATTCATATTGAAAAACAAAGATTTAATAGGGGACACATCAATAACTTTTAGATCTTCATCTTGATTTTCATAGGGATTAGAAGAACACGCTTTAATAAAGGCATCTTTGGAAGCACGCATCCTAGCGGTTCTTTCTTTGCACTCATCAATGGAAATTCTCATAGCTTTGAGAGACTCATTGATATCATGCTTAGGAGGAATAGATCTAAGCTTTAAAGAATCAACCTCAAGAGAAATTCTATCAACGTTCCTAGCCAAATCATTAACTTTAAGCAATTTCTCTTCAAACAAAGCATTAAAATTCTTTTGTGAATTCATAAACTCTTTAACACTACTCTCAAATTCATAGGGCATCTTATTAAAATTTCCATAAGAGTTGTTGTAGGAATTTCCATAATTATTAGAAGGATTACTAGGATAAGGCCTAGGATTAAAATTCCCTCTATAATGCGTTGTTACCAAAATTATTCCTAGCAACAAAATTCACATCCATAGATTCATTATTATTCTCAATCAAGGTAGACAAAGGCATATCATTAGGATCAGAAGAAACACTCTTAGTAGCAAATAATTTCATAAGTTCATCCATCTTTCCACTCAAAACATTGATTTTTTTCTATCGCATGCACTTTTTTATTAGTAGATCTTTCAGTATGCCATTGAGAATAATTAACCATAATATTATCTAGGAGTTTAGTAGCATCTCCTAAAGTGATTTCCAGAAAAGTGCCTCCCGCGGCCGAATCTAAAAGATTTCTAGAAGCAAAATTCAATCCGGCATAAATTTTTTGTATAATCATCCACAAATTCAAACCATGAGTAGGACAATTACGTATCATTAATTTTATTCTCTCCCAAGCTTGTGCAACATGTTCATGATCAAGTTGCTTAAAATTCATAATATCATTCCTAAGAGAGATAATCTTAGCGGGAGGAAAATACTTAGAGATAAAAGCATATTTGCACTTGTTCCAAGAATCAATACTATTTTTAGGCAAAGATGAAAACCACGCTTTAGCACGATCTCTAAGCGAAAAAGGAAATAACTTCAACTTAACGACATCATTATCGACATCTTTTTTCTTTTGCATATCACATAAATCAACGAAGCTATTACGATGAGTAGCGGCATCTTCACTAGGAAGGCGGTAATTGATCTTTCATAACAAGATTCAACAAAGCGGTATTGATTTCACAAGATTCAGTATTGGCAAGAGGAGCAATCGGAGTGCTAAGGAAATCATTATTATTGGTATTGGTGAAGTCACACAATTTAGTAGCATCTTGAGCCATTGCGACAAACAAGCAAACCAACACACGAGCAAACAAACGGGCGAGGAAAAGGCAAAGGGAAAAAGAGGAGGAGATTGGAAAAGAGAGGGCGAATAAAACGTCAAGGGTGAAGTGGGGGAGAGGAAAACGAGAGGCAAATGGCAAATAATGTAATGCGAGAGATAGGGATTGTGATGGGTACGTGGTATGTTGACTTTGCGTAGACTCACAGCAACGGCGCCAGAAATCCTTCTTGCTACGCCTTGAGCTTGCGTTGGTTTTCCCGAAGAGGAGAGGATGATGCAAGACAAGATGGCGTAAGTATTTCCCTCGCTTTTGAGAACCAAGGTATCAATCCAGTAGGAGGCCACGCACAAGTCCCTCATACCTGCACAAAACGATAGCTACTCGCAACCAACGTGATTAGGGGTTGTCAATCCCTTCACGGTCACTTACGAGAGTGAGATCTGATAGAGATAATATTTTTGGTATTTTTGTATAAAGATGCAAAGTGAAAAGTAAAGAGCAAAGTAAAACAAAGCAAGTATAAAAGTGATAGAGATTGATATGATGAGAATAGACCCGGGGGCCATAGGTTTCACTAGTGGCTTCTCTCAAGAGCATAAGTATTCTACTGATTGGGTGAACAAATTACTTGTTGAGCAATTGATGTAATTGAGCATAGTTATGAGTTTATCTAGGTATGATCATGTATTTAGGCAACACATACGATACATGTAGATTCAATCGATTCTGGATCTACTACTATTACTCCACTCATCGAACGCTATCCAGCATGCATGTAGAGTATTAAGTTAAAAACAGAGTAACGCCTGTAAGCAAGATGACATGATGTAGAGGAATAAATTCATGCAATATGATAAATACCCCATCTTGTTATCCTCGATGGCAACAATACAATACGTGCCTTGCAACCCTTTACATCCTTTGGGTAAGGACACCGCAAGATTGAACCCAAAGCCATGCACTTCTCCCATTGCAAGAACTACCAACCTAGTTGGCCAAACCAAACGGATAATTCAAAGAGACTTGCAAAGATAACTCAATCATACATAAAAGAATTCAGAGAAGATTCAAATATTATTCATAGATAAGCTGGATCATAAACCCACAATTCATCGGTCTCAACAAACACACCGCAAAAAGAAGATTACATTGAATAGATCTCCACGAGAGGGGGAGAACATTGTATTGAGATCCAAAAGAGAGAAGAAGCCATCTAGCTACTAGCTATGGACCCAAAGGTCTCAAGTAAACTACTCACACTTCATCGGAGAGGCTATGGTGTTGATGTAGAAGCCCTCCGTGGTGGATGCCCCCTCCGTGAGCTCCTAACAGGCCCCAAGATGGGATCTCGTGGATACAGGAAGTTGCGGCGGTGGAATTAGGTTTTGGCTCCTGTTACGATCGTTTGGGAATGCGAGGTATATATAGGAGGAAGGAGTACGTCGGTGGAGCATCAGGGGGCCCATGAGGCAGGGGTCGCGCCCTAGGGGGGGCGCCCCCCACCCTCGTGACCGCCTCCGATGTTCCTTGGCGTAGGGTCCAAGTCTCCTGGATCACGTTTGGTGAGAAAATCACGTTTCCGAAGGTTTCGTTCTGTTTGGACTTAGTTTGATATTCTGTTTCTTTGAAACATTGAAAAAGGCAAAAAACAACAATTCTGGGCTGGGCCTCCGGTTAATAGGTTAGTCCCAAAAGTAATATAAAAGTGGAAAATAAAGCCCAATATAGTCCAAAACAATAGATAAAGTAGCATGGAGCAATCAAAAATTATAGATACGTTGGAGACGTATCAAGGTTGCAGGACGAGGCTACCAGCGTCATCCGGCAACTAGGGGAGGGCAATGCGAAGCTCCGGGGCGAGCACGACCTGCTGAGGGTGAAGATCGCCGGAAGGGCGAAGCAGGCGGAGGAGACCGCTGCCTTGTTGCAGAGGACGAGCGTCATCGTCAAGAAACTTATGGACGAGAATGCCATGCTCCGCATCGAGCGCAACAGGCTGATGGAGGAATCCGTGGATGCTGCCAAGCAGCGTATTAAGGACATGAAACTGATGGAAGAGATCATCGCCCGCCGCAAGAACTAGTCTCCGCGACCTGCGGCGCATAAAGAAAGTAGAGATCAGCGAGCCAGATCGTTGTATGTGTCTTCCTTCTTCTTTTGCCCTTGTGTATTTCGGGCGTAGCCGCATGTGGCTTTTTTAATTATCTTCCTAATTATGTAAGACAATTATTATCCACTCTCGTCGTCCTTATATATATTCATCAGTCTTGCTATAAGTCGTAGTAGATGCTATATAGGTCCGTCGGATCTTACATCAAGATCCGTGCAAAATTTTCTTTTCAGATTTTATTTTTTCTCTCTTAAATCTCAGTCGAGTGTGACATTGCCACGCCATTAAGCAGAGGCTCAGGCGCCATTAATGGAGACCTTGGGAGACAGGTGGACGGCAGATGGAATTCAAAGGGCTCTCCTCCCGATAAGCACGCGCAGGGGTCTGATCGCACGCCTCCCGTACTCAAATGCTACCCTGCACGGCGCCTCCTAGCTAATAAAAAAAGGGGACGCGTGGCGGCACATAAATGGTAAATAGAACGCCCACGGTTTCAATAATACTTGTGTTTCCGATTGTAACGTGACATCACTTGTTCCAAAATGACTTTGTTGATTGTTAATGTGTGCGCCTTCGCAAATTGGACAGCAAAATTACCATAGCATGTTGGTGTCATGTCATGACACCAAGCCAAGTTTCATGATTTTCATGCATGTTTCGGATTTATAGGAATTAAAAAACCAAGTTCCAGCCGAGCCATGACGCCCAGATGTTTGAATTTCATTCCCATTTCTGGCATGGGACCTAGAAATTTACCCGAGGACACACATTTGATTTTTCAACCAGCTTTGGTGCACTGGAGCACGTGCTTGTATTTAAAATTTGAATTATGCACACAAAGGTGACACGTTCCCTCTCAGAACCACGAGCCTTCTTGAGAGAAGCTCCGGTTTGCAAAAAGCTTATACCAAAACTTGTTCCTATTCTGCAATTTTTTTACCACAGCATGGTAGTACCGTGACATGACACCATGCCAAGTTTCATGATTTTCATGCGTGTTTCAGATTTACAAGAATTTTAAAACCAAGCTTCTCAATGCTCTCGGCTGAACCACGATGCCCAGATGTTTGAATTTCATTCCCATTTCTTGCATGGGACCTAGAAATTCACCTGAGGACACACTTTTCAGTCAACTTTGGTGCACGGGAGCATGTGCTTGTAGCTCAAAATTGAATTATGCACATTAAATGACCAGAAACTCAATTAATGTATAAAAAAGGCCAAACGAACCCGGAATAATTTCAAAATTTAACAGGGCACTCATATAGTTCTATGTTGCCTCTTTAAAGAAAATCTGGGGGGAGGCAGCGTATATTGTTTCGCACACAAAGGTATAAAGAAATAAAGAAATAAATAAATAAGCATACCTATTTAATTCTTGGGTTCTTATTATTTATGCCACTAGTTGTGTATCACTACTCAGTTTTGCCATTAGAAGTTACAACTACTCAAAAAATGCCATCGATCCATGAGATGCCTGCTCAAAAATGCAATTAGATATCTAAAAAATGCCATTGTTAAGTTAGATGTTTGCTCAGAAATGCCATTAGACATTGTTATTTTCACGTCAAACCCGTTGACCATGTTACATGGCAAAATAAGCCGATTCTCACAATGATAAGTTAATGGTGTCCAGCACAACACACCCCTCAAATAAAACTAAGCACCCTGGAAATCTTTGACAAAACTAAGCACCATGAAATTCTTTGACAACTAAACTGTTGGCTATATGATGTTCGCCATATATATTGTACGTATATAATGTCAGGAAACGAGTGGTAGTACTATACTAACTAAAAGATGAAATGTACGAAATATAACGAGAAGAAACATAAAATAGTTCTGCTGGGGGCTCAGCACAACACACCCCTCAAATAAAACTAAGCACACCAGAAATTAAACTAAGCAACTAATCCGGTAGACACTGCATTAGAACCACCATGAGCAACAACACTGCCACCTTACTCGGAGTCCTCGTCCATGTCCTCGACTTCGTCCTTGTCCCTCTACCTCTTGGGCGATACTTCTTTGCTTGAATCGCACACTTGGCTCTTGCTCTTCATCCAACCCTTGTAGATATGGAAACAAAGGTAGCCATCCATTGCAGCATAGTGGATGTGGTCCATATATAGTACATTCCACTGCCATGCATGATGATGAAACGTGTATGGAGGTTTCTCTAGTTTACCGTACGAAGGATGAACCATGGCTCATGCTGAGGGAGTCCTCGATTAGGGGGTATCCGGACAGCCGGACTGTATACAACATCCGGACTATTGAGGCGTGAAGTTACAAGACTCAAGACTTCGGCCCGTGTCCGGATGGGACTTTCCTTGGCGTGGAAGGCAAGCTTGGCGATCCGGATATTATATTTCCTTCCTTGTAACCGACTCCATGTAAACCCTAGCCCTCTCCGTGTCTATATAAACCGGAGAGGTTGGTCCTTAGAAGGCCGATCACAATTACAATCATACCATCATAGGCTAGCTCTTAGGGTTTAGCCTCTACGATCTCGTGGTAGATCTACTCTTGTACTACCCATATCATCAATATTAATCAAGTAGGAAGTAGGGTTTTACCTCCATCGAGAGGGCCCGAACCTGGGTAAACATCTGTGTCCCTTGCTTCCTGTTACCATCGACCTTGACGCACAGATCGGGACCCCCTACCCGAGATCCGCCGGTTTTGACACCGACATTGGTGCTTTCATTGAGAGTTCCTATGTGTCGTCGCTATCAGGCTCGATGGCTCCTCCAATCATCATCAACGACGCTGTCCAGGGTGAGACTTTCCTCCCCAGACAGATCTTCGTGTTCGGCAGCTTCGCACTGCGGGCCAACTCGCTTGGCCATCTGTAGCAGATCGACAGCTATGCCTCAGCCACCGTGTCGGTTCAAAACCTGAACTACACAGCGGACATCCGCGAAGACTTGATCTTCGATGGATTTGGGCCTATGCTAGGAGCACCGGACAGTCACGACGAGCATGGCTTAGACCTGCCGTCGGATGAAGCTCGGGGCATCACCCCCGTACTATCCCCGGACCTAGATCCGGACCAGGCTGCGCTGCCTAAGGACGGAGGGATGGACTCCGCCCCTCAGGTCGCACACTCATCGGCGGTGGAGCCGAACACGGGCCTTACCTCTGCGGTGGCCTGTGACTCCGAACCCCCGGATTCGTATCCGGACCTTGGTTCCAGTCCGCACACTCCCGAGCACTGCCGGGCGGGATGGGCTCCGGTAATGGAGTTCACCGCTGCGGATATCTTCCAAAGACTCGCCCTTTGGCGACATCTGGACTCATTAAAGTCTCTCTCTTTGTCAGAGGCTCTTGGCGAACTATGTCCGGCTCAAGTGAGAGGCAAATGACGAAGAAATTCGTTGCCCACCCACCACCCACTTCATTGCCACGGTCGATGACTTAACCGAGGTACTGAACCCGACTCAAGACATCGACGGTATGGACGACGATGCAGGAGAAGAACATGAACCACCGCTCACTGGGCGGTGGACAGCCACCTCTTCTTATGAGATATATATGGTGGACACTCCGAAGGAAACAAATGGCGATGAGGCAACGGAGGATAAAACCTCAGGGGAAAAATCAAAGAATGGGCGTCGTCGGCTCCACTCCAAGCCCCGCCACACCAATACCGGCCCAGGAGACGAAAACAATCCGAATGGTGCCGAAGAAGAATACAACCCTAAACAGCCCGCCTTCGAGCAGGCCGACCCGGAGGATGAGCAGTCAGCCTGCAGGAACAAAGGCGACGTTGACGAATACCCGGAGGAGTACAGCTACATGCCCCCTCCGAAGGCGAGATTAGCCTCGGCGACGATGAGTTGGCGTGCACGAGGATCCCGTGAGAGCAGAGGCGCTTCAAGAGTCGGCTTATAGCCACCGCGAGGAGCACGAAAAAGAAGCAGCGACTCCAAGCTGATCAAGACCTGCTCACGCAGACGGATGGATCTGAAGTCACGGCAGCCGAGGAATACGGACTCGAGCACCACACGGCTGACCGACCACCTCGTGGCGGGATAAAGCGGCATACCAGTCCGCATACCAGCCAACACCCCACGCCAACATACTACGGCCCGGGCAACAAATCAGGACAGCCAAGATCGATCTACGGATCGCGGCGCGCCTTCAAGTCTGTGACGAGGACCGCCACGCCGGACACACCTTCAACAAGTCCGCCGGGCGAATATAGCCACCGAGCAATTCGACCTACGTAGCCACATAGCCCGCACGCAGGCGCTGCACCCTCTCGCTTCAATCGAAGTAATGGATCATGAATTCCCAGAAGGGTTCAAACCCGTAAACATCGAATCATACGATGGCACAACAGACCCTGCAGTATGGATCGAAGATTTTCTTCTCCACATTAACATGGCCCGTGGAGACGATTTGCACGCCATCAAGTATCTGCCCCTTAAGCTCAAAGGACCAGCCAGGCACTTGCTAAACAGCCTGCCAGCAAACTCCATTTGCAGCTGGGAAAACCTGGAAGACGCATTCCTCGACAACTGCCAGGGCACATATGTGCGACCACCTGACGCCGATGACTTGAGCCACATTACTCAACAGCCCGGAGAGTCAGCCAGGAAATTTTGGACTCGGTTCCTAACTAAGAAGAACCAAATAGTTGACTGTCCGGACGCCGAAGCCCTGGTGGCTTTCTAGCATAATATCTGTGACTAGTGGCTCGCTCGACACCTCGGCCAGGAAAAACCCAAGTCCATGGCAGCTCTCACAACACTAATGACCCACTTTTGCGCGGGCGAGGACAGTTGGTTGGCCCGCAACAACACTACGCCACAGTCTGGCAATTCAGATGGCCGCGACAATAACGGCAAGCCGCAGCGTAACAGACATAAGCGACGGAACAACGGTGACAGCACTGAAGACACGGTAGTCAACGCCGGATTCAGTGGATCCAAGCCCGGTCAGCGGAAGAAGCCGTTCAAAAGAAATAATCAGGACGTCCGATCTGGACCGCATACTGGAGCGCTCGTGCCAAATTCATGGCACCCCGGACAAGCCAGCCAACCACACCAATAGAGATTGTTGGGTATTCAAATAGGCCGGCAAGATAAACGCCGAAGACAAGGACAAGGGGCTGCACAGCGATGATGACGAGGAGCCCCGACGTCCGAACACGGGGGGACAGAAGAAATCCCCCCCCCCAGGTGAAAACGGTCAACATGGTCTACGCCACGCACATCCCCAAGCAGGAATGGAAGCGGGCACTAAGGGACGTCTATGCGATGGAGCCAGTCGCCCCCAAATTCAACCCTTGGTCAGCTTGCCCGATCACCTTTGATCGTAGGGATCACCCTACTAGCATCCATCACGGCGGATGGGCCGCATTGGTCCTAGACCCAATCATCGACGGATTCCACCTCACGCGCGTCCTTATGGACGGTGGCAGCAGCCTGACCTTGCTTTACATGGACACAGTGTGCAAAATGGGCATTGACCCTTCAAGGATCAAGCCCACTAAAACCACCTTTAAAGGTGTAATTCCTGGAGTAGAGGCCCGCTGTACGGGCTCTATAACATTGGAAGTGGTCTTCGGATCTCCGTATAACTTCCGAAGAGAAGAGTTAATCTTCGATATCGTCCCTTTCCGCATGATGGTTACCATGCCTTTGCTTTCGGACGAACTGCATTCGCCAGATTCAATGCGGTACCACACTACGCATACCTCAAGCTCAAGATGCCAGGACCACAAGGGGTCATAACGGTGAACGGAAATATGGACCGCTCTCTACGAACAGAAGAACATACCGCAGCACTTGCGGCGGAAGTACAATGCGGCCTTCTTCGAAAAACCAATCCGGCGACAACAACTTCGAGCACAGTCAAGCGAGTCCGGAGCACCCCACAACAGGATCATCAGACACGCCAAGAGCGCGACTAGCAGTCCGGCCTCCGCTCAAGCCCCATCAAAGCAGCATTCGTGCCATGCGCACACAATTACGCACTTAAAATACCATGGGCATAGGCGGAGGCGCATCAACGACTCAGTCAATAGTGCGGGTAACCACCAAATACTCTTTTCCTCATACCTTTCAGGACACGCGTTGGCGCAACATCCTCAAAAGAGCCGAATTGCCGGACTTATAGGGAAGAGACATCCAAGGAGGCAACAGACGCCAGTACGTAAGGAAATACTCAGGTGGAATCTATTTACGATCATTATACCTGCTTTATCTATCTGAACACAGCCTGCCCCTAGATAGGACATGTCAAATAGTCCTATTTTATCTTTGCTTAACGCATCCATTGTAAATGTACGCTTAAATGTATTTTTCGTCAATGGGAGACTATATATAGCATCAGCTTATTATTCTTATTTGAGCATTTTTCTCTCATAAATGTTTATTTGATATTGCATCCGTACACCTTGGTGCGGCCGGTTTGCCAGGGGCTTCTTATGGCGCCCCGCTATATGGCAACTAAAGTCCAAACACTTTCAACAGTGCGGCACCCCGAACTTATAGCACTATATGCATCAGCTCTGAATCATGTCTTGGGTCTACAGTTGGGATAGCCCGGCTCCCTTGTTTTGGTGCCTTACGTTCCGTTATATCGGCTAAGATAGCGCAGGGAGAACTACTGCGATTGTGTCCCGGTTCTTCCGGACGAGCACCTCAGTAGAGAAAGCCGAAAACTGACTGGCATGATGTGGCGAGAGCTGGTCCCTGTTCGAGAGGTTTTAAAATCCTTAAAGATTTTCCGCTTTAGGCGATAAATCGGCTTCTCCGATCTAGGCGTGTATAGCGCCCCGATTCGGTCTTCCGGATTCTAGGGGCTTCACGAAATTTAAAATTGTAGACTTCTATGGCTAAGTGAAAGTTATGAAGTCAAGATAGTCCGATTGCCTTGTTCGGCTGCGGACACCTCCTTAAGGGACCAAACATTTGGATAAAGAGTGTCCGGTTTTCCACGAACACCCCAAAGGTGCTAGTCACGTGGGGGCGGAAGCCAACGATCGCCTACTTTCAGAATTTTATAAACAGCCGCACGTAAGGTAGTATTTAAATAACAAAAGCGCCACGTAGCGCAAGTAACTTCGCCTTTAATTACAAACATGATGAAGTGAATTCATTCCAAAATGGCGCCCTTGGTACACTCATCGGCCATTTAGACGAGCACCCTTCATCATGCCATCATAGTACATTTCAGGATGGCGATGCGCCTTGCCCTCCGGTGGCCCGTCCTTAACCAGCTTCTCCGCATCCAGCTTGCCCCAATGCACCTTGACGCGGGCAAAGGCTCGGCGGGCACCTTCGAGGCAAACGGACCACCTAATCACTTCAAGCCGCGGGCAGGCATCCACCATCCGCTTGATCAGGCCAAAGTAGCTACTGGGCAGGAGCTCACCAGGCCACATCCTGACTATGAAGTCCTTCATAGCCAGTTCGGCCGCCCTATGGAGTTCGGTCAATCGCTTCAGTTGGTCGCTCAGAGGCATCGGATGATCGGCCCCGACATCGGGACGAGAACAACTTCTTCGTTGAGCTCCCTCACGGCACGGTAGAACTCCGCAGCGTCACGAGGCGTATGCGTGGCAGATCTGCAAATGCCCCCGAGAGCTCCATATTCGAGTAAGTAAAAGAAACGCCTCCTCCACATGTTTGCTTTGCATACAGAATTTCTTACCCGCTGCTATCCTTTTGGCCTCCTGGATCTCCTGCTGTGCTTTCTCGGCTTCGGCCTTGGCATCTTTCAAACTTACAAGGGCCTTCACAAGCTAGGCCTCCTTCATCTTCAGATCATGCTCCACGGACTCGCACTTCTTGCTGAGATCCTGGATCTCTTGCTGTACCTCGCCCACTCTAGCATTTTGCTTTTCGCGCTCCTTGCATTCCGAGGCCGCTTTGTCTTCGGCGGACAACGCTTTCTTCTGAGACGCCACTTCGGCGGTGGCCCCTGTTACACAGTCACGACGCTTTAGCGTTAGACTGACAAATTTTGCCTATCTTTAAATACATAAGTGCGGGAATCACTTACCCTTGTTCTCTTCGAGCTGCCTCTTCGTGAGGACAAGCTCTCCTCGCTACCGCTCCAGTCCCGCTTCAGTTCGGCAACCTTGGCAAGACGGGCAAAGAAGCAAGCAAGCACAGCCTGCTTATTCACAACAATGCTTATTATTAGACTCCTGCGGATTATAATTGACCCTCTGTTTGGATTTTCTTTCCGAACAACAAACAGAGTATCAGGGGCTACTACCTATTGGGTGATAATTTCGTACATTTTTATTACTTACCTCAAAGCCCGTCAGGAGGCTTGCGCAGGCTTCGGTTAGTCAGTTTTGGGCGGACAGAACCTTTTGAATCACCGCACTCATAAGAGTACGGTGCTCTTCTTCCATGGAAGCGCCTCGAAGCACTTCCACCAGACTATCCGGTGCCGTCGATGCGACGGAAGTCTTTGGTACGGGCGGCTCGCCCTCCCTTACGAGGGGCTGCCCGCCTAAGTCCGAAACCGTCGGAGGTTCAGGAGCAGTGTTCGGTCGGGTGCCCGCCTTGTTGCGGCTCTCATCGACGCGATCCGCGGGGTTCTTGAACCCCGCATGTCCGACATTCGGAAGTCCGCCTTGGGGCGTCTCCAGCGCCACCTCCCCCTGCTCGGGGAACCTTCGGAACAACACCTCCATGTCATCCGCAGGCTGAGGGAGTGGTGGCCATCGGGAGCGAGTTCATCTCTGAAGCGCTCAGAGACCCATCCGAAGACAACACCTCCAGATGAGCCCGGACCGGACTGCATCAATGTTCGGCGTTATTAACAATTGTGGAGTGAAAATCACGGTAGAGTGCGGACACTTACGATAGCGCCAGGGCCTTCCCTCTGGGCAGCCACCCTTCCTCGCTATGAGCGGCCGTGGTGGAGTAGTCTGGAAGGGACGTCTTTCCCTTCTTGGGTGTCCTAGCCTCCCCTTCTGGGGCGGCCTTCCTCTTTTTCTCCTCCCCAGTACAGGGAGCTGGAGTTCCTTCTTGCTTCCCCCCGCCTCCATGGAGGAAGAATCTGTTTAAATCGCCGCTGCCGGACGACGTGGGTATGCCAGCCTTGCGTCGAGGGCCTCTCCCGGCCCCACGGCCCGTCCCCTCAGGCCTCTCATCCTTTTCGGATGGGGCGGATTCTTCTTCTTCTTCCTCCTCCTTGGGGGAGGAGTGTGCCCCGTCGTCTTCGGATGAGGTTTCTGGCACAACCTTACGTCGGAGACCCTTTCGGGTCCCCGGGGCCTTCTTCTCGGTCTTCTTCTCCGACACCTTGTACGGTGCCGGGACCAACATCTCCGTCAGGAGAGCATCCGCTGGGCCTTCTGGCAGCGGAGCAGACGATGGACCTGCTCATTGTCTCCACATAGTCTGAAGCAAATATACACAAATACTTAAGACTCCCCATGAATATATTGGGAAAAACTAGGTCCGTGGCGGTCCGAGAATTCACGACTAGGAGCCCACGGGCGTGTAGCCCATGGTCCTCGGATGTGGGAGGAGGTACTTTGGAGGCCTTGAACAGCACTTTCCACGCCGCCTAAAGGCGTCATGCGTCAGAGCTTCCGGAGCATCTGGTGTTCGGCGGGACGAACTCCCACAGATTAACTGCCCGCCTTTGGCAGGGCAGGATCCGGCGAACGAGCATAACCTGGATCACGTTGACAAGCTTGATGTTCTTGTCCTTCATGCTTTTGATGCATGTCTGGAGTCCGGCCAGCTCCGTGGAATCGCCCCAGGACAGGCCCTTCTTTTCCCAGGAGGTGAGCCGCATAGGGGTTCCGGATCGGAACTCGGGGGTCGCTGCCCAGCTGGCACCGCGCGGCTCGGTGATGTAGAACCACCCCGATTGCCATCCTTTTACGGTTTCCGTGAAGGAACCGTCCAGCCAGGTGACGTTAGGCATCTTGCCCACCATGGCTCCTCCGCACTCCGCTTGCTGGCCGCTTACAACCTTCGGCTTCACGCAGAAGGTTTGCAGCCATAGGCCGAAATGAGGCCGGATGCGGAGGAAGGCCTCGCAAACGACGATGAACACCGAGATGTTGAGGACGAAATTCGGGGCTAGATCATGGAAATCTAGCCCATAGTAGAACATGAGCCCGCGGACGAAGGGGTAAAGTGGAAACACCAGTCCACGGACGAAGTGTGCGACGAACACGACTCTCTCATGGGGTCCTGGGTTCGGAATGACCTGCCCAGCGTGTCGGGGGTTGGGTGCGACATATGCCAAAGGATGGCTTATCATGGTGGGGGCGAGTAGAACGTCGCCGGTGCCTGGAAACGGGATGAGGCGAAGGCATGCACGCCGGCGAATCTTACCCAGCTTCAGGGCTCTCCGTGGAGATAACACCCCTACTGCTGCTCTGCGTGGTCTCCGCATGATCACTATGGCAAAGTGGGTACAAGGTTGCTCCTGGAGCTGTTCGGGGTGAGGAAGGAGAAGGGCACGGCTAGCTCTACTCTTCCCTCTATGTGTGTCTAAAACTATTAGGGTCCAACCTCTTGCATGGGTGCCCCGGGGGGTTTATATAGGCCTACCCCCCGGGGGTACAATGGTAATCTGGCTGGGCGCAGGTCCCAGCCATCAGTCTCTCAGGTCGCCGTCTTCTCCGCCGACTTATGGGGCCCGCCGACTAGCGGGCCCTCACCGACGGTCCAAAGATGGGGCCGACAGCCTTTCTGTTCGCTGGGCGGCATGGGTCTTGCCGGTCATGATTATCAGTAGCTGCTTCTAATGACGCTGAAGCTTGGTCATGGGGTCATGGCAACAGCGTTACCGCCACCGACGGGCGATCCGTGGTTGCCATTCCATGTCTCGCCCGTTAATGGCGCATGAGCCCGTGGGAGGGGCGGCCGACTCTTGGAGGCCGACTCCCAACGGGTCCGTCTAGGGGCGCTTGTTGTCAGACTCCCGCCGACAAAGCGGTCCCGCCGTCTTCGGGTCGTACAGACATGCCGTCGTGGGTACAGGGATCTTCCCACGGGGCTGATGTCAGGGCCGGCGTGGCAACAGTGTCGCGCCGGACGGAGATCTCCGTCAGTACGACGCTCTGTGGCCATGCCTGTCCTTTGTGAACGGGGCAGGGATGGGCTGCGAGGCGGCCTCATCCTATCACGTCCGTAGTCGTGACAGGCGGAGGTGATTGGAGTCATGAGCCGACTCCCCATAGCCAGCTTCTCCGGAAGTCGCTGGCTGGGAGTCGGCTTATCTCGAGGCCGCCTGGGACTCGGCTGGGAGGCGATCGGCTCTACCGCCGACTCTCAAAGGCGGCTCTTCGTCTTGGGGTCTTGAGGGCGCAATGCCCGATGTTTTGAACGCCCGAGGCTCGGGTTTGCCTACCCGTGGCCCATTACTCCGACAGTAGTCCCCGAAGCTGGTGAGGCGCCGAGGGCAACATGTCGAGGAGCCTCAACAGTTTCATCCCTCTAATGGAAGAATCTGGGCTTGGCTCGCCGTCTCTCTCTTGAGCCGACTAGCTGGAGTCGGCCTTGCAGGAGGCCGTCTTGCCCCTCAAAGGTTTTGAAGGTCGTGGCGAGATCCGGGCAGCGTGCCTGATAAGCTTCCAGCTGTTTGCCCGTTATGGGCCCGCCGCGCTTGATGCCACGCCGGTGGCGATCTGCCCTGCACGCTGCGTGACGAGACAGCCCGTCGAGGCGGGCCCGCCACTACCGGCGCCTTTCGGCGCGCAGGCAGATCCATTGCGGCGCTGGCGGTTGGGTTCCCACGTCGTTATCGCCTTGATAACATCGTGGGTTAAATCGCGGGGCGTGGGGAGTGCTGGCGCGATTAATCCCACGCCCGCCCCATCGGCTTCTCAGCCTAGGCGCCTATAAGTAGGCGGGTGGAGGGGGGCGGCGACGCACGCGCACCCATCTCCCCGTTCCCCGCTTCCTCTTGCTCTTCTCCTCCTTGCTTCGTCCTCCTCTTGCTTCCGCCGCGCCGGACCACGCCACGCCACGGAGATGAGCTCCTCCTCCGCCACTGCGCCTCCCGCCGCGCGCTCCGGCGTGTGGGACGGCTCCGAAGTTGACGACGACATCATCGAGTTCCTCCGCCCAGACGCCGCACCCGGCACAAACTTCGTGGCGGACCAGCGGCCGCGGGCGAAATAACTCTTGGCGCTGGAGGAGGGCGGCGGGTTATATTCATCGCACCTCATGCGCGCTGATGCAGGGGCTGCCGGCAGCGGCTTCTTCCGCGCCTTCCGGAGTTCCACGGGCTCCAGCCGCACCACCTCAATCCAAACACGGTGGTCTTGCTACGCCGCCGCCTCCTTGTGCGGCTTTGGTGTTCTCCCCATCATCGAGCTGTGGGGGGAGTTCTTCCAGGCCAAGCTCGACACACACGTCGCCGGCGTGCCGGCTCTGTGCGGCACCTTCATTGCAATGCGGAGGCCGGTGGCCGACAACCCCTTCCCTGCCATCCCGCTGATCAAGTCGGTGAAGATGTGGCAGCGCTCCTACTTTTATGTGAAGAACGCCGCGCGGAAGGCGATCGGGTCAACCTGCCGCCTTACGGAGCCGGGCGAGTTGGCGGGCGATTTCCAGCTGGTCCCATCGGGCCGGGCGCCGACTCTGTAGCGCCCGCCGCTGTCAGCGTCTCCGTCTTGGCCTGTGGTCGGAGGGCCTGACTGGGGCCGACTTGCTGGCCGCCTTCATGGTGCGCCGAGTCCTTCCGCTCCAAGGCTGACCTCATCAGATCTGTCAGATGAGCAGCCACCGGGACCCCAGTCGGCTGTGCTCCAAGGACATCCCCCACGCGGAGGTGGCGGACACGGTGAACTTCCTAGCGAACTGCGGTCTCACGGCGGAATGGCAGTTCGGCAAGGAGCCGTACTCGTGCGCCAACCCCCTGCCTGTGGTAAGTCATCCCTCATGCTCTTCTGGTTTCTTTTTCAGCCGAGTCCGACTCTGATTTTCTTTGGTTCTTTTCGAGTCGGAACCCCCTCATGCAGCCCTCAGCCGGCACCACGGGGCCGGCCCGTGAGTTCGTCCCCGACCGGGCGGAGAGCGACGCCGACGACCCCGACTTGGGGGTGGCGGCGATGGAGGCCGACGCCGAGGGAGGAGGAGGGGCCGACGACTTCAGGCCTTCGGCGACCTTTGCCGACTGGCCTGAAGATGACGGCGAAAGGGAAGTCGTCCCCCGCCGCCAACCGAAGGTCGGCCATCCAGGCGCGAGTACCTCCGCCGGCTTGGGTGGTCGAGGCGGTGCGAAGAAGCGCCGGGCCGGTCCGAGCTTGCCAGGCGGCCGGGCAAAGAAGTTCAGGGGGACGGCCGCCATGACCCAAATACAAGAGGCGGTCGCGAAGGCTAACCGCTTCTGAAGGAAGTGGAGAAGCCGCCGCTGGTCTCTCGCGCAAGTGCTTCTTATTTTGTCTTGTTTTCTTCTGGTCCGTCTTGTCCAAGTCTTTTATGTGTCTTCTTCGCATCGTGGCTCCTCTCACCTTGGAGAGGTCGCCGCCCGCCTCAAATCATGGGGTCGGCAGAGACGTCCGCCAATACTCGGCGGATTGACCCTGCCGCCGACCTCCGGGAGGCGACGGAGCGGAACACGCAGGAGAAGCACGACGAGGAGGAGGCCGCCTGCCTGGAGAAGGCGGAGGCCGAGAAGGCGGCAACTTCTGCCCAGAAGAAGCTGGAGGAGGCCGAAGCCGCCATCGCAGCAAAGAGGCGAGCCGGGGAGGCTGCGCGCCTCCGGGGCCGGGCGCTGCTCGTCACCTCATTGGCCCTCGCACCGCCGCCGCCGGAGTTCACGGGCGCATAGAGGGAGCCGGTAGCGAAGTTCCCCGTCGCGGAGAGGGAAGGCGGCGAGGCCTCCTGTCGGCACGCGGCCGTGCCGCCGCCCGCCGCCTCCGCCAGAGTCTGAGGCGAGCGAGGCAAGCAGCCGGCGGACCCGCTGTGCCACCGACCGACGACGAGGTTGTGGCGAGGCTGCTCCTTCAAATCGCCCTCGCCCGGTAGCCGGCCGTCTTGAGAAGCGACTTCGGCGCGCGCCCTTTGGAGGACCGGCGCCGCCAGCTCAGCCCATTCGAGCGCCCGGCGACAAAGCGCCGCGCCCGTTGGGTGGAGTGCGAGGTAACGCTGGCCAGCCCGAACCTGGCGCTCACGGCGTCAGCGAAGAGCTGCGGGCTGAAAGCGGCGCCATCCAAAACTGCACCAAGGCGCTTTGGCGTCGCGAGTCGCCCGTCGGGTGTGTTTCCTTTTGAGTTTTCTTGTTCTTCTCCGTAAGCGCGCCACCCATCGGGTGTAGTCCCCGAGTTTCGGGCCGGCTGGCAAAGCGGTGACTCGGAACTCTATCTCGCCGATTTCCAAATTTTTACCTTTGTGCGAAATTCTTATCGCAGGAGTATCACAACCTCCGCGCTTAACGCCTTTCAACCGCAACGTTGAGGAGCTGGGCAAGCGATCGCCGCGACTTGTCGAGGAGCCGAGGTGAGTCTTCTTTCTTCTTTGCGGGGCGCACCGGCGCACCTGAGCTGTAGTCCCCGAGATTCGGTCGATCACGAAAGCGGGCGGATCTTCTGGCGACCTTCTTAGCCGACGGCTTCACGCCCTTCTTCTTTTTATTCTTGAGAGGCTAACGCCACTCTTCGACGGCAGCTGGGTACAGCCAACACCGCCTTGCGTGCCAAGGGGAGGAATGCAACAAGCTTCGCCCTTGCAGCGCGACTGCTGGCTACATAGCGGGCGGAGCAGTAGGGAGCTGCTTAAGGCGGCGCAGATTTAGGCGGAGAAGAGAGAGGCTTCTCTCCGGCCGAAGTTCGAGAGCGAGCGCTCCTCTGGACCGACAAGGAAGCACCGCTGACCTCCGGCTTCCATGAAATCGAGGACATCGCCGATGGTGAGTTTGTTTTACTTCTTCCTTTGGGCCGCCGACTATAGGTCGGGCCGACTCGGTTTTTGACTTGCTTCTTCTTCGCCCCGGCGCATTTCTTCCCGCCACACGCAGCGCCAATCAAGCCATCGAGGCTGATCGCGAGGCGTGAAGGGAGAGTGGTGCTGAGATCGCTGCCAACGCTCCCCGGACCCTTGATGAGTAGCTCCTGAGCATTGAGGCTCGTCTGCAGCCGCCCATCGATGTCGCGCCGCTTCGGCCAAGGTCGGCGCCAGCGATCGCGTTCCCGCGGGCCGACATGCCGTTCTACGTGACTCCACCGGATCGCCGACCGGCCGGAGGTCGCGGCTGGCCGCCTTGAGGTTCGGAAGGATTCCGCGGCCCGGCTGGAGCGCCACGCCTTGGAATTCATCAAGGCATGGTATCTGTGGCTGGAATCGACCGCTGGCCGCGTTCCGCCGTGAGGCCCAGCGGAGCTGCTGTCAGCGGAAGACGCTTTGTCGAAGCGCGGCGCGGCGGCGATCGCCGACTACACGGACACCAGCGTCTTTGTCCTCGAAGGGCTGAGGACGGGCGGGAGGCGCCACGAGTGGTTTGGGATGAACCCGGATTACGACGAGGACTCGGCGGAGGTGATCGGCTCCAGCCGAGGAGGAGGAAGGCGAGGCGGAGGACGGAGATGAGATGGAGGCGCCAGAACACGGAGCGGGCGACCAGCCTCAGCTCGACCGTGCCTCCAGCAACGAGCCGTGCCCGTCTGGGCCGACTGCCGCTGGAGATGATCAAGCCGAGCCTGCCCAGCCGGCCGCCCCGGCGCCTGACGCCGCCGTCTCCTTCGGCCCCCCGAACCCGTCTGCCGCTTCCTAGGCTGCTGTCTCGCCTCCATTTTATCTGCTTTGATAGTCTTTTGAAAGAACTTGTTAATTCGCACAATTCCACCCTCGGGGTGTATTTTGAACCTTCCGTCAAGATCCGCCAAGGGCCTACGCTGTGTAAATATTATCCTAATTTTATCTTTCCTTGCTTATTGCTCGATGGCTTTTTTCTTTGCCGCTTTCCTTAGTCGCCGCTTTGCCCATCGGGCAACCGCCTCATGGATCGCCGCTTGGGTCAAGTGCTTGGCTACCTTTGAGAAGGCAAGTACTTGGCCTTTTTTAGAGACTTTTAAACAAGTAGAATAGAAAGCAGCCAGCCGACAACTAACGAGGCGGATTTTGCAAAAGGGGTTGGAAGCCGCTTAAACTATGTTTATGCTTTGGGTCCTTAGCCATTTTTTCGTGTGGGCGCTCGTTTCTTCCTTACTCCTCGCCAACCAAACAGTCGCTCTACAAGCTGCGACTTCGACACGAGACGGCTTAGGCAATCAAGACGTTACTTGTCCTGATTGCAGGAAGCATTTCATAGCCTATATGGCGAGTCCCCGGGCCGACTAGTCGAGCCCGGTGCCAAACAGCATAATAAAGAGTAACATTCTCATATGCATAATTCTTATCATTCAGATAACAAATGAGGGCAAGACCCGAGCCTGCCCTCGGGGCCCAAGTCTTGGTACTTTAAACACAAAAGGTAGCATGGTACATAATGCATCAACTCAGAAAATCTTCGGAGGAGATTCGCATTCCATGGCCGTTCCTGCTTCTTTGCCGGAGTCGCCCTCTTATGCGTGCTCGGGCTTCCGAAAGGCCGATCGTAGTAGGAGTCGTTGCCCAAAGATTTTGCCGATAATGAATGGGCCTTCCCATAGGCGCCGACAGCTTGTGCTGGCCGGCTGTTCATTTGGATCAGCCGGAGCACAAGGTCGCCTCTTGGAATGATCTTGGCTTGACCTTCTTGTTGTAGTAGCGACGCAGCTCTGGCCGGTAGATGCTTTGGACCGGCCGAGTGCCAACAATGGCCCTCTTCCGGCAGATCGACGCTCCTTGACGGCTTCTTCTGCTTCCTCTTCGGTGTACATGGTGACTCGCGGGGAGTCGAACTCTATATCCGTTGGGATGACGGCTTCGGCACCATAGACGAGGAAGAAGGGTGTGAAGCCAGTTGACTTGTTTGGAGTCGTAAATAAACTCCATAGGACGGCTGGCAACTCCTCAAGCCAGCAGTCGGCCGAACGCTCCAGTGGTTCGACCAGTCGAGGCTTGATGCCGCATGACAGATGAGGCCGTTCGCTGCTTCCACCCGGGCCGCTTGATCATGGATGGGCAACGGACGCTAAGTCCATCGGATGCCTTGCATCGCGCAGAACGCCAGGGCTGTATGCCTTTTGGCAAAATTTGTGCCGTTGTCGGTGATGATGCTGTGTGGTATGCCGCATCGAAGTCATGATGTCGGGCGTTGAAAGTCACCGCAGAGGGACCGTTCAACTTCTTGATGGGTTTTGCTTCTATCCACTTGGTGAACTTGTCCACCGCGACAAGTAAGTGAGTTAGGCCACCTCGTGCTTTTGAATGGTCCCACCATGTCCGTGCCCCAAACAGCAAAGGGCCGTGATGGGGATAGTCTTGAGTGCGGTTTACCGAAACGGGCTTGGAGCGGAACACCGCACCCTTGCATTTTTGAACTCATTCCTTGGCCTCTTCTAGGGAAGTTGGCGGAAGAAACCGTGTCGGAAGGCTTTGGCGACGAAAGTGCTCTTGAGGCCGCATGATGGCCGTGACTCGCTTTGATGAATGTCTTCGAGAATCGCTTGGCCTTGCTCGCTCGACGCAACGCCGGTAGACACCAAAGTGACGCCGCTACCGACCAGCTCTCTATTAACTATAGTGTAGGCTGCCGTCATGCGCTGTACTTGCCGAGCTAAGGTCTCATCGGTTGGTAGCTCTCCGCTTACTAGGAACTTGAGATGGGCTGGGCCCATGAGGGTGCTGCTATTTCTTCGATCGCTAGTACTGCTACTACTTGGACGAGGGCGGCCGGGCCGGGAGGCGGCGGTTTGTAGTCCGCAGCAGCTTGCTGGGTTGAAGAAGTCCCCGGGCCGACTGGCGCAGTCCCCGGGCCGAGTACTGGAGTCTTTGCAATGGTCGCCACAGTCCCCGGGCCGGGTTCTGAAGTCCCCGGGCCGGCTTCAACTGCAGCGTTCTGGGGCCGTCTGCAAGAATTCTCGTGCCGTCTGCTGAGGCTTTGGAGTCGGATCCGACTTCTTCAGGGGGAGTCGGCACAAAAATGGAGTCTGACTCTAGTGACGGCTTGACAGATGGCTTGAGGAGGCGCTGAAGGGCGACGCCGGATGGGATTGCCTGGCGGGTGGAGCCGATTCTTGCTGTGGTGTCTCGCTGGTCGTTGTCGCTTTCTTGGCACATGGAGGAACTCACACCCCTCAAAATATCCACTCAATTGCTGTACCAGAAATGGTAGCTCGCCATGTTTGCGTCTTTGGCGCCCCAAATTGCCGGATGATCGTTGGACCACCAAGTCGGAGTCGCCATAACACAGATCCGGCGAATGCCAAGCTCTTTTGGCAAGCCGGAGCCCGTGAATGAGCGCCAGATTCGGTGACGTTGTTGAGGCGGCGAATTGGATCTGCATAGGCGCATTTGAGCTTGTCGCCTTTGGGGGAAGTGAGGACAACGCCGCTCCCAAGCCGGTGCGCATCTTGGAGCCATCAAGTGCATCCGCCAATGGGTGGAGTCGGTGACTGGCCGGGCGGCAGTATCGGGTCTCGGCCCGGCCGACGAGGAAGTCGGCGGTGCTTGCGATTTGATGGCGGTGCGGGGGCTGGTAATAGATGGTGTAGGGGCCAGCTCGCCAAGCATCTCAAGCCTGGCGATGATCTCGGCTAGTGGGGCTGTGCAAACCACGTGATTGGATGCTCATGAAAGTAAGGCTTCAACTTCTTGGCGGCAAAGTGCACGCCGTAACACATCTTACGTAGTGGGGGTAGTTCGCTTGGAGGTCGACAAAGATTTCGCCAGTAATATATCGGTCTTCGACAGTAGCGCTTTGCCTTCCTCCTTGCGCTCAACTACAATGATCAGGCTGACTACCCGGCTGGTGGCGGTACATACAGGAGCATGGGCTCCTTTGGGAGTCGGGCCGCCAAAGACGGGGGAGAAGTTAGCATTTTCTTCAACGAAAAAGCTTCATCCGCTTTGTGGTTCCATTCAAGAAGGTGGTCTTCTTCATGAGCTGGTACAAAGGAAGAGCTTTCTTGCCCGGCCGATGAATCGGCCGATGGACGCCAAACAGCCGGTGAACTTTTGCACATCTAGCAGTCGGCGGGTACTTCCATCCTCTCGATTGCCTTGATCTTCACGGGTTGCACTTATGCCGCTGCTCGGAGACCAGGAAACCAAGGAGCTGGCCGGCCGGTAATTCAAGACGCACTTCTACGGGTTGAGCTTGATCTCGAATCGGGCGCAGATTCTCAAAGGTCTCCTTGAGGTCTTCCAATGTAGTTCCTCGCTTCCGCCTTCACCACCACATCGCCCACGAGATGGGTGTTTCGCCAAGCTGCTTGAGGAGGCACTTCGCATGCAACGCCGAAAGGTGGCGCCGACATTCCTTAAGCCGAGCGTCATGGTCGCAGCGTAAGGCTCCAAACGGCATGATGAAGGCGGTCTTCAATCTGTCGGCCGGGTTCAACTTGATCCGGTGATATCCTCGAGTATGCATCTAAGAAGCTTCAACAGCTCGCATCCGGCCGTGGAGTCTATCACTGGTCAATTTCGCAGAGCTTAACGGGTCCTTGGGGCAAGCTTTGTTGAGGCTTGTGTAGTCAATACACATCCGCCACTGCTTGTTCTTCTTTAGTACTAGGACCGGGTTTGCTAACCATTCTGGAAAGAACACTTCCATAATGAAACCGGCTGCCAGGAGCCGGGCTATCTCTTCTCCGACTACTCTTCTCTTCTCTTCTCACAGGCGGCACAAGGGCTGCCTGACGGGCCACATCAGATCGGACATGTAACTTGTGCTCGGCGAATTCCGTCGGTACACCTGGCATGTCTTTAGGGGACCATGCGAAAATGTCCCGATTCTCACGGAGGAAATCGACGAGCTCGCTTTCCTATTTATCTGTCAAGGTTTGCACCCACGATAACAGCACTCTCCGGTGCTCCGGTCCAAGGGTATCTTCTTCGCTTCTTTGGTCGGGCTTGAACGAGCCCTCGCCTTCCGACTCCTTGGGATTGGGCGACATCTCCGCTGCTTGCCACCCATTGCCACAACCCGATCAAGAAGCCGCTTCGAGCCGCAATCACTGTGGACTCGGCCAGCCGACCGCTTTCGCCGCCGCAAGCGGACGACTTCGTAGTCGCCGGCTACGGTCGAATCCCTTGAACTCTAAGCATCTTCATCTTAAGGTAGGCGAGGGGGGGACCGCCATGAACTTGGCCAGAGAAGGTCGGCCAAGCAGAGCGTGGTCACGGGCTTTCGAGGTCCACCACTTCGAACCGTGATCGGGCTCTCGGCGAAGTGATCTTTGTCCCCAAAGAGGACGCCTATCGTGATCTTGCCGATCGGTGAGCGTGAAAGGCTGCATAATGCCGTGGAACACAGTCCGCTGTTCTCAAGCTGTCTTTGCTTGATTCCTAACTTCTCCATTGTGTCCTTGTACAGGATGTTGATGCTGCCGCTGCCTATCAAGACTCGCGAAGCGAGCGCCCGCCTATCCGCGACAAGGGTGGCTCCCAAGACCAGGCGTAGGGAGCCCGGATTCGCATCACCTACGGGTGATCAGCTCGACTCAACCGATAGGTTTCTCCGGACGGTGCATGAATTCTCGAGTATCCGACGCCATCGCTGCTCACTTTGCCGCTGCAGTACTGCTAAGGCCGATCGCCGGCCACACCGGTGAACACTACATAAGCTCCATGCTCTTCCTCGGTACTCGTCTTGTATCATACCGACCGGCTCGACACCGGCTGCTGGGCGGGCGGTGGAGGCGTGCCCAAAGAAAGTGGGAGGCAGGAGGCCGCCTCCTTGGTGATCCCGGTGAGCTAGTGGCACTTCCGGTGGTGTGGTTTGACGGCTTCAAGCTGCTATGGAACTTGCAGGGGACCATCTAGAGTCTGGCCAGAAGAGAAGGCCGCAACCAGTTGGACTTGCCGCCTTCGCTGCTTGACGGAGGCTGCCCCTCCGGCTGTTGGTCTTCGATCGCCACACCATTGTTGGAAGCCGGCTGGGGGGCCTTGGCGCTTGTGGTCACTCTGTTGTCCGCCGACTGGGGTCGCCATGGAGTTCTGGGAGCCTCGAGGAGCCACCTTGCCAACAGACCGACTTTGATCTCCGCCTTCATGGAGGAGTCGGTCAGGGCGCATTTGTTCTGCTATGATCAGCAGCTCGTCAAGGGTCTCCGACTCGTCGCAAAGGAGCTTGTGCTTGAGGAGGGTGCCTTCTCTACACCCGGCGGTGAAGTACTCGATAGCCTGCACCTCATGCACTCCCTGGCAGGAGTTCCGGAGCTCGGCCCAGCGTGTGAGGTAGTCGCGAGTGGACTCGTTGGGGCCTTGCACGCACAAGGAAAGCTGGCGAGGCTTGGGAGGTCGCTTGTATGTGCTCGTGAAGTTGCGGACGAAGGCCTCGGTGAAGTCGACCCAGCTGTTGATGCTGTGGGGCTTCAAGCTGTTCAACCATGTCCGGGCTATGCCCTGGAGCATGAGGGGAACATATGTTACGGCAACGCACCTGTTGCCATTCGCTATGCTGACGGCTGTGGAGTAATCAAGTAGCCAGTCCTCCGGCTTCATGGAGCCAGTGTATTTGGGTGTATCTCGGGGGAGTGTGAACCCTCTGGGGAAGGGCTCGTCTCGGATGCGAGGTCCGAAACACGGCGGGCCCAACTCGTCTTCCTCTTCCAGCGCCAGGGATCGGTGGAGTCGGTCGATCCGGTGGCGGGCGTTGTTTTCTCCGGATTCCTCTCGGCGATCAAGGCGGTCGCCGAGAGTCGGATGCTCGACGGGTGGCGGGAGACTCGCTTTTCTCCGGGGAGGAGGAGGCAGATAGTCGCCCCGCCGCTTCCATCGCTCTTGGGCGGCCGTCTTGGTCGCGCTCGATGGAGATGTGAGTCCGACTGTGGCTAACAGCCAGATCCTTGTTTTTTCTTCCACGGGCACCGCCAGTCGGCGTCCGAGACGTCGCGCCTAGATCTCGGTGGGAAGGCAAGTCGCCGTGTTGTCGCCGCTGGCGCCTCTCCAGGCGCGGCCGGCTTCATCTTTGCGCGGCAGCCGCTGCCGAGGAGCTGCTGGACTCGCCCGGCTATCAGCGGCGCTCTCGCCAGAGTTATTCAGTTCTGCCGCTACCGGGCGGGCGCGGATGTTCTTCGCGGCGTGGCATACATGTGGCGATTTGCCCTCAACAGGTTGGCGATGGCTACGCTGCGTTACAGACCGCCGCCAGGGCGGCTTAGGCTCAGCCGGAGTCGGCGAGCCGCCACGGTGCGATCCATCTCACGCCGGTAGGCTTCGACAAGCGCCTCATGCTTGCTGCCTTCTTCGCGCCACGAGGAGCTAGAGGCGGCGTGTTTCCGCCGGCCCCGGGCCGTCTTTCCGTAATAGGCGCGGTCGTGTCTTGTAGAACCGTGTCGAGAGGGTCATGAGCTCCCTCACCGTAAGGCTCGCTGCGGCGACCGATGGCGAGCACTTCCGCGGACGGTGCTTCCGCCGCCTCCGCGTGAGGGAGCGGCTCATCGAGACCACCACGTTGGTGGGGAACGCGTCAAGCTGCAGTGTCGGAGTCGACCAAAGCATCGGGTCGGTGGAGCCTACGGACCTGTGTCGGTGGCGTGCTCGCCCGGCGACGTGGAGTTGCTCGAGGCGGTCCGCGAGGAGGTTCTCGGCCGCCTGCGTTCGCGTCGGATGCAGGCTCGTTGAGAGGCGAACCTCGCCGACAAGTTCGGCAAGGCACCTGGTCACAGGGCGATCTCAAAGACCATGCAGCGTGTCGGGCGCAGACTGCTCTGTCGTGTCAGCCGCTGGCTGCGCTCGCCAGGGAGGAAAAGGGTTCCCGTCCAGAGCAGCCGGACGACGGTGCACCTAGCCCCACGGTGGGCGCCAAATGTCGGGGGTTGGGTGCGACATGTGCCAAAGGATGGCTTATCATGGTGGGGGCGAGTAGAACGTCGCCGGTGCTCGAAACGGATGAGGCGAAGGCATGCACGCTGTGAATCTTACCCAGCCTTGTGGCTCTCCATGGAGATAACACCCCACCGGCTGCTTCTGCTGGGTCTCTGCATGATCACTATGGCAAAGTGGGTACAAGGTTGCTCTGGCGCTGTTCGGGGTGAGGAAGGAGAAGGGCACGGCTAGCTCTTCTCTTCCTCTATGTGTGTCTAAAACTATTAGGGTCCAACCTCTTGCATGGGTGCCACGGGGGTTTATAGGCCTACCGGGGTACAATGGTAATCCGCTGGGCAGGTCCCAGCCGCTGGCCTCTCGTGTCGCCGTCTTCTCCGCCGACTTATGGGGCCCGCCAACTAGCGGGCCCCGCCGACGGTCCAGCATGGGGCCGACATCCCTTGTCCGCCGCGGGCGGGTCTTGCCGGCTGCGGATTACTGTAGTTGTGCTTCTAATGACGCGAGCTTGGTCATGGGGTCATGGCAATAAAGGTTACCGACGGGCGATCTCTGCCATTCCATGTCTCGCTCGTTAATGGCGCTGGAGCCCGTGGGAGGGGCCGGCCGACTCTTGGAGGCCGACTCCCAGCTGGTCCGTCTAGGGCGCTCTTGCCGTTTTTCGCAGACTCCCGCCGACAAAGCGGGTCCCGCCGCCTTCGGTCGCATAAACAGGTAAATGCATTAGGGTACAGGGGATCTGCCCAGGGGCTGATGTCAGGCGGCGTGGCAACAGGTTGCCGTCGGACGGAGATCTCCGCCAAGACGGGCGCCTGCGGGCTATGCTCGCCCTTTGTGAACGGGGCAGGGATGGGTCGCGAGGCGGCCTCATCCCATCCCGTCCGTAGTCGCTGTCGGCGTTCTGGGAACGGGGGTCCCCAGACTTGCCTGCCTGCGGCCTGCGGCGTGGCTCGAAGGAGGCCCAACACGGCCCATCTTCATCAACGCAAGCTCAAGACCCTCGCGAGGGGCCAAGCCTCATGGGCGGACGACAAGGAGCTTCCTCGTGCACGGCCTCGTCAGGCTGGCTCATGAGGAGGCGGAGAGTTCAAGGTGGTACCTCGAGGTGCGCATGACGCAAGCCATGACGCACCAAGGGCGCCTGGCCGGCGCCAGCCCGTGCAGTGTCCTCCTTTCCTCTTTGGTGCAAAGGGAGCAAGCGCAGGCGAGGGCATCAAGCAAAGGCATCCGTTTTGGTGCAACAAGACCAAGACCAGCCCAACGGCTGGAAGGGAGTCATTGTGGAGCCCAAGCAGGCATCATCACCAGAGCCTTTGGCAGGCGAGGACCAACTTTAGTCAGGATAATTGTACTCGTTGTTCCCCTTCAAAATGGCCAATTATTGGCGCCCTTCCCGCTCAATATTTGGGAAGAGGCCCAGGGCCTTCGCCTATAAATAGGACTAGCCACCCACAGGGTAGAGGCATCTGGAAGAGGGAGAGAAGGGAGGAGACCGGAATCCTCATCAAGAAACCAGTAGCTAGAGTGACTGAACACCACCTAGCAGTTCATCACACCCGCCAAGAACAGACCCTCGTGAGGCTGTTCTCCCTTGTATTGTTCCTCATCAGCCCAAGAGGCAATCCACCACACCACACACTGGAGTAGGGTATTACACCACAATGGTGGCCTGAACCAAGATAAATCCCGTGTCTCTTGTGCTGTTCGCTTAGTAGTTTAGGTCCTAGCGATTCGGCGAGGTGCGAGACGGTGGAAGGTTGGATCTCCGCACGCGCACCGGTGTTCGAACCTTAAGGGTCTCGCCGAACACGAATCCGACATTTGGCGCGCTGTAGGTGCGCCGAATCGCTTTTCATCGCCTCGTTCTTCCTCGACCACCGCAACCATGTCCGATGTTCACGGGCCTGCTGAAGCGCCGAGCCGCTTCTCGCCTCCCATGTCGCCAGACAGCTCCGTCGGCGGGCGCTCGTCGTTCCGTCACTGCCGTTAACGCCGCCACTGCCCGGCGGGAACGAAAAGCAAGCATCGCCCCAAAGCACCCGCCCATGAGGCGGGACGGCCGCACCGCCACGCCTTTCGCTCACCCTCGCTGGTTCTTTCGCCACGCGCGCTTCGCAGCGCCATGGAGGCCCGAGCTGCACTCATCGCGCAAACGAGCTCCTGCGCTACCGCTTCTGCCGACGACGCTTTACGAAGAATGACTCGACCGAAGTCGCTAAGCTCGTCTGGCCGCAGAGGCACCCCGCACCGTCCGCCTCACCGCACCGCACCCGCCCGCTGCTGGCGATGAAGCTCCCCGGGCGCCTCCTCAAGAAGGCGCCTGCCCCAAGGCGCGTGGACTGGCGGAACCCGCTCCGCCAGCGCCGCGGCAAGTAAGAGCAGAGCTGTCAAGAAGTTCCTTGCCCACAAGAAGCCGCCCGAGCACTCCCCGCTCCGGCACGTCAGGACCCTGCGCTGCCCCTAGTCGCGGCGCAGGGAGGCCCGCAAGACCAAGCTCTCTGTCGTCCGAGGCCCCTCATGCCACGGCGGGCTGCCGCGCTTTCACCTCCGAAGCTGCACAAAGGCCGCTGCGGCCCGCCAAGTTCAAGCCGCACCTGCCTCCTCGCCACGACGGCAAGATGACCCTACGGAGTTCCTCCGCTTTCACGAGCCGGGCATCGAGGCTGCCAACGGGATGAAAAGGTCATGGCGAACTGGTTTCCATGGCTCTCGGCGACGGAGCCCGCACTGGCTCTCGACCGCCCTGTGCACGCATCTCTTCTCGGGCCGAGATGCGCACTCCGCTTCATCGCCAACTTCTGTGGTACTTCGCGACCGCCACCGGCCGTGAAGCGACATGCGCCGAATCAAGCAGCCTGTGGAAACCTCGCAAAAGTACATCCGCGCTTCAACAACGACGCCTCAAGATCCCTGTGGTAACGGAGGAGGCCATCATCTCGCTTTCTCCGACGGGCGCGGCGCGACGCCAAGATGAAGGAGGAGCTGGCGATGCATGATGATCTGTGCACCTCCTTGGAGCTGTTCAACTTGGCGACCAAGTGCACCAGGGCTGAGGAGGGGTGCCTCTCCCTCCTCGAGCTGCTTGCCGCGGATCCCGAAGAAAAGAAGTCCAAGGCCAAGGACGCGTGAAGCGCAGGGGCTGCCGATTTCGCGCCGAACTGCATACACCAAGCGAGGCGGAGATCAGCCCGAGTCCTCCAAGGGCGATCAGATCGCGGTACCACGACCTCCACACCCACAACACCAATGAATGCCAAGAGCTCCGGCCAGACGCTGAAGGAAGAGTCGGCAGACGCCTCGAGCGCAGCCGATCGGGCTACGGCCGAGGAGGAGGAAGGAATGCAGACGCTGGAAGACCGCTGCCCACGCCAAGGGTGGCGCGACCAACCTCGCGAGGACTGCTATAAGACCTGGCCATGAGGGAGGCCGGAGGGATCAGCCTCGCGAGGATCGCCCGCAGGGGAACGCAGACCTCCCTCCACTACCGTCGCCGCCAAGGAGAAATGAGGACCGTCATCAGGACGACGGGGCTGGGGGCTTCCAGGAACCGCGTGCGATCGCCTGCATCCTGGGCGGAGCTCAAGCCCCAGCCTCTCAGCGCATTTTCAAGCAGTTCGCCCGCGAAGTGAATGCAGTCCTCCCCAAGCTCGAGGCCACGCGCCCTCTCAGGTGGTCGGCGTGCGCCATCACGTTCAAATTTCACGGATCAGCTCAAGTGCGCGCCACACCGGAGTTCTCCCAATGCTTTGTTCCCCAATCATCAAGAACGTGCCGGGTCACCAAGACCCTCATCGACGGGCAGGTGACTCAACGTCTTGTCCGTGGAAACATTCAACAATCTTCAAGTGCCTTACAGTCAGCTCCAGCCAACCAAGCCTTTCTCCGGAGTCACCGACGGCTCCATAGTCCCGATTGGGCAGGTCCGCCTTCATGTCACCTTCGGGGCTCGCGACAACTACCGCACTGAGCTCATTGACTTCGACGTCGCCCACATTCGCCACAGCATAACGCCATCCTCGGGTACCCAGCTGGCCAAATTCATGGTCAGAACTCACCACGGCTACAACGTCCTCAAGATGCCAGAAGCGGCGGGGTCATCACGGTGCCCTCGGAAGAGAGAGACGCAGCAGTGCTTCACTGGAGCGAGCCTTCAGTGCTGCATCACTAGAAGACCTGCACCACAAGCAGCAGGAGGCCTCCCGAGGCCGCACTCCAAGAAGAAGAAGACATAGACCGCCCGACTCCTCAAGAGGTAGGCCCCTCAGGCACGATCGGGCCAGGGGAGCCTCCTTCCATCGCATAGAAAGCGCCTCGACGCCCTCCTCAGCCGGGCTCGGGCTCTAATGGAGGTCCGCCGACCTCGCCAAGGTCACGAGGGAGGCGCTTGGGCACCACGTGGAGGCGTGTTTCAAGCACGCTTCCAAAGGTGAGCAAGGCAAGGAGGGCCGAACCCTCGGGAGTTCGTCGGCAAGGCCATTCAGAGCTACAGGAGTCAAGGGTCATGAGGGGCAGCCGCCGCCACTACCGTGGGCCCCCCATCTAGGCGAGGATGGTGGGTCAGGCGTCTGCAGACGACATACCAGTGGCTCAACCGAGCCGCTGCCTCAAGAGCGCCTAGCCCTCGCGAGTGGGACATTGCGAGGGCCCGCCCCACGCTTACGCAGGCGCATGCCTCACGGCTCGCTAAACGCGGGCCGCGCACCAAAGACCTCATGAGGGCCATCCCGAGGCTCGAGAGGTCGTGCACGCCACAGCCTGTAGAGATGGAGATGGCCCCGAGGAGCCGCCAGCTTAACGCCCGAGCCTCCCGAGGCCCCGGCCTGGGGCTCGTGGAAGATCGGCTCCTGCAGCCCACCGAGTCTGCTACACCAACACCCCTTCGCCCTCAACATCACCAGGTGACATCTTTAAGTTTTATTCCTACCGAGCGCCTTCAGGTCAAGATTATTCCTGTGCCGTGGGTCCGGCCCCGCTGCATGTATCCCTTTATTTCATGTCATTATCCTATCTCGTGGGGCGCCTCGGTGCATCATCCCCAAGCCGCTCGGCCCGCCCCAGCCGCATGTATCCTTCTTACGCTTTCCTTAGGGTTATGCTCTCGCTCCATCATGCTTGTTATTTGGTGCCTTTTCCGGTGACGGAATCTTGCACGCTAAAGGGGGGTGCCCGAGCATCGCGACTGTGGATCCTACCGGCCTCCGCCCTCACCCTCCGGTCTTGTCCATGGCATCGCGACCGGCTTGCCAATGACGGCCGAGACCAGCCCGAGAGCCGGACCCGAGGATGTAGAGTTTCACACCTAGCCCACCATGCTGCTAAAGGGGGGTGCCTAAGCATCGCGACTCAGGGCTCCTACCGGCTCTCCGGCCCTCACCCTCTGGTCTTGTCCATGGCATCGCGACCTAGCTTGCCAGCGACGGCTGAGACTAGCCCGAGAGCCGGGACCCGAGGACGTAGAGTTTCGTCACCTAGCCCAGCTTGCACGTTAAAGGGGGGTGCCTGAGCATCGCGACTCAGGGCTCCTACCGGCTCTCCGGCCCTCACCCTCTGGTCTTGTCCATGGCATCGCGACTGCTTGCTGCCGACGGCCGAGACCAGCCCGAGAGCCGGGACACGAGGACATAGAGTTTCATTATCTAACTCAAATTTTGCTGCTAAAGGGGGGGGTGCCCGAGCATCGCGACTCGTGGCTCCTACCGGCTCTCCGCCCTCACCCTCCGGTCTTGTCCATGGCATCGCGACTGCTTGCCGCCGACGGCCGAGACCAGCCCGAGAGCCAGGACCCGAGGATGTAGAGTTTCACATCTAACCTACCTTTATGCTGCTAAGGGGGGGTGCTCGGGCATCGCGACTGTGGCTCCTACCGGCCTCCGGCCCTCACCCTCTGGGTCTTGTCCATGGCATCGCGACTGGCTTGCCAAATGACGGCTGAGACCAGCCCGAGAGCCGGGACCCTAAGACGTAGAGCACCGGCATCTGGCCAAATTTGCAGGAACACACTCGAAGATAAGGCCCAGAGCCAGGCGCAACCTGCCTTGAGGTAGGGCCCCGTGAGTCCCGCGCTGGCTCACGGGTGCCCCAACACACCTCACGAGGCCTCTCGCGCTTCTCCCAAGCAACTAATGGCAGGACAAACGATCGCCACGGCGAGCTCTTGTTCCTTTGTGGTGAACCTGCAGGGTCCCTCCAAGGAGCACGAAACAACCTCGCCACGCAATCTCTCGCCGGCCTAGGCACGGGCCTAGCGCCGCACCAGGAAGCATTGTCCTGACCCTCGAGATAAGTCACCTCTCAGACACACTAGTTATCGCAACACCATCCCCACACTCAATGCAACCCCGTGTTAGCAACGCCGCCTCCTTTCTCATCAATGATGGCTGCTTGAGCGCTAAGGGGGACCTCCCGAGCATCGCGACTCGGGGGCTCTTATCGGACCTCGGGCCGCTCACCTCCTGGCCTTGACCACGGCATCGCGACACGGCATACCAAAGAACGGCCGAAGCCGCTTTGGGACTGGGACCTGTCACAGAGCATCGTGCCATCGTGAGGACTGAAAGGAGGAAACTGAGCTAGAACGGAATGAGCATCTCGCACTGCCTCATAAAAAGGATCATATTGACAAACGAAGCTACAAACATCTTACAAGCCCCCGCGGGGTACATTCTTGGCTCCTCGCAGGGACAAAAGACGTGAATCCTAAGGAGTCCTACCTACAGGGACCACCGCGGCAGACGCCATCATCAACAGTGGGCCACCCGGTCCGGTGCCAACCCCATCCAGATCAGGGGCGGCGACGGCCTGACGAGCCCGCCTCGCCCGGAGCGGCACAGGCTCGGAGGCTCAGAGTCGGCTGCCGCCGCCTCTCCCGCTGGCCGCGAAGAGCTCGGGCGGAGTCGCTGGATCCTCCGCCTTTCGCCACCGAGGAGCTGCCAAGGAGTGGTCGGTCGGCCTCTGTCTCACCGCAGCAGATTCCACCACCTCTCCCGGCAGCACTCCAGCCGACGACCCTCCGCGTCAAGACCTTGAAGGACACCACCAAGCACCATCAGACTCTGGTGGATCGTGAGGGTGCTCCTCGTCCTGCAGACTCGGGCGACCTCGCCCCAGCCTCAAGTCATGAAGACCTCGCCCGGGGCAACTACCGCGACCTCTGCCCCGGTCGCGGGGGTGCCGCAGCCGGCATGCTGCAGCCAGATTTCCAGGGGTTCCCCCTGCCGGACGACAGAGGCAAAGAAAGAAGGAAGACGAATCCAAGATTTAGGAGGCGTGGCGACGTGAAGCACGAACTCCCGGCAGGAGCCCTCGGCGTGGACTCCAGGGGGAAGACGCACACCTTCGTGACCCGCCGGCGCCGTCGGGCGTGAGCAGCTCGTGGCGCCGGGCGTCGCCTTCCTTCGTGAGCCGCCAATGCGCTGCTGCATACAAGGGAAGAGGGAACTGGTGGCGGCCGCCGCACTCAGGCACGCGGCGCCTCTGGCGAGCTCTTGCCCTCGACACTGAAGGCAAGCCGCTTTGGGGGAGCAGGTCAGGATCCTCTTGAGGAGCCTTTCCCTTCTCTTCGTGGAGAACCGGCGGATCGGAGCCATGGCAACCGCATTTAAATGAGGAGGAGGAGAAGGAGAAGGATAGATCGGAAGGGCGCCAAGGCTGCCTGCATTTATAGCCGGGCGAAGGCAACCGTCGGCCTCCACGATCACCGTAATCATGACCGACTACGCATGCGTGGACTTGTCGAATCCGGTGGTTACCGAGGCATCGTGGGGAAGCAAGGCGCACATGTCCAATCAACCGCCACGCTGGCGCCTAAGGCCAAGACGCTGTTAGGGGCCCGCGACGCTTCAGACTTGCCCTTTCGCCTCCGCCGGCCAAGTTCGGGCGCGCCCGTGGAGCCAGGGGCTCTGTCGGCGTTTCCGGGAACGGGGTCCCAGACTTGCCTGCCTGCGGCCTGCGGCGTGGCTCGAAGGAGGCCCAAAGACGACTCCATCTTCATCAACGCAAGCTCAAGACCTCGCGAGGGGCCAAGCCTCGCGGGGCGGACGACAAGGAGCTTCCTCAGGCAGGGCCTCGTCAGGCTGGCTCATGAGGAGGCGGAGAGTTCAAGGCAGGGTACCTCGTGAGGTGCCCATGACGCAAGCCATGATGACCAAGGGCGCCAGTCGAGGCGCCCGGCCAGCACTGGCGATCCTCCTTTCCTCTTTGGTGCAAAGGGAGCAAAAGCAGCGAGCAGCAAGCAAAGGCATCCGCTTTGGTGCAACAAGACCAAGACCAGCCCAACGGCCGGAAGGGAGTCATTGTGGAGCCCAAGCAAAGGCGTCATCACTGTGAGCCTTTGGCAAAGTAGTACCAACTTTAGTCAGATAAGTGTACCCATTGTTCCCCTTCAAAATGGCCAATTGTTGGCGCCCTTCCCGCTCAATATTTGGGAAGAGGCCCAGGGCCTTCGCCTATAAATAGGACTAGCCACCCACAAGGTAGAGGCATCTGGAAGAGGGAGAGAAGAGAGGAGACCGGAATCCTCATCAAGAAACCAGTAGCTAGAGCGACTGAACACCACCTAGCAGTTCATCACACCCGCCAAGAACAGACCCTCGCGAGGCTGTTCTCCCTTGTATTGTTCCTCATCAGCCCAAGAGGCAATCCACCACACCACGCACTGGAGTAGGGTATTACACCACAATGGTGGCCTGATCCAGTATAAATCCCGTGTCTCTTGTGCTGTTCTGTTTAGTAGTTTAGGTCCCAGCGATTCGGCGAGGTGCGAGACGGTGGAAGGTTGGATCTCCGCGCGCACCCCGGTGTTCGAACCTCAAGGGTCTGCCAGAACCCGAAATCCGACAGTCGCATAGGCAGGAGGTGATTGGAGTCGCGGGCCGACTCCCCATAGCCGGCTTCTCCGGAAGTCGCTGGCTGGGAGTCGGCTTATCTCGAGGCCATCTCACGGGACTCGGGAGGGAGGGCGGTCGTGGCTCTACCACCGACTCTCAGAAGGCGGCTCTTCGTCTTGGGGTCTTGAGGGGCGCAGTCTGCCCCGATGTTTTGAAAGGTCCAGGGGCTCGGGTTTGCCTACCCGTGGCCCATTACTCCGACTCAGCGTCCGGTAGCCGGTGCGCTATGTGTGCGGCCAAGTATCCGGCCGCTCGAAGATTTGTGATGTGCATCTCCTCGACGGTGGAAGCCACCCACTTGCCTCCTGCTCCGGACATGTCTAGAACGGAGGAGACTTTGGCTTGGGCGCTGGAGCTCGATGGGGCAAGAATGGGCAGAGAAGGAAGAAGGCGTGGGTAAAAATGAGGAAGTCTTATCCCTTTATAGAGGCGACGAAAGCGGTGCGCCTCCCCACTTGCCCGTTGGGAATCGCTTGCTTCCCAAGCGCCACGATTAATATTGTGGTGGGATTACCCGTACCCGTATTGATGAGAATCCCATGATAAGGGGGCATGATCTCTGCTTTGACAAGACGTGTCAAGGAAACTGCCTCGCAATATGCGCTGTGGCTGGTTGTGGGAAGATGGTTCGAATAAGGACCTGACCGTAATGACACGTCGCATTGCCTAAAAGTTGTCAGCAGATTGCATTTGTGAAACGTCGTTCTCTCTACGGTGGCATGCGAAGATCATCTTGTGGATCCGGACACGGTCTGAGTGTTCGATAACTACCTTGGAGTATTCGGAGGAGGAACCCTCCCTACAATGTCAAGACAAGATGCAAGCGCTACCGGACTCATCGTCATTGAAGCCCGGTTCGTGGGCTCTTGAGGAGTCCCGGATTAGGGGTATCCGGACAGCCGGACTGTATACAACGTCCGGACTATTGAAGCGTGAAGATACAAGACTCAAGACTTCGGCCCGTGTTCGGATGGGACTTTCCTTGGTGTGGAAGGCAAGCTTGGCGATCCGGATATTATATTTCCTTCCTTGTAACCAACTCCATGTAAACCCTAGCCCTCTCCGGTGTCTATATAAACCGGAGAGGTTGGTCCTTAGAAGGCCGATCACAATTACAATCATACCATCATAGGCTAGCTCTTAGGGTTTAGCCTCTACGATCTCGTGGTAGATCTACTCTTGTACTACCCATATCATCAATATTAATCAAGCAGGAAGTAGGGTTTTACCTCCATCGAGAGGGCCTGAACCTGGGTAAACATCTGTGTCCCTTGCTTCCTGTTACCATCGACCTTGACGCACAGATCGGGACCCCCTACCCGAGATCCGCCGGTTTTGACACCGACACCTGCCAGGGTCAACATTGAAGGCTGATAAAGGGAGGGCACCAGCCCTTCCTTCTGGAGGTCGAAGGGGTCGCCTACAACGAGGCCTATCCGACCCAGGATTTCCTTGTCGTTCCTAAAGTGTGCAGTAACAAATTTGACTCGGCCGCCCTTTAGGAACTTCTTAAATTCCTCGCACTCAATGTTGGCATGGCATATGTGGTAGCCAAAGCATAAGTCATGCACGCAAACCCAGATCACGGCGGGCTTCTTCTTCTCTGCCTCCTTTAGTTTCTTCTCACTTCCCAGGACTGTGGTGTACTCAACATCTAGCCCACCGACCCACTCATCATTTGAGTTTCGAACATGCGTTTGAAGCGAGCAAGGCATTCTTTCACCGTTGCGGAACAAGGGGTCTAGATGGCGTCGAACTCATCACTAGTGATGGTTCTAACCTTGTACTCACCACCGATCATGGAGATTTGGGACGCCATGGATTTGGGAGGAGGGTTAGGATTAGTGGAACTGCCGTAGTGTGAAAGGACGGGACGACTAGGAGCGATTTATCGATTGTAAAAATGTCGAGTGGGGGGGGGGCGTGCGAATGGCAGGGTAGTGGCTTGCCTGGTGGATAAATGGATTCATGCACAGTACTATGGGGCCGCAATTAGATGTCATGTCTACTCGACGCCCAATTAAATGGCTTTCGATGTCATGTCAAGCGTCGAGAAAATTACAGGTGATACGAAGCTTTCCATTCTCCCAGGATATGGGCTTCCGAGAGCCCTTGGATCTGAGATCGAACGGTTGCATGGCGTGATTCTAGACCTATGTGTGAATATCCTATCCCGGAGGGTTATTCTGCAAATTTTTAGCAACTTAGCATGCGACCGTTTGATCTCAGATCCAAGGGCTGCCAGCAGCCCGTATCATGGTCGCTACTTACCACGACTGCCGCCTTGCTCACGGCGCCGCCTCTTGAGATTTAACACAAGGCGTCAAAGCTATCTGATGTTAGCATGTCATACATAGTCATCACTTAGTCACTCATACAACAAGGTTAGCTATAAGGTTGGCTATAAGAGTATTTTTTGTTTACTTCTCTCTATCTTTTTCTTCGTAGTATTTATTGTATTTGCCAAGGAGTGACCTCTTCCAATGATATGGTGCTTAGATGAGGTGCCATGGGCATTAAATGGCTTAGCAACTCAAGTCCCCAATGCATAGGTGCTTAGTTTTTTCTTGCTAAGTTTGCTTCATCTAGGTACACACGCTTATCACCGTTTCTTCCTGGGGTCACCAAACTAGTCTGTCTCTTCTTAATTAACTTGCCACATCAGACTTTATGCCTATGTGGCAGGCTTAGCACCAGTAGGATTAAGTACAATAGTGGGCTATAAGCCCGCTTTACATGGCATTTTGGCATATGTGGGGGAAAGAGGCAAGGAAAAAGTGCAGGAGTGGGCTCTCAAGCAAGAGCCAGCCTCTACATGGTGGAGCATCAGGAGAGGCACCTGTATGGAGGTGGTCAGGAATTGGGAGACTCACGCCGGTCATAGCACCGCAGTTAAAAAGATAATGGCAAGTCAAATCACCGGGCCCCACCTGTCCAGAAGTAACTCGATGTCAAATCACACAGCCCTACGTTTGCAGCAGCCTACTCCCTCATCTTCTCGCGCCTCTGCCGAACCGACTAGGCGGAACTGCCCCGCCTACCGCGTGGGAAAATCCCCGCCCTCGACTTTTAAATAGTACAGTATACTAATTTTGTATCCATGGATTGCGCCATGGAGCAAAGCCTCAAGAAAACGACGGTACACATGTACGGAGTATACAGCACGCCCTTCGCGTCAAGGCGTCGCACCCCTGCACGCTCGTCGATGCAGCACGCCGCTCTCCGAATGGAGCGCGCGTCATATTGTATTTGCACACACATGTGGGACCGCAATGGAGAACCGACCATAGGCACACTCCCCGGCCCCGCAAGTCGGGTGAGTTAATAGAAGAGAGAGACGAGCGATAGTACTACTAGAGAAGTGTTGTAGGAGTACATATGTTGGTACCTGGACGATCCCTGCAAGACACGGAAGATCAGTTCGTCCATGCATGTGACCAGACTCCAGCCGACACGCCTGGATTGGCTATCGTCTACATATTGTGCAAGCTTTGTGTTGTATGTGGGGTTGTAGTTACGTGAGAAATCTAAAAACAGGTTTCTTGTCATCTCGCAAAATTAGGTGTCATGTGCTTCGGATCACTGCGAGGGTTAAACAGCGACAACTGAGTTGGGCTAGTCATTGGGGGCACATGCACGAAGACTACTCGGCTTCCATCTAGGTCAAGCAGGCTATGTTAATTAGGACATCTATCGACGGCCCCTTTTCTACGAGTTTATCTTTAATTTGAGCTTTGATCCTCGTCTAGTTTGTCCGTCGGGATTCATCTTGTCTCCTTTGGGCAGTGAGGTTATGATTTCTTGTCATGTGGCATTTTTTTCGTGTCATATGTTATAATCCGGTGCTTCAGATCAAAATGACGACAACTGCGCCTCTAGGGCACGTGCATGAAGACTTCTCGACAGTCATTGCCGAGGTCAAGCCGACTCCGGCCGGTAGACAAAATAAAACTAGTACTCCACTATATAGGCAGGAGCCTCCGCGCTTGCTTGCTAGTGTTGCTCTCTTCACACTGTCTCGTCCTCTCCAGATCTAAACATGACATCGGTGGCCACACTCTCTCTCTCTACTCACCGCTGGTCGCAGATCCAGCTGGATCCTCTCCGCCAAGGAAGGTGAGAAGGTGCAACGTTCACGCGGTCGTCCTCAGCGACGGCTCTTACCCACTGCTGACGCGTCCCGATCAGCGTGCCTTGTCGTTCTCTCCCAAGCATCGCTAGCAAGGGAGGGCCTCCCACCCCTTCTTCCTCACTGCCGTAGTGTGGGCAGATCCGGCCTCCCGCCACCCACCTAGCGACATCCCGGCGACCCTCAGGTATAACTTCCTTCGAAACCGGCCTTGCTCTACTTCCCGAGCTCTCGACGGCGTCGCTGCATTTGTATCTTTTACTATTTCTCGTGCCCCTCGTAGATAGGATCGATCGGCTGTTCGAAAACCACCTAATTTTTTCTTTGTTAAGAGGTAAAACTAGTTCATGCACTCGAATCTAGTAGTTCTTGGTTCAAACAAGGAAGAAAGGGGTGGGGTGGGGAAGATTTGTTACCTGAATCTAGGACTTGGTCGAAAGAGGAAATAATGGGGGCGAAAAGTAGCGTAGACCGGCTATCCAACTTGTCTCTAGGTCTAATAGGAAATAAAGGGAATGTTGTACAAACTCAATATAAACCCGATCTATTGGTTGAAAAAAGGAAAGAAAGTGGGGACTGGGGGCAGGTCAATGAGTAAGTCCAAAGACTAGATTTGCTAGCCTCACACAAAGATAAGGTGGCTATATCACGGAACAAAAATGGGACCAACCGGATATCCTCTTCCGATGTTTGTTGCCCCGAGCCGCTCTTATGTAATGCCACTTTGGTAAATGTAGCAATCGACCGCTAAAAGTAAGGACACGTTAAACCAATGTTGTTTTCAATGTAATGCCTCCAGTAATATGAATCAACGGCACTTTCTTTCATGTCCTGCTAAATTTCCCATTAAGATAAGTTGCTTCTTTTCCTTAGAGATGCAACTGTCCTGGTCCGCCTACTCTCCAGGAGCTTCACGACCAACCTTGATGTTGCTCAATATTATTGCAACTAATGAAGAAGAAGCTCTGTGGGTTTCATTTTCTGATGGAAATGGAACCGGGGTTGGAGCCCTTTTCTTAAAAGAAGAAGAAGAAGAAGCTGCTAGCTCATGGGACATTGCTTCATTTTAGGTGAACTGCACCAAAAGGTCCCATGAATTGAATCATCCATGTTGGTGACTAGTGTCATCCCTTCTACGATGGCGCTGACTGCAGATATGGTTCCCATCACGAGGTATGTTCCTTTTTGGTCTGACCATTTGCCAAAGATCCTGCGTGTTGATCCTGCTCTTGTACTACTGGTTTGGCACTGCCATGATAAAGCAGTAATGTTATTATTTTGCACCTTAATCTAGTGTCACTATTAATTTGAGGCAATGTTTTGGCACCGCTAGTGCCACTATTTATATATATATCGAAAGAGGGGGTTCCCTCCGATTTCATTAAAGAAACCCAACCATAGAGAACCATTATCCGACAACATCTCAGTGTAAACGGGCAGTTATGCAACTACTACTAGAATGGACTGAGTACTAGCAGGAGACAATTTCGCCACATAAGCTAGGCAGGTAGGGGGACGCAACACCAACTCGACCAAGTTTGGATTACAACCCAAATGCTACCACAGAAACATCAGGAAGAAGATAGGGATTGAAAGAGCCACCAAAGATCCCAGTCTAAGAACCCCGGCCTTCATCCTTATGACGACGCACGGTACACCTCGTTTGCCACCTGCTCGACCCTAGTGTCACTGATAAAATGAAGTAATAATACAGTTAAAATAGAGCGAGTGTCCTCTGTCATTTCATTTCCAATGTAGATAAAGAAAGTGCATCTCTTTGTTAATGTATGTTTCATCAACTAGTCACATTGTTCATGTTTAAGCGTTTCTGCAAACTGGGGTGCTTAATTTTAGTTGATCTGCACAAAAAAAGAGATTTGAATGCCTCAAGGCCCCTCCTTGTACTACCGCTGTACATTGATGTTCATCACTGGCAGAAGGTGTATCGGGGAGACTTGGGTCGATTTCCAGTATGATGTACTCCCTCCGTTCCAAAATAGATGACCCAATACAAAGTTGGGTCATCTATTTTGGAACAGAGGGAGTAATATTTTCTTCTGTTTATTAGTGTATGTTTCATCAACTAGTGCCACTATAATGTAATCACGCCTTTTCATTATTTGTGCAAACAGGGTTATTCAGCTGCCTTTTGGTGAAACTGCACAAATGTACGGATGAAACCGGCATATATGCAGAGTGTGAGGTGCCGAGTAAAAATTACCGACACCAACCCTGCTCCATCTAAGCATTGGCATCCACCACCATCAGTGGGATGTGTGGCGCTCACTGTGGATGGATCTTTCTCGGCAGGAAATCCACTAACCAAATACTAGTAGCTTAGACTTAAAAAAATACTAGTAGCTTATATTGGCAGTTTTCTAGGGGTGTACTCTTTTCGGAAAGAAGCACCAATCTATTTTTCTTTATTTGTACACAGTGTCACAACTTTGACCCAAAGGTCCAGAGCTATTTTAGGGTGATTGGTGTAGTACTCGGAGACTGATTCTAAGCATGATTTTTATTAGTTGTGACACTGATTGTAAGCATGAGCAGATGGAAGATTAGGTTAGTGCGAAGCTTACCTTAAACCCTACCGACGTCATTGAAATGAGGCGAGCATCGAGGGAACCGTGGAGAACAGCGGGGAAGTGAGCCATCCGGCCTCCTCTTGCGGTGGGAGAACGAATACTCCTGTGGCTCCGGCTGGCTCTGCACCCTCACGAACGACACACTGTACTCGATCGATTTGTTATCCTCTGGGTGCTCAACCTTCGACCTGTATGCCCACCACCTCCGCCTTACTTTCGCCTCGGGCGAATCTATCTGCTCCATCGCCCAGAGGAGATACTCGATGAACTCAAAGGACTGCGGCGTGACTGCCGCCGAGGAGTACATCGCCGCCCTCATCGTCGTCGTCTTGCTCTTTCGCATACATTGCCACATGGCCCTCACCATCCTCGAAATCTCCCACTCATTGTCAAACCAAGTAAGGATCTCCTTCAACCTGGCTAACTTTGCTTGGTCGCCGCCGGTGATCTGCCTGATTCGCTGCTGCATCCCCTCCATAGATGTCCTTCTAAGTGGTCTGGTGCTAGCTTTGGAAGATGGGAGGAGAGACGGTGGTCTTGCAATAGAGAAGAGGGAGAGGCGAGATGGTGGTTTTGGAATGGAGATGATGGAGAGGAGAGGGGGTGGTTTTGAAATGGAGAAGAGGGAGAGGTAAGACGGTAGTTTTGGAATTGAGATGATGGAGAGGAGAGGTTTCCGCTTTTCGGTTGTCGGCTGTGTGGGCCCTCAAGGCTTGGTGGGACCCATGTGTCAGTGTCTCAATGGCAGGATGGGCTATGTCAGGGAATCCTCGTCCGAGGAGAGAGGAGGTGGGTTTGCAATGGAGAAGAGGGAGAGGCGAGACGGTGGTTTTGGAATGGAGATGATGGAGAGGAGAGGAGGTGGTTTTGCAATGGATAAGGGGGAGAGGAGCGTGCGGCAGCGATTTAGGATTGGACAAGAGGGCGGCTACTGTGGATCGGATCAAAATCAAAATCAATTTACCCTTCAATTAAGAAAGCGACCCCACATTAACTAGTCTCCCTTTTATTACGGGTCATAATTGACCATGATTTTCGCAAATAAAATATATGTTATACGTTGCAAAAATAATATAATTTGAAAGTACATTCAGATACGAACCAAACTATACAATTTTTGGTGACATGCATTCACATTTTGCTTGTCAAATACAGTATGCGGTCAAACTTTGACCCAAAATACACAAAACAAAAAAATACTTCCAAGACCAGCGCCGCTCTTCCGCTCTTCTCCTCTTAAACCACCGCCGCTCCTCTCCTGTTCCAATCTAAATCCAGCGCTGCTCCTCTCCTCTTCCATTTCAAAATCACCGCCCCTCCTCTCTTGTTCCAATCCAAAACCAGTGTCGCTCCTCTCCCGTTCTAAACCAAAACCAGCGCTGCTCCTCTCCTCTTCCATTAAAAATCCACCGCGGGCGAGTGAAGGTGCTGTGGAGAAGTAGATCGATGGAGGAGTACAACTGATACGTGAGGATCGCAGACGGCGACCCCGTGAAGCTAGCTAGGATGTTGGAGATACAGTCTTGGTTTGACAACAAGGACCAACTAGTGGCGGCAGCGACATCCATGGCCAAATATCTGAAAGCAGGCGAAGGCGGCGATACTCCCGGAGGAGTCGCTGAGTACATAGAGTTGCTCCTCCGGGGCCATGGAGCAAACAGATTCACCGAATCCGATCGTGAGGGAGCGGTGGTGGGAGTATCGATCCCAGATGGAGCATCCACCAGAGATTGAAGGATCGAGCATCTACAGGGTGCCGTTTGTGAGGGTGTCGTGCCAGAGCGAGCCGGTGGAGTCTTTGTCGACCGAACCCAACTGCAAGAGGAGAAAAACAGTTGGCCCGATGACACTTCCCCACCATCCTCTCCCTTGCCGTTCACATCGTCTCACGGGGCGGCTGTTTGCCGCCGAGGAATAGGAGGGATTGCCCCCCCCCCCCAGACCAATAGTCGGGCAGGTTGTGAATTGTCAGGAGGATCTTAGGGTTGTTAGTATTCTGAGTTGTGAATTGTGTTTTGTGTTGTGTATTTTGAGAGTACTTTCAGATATGAATGTCTTTTGAATTTCAGATTTGTAGTATTGAGCATATGAAGTATTTTATGAATTCTAGAGATCAATTTTTAGCACTTAAAAAAATGTAGTTTCATAGGAGTATAAAAGTTCAGAAAATGTGATTCTCAGAGAAGAAACTGCAAGTTTCAGTTTCAGATAAGAAACTCCAAGTTCAGTTTCAGATAAGAAACCGCAACTTTCAGAGGCAGAGCATTTATATTAGTCCTTTTCAAACTGTGTTAACATCATGCTGGAAGTTTTATTCATGGTCGAAGCTGGAACTACCAGCCAGTTAACATCATGCTGATCAACATTCATGCATAGCACATCTTCATATGATGCACAGTCAAAAAGATATGCTATTTTCAAGATGCCCACACAATGTCGAGTGTCGAAAAACAAAGAAAACAAGGGATGCCGCTGTCTGTGCTACCTCTTGAGCACTGCGTTGGTTTTCCCTTGAAGAGGAAAGGGTGATGCAGTAGAGCAGCATAAGTATTTCCCTCAGTTTTTGAGAACCAAGGTATCAATCCAGTAGGAGGCTTCGCACGAGTCCCTCGCACGTACACAAACAAATAAATCCTCACGACCAACACACTAAGGGGTTGTCAATCCCTTCGCGGTCACTTACGAGAGTGAGATCTGATAGATATGATAAGATAATATTTTTGGTATTTTTATGATAAAGATGCAAAGTAAAGAAAGTAAAATAAAAATGGCGCAAGAAACAACTTGTTGAAGGAAGATTAATATGATGGAAAATAGACCCAGGGGCCATAGGTTTCACTAGTGGCTTCTCTCGAGAGCATAAGTATTACGGTGGGTGAACAAATTACTATTGAGCAATTGACAGAATTGAGCATAGTTATGAGAATATCTAGGTATGATCATGTATATAGGCATCACGTCCATGACAAGTAGAACGACTTCTGCCGTGCATCTACTACTATTACTCCACACATCGACCGCTATCCAGCATGCATCTAGAGTATTAAGTTCATAAGAACAGAGTAACGCTTTAAGTAAGATGTCATGATGTAGAGGGATAAACTCATGCAATATGATATAAAGCCATCTTGTTATCCTCGATGGCAAGAATACAATACGTGCCTTGTTGCCCCTCATCCTTTGGGAAAGGACAACGCAAGATTGAACCCAAAGCTAAGCACTTCTCCCATTGCAAGAAAAGATCAATCTAGTAGGCCAAACCAAACTGATAATTCGAAGAGACTTGCAAAGATAACCAATCATACATAAAAGAACTCAGAGAAGATTCAAATATTGTTCATAGATAAACTTGATCATAAACCTACAATTCATCGGTCTCAACAAACACACCGCAAAAGAAGAATACATCGAATAGATCTCCACAAGAGAGGGGGAGAACATTGTATTGAGATCCAAAAAGAGAGAAGAAGTCGTCTAGCTAATAACTATGGACCCAAAGGTCTGAGGTAAACTACTCACACATCATCGGAGAGGCTATGGTGTTGATGTAGAAGCCCTTCGTGATCGATGCCCCTTCAAATGAGAGCTCCTAAAAGGCCTCAAGATGGGATCTCACGGCATGTAAGGTTGCGGCGATGGTATTAGGTTTTTGGCTCCGTGATTCCGTAGTTTGGGGGTACGAGGTATATATAGGAGGAAGAAGTACGTCGGTGGAGCAACGTGGGCCCCACGAGGGTGGAGGGCGCGCCAGGGTAGGCGCGCCTCACCTCGTGCCTTCCGGTGATGTATTGACGTAGGGTCCAAGTACTCGGATCACGCTCGTTCAAAAATCACGTTCCCGAAGGTTTCATTCCGTTTGGACTCCGTTTGATATTCTTTTTCTGCGAAACTCTGAAATAGGCAAAAAGCCGCAATTCTGGGTTGGGCCTCCGGTTAATAGGTTAGTCCAAAAATAATATCAAAGTGTATAATAAAATCCAATAATGTCCAAAACAGAATATAATATAGCATGGAACAATAAAAAATTATAGATACGTTGGACACGTATTAGTCTGCCGTTGTGAACATGCTGAACAAACGAGAGGAATCTGGAGAGGACTGTACATGGACAGGTGGACAGTCGGGACCCACCAGGTGTATGGCCATACGCAAGCAAGTGCCTCATCGAAAAAATACTTCCTCCTAATGCTATATTGACGTTGGGGCCCACGGGTTTGTCAACATATTTACATTTTTTAGGTGCTTCAACGTAGTTACGATAGGAGATAAATTCACAATGAAGCCGGGGAGCTAGTAGGTATCATTTATTATCACTGGGCAGCAAGTATCAGCTGGGTTTTGGGCTGCCCCGTCTAGGCTTTCTTTTTTAAAATGCGCAGCCCACGACCTCGGATGGGAGGTCCATAGGCCTGTTTGTATTTTCTTGAGGGCCATCATGTATCGACCAGCCTATGGACCTCCCATCCGAGGTTTTATTTTTTCTGAAACATCGGCAACCCAATTTATGTATTTTTTGAAGAAAACACAGAGGTCTGTTCTATTTTTCTATATAAGAATAGGAACGCCTGGTCCAACTTATGTTTCCCTTCTAACTATATAATATATATTTAGATTATTTTATTTGTTATTATATATTATTGTTATTGTCATCATATATTTAACAGATACTTACATATGTAAGAAAACAATATCCCACATCTTATTAACTTATAAAAATAATTTATTAACAATAAAATCTTGGATTTTTTTGGCAACGAAAATCCTGGTGATTGTGTACAAAAGCTTGGTAAGATTTAAGGACCAATGTAATAGTAAATCACTTATTATTTAAATATATATATATATATATATAACAAAATGCTCAGCCCCTGTTTATTTTTTGATAACATTGCTGCGCCCACACCAACATTATAATTGGAAAAAGCCTAGCAAAATCATGTATTTCGAGAAAGTGCAAATGGCCTGTAATTTTTTAGGAAAAACATAAATGGGCCGCATGGACGCTACATTATTTGTTCACCCAGCCCAACTAATGGACTGTAGTTCAAAAAAAAGAGATCGTCCTAGTCCTACTAGGACTCCACATGTAACCCGCCCCTCTAACTTATATAAGGAGGGGCAGGGCTCCCCAAAGAGGGACAAGCAAGAAACAATCTCTAAGGCTAGACACAAAGAGGAGAGCCGGCTTATGCGGCGACTCCCTCATGATCATAATGAGACCTAGCCACAAACAGCATGTAGGGTTATTACCGGATGATGTTTCCCGGGGCCCGAAGCTGTCTAAACCCTCTTGTATTGCGTCTCTCGATTCCGCTCAACCCCTCTCAAGCTACCACATAGATGCGTTGGCCTCACGACTAAGTCCTCACACTAAGGACATATGCCGTGACAATTCCACGACAGTTGGCGCCCACCGTGGGGCTCGCGCACGATGGTGTTGAGTTCTTGGAGGGATCTCTCACAGGGATCGACAAGTTCGCAATTCCCGGGTGAAGAAGAACCGGTTGGAGAAGATCTGCATCAGTTCCGAGTTCATCGGTCCAATTCATAGTTTGAAAGATTTAAGGAAAATTAGGTTGCGATTTGATGTCTGCCGCAAGTCGCCAAGAAAAGAAGTCACAAGTCGCCATCGCCATCGGCGTGTCAAGTTTTCATTGGTTGCTCGCCGAAACCTGTGCGATCGGGGTTACCGTCACCATTCAATCATCAAAGAAAAAAATCAAGAAAAAGAAAACAAAGCGCTGAGAAGGATTCGATCCAGCACCGCAGGGTCTCAGCGCAACAATCGCTAACCATCCAATCCAGTTGACTTCGGTCAAAGTAACTACAACCTGGAGAAGGACTCGGACTCTGCTGCAGTTGCGGCCGTGCCTCGCTGGTGCTTCTTCGCCTCCGGGTCTCGCCTCGACGGCCTATCAATACCGTTTCCAAGACCTCAAGTTTGGAAGCTCGGCCACATCTTCTTGTTCACGTACAGCTTCAAGTCCCGAGGCAACTAGCCAATGTTGTTGCAGGCTACTTCCACGTAAAGAAAAATCAGAGAAAAGATACGATCTGCCAGGTTGGAATACTACTAGTATACACGTACTACTTGAGTACGCCATCACACAAAAAAATATGGATCCATTGAACCGGCTATCACTCGGAAGCAGAGGTCTCCGCAGACTCAGCCCCACCTCTGGTTGCACCATCTCTAGGCCGTGTAGAGCCGGCCTCGCTCCGCTGAGAGTCGCCATCGAGTGCCACGACCCGCCTACTTCTGCTGCAAGTCGCCACAGCCTCGGACCGCCGGCCTCAAGTCGACGTCCTCGCAGAACTGCTATGAGCCGTTGCAGCGGCTCATCTCCGCCATCTCGGGCTTGCCTCACCGGCTTCGCCCGTAAACCATATCCACTCGCCAGCTTTGCCACCGCCTGAGAGCCGTCCGTGCCTGTGCGTGGGCTGTCTCCGCATGTCTCGCCGGAGTCGTCATCCGCGATGAGCCGCCTCCGGGTCGCCGTTGCTGTGATGCAGGTGTGCGGGCTGAAGGGTACTTGTTGCCGCTATGCATGCACGGTTATTTTATATGTGTGCGTGCTTGCTAGCTGTTGCTTGGCACTGTTCCTCCCTGCCTTCTGCTTCATGCGGCAGCATCAAGTTGCCGTCAAAGTGGGCGGCCCTCACTGTCTCTTGCTAATTCGCCGAATTCGGTCATGGCTCGTCTCCGGTTCTCTGACGATGTGGCTCGTCTCTGTATCCGGTTCTCTGACATTGTGGTTGCTGCTAAGTCACCACTTCCGGCGCTGGTCGCCGAGCTGCAACAGGTTTGACTCCGAGTCAAATCCACCAGTCCGGCCTCGCCTGATAAACCAAAGACCTCCGCGGCCTCCTCGAGTCTCTGCGGCCGGCTCCTCCCCGTCGCCTCAGGCCTCCGGTAAAACGACCTGCGCCAGCCAGCAGGTGCTAAACCGGCCGCCCTGTGTATTAACACATGTTATTTTCATCAGAGAACAACTACTTTGGTCTGTGTAGTTTTTATGTGTGCAGAACAAAGATTCATTATAAAGGTGGTGTTATATTATGCCTATGGAGTGTATGTTAGCATCATCAGGCACCGGCGTCTGCGCCCTCTTATTGATGGAATAGGTGTGCGTAAGTCGCCACCCGTGCAGCTTAATCTACATCAACCCGCCGGAGCCGCGTTGAGCCGCCCTTGCCGCTTTGAGCCGTCGGGGTTATATTAAGTCGCCGGTCTGCCTGAGCCGCCGGAACTATATTGAGTCGCTGGTCTGCCTGAGCCACCTCTATAGCGATAAACGGATGATCCGTCATCCGAACAAATCAGGTGATATCCATCCAAGTTTGTCTTATTAGCACATGTTGTTTTTGTCAAAGAACAGTTTATCTTTGCCTTGGTCTACAATATTGTTTATGCGGGGCAATTATTCATGACAAAAAGTGATATTATACCGCGGAGATGGAGGCACGCCAACATCTTTTGGCACAGGTGATCATCGTTACTCAACAGACTCCCGCACCGGCTTACAACGCAGGCGCTGTTTCTCGCGACCACGCCGGCTTACAACAAGGAGGAAAACTTGCCCGTCCGTACCGGCTTACAATGCCACGGCCGGTTTATCTGTCTGTGCCGCCTCAGATGTTGCGGTCGTCTTTACCGTCCATCTCTCGTGGCCTGGTCTACATCAACACATCGGGTCGCACCTGTCTGCATGAGTTGTTTATTAAGTATGAGCAAGTCACTACTTGGGAAGCCTGGTTTTCTTCCAACAAATTGGAGGAAAATTATCATATATTATCAGCCGTAAATGCTGACCTTTGGATGGCTCAATGGGCAGGCAAGACAAGTCGCCGCCACTGCGGTTTGGTTAACTTCAAACAACCAGTTGGACGGAACCATTGGCCGAGTAGCTGACACGGTTCATACGGGATCATTTATAACCCGCCGCAGTCACCTCAACCTTCTATGGATTCACATCGCGCTATCAACACCAATGATATACACCTTCTGCTATGGTCAAATATGAAGAATCTCAAGCCAACACTTCGAGTCATCTTGAGACTCGGGGGCTACAATGGTATGGCTGTGATGCCCCCGATTCAATCATACACTAATCATGCACGCAAACGTGTACGATCAAGATCAGGGACTCACGGGAAGATATCACAACACAACTCTAAAACATAAATAAGTCATACAAGCATCATAATACAAGCTGGGGCCTCGAGGGCTCGAATACAAGTGCTCGATCATAGACGAGTCGTGGAAGCAACAATATCCGAGTACAGGACATAAGTTAAACAAGTTTGCACGAAGAAGGCTAGCACAAACTAAGATACAGATCGAAGAGGCGCAGCCTCCCGCCTGGATCCTCCTAACTACTCTGAGTCGTCGCCGGGCTGCACGTAATAGTAGGCACCTACGGTGTAGTAGTAAATCATCGACGGTGGCGTCGCTCTGGGCTCCATCGTCTGCTGCAGCAATCGGGTAAAGGGGAAAAGGGGAACAAGGCAACCGTGAGTACTCATCCAAAGTACTCGCAAGCAAGGAGCTACACTACATATGCATGGATATATGTGTAAAGGGCCATATCAAGGGACTGAGAGAATGCCGTAATAAGAGGGGATAGCTAATGCCGCCGAAGACTACGCTTCGCAACCTCCGCCTTGCAAAGATGTCGCAGAGTAGATCAAGTCCTCCAAGTAGCATCACATAGCAATAATCCTACTCGGCGATCCCTCCTCGTAACCACGAGAGAGAGCGACCACCGGGTTGTATCCGCACTTGGAAGGGTGTGTTTTATTAAGTATCCGGTTCTAGTTGTCATAAGGTCAAGGTACAACTCCAAGTCGCCCTGGCATCAAGATCACGGCTATTCAATAGATTAACTTCACCGCAGGGTGCACCACATAACCCAACACGCTTGATCCCATTTGGCCGGACACACTTTTCTCGGGTCATGCCCGCCGCTGAAGATCAACACGCCGCAGCCCCACCTAGGCACAACAGAGAGGTCAAGACGCCGGTCTAAACCTAAGCGCACAGGGTCCGGGCCCATCGCCCATAGCACACCAAGCACGCTATGCGAGGGCGGCCGAAGCAGACCTAGCATAGCAGGCGTTCCAGTCCAATCCGGCGCGCGCCGCTCAGTCGCTGGCGTCACGAAGTGCTTCGGCTGATACCACGACGCCGGGATACCCATAACTACTCCCGCGTAGATGGTTAGTGCGTATAGACCAAATGGCCAGACTCAGATCAAATACCCAGATCTCGTTAAACGTGTTAAGTATCCGCGAACACCGACCAGGGCCAGCCCACCTCTCTCCTAGGTGGTCTCAACCTGCCCTGCTGCCTCCGCCACAAAGTAACAATGGGGCCGTGGGAACCCAGTGCCCACCTCTACCGGGATGGAGCCACCGCCCTTTTAGCCCCCATCTCCTAACAAGATTGCTGTAATGTAACGATGTAAAGTATATAGTATATGCCCGTGATCACCTCCAAGTGATCACAGCCAAGAGTATAGCATGGCAGACGGACAAGAGTGTAGGGCCATCGATGGAACACTAGCATCCTATACTAAGCGGTAGGATAGCGGTGTAAAGGTAACAATGAGAGTAGCAAGGACAAAGCTATGCAAAGATATAGGATTAATCGAAAGCAAGAACATGCTACACTACTCTAATGCAAGCGTATAGAGAAGAGTAGGCGATATCCGGTGATCAAAGGGGGCTTGCCTGGTTGGTCCGGCAAGAAGGGCGTGTCGTCAACACCGTAGGTCGAACTGGGGGTCGTCGGCTGACCTCGGGGTCTCTAGGAAAGAAGTATCGAAGGGGGAACACAATAAATAACAGAGCAATCAAAGCATCACAAAGCATAACGAGGTAATACGCGGTGCTAGGTATGCCCTAACGCGGTAGGAGGTGATACCGACGAAGGGGGGAAACATCCGGTCCCCGGTGTTCCGCGTTTTCGGGCAGAGGAGCCGGAGGGTAAAAGTTGCGAGTTTGATATGATAGGGGTGTGTGGCGGACGAACGGGCTGCGTATCCGGGTTCGTCTCGTCGTTCTGAGTAACTTTCATGTACAATACATTTTCATCCGAGTTACGATTTATTTTATATTCATTTTTAAAGATTTAAATCAATTTATAAATTATTATTATTAATTTAATCCGAAAATGGCATTACTGCATCAGCATGACGTCAGCATGACGTCATCAGTCAACAGAGGTGTTGACTGGGTCAAGCTGATGTGTGGGTCCCGCATGTCATTGACTATTTTAGTTAATTAAGTTAATTAGTTAATTAGGTTAATTAAAACGCGATTAATTAAGTTAATTAATTAAGTAATTATTATTTTTTTAGTTATATATTCTTTTTTTTTCTTTTTTCTTTTAATAACGTTTCAGGGGGGTGGGGTCCCCTCGCCATAGACCCAGGGGGCCTAGCGGGCGAACGGGTCAGGCACGCGCCGAGCCCACCCGGATGGGGGACGGGCCAGGCGTGGCGCCGCCGCAGGAGCGGCGAGGCGAGGCCCGAGGCCGTGGCAGCCGGGCGGGAGAGCTGTGGCACGGCCAGCGGCGTGAGGCGTGGGGCGGTAGGCCGGATCGAAGCCGAACAATGATCATGGGCCGGGGCGAAAGGTGCGCGGCGGAAGGAGAAGGAGGGCGAGGGTGCGCGGTCTCGGACGGGTCGACACGGCCGGGAGGCACCGGGCGACGGTCGACGGCGATGACCGGGCGTGCAGAGAAGGCCTCACGGGCCAAGCGCCACGGGCATGGCCACAATGACCAGGCGGGAAGGCTGGCGCCGGCTAGTGGCGGGGCGAGGGCAGAGGTCGCGCGGCCGGAGCGACAGGGGCTCGGCCCCTGGCACGGCGAGGGTGGCCAAGGCCACGGAGCAGGGCAGCGCACGAGCGGGGACGGGTGAGGCGGAGCGGACAGAGAGGAGGGAGGCGTGAGCTCACGGGGCCGGTAGGGTTTGGGCAGCGGTGCTCGGGGCGGTGCTCGGAGACGACGATGAAGAACGACGCAGGCCGACGAGGTCGTCCTCCAGCGGGGTGGCAATGCGGCGAAGAGGAGGCAGGCCGGTGGTGAAGCTCCGGGCGCCGGCGTCGGGGGTGGAGGGGCGAGGGGATCGGGCTCTCCCCCCGATCCAGATCCCATCGAGGAAGTGGGGAGCGAGTGGGGGCGACGGGGAGTGGTGCGTGGGGGCTAGGGTTTTGGCGTGGGGGTTAAGTGAGCGATGGTGGGCCTTGGCCGATTGGAGCTGTGGCCCGGCTAGCTAAATGGGCGAATGGTCCAGGGGGAGGTTCTGTTTCTTTTTTGTATTTATTTGTTTTCTTTTTATTAGTTTTCTATTTTATTTTCTATATATTTTTGTTTTATAAAATATACAAGTAGTACCTAAATTAGTGTTACAAAATACCACAATGCCACAAAAGTTTGGTGACAAAATAAAATAGTTTAGTAATTTATTAATTGTAAAAGGCATTTAATTAATTGTTTTTGCTCTTGTTTAAATCCTTATAGCCCATTTAAGCATTTTATAAAAGCTTGGTTTCTCCACCATAATTGCTTACGATTTATTTGAAACAACCCGAACATTTTAGTTTTAATTTTTTGAAAACTTTTGTTGTTTGCTTTTCTTTTGAATTTGAATTTGAATCGGTTCGAACTAACGTGAGATTAGCAACAAGAATCGTGGTGACGTGGCATCATTAACGGAGGTTCTTGTAGCCTAATTATCCGGGCGTCACAATTCTCCTCCACTACAAGAAATCTCGTCCCGAGATTTAAGAGGTAGTGAAAGGGGGGAGGTTTGGTAACGAATCTAGCGGGTCTTCTCGTGCTGGCTTGCTCTTCTCAAAGAGGTCGATCCATTGTGTTGTTGTCTCCATTCCTCTTCTTCATGGCATCATGATGAAGTCCGCATCCTTTCTTCGGGAACTCCATCGTACTTACGAAAAATGATAAGGGGTATCTCCAGAAGAACTGACCTCTACAAGGTCACGATCCGTAGAGAACATCAGGGAGGGTGGCGGATAGTAACTCTCGAATTGAAACTTAAGCAATTATCAAGAGCAAAATAAGAAGGTGCAAAATAGAAGTTTCAAACGCATAGGCAAACGTTCGTTGCCTAAAACGAAGTGTGAAAGGGGTTCAGAGAAATGGGAATAAGTATTGCGTCTGATACCAAAATAGATCACTAGGCAGGTGGCCCGTGAATTACATACGAAGTCAAGCGCGAGGAATAACTTTGATAACAGGGTGTACTGGAGAGTCAGGTTTCGATCCCGTGGAAGTGTGGGTTATGGGCCCACCATGTGGGTTAAAAGTAGGAAGGGCGATGACGTCTTGCACGATCATGTAAGCAAGGCATGTCAGAGGATAGACTATCGATTATGTCGGCAACAACCATTGGTACCAAGGGCAAGGGACGAAGAGAACCATTTTCCTGCTCATTGAACGAGGCGGACCAATAGGCAAAGTTCTCGTCCATCGGTGGCTACCGGAATGTCATCAACAATAGTAATGTGTTCTTGCCGATGTAATTGCACACCGAGGAGTTTACATAAGCAGTAGAATATTGCTGCTTAGATCATATAGATCACAAGAAAGGTTCAAACAACCAATGGAAAGTAAAATATGATTATCATATTAAATGTAACAATGGAAAGGAAAATGTGTTTAAACACATATTTCAGGGATATATCCTTCCCAAGGACAAGCAAAGCATGATATCCGTGGCAGGATATAATGTAGAAAACTCTTTAGGTACGGGAGAGAATTTTCATGACATTACCCATACAACGGTGTCTGGATAATTGAGCAAGAAACATTTAGCATTGGGCTTAAAATGTTCTTGTTGAAAATCGGAGTGCCACAAACATGCTTCGAGACAGTATTGACATGGTCAAGCAAGGTCAGGCTTTGGATACAAAGGATCCATCAAAGACAACTTATAGAATAAGTCTTACAGCTTCCTCATGGAAGAATGGACAACCTTCTTTGAAAAGGAATCTATAACAATAGGGCCTCCGGCCAGTGTGCTAGGGCACGACAAAGACCTTACCGGGTCACATAAAGACCATTGTTATAACTCTTGGAAATATGTTCCCACCATCATATCTGACCGAGATTCAGATCTGATTGGTGTCAGGATACCTCAGACTCAGGATGCCTGAGAAAAAAAAAGGTGCAAAACAAATTGACGAGATGACATTGTAAGATTCTCGGGAAATAAACTATCGAAGCAAGTTCTGAATCATGAGTTCATCATTAAACCAAGGAGAGGATGAGGAGGTGGCTGATGAACTCAGCGACAATTCATTGGGATTTCCAAAAGATGGATTTCCACAATTATGTGAACAAGGAGATAACATTTTTCAGATCAAATGATATAATGAGGTATGATCGAGGAAAACATACACAATTAAACATTGGTTGAAAGGTGCGCCCGAAATATGGGTTGGGTTGCACGACCAATGTCAGATTGGTGATTCAATAATCAATAGTCTAAGAATAAACGGACGACCAATAACTTCACGTAAATAGGGTTGCTAGAAGTGCGGAATCCAAACATCACCGTTCACTTGTTGGTACCCCGCTTGGAATCAACACGAGGACCAAGAAAGAATGGTGATAGTGAGAAGTATCACTATACCAAGAATTCTTAAGAGGTGGTGAAATTCCCATGACATTCTTGACATAAAAGGTGGTAATCCTCCAAGGTAAAGAAGAACAATCTTTGGGTAGCAAGGAACTCAAGGTATAACACAAAACATGAGCAAGTTTGCCTCGGAGGGAAGGCAATAATGTTGGAAAGGATAACACAAATCAACGAGGGGAAAGGAAGGTATTTGTCATCATGAATTCAATGGATACCCTATAAGAGCTCAGAATGTTGATGACGATCACGGCACAATTGTCGAGAGATTTCATGAAGATGTAATTGAACGGCGATGACATCAAGTCAAAGGGATGATGAAGCGAAAGGTTATTGGAACCACGAGTACGACACAAACTCGAGACCAAGCTTGCGGTTCAAGGCGAAATGATATGATGAGGAAGATCGACGTAAGATTAGCTCACCGTCGAAATTTGTGCTTTGGGAAGAAGGATCGTGTATACAGTTAAAAAGTTGTACGATAAGGATATAGCCGATCAGGCTAGGAATGACTTGAATGATTATTAAACTCATAAGCAATGAAAATTACATAAGAGTTATTGAATCGGAGTGCAAAATCGATTCACTTATCGGTGTTTTCGAGTGACTATGACAGGGGAATGAACTACTTCATCAGAAATTCATAAGATGAAGTGCAATGGGTTGCTATCCTCGAGATACCAGGGGGTAATACTCGAAGGTAGAACAAAATAAAGGTTGGGCAAAGCGTCTTGATCTGCAGAAGGCAAGTACTTTAACTTGTCCAAGAAATAGAATCAAAGGAGAATAATCAGGGTCGGAACCACGATTGCATAGGATCAATTCACCGACACCAGATGATATTATATCAATGAAATAGTTATTATTACAATAAGCTTCTATGGTAGGATCTACATCGTGTCCATGGGCATGAACACAAGTTCAAGGTCGACTCCCACTTCTTCAATGTATAACCTTCCATTCACCTCTCGCTTTTGAAGAAGTCATAGTGTTGAAATTTTATCTAGCAAATTACCAGAAGAGTATGACTCGTGATAACTTTCGAGTTCACACGTATTAAGGAAGGCATAGGTTCAACCCATATGGGCTTCTTAGAAACATATACCACAAGTTTCAAGAGTAAATATCACAAGCTCGAAAGTAGAGCAAGGTTGAGAAAGTAGATGATACAATTTACCAAAGGCAATATGTATCCAAGGGAAGGCTCACAAGGTTATTGAATATGAAGGACAATGTCGGATAAAATCCATTAAAGGATCTGTCGGTCCATAAAAGAGCTGATGTGAGCATCGACACACAATCAGAGGAAGTAACAATGCAAGGGCATTGGATTATAGAAACAACTGACTAATCCCGAGCTCAAATGCAAAGGAATTATGATTTTCAAATCAAGGAGCGAAGCAATGTTACGATTAGGGGTGGATAAGTTGAATAGCCTTAGGGGTACTATTGACGGCATTTGGATTGGTTGAGAACCAGCTCATGTTTAAAATGACATCCGAGCCGGAAAGATAATTTAAAAGGATCAATCGATGATTGCGTGCATTCGCACTCATGTTGAATCAAAAGGATCAAACCGACGATGCCTAAGGATACTAACGAATATTGCGGACATATGGAAATCATCCATCATGCAAGCGGCATAAGTATTGCGAGCAATAAGCTACTAAGGATTTTGGAGGATCGAATAGTATTTGAAGACCATTGTGAAACACATGAACAATCGGGGATGAGCGGATACTCAATAAGCGAGAATTATCCATAGGGTATTCAGTGACAAAGAACGACAAAGGCGATCGACTCAAAGGATTATCGAAACAATGACGAGTATTTCGGGGTATCTTGTAATAACAAGATCAACTGGGGATGAATGTAAGAATAACAACTGCAAGTAGTTATCCATAAGGGTTGACGATGGAAGGGGAATTGCAAACGCGATTGGCACAAGGTCTCAAGAGAATATCGGAAGGTATCTTCAGAATCCTGCGGTGCACCAAGTAATCATCCGGACTGAAGAGGCTCTCCGGGAGAAAGTATTATCGAGAACCTAGAGTTAGATTTAGTAAAATTCATTTAACCCGAATATAGGAGAGATCGAGTCCCGTGAGTAAAGGTCGAGGAGTAAAAGATCCTAATACCACCCAATTGGCGACGTGGGCCCGTAAGGCACACAGCCATGTTAGTAAAAGTTTTTGCAATGTCTAGACTCGACTTCGGCCATGGAGCTGGAAAGGGGGATTCCTACAGGCAGTCGGCTCTAATACCAACTTGGTTTCTCCACCATAATTGCTTACGATTTATTTGAAACAACCCGAACATTTTAGTTTTAATTTTTTGAAAACTTTTGTTGTTTGCTTTTCTTTTGAATTTGAATTTGAATCGGTTCCGAACTAACGCGAGATTAGCAACAGTAACCGTGGTGACGTGGCATCATTAACGGAGGTTTACTGTAGCCTAATTATCCGGGCGTCACAATGGCTCGGCAAAATTAGCCGGTTTCAATGAATTCAAGAACTCCAGGTCATTGAAGGGAAGATAATCCGGCCCTAGAGGCTACTGCTTTATTGGCGAATATTTAAAAGCCGTCAGAAAAATTTCTGGTTCAAAATGAAGATTCCGGTTTAAAATACAGCTCAAGAGACATCTCTCTCCCGCAAAGCTTTGAAGCTCTCAAAACCGGTTCAACATCCAGATCAAGGTAAATTTGTCCCTTACAAAGCTTTGAGGATCTCAATATCCGGTTTAAGAATTTCCGTTTCAAAAAGAATTAATCTCTCGCAAGTTCGAGATCTCAGACAAATTTATGGTTACCAAAGGGAACTTGCTGCCATGATGCACGGTTCAAAACATGGGTATCTTTCCTTATGGCTTATTTTATTATGGTCACTTGGGGGCTTCCTGCTCATCGAGCATAGCTATCAGTACCCTTTTGATCGGCGCAATGCCAAAATTTATATGGTCACTTGGGGGCTTCCTGTTCAAACATAGGTCGTATTCGAACCAAAGAGAACATAGCTGTCGATACCCTTTTGATTAGCAAACTGCTGAACCTACTTGGGGGCTTCTTGATCGTATCCAAATCATAGCTCAACCCCTTTGGGAATCGACGTGGATCGTATTCGAATCAGCGTCGTTAAACAACTTTTAAGGTCATTTGGGGGCTTCCTGTTCAAACATAGGTCGTATTCGAACCAAAGAGAACATAGCTGTCGATACCCACTTTGATCGGCAACACCAACGCCACTGGGGGCTATATGATCCTATTCGAATCTTAGCTTAACCCCTTTGAACGGTTTCTTGATCGTATTCGAATCGAAGCCTCAAAAATTTTATCTGCTTTTATACAATCGCAAGTATTTGAGTTGTCACAAATATCATATGTGCCGCTCTTACAGACTTGAGTTATCAACTTCACCGTCCGAGTCACATAAGCCGCGGTATCATTCAAAGGATCATAGGGATCTTGTGATCTACTTGTGTGCAGGATAAGACTACATTTGGTGGTTACCATACGGCTTTTGACGTTAAGTCACCATGGCATATGTTGTTTAAAATCTTTGCAGGATTTGCAGAAATATGACATATAAATGATTAAGTTCAAGCTCATTACCAAAGTTGATGCTTCAAAATGATTATCCGTTCTGGATTTTTCTCAAAGGCTATAAGCTGTCGGGTTACAAAAATTCCGGCTTACAATGAATGTGCATTAAGTTGTCATCGGCCAAGAGCCGCCAGGTATTTAAACTCCGGATTTACTTGTCAACCGATGAGGTATTCAAATCTTTAATAGCCAAAACTGGCTGGATTTTCATGATGATATTGAATGATTGAGGTTTTCATACCAGATTATATTATTCAAATCTTGAATAGCCAATATGGCTGGATTTCTATTGTGATTATCAATAACCAGTGTTATGATTGAGGTTTTCAAAGTCGCTTTAGCGCAACGGCTATTATTTTTATCAATGGACATTATTTATTTTACAATGGAGGAAATAGTCCCGAGTCGCTGCAGGCTTACGACCCGGCACTTGGGGGCTACATTGTTCAAATCGAGATTACATCGAATATATAAGTCCCATGACACTGCCACCATGCACCATGGCACTTGGGGGCTAATGCAAAGTCATTTTTTGCTCAACTTATTGAAGACCCGAGTCATCATATTCTAAATGAGCCGGCCCTTGGGGGCTACCAATTGCTCCTGTAAAAAATTCAAGGTACACAAGCATTAATCCATTATATTGAACGGTTCACTATTCAGTTGGTAGAGTACAAAGCTCTTAACCTTGTGGACGTGGGTTCAAGCCCCATGGTGTAGATTATATTATAGGATGTTATTATCAATTATATACAAAGTCCCAGCTTGGTATTATCTTACTAAGCCGGCCCTTGGGAGCTACACATTGTTGTTCAAGTTTACATGGTTATATCTACAAAGTCCCTGCTCATTATTGCATAATGACCCGACCCTTGGGGACTACACTGGTTGAAGTTTTTATGAGCATAAGGAAATTTCAAGTCCCAGGTTGCTGCAAGCATGACAACCCGGCACTTGGGGGCTACATATATGGAGTATTCAGTTTTTACCAGGAATTATTAGTTTTTATAACCCGGTGATTTTGGAAATCAAAGATCGGCAAGTTCTATATTTTCAAACCGGCTGAATATCATATGAGTATTTCAAGACCAATATTTCTTAAGCCGGCGCTTTGGAAGCCGACTCAAGTGGATTATTCTTCACAATATTTCTCTATGAGACACCAACGTCAACAATTTGAGTATGAAGATGGTTTATTGACCCAAATTTTTTAGAAGGAGGAAATGACAAGGACTTAAGGATGATCAAGTGCCGGCTTACAAGAATATTAACCAGGAGCACAGCCTATCAATTTTGTTCTTGTATTTATTTTGTAGCATAAGTTTACCATGGATAAATCCAAGCTAAACTGGGGGCTAATGTCAGGGATATACCCCGCGGTATGACCCGGCCGGATGTATAACCCGACTGGACTTGGCGATTCACTAATGACCCGCCCTGACTGGACGACTCACTAAGTGACCCGCCCGAGCCTGGCGACTTATGGGTGACCTGGCAAGCGGATCAGAGGAGCGGCAAGACCGGGGGGGCCAAGAGGCTCAAGGCCCAGAAGGCCGACTTACGTTATGGTAGGCCGACTTAAGAGGAAGAAAGCAAGACCCGGACTTGTATTCAACTTGTAAGAAAAGATAGACTAGTCCTAGTCCTACTAGGACTCCGCATGTAACCCGCCCCTCTAACTTATATAAGGAGGGGCAGGGCTCGCCAAAGAAGGACAAGCAAGAAACAATCTCTAGGGCTAGACACAAAGAGGAGAGCCGGCTTGTCTGGCGACTCCTCATGATCATAATGAGACCTAGCCACAAACAGCATGTAGGGTTATTACCGGATGATGTTTCCGGGGCCCGAAGCTGTCTAAACCCTTGTCTTGTGTTGCGTCTCTCGATTCCGCTCAACCCCTCTCAAGCTACCACATAGATGCATTGGCCTCGCGACTAAGTCCTCACACTAAGGACATCTGTCGTGACAATTCCACGACAAAATGGACTGTAAATTCTACCCCGCAAAAAAAGACTGCAAATTCTGAAAAAAATGGGTTGAATACATGCCACATTTTTGGAGGCTGAAATGTGGGCCAATAGGTCGAAGCCAATGCAAATCGTTGTCAACTTAGTCAACAAATGATTCTGACATCGTTGGCCGTTGGATTTACATCCAACGACCGGCATCCATCTTCAATCTCTCGTCTTCTTCCTCCAGCGCCGCCGGGACCACCTGCTCCGCCTCGCTGCTAGCAGCTCTGCTTAGCACGCTCATTGTGAAGCGCCATCTCCACCATTGGCGTGCCATCCCTCCACACCTCTTGTTATTCTCCACCGACTTAGAACCACACCGCACTGTAACCGCTTAATCCTCGTACACCTCTCCGTCTGCGACTCTACTCCCGCGTCTTCCCATCTCCGGCTCGTTGTTGTCCGGGGCCTCGCCGTCATCCACCACCTTGGATGCGCTCGGTGTGGCCTGGTCAACGTGGTCAACGACCGACATGCATCTGAAGTGGACTGTACATGGAGAGACTGATAGCTGGGTCCACGGTCGCACGCAAGGAAATGCCTCCTTATTACGCGCAAAATAATGATTCCTCCACCTGACATCTGGGACCCACCGAAAGGGCCTCTCAGATTTCGGCGAAAAAACGTTACCAATCACCGGCTTGGACCCACCAGCTATATCTTCGCACGCAAGGAAGTGCCTCCTTATTACGCACAAAAAAATGAATACTCCCCATGCTAGCTGGGACCCAATATGGTGGCAGGCTGACTTGTGGGCCTACTAAGTTGACGGGGACGGAGGGCTTTGTCAACTTAGTCAATATGCACGATTTTAGCTCCACTGGCCGTACGATGTCCATCCAACGGCCATAGTGCTTCTTCAACCTCTGGTCTTCTTGCTCCAACCGCCCAAACCAGCACAGGTCGTGCCTCGTGCTCCTGCCTCCCGTGGCTGGCTGCGATGCGGCGGAGGCCTCACCACCCTACTACTCCCACCGCTGGCCAGGCCATCCCTCTACTCACCCACAACCCCCTGTTATTCTGCGGCGACGGCAGCCTCACACCGCAGTCGAACCAGTGAACCCTCATACTCCTCTACGCGTGGGCATCCACTGCCGCGTCTTCCCCGGCTCCGCGTCGTCCTGTTCCTAGGCCTCGCTGCCGCCCACCGCCTGGTGCTCTCGGGCGCGACGTGGTCAATATGGTCAAGGAACGGCTTTAATTGGGCGTGGATCAGACGTGGAGAGGCCGATACCGGGTCCACGGCCGCAGCAAGGAAGTGCCTCCTTATTACGCGCAAAATAATTATTCCTCCACCTGACAGCGGGGACCCACCAGACGGGCCACCGTATTTTTTGAAAAAAACGTTCCCCCCTGACTGCTAGGACCCACCAGCTACATCTTCGCACGCAAGGGAGTGCATCCGGGCAAAAAAACACGATTCGCCCCCTTGACTGCTGGGACCCACCAGCTAAATCTTCGCACGCAAGGAAGTGCCTAACAGTCGGGACCCACCTGGTCGAAGCGAATGTAGCGTTGTCATTCTGGTCGCGAACGTGTACGTACATACTGGTCGATGTAGAGGCGCGCACGTGTTGTAGTAGAGGCGCACACGTAGCATGTACACGTACGTACAACGGCCAGTGTGCAAGAAAGAAAATACGGCCACGTACGTACAATCGGGCAGGGGATCGAACGCCTACTCGCGCATACGTACGGCTAGGGCTCGTGTACATGGCTGGGTCGGAACGGAGAAACAGCGTCGTCATCGTGTTCATGGGGAGCCAACCGGCTGGGTCGGAACGGAATGCGTCGTCATGTTCATCGAGAGGGCTTGGACGGAACAACTGATGGAAACGAGGCATGGCGTACCGCAGAACGGAGGAAACGGCCTTGTGTTCGACCGGCCACGTTCAAAACGGGATCATGTTCATCGGGAGGGCTTGGATGGAACAACCGATGGAAACGAGGCCTGGCGTACCGCAGAATAGAGGAAACAGCCTTGTGTTCGACCGGCCACGTTCGAAACGGGATCCTGTTCATCGGGAGGGGTCTGGCGTACCGGAAAATGGAGGAAACGGACCTCCTAGGGTCGAAACGGGGGTCCTGTTGATCGGGAGGGGTGTGGCGCATCGCAAAAACGGCGAAACAGACTTGTGTTGGAGCGCTTAGGTCGAAACGGGGTCCTGTTCATCGGGAGGTGTGGCGACCGCAAAACGGGTCTCCATGGGATACCGTTTCATCTCCACCGTCGACCCCTCCAGCCTTCATGGGCTACTGCTCATCCACGCCGACCTCCTCCAGCCTCCACCGCGATCGCTCATCCACGGGCTCCTCGCTCACCCAGCCTCCACCGCTGCGCTTACTCCATCGGCCATCGCTCAACCAGCCCTCTCCACGGGCTCTGCTCAACCACGCCCGCTGGCTACCGCTCATCCTACCCTCCACCGCTTCATCGCTCATCCTGCCCTTCATGGGGTGGTCCTGTTCATCCGCCCTCCACGGGTCCTGTTCATCCAGCCCCAACCGGCTCGATCGATCGGGGTCATGTTCATCCAGAGGCAACACCACGGGTCCTGTTCATCCACCCCACCGAACCGCTCATCCACCCCGCAACGCCATCGTTCATCCAGAGGCGACATCGACCGCTTCGATTAGCAACCGTGGCGAAGAATCGCCGATCGGGTTCGATTAACGTACCAAAGATCGATCGCCGGGTTCAAGAACGTAGCTCGCAGCAATCGCCTGTGTTCGCTTGGAGCCCAGCGCCTCGCTTCGGGTTGATTAGAGCCCAACGCCGCACACGCAGCGTATGTACAAGAGAAACATGCATCGCCGCCCCGACCACCCACCGTAACCGGGACTCCCGATATTTTCCGCCCTCGCTTCTACCACGGGTTTTTCCGTCATGGACGGCCCAAAGAATGTCATGCAACAAGGCCTCCGCCCGCCTGTGACGAAAAGCCCATTTTCTGTCATGATTTTTTGTCATAGAAGTAGGACCCCACCACATCTATGATGATACCGGGTTTTTTTACAATCATCGTCATAGAAGTGTCATAAGTATGACAGGAAAGATTTTCGTTCGGCCCAAAATGTCACGGATGTGTCTTTTTTTGTAGTGCATGCTCCTTCTTCAACCTCTGATCTTGCTCCTGTCTCCCGTGGGCAGCACCGCGGTTGTGCTGCCGCGCACCCGAACCAGTCAAGTTTCCCACTCCTCTTCATCTGCAACTCCACTGCCCCGTCTTCCCCATCTCTTGGTCGTTCCAGTCTGGGGCCTCGCCGTCATCCACCGGCCTTGGTGCGCTCGGCTCGGTGTGGTCAACGTGGTGAACAACCGAGAGTCATCGGAAGATGACTGTAAGTGAGAGGCTGGCAGTGGGGACGCACCACGCCCATGGACGCATGCATGCAACGGAACGCGGCGTGGTTAACGTGGTCAAGGAACGACTTCCATCGGAAGTGTACTGTACGTGGAGAGGCTGACAACTGGGTCCACGGCCGCAGTAAGGAAGTGCCTCCTTATTACTCAGAAAATAATGATTCCTCCACCTGACAGCAGGGACTGATGACCCACAAGTATAGGGGATCTATCGTAGTCCTTTCGATAAGTAAGAGTGTCGAACCCAACAAGGAGCAGAAGGAAATGATAAGCGGTTTTCAGCAAGGTATTCTCTGCAAGTACTGAAATAAGTGGTAACAGATAGTTTTGTGATAAGATAAATTGTAACGAGCAACAAGTAACAAGAATAAATAAAATGCAGCAAGGTGGCCCAATCCTTTTTGTAGCAAAGGACAAACCTGGAAAAACTCTTATAATAGGAAAAGCGCTCCCGAGGACACATGGGAATATCGTCAAGCTAGTTTTCATCATGTTCATATGATTCGCGTTCGGTACTTTGATAATTTGATATGTGGGCGGACCGGTGATTGGGTGTTGTTCTTACTTAAACAAGCATCCCACTTATGATTAACCTCTATTGCAAGCATCCACAACTACAACAAAAGTATTAAGGTAAACCTAACCATAGCATGAAACATATGGATCCAAATCACTTCTTACGAAGCAACGCATAAACTAGGGTTTAAGCTTCTCTCACTCTAGCAACCCATCATCTACTTATTACTTCCCAATGCCTTCCTATAGGCCCAAATAATGGTGAAGTGTTATGTAGTCGATGTTCACATAACACCACTAGAGGCTAGACAACATACATCTCATCAAAATATCGAATCTAATACCAAATTCACATGACTACTAATAGCAAGACTTCTCCCTTGTCCTCGTGAACAAACGTAACTACACACAAAGCATATTCATGTTCATAATCGAGGGGTAATAATATGCATAAAGGATCTGAACATATGATCTTCCACCAAATAAACCAACTAGCATCAACTACAAGGAGTAATCAACACTACTAGCAACCTACTAGCACCAATCCCGGACTTGGAGACAAGAATTGGATACAAGAGATGAACTAGGGTTTGGAGATGAGATGGTGCCGGTGAAGATGTTGATGGAGATTGCCCTCCCAAAGTGAGAGGAGCATTGGTGATGATGATGACGATGATTTCCCTCCCGAGGGAAGTGTCCCCTGTAACAACTCGCTTGAGCCCTAGATTGGTTCCGCCAAGGTTCCGCCTCATGGCGTGAGTCTCGCCCCGAAGGTTGCTTCCTATTTTTTCTCATCGAAAGACTTCATATAGGAGAAGATGGGCGCCGAGAGCCACTGTGGGGCCCACGAGGTAGGGGTGCACTGGGGCGCCCCCACCCTCGTGAGCAGGGTGTGGGCCCCCTGGCCTTCATCTTTGGCGACGATTTTTCCTTATTTATTTTAAGATTATCCGTGGAGTTTCAGGACTTTTGGAGTTGCGCAGAATAGATCTCCAATAATTGCTCCTTTTCCAAATTTCGTAATTCCAGCCGGCATTCTCCTCTTCATGTAAACCTTATAAAATAAGAGAGAATAGGCATAAGTATTGTGACATAACGTGAAATAACAGCCCATAATGCGATAAATATCGATATAAAAGCATGATGCAAAATGGACGTATCAGGGACCCACCGGACGAGCCACCGTATTTTGCGAAAAAAACGTTTCCCCCTGACTGCTGGGACCCACCGGATAGGTCACCGTATTTCACGAAAAAAATGTTCCCCCCGCTGTCAGCTTGGACCCACCGAAAGTGCCTCCTTATTACGCAAAAAAAAAATGAATACTCCCCCTGCTAGCTGGGACCCACCTTGGTGGGAGGCTGACTTGTGGGCCTACTAAGTTGACGGGGACGGAGGGCTTTGTCAACTTAGTCAATATGAACGATTCTAGCTCCAGTGACCGTACGATGTCCATCCAACGGCCGTAGTGCTTCTTCAACATCTGGTCTTCTTGCTTCAGCCGCCCAAAGCAGCGTCGGTCGTGCCGCGTGCTCTTGCCTCCCGTGGGTCGGCTGTGATGCTGGAGGCCTCACCGCCCCTACTAATCCCACCGGCTGTGCCATCCCTCTACTCACCCACACCCCTGTTATTCTCATGACGATGGCAGCCTCACACCGCAAACCAAGTGAACCCTCATACTCCTCTACACGTGGGCATCCATCATGCGGCGTCTTCCCGGCTCTGCGTTGTCCCCTTCCTAGGCCTCGCTGTCGCGCTACCTCTTGAGCACTGCGTTGGATTTCAAGAGGAGAGGATGATGCAGCAAAGTAGCGTAAGTATTTCCCTCAGCTTTTGAGAACCAAGGTATCAATCCAAGAGAGACCACGCGCAAGTCCCTCGTGACTGCACAAAATGATAGCTACTCGCAACCAACGCTTAGGGGTTGTCAATCCCTTCACCATTACATTTAGGGTGAGATCTGATAGAGATAATATTTTTGGTATTTTTGGTATAAAGATGCAAAGTAAAAAGTAAAAGCAAATAAATAAATAAAGTTATGGAGATTGATATGATGAGAATAGACCCGGGGGCCATAGGTTTCACTAGTGGCTTCTCTCAAGAGCATAAGTATTCTACGGTGGGTGAACAAATTACTGTTGAGCAATTGACAGAATTGAGCATAGTTATGAGGTTACCTGCAATGATCATGTATATAGGCATCACATCCGTGACAAGTAGATCAAACGATTCTGCATCTACTACTATTACTCCACTCATCGACCGCTATCCAAAGATGCATCTAGAGTATTAAGTTAAAATAGAGTAACGCCTTAAGCAAGATGACATGATGTAGAGGAATAAATTCATGCAATATGATAAATACCCCATCTTGTTATCCTCGATGGCAACAATACAAGACGTGCCTTGCAACCCTTTACATCCTTTGGGTAAGGTCACCGCAAGATTGAACCCAAAGCTAAGCACTTCTCCCATTGCAAGAACTACCAATCTAGTTGGCCAAACCAAACGGATCATTCGAAGAGACTTGCAAAGATAACTCAATCATACATAAAAGAATTCAGACAAGAATCAAATATTTTCCATAGATAAGCTAGATCATAAACCCACAATTCATCGGTCTCAACAAACACACCGCAAAAATAAGATTACGTCGAATAGATCTCCACAAGAGAGGGGGAGAACATTGTATTGAGATCCAAAAAGAGAGAAGAAGCCATCTAGCTACTAGCTATGGACCCGAAGGTCTGAAGTAAACTACTCACACTTCATCAGAGGGGCTATGGTGATGATGTAGAAGCCCTCCGTGGTGGATGCCCCCTCCGGCGGAGCTCCGGAAAAGGCCCCAAGATGGGATCTCGTGGATACAAGAAGTTGCGGCGGTGGAATTAGGTTTTTGGCTCCGTCCCCTATCTGTTGGGGGTACGTAGGTATATATAGGAGGAAGGAGTACGCCGGTGGAGCGTCAGGGGGCCCACGAGGCAGGGGGCGCGCCCAGGGGGAGGGGCGCGCCCCCCACCCTCGTGACCGCCTCTGGCACTCCTTGGAGTAGGGTCCAAGTCTCCTGGATCACGTTCAGTGAGAAGATCGCGTTCCTGAAGGTTTCATTCCGTTTGGACTCCGTTTGATATTCCGTTTCTTCGTAACACTGAAATAGGCAAAAATACAGCAATTCCGGGCTGGGCCTCCGGTTAATAGGTTAGTCCCAAAAGTAATATAAAAGTGGAAAATAAAGCCCATTATAGTCCAAAACAATAGATAAAGTAGCATGGAGCAATCAAAAATTATAGATACGTTGGAGATGTATCAGGCATCCCCAAGCTTAATTCTTGCTTGTCCTCGAGTAGGTAAATGATAAAAAGAGAATTTTTGATGCGGAGTGATACTTTGTCATTATTTCAATGTAAATCTTCTTAATCACGGTATGAATATTCAGATCCGAAAGATTCAAGACAAAAGTTCATATTGACATAAAAATAATAATACTTCAAGCATACTAACAAAGCAATTATGTCTTCTCAAAATATCATGGCCAAAGAAAGTTATCCCTACAAAATTATATAGTCTGGCTATGCTCCATCTTCCCCACACAAAGTATTTAAATCATGCACAACCCCGATGACAAGCCAAGCAATTGTTTCATACTTTAACATTTTCAAAACTTTTTCAATCTTCACGCAATACATGAGCGTGAGCCATGGATATAGCACTATATGTGGAATAGAATGGTGGTTGTGGAGAAGACAAAAGAGGGAAGATAGTCTCACATCAACTAGGCGTATTAATCTGCCATGGAGATGCCCATCAATAGATATCAATGTGAGTGAGTAGGGATTGCCATGCAACGGATGCACTAGAGCTATAAGTATATGAAAGCTCAACAAAAGAAAACTAAGTGGGTGTGCATCCAACTCGCTTGCTCACGAAGACCTAGGGCATTTTGAGGAAGCCCATCATTGGAATATACAAGCCAAGTTCTATAATAAAAAATTCCCACTAGTATATGAAAGTGACAAAATGAGAGACTCTCTATCATGAAGATCATGGTGCTACTTTGAAGCACAAGTGTGGTAAAAGGATAGTAACATTGTCCCTTCTCTATTTTTCTCTCGTTTTTTTATTTGGGCCTTTCCCTTTTTTTTGGCCTCTTTTATTATTTTTATTTTTTATTATTTTTCGTCCGGAGTCTCATCCCGACTTGTGGGGGAATCATAGTCTCCATCATTCTTTCCTCACTTGGGACAATGCTCTAATAATGATGATCATCACACTTTTATTTTTCTTACAACTCAACAATTACAACTCGATATTAAGAACAAAATATGACTCTATATGAATGCCTCGTGTGTACCGGGTTATGCAATGAAACATGAGTGACATGTATGAAAGAATTATGAACGGTGGCTTTGCCACAAATACGACGTCAACTACATGATCATGCTAGCAAGATGACAATGATGGAGCGTGTCATAATAAACGGAACGGTGGAAAGTTGCATGGCAATATATCTCGGAATGGCTATGGAAATGCCATAATAGGTAGGTATGGTGGTTGTTTTGAGGAAGGATATATGGTGGGTGTATGATACCGGCGAAAAGTCCGCGGTATTAGAGAGGCTAGCAATGGTGGAAGGATGGGAAAAAGTGTGTATGATCCATGGACTCAACATTAGTCATAAAGAACTCATATACTTATTGCAAAAATCTAGAAGTTATCAAAGCAAAGTATTACGCGCATGCTCCTAGGGGGGTAGATTGGTAGGAAAATACCATCGCTCGTCCCCGACCGCCACTCATAAGGAAGACAATCAATAAACAAATCATGCTCCGAGTTCATCACATAACGGTTCACCATACGTGCATGCTACGGGAATCACAAACTTCAACACAAGTATTCTTTAAATTCAGAACTACTCAACTAGCATGACTCTAATATTATCACCTTCATATCTCAAAACAATTATCAAGCATCAAACTTATCTTAGTATTCAACGCACTCAAAAGAAAGTTTCACATATCTTGAATACCAAGTATATTAACATTAAGAAAATTACCATGCTATTAACGACTCTCAAAATAATCTAAGTGAAGCATGAGAGATCAAGTTTCTTTAAAACAATTCCAACACCGTGCTCTAAAAGATCTAAGTGAAGCACTAGAGCAAACATTATCACGCTCAAAAGATATAAGTGAAGCACTATGAGCAAACTATCAAGCTCAAAAGATATAGGTGAAGCACATAGAGTATTCTAACAAATTCCAAATCATGTATGGTTCTCTAAAAATGTGTGTAAAGCAAGGACTATTGTGGTAAACTAACAAGCAAAGACTCAAATAATACAAGACGCTCCATGTAAAACACATATCATGTTGGTGAATAAAAATATAGCTCCAAGTAAATTACCGATGGAAGTGGATTTAAAGAGGGATGCCTTTCGGGGCATCCCCAAGCTTTGACTTTTGGTGTCCTTGGATTATCTTGGGGTGCCATGGGCATCCCCAAGCTTAGGCTCTTTCCACTCCTTGTTCCATAATCCATCAAAAGAATTCACCCAAAACTTGAAAACTTCACAACACAAAACTCAATAGAAATCTCGTGGAGCTCCGTTAGAGAAAGAAAACAAAAGACTACTTTAAGGTACTGTAATGAACTAATTCTTTATTTATATTGGTGTTAAACCTACTGTATTCCAACTTATCTATGGATCATAAACTATTTTACTAGCCATAGATTCATCAAAATAAGCAAACAACACACGCAAAACAGAATCTATCAAAAACAGAACAGTCTGTAGTAATCTGTAACTAACGCAAACTTCTGGAACCCAAAAAATTCTACCAAAATTGGAAGACCTGGACAATTTGTTTATTGATCAGCAGCAATTTAAATCAGTATTTTATCACGTTCTGGTGATTTTTGACAATTCGGGCACTGAGCACAAAGATTCTGGAAATTACAGCAAGATCAAATAACTATCATAAGAAGATCCAATAGGTCCAACTTGGCACAAACACTAATTAAAAGATAAAACCACATCTAAACAGAGGCTAGATGGATTATTTATTACTAGGCAGAAAAGATAAATATTGGGTTGTCTCCCAACAAGCGCTTTTCTTTAAAGCCTTTTTTAGCTAGGCATTGAGATTTCAATGATGCTCACATGAAAGACAAGAATTGAAGCACAAATAGAGCATCATATAGCACGTGAAAAACACATATAAGTCTAACATACTTCCTATGCATAGGCATCTTATAGGCAAACAAATTTGCAAGGCAAGCAAAAACTAGCATATGCAAGGAAGAAGAAAGTGACGATAGCAATCTCAACATGAAGAGAGGTAATTTAGTAACATGAAAATTTCTATAACCATATTTTCCTCTCTCATAATAATTACATGTAGGATCATAAGAAAATTCAACAATATAGATATCACATAACATATTCTCAACACGATCCACATGTATGCGAAGTTGACACTCTTCCAAAATAGTGGGATTATCATTAACTAAAGTCATGATTTCTCCAAGCCCACTTTTATCTAAAATTTCATAAGATTGAATATTCTCCAAATATGTGGGATCTAAAGTTGACACTCTTCCAAACCCACTTTCAAGATTATTGCAAACAATATTATCAATCTCATATTTATCATGGGGCTTAAATAAATTTTCAAGATCATAAGAAGAATCACCCCAATTGCAACAAGTAGTAGACATAGCAAAACTAGCATCCCCAAGCTTAGGGTTTTGCATCTTACTAGCACAATTGACATCAAAAGAACTTATAATAAAATCATTGCAATCATGCTTTTTATTCAAAGATCTATCGTGAGTCACTTTACGGATTCCAGGCAAAACCTTATAAAGATAATCTAGTGCATCCAAATCACTAGGAATTGGTTCATCATAATTGGATCTCTTAAAAAGATCGGCAAGCGGATCAGGATCCATAGATATTGGCTTCTTTGTTTAGGAATAAATAAGCATCTAATCCAACCAAACGAGAAACAAAAAGGCAAGCAAAATAGAGGAGGAGATTGGGAAAGAGAGGGCGAATAAAACGGCAAGGGTGAAGTGGGGGAGAGGAAAACGAGAGGCAAATGGCAAATAATGTAATGCGAGAGATAGGGATTGTGATGTGTACTTGGTATGTTGACTTTTGCGTAAGCCTCCCCGGCAACGGCGCCAGAAATTCTTCTTGCTACCTCTTGAGCACTGTGTTTCATTTCCCCGAAGAGGAGAGGATGATGCAGCAAAGTAGCGTAAGTATTTCTCTCAGTTTTTAAGAACCAAGGTATCAATCCAGTAGGTGACCACGCGCAAGTCCCTCGTACCTGCACAAAACGATAGCTACTCGCAACCAACGCTTAGGGGTTGTCAATCCCTTCACGGTCACTTACGAGGGTGAGATCTGGTAGAGATAATACTTTTGGTATTTTTGGTATAAAGATGCAAATTAAAAAGTAAAGGCAAAGCAAATAAATAAAGTGATGGAGATTGATATGATGAGAATAGACCCGGGGGCCATAGGTTTCACTAGTGGCTTCTCTCAAGAGCATAAGTATTCTATGGTGGGTGAACAAATTACTGTTGAGCAATTGATGAATTGAGCATAGTTATGAGGTTGTCCAGGCAATGATCATGTATATAGGCATCACGTCCGTGACAAGTAGATCAAACGATTCTCGCATCTACTACTATTACTCCACTCATCGACCGCTATCCAAAGATGCATCTAGAGTATTAAGTTAAAACAGAGTAACGCCTTAAGCAAGATGACATGATGTAGAGGAATAAATTCATGCAATATGATAAATACCCCATCTTGTTATCCTCGATGGCAACAATACAATACGTGCCTTGCAACCCTTTACATCCTTTGGGTAAGGTCACCGCAAGATTGAACCCAAAGCTAAGCACTTCTCCCATTGCAAGAACTACCAATCTAGTTGGCCAAACCAAACGGATAATTCGAAGAGACTTGCAAAGATAACTCAATCATACATAAAACAATTCAGATAAGAATCAAATATTTTCCATAGATAAGCTGGATCATAAACCCACAATTCATCGATCTCAACAAACACAACGCAAAAAGAAGATTACATCGAATAGATCTCCACAAGAGAGGGGGAGAACATTGTATTGAGATCCAAAAAGAAAGAAGAAGCCATCTAGCTACTAGCTATGGACCCCGAAGGTCTGAAGTAAACTACTCACACTTCATCGGAGGGGCTATGGTGATGATGTAGAAGCCCTCCGTGGTGGATGCCCCTCCGTGAGCTCCTAACAGGCCCCAAGATGGGATCTCGTGGATACAGGAAGTTGCGGCGGTGGAATTAGGTTTTGGCTCTGTCACGATCTGTTGGGTGCGTGAGGTATATATAGGAGGAAGGAGTACGTCGGTGGAGCGTCGGGGGCCCACGAGGCGGGGCGCGCCAGGGGAGGGGCGCGCCCACCCTCGTGACCGCCTCTGGCACTCCTTGGAGTAGGGTCCAAGTCTCTGGATCACGTTCGATGAGAAGATCATGTTCGAAGGTTTCATTCCGCTTGGACTCCTTTTGATATTCCGCTTTCTTGAAACACCGAGATAGGCAAAAAAGCACTCGGACTGGGCCTCCGGTTAATAGGTTAGTCCCAAAAGTAATATAAAAGTGGAAAATAAAGCCCATTATAGTCCAAAACAATAGATAAAGTAGCATGGAGCAATCAAAAATTATAGATACGTTGGAGACGTATCATCGTCCACCGCCCTGGTGCTCTCGGCGCGGCGTGGTCAACGTGGTCAAGGAACGGCTTCCATCAGACATGGACTGTACACGGAGAGGCTGACAGCTGGGTCCATGGCCACAGCAAGGAAGTGCCTCCTTATTACGCGGAAAATAATGATTCCTCCACATGATAGTAGGGACCCACCGGACGGGCAACCGTATTTCGTGAAAAAAATGTTTCCCCCTGATTGTTGGGACCTACCAACTACATCTTCGCACGCAAGGAAGTGCGTCCGGGCAAAAAAAAAACGATTCACCCCCTGACTGCTGGGACCCACCAGCTACATCTTCGCACACTAGGAAGTGCCTGACAGTCGGGACCCACCTGGTCGAAGCGTACATAGCGTTGTCATTCTGGTCGTGAACATGTACGTACATACTGGTCGATGTAGAGGCACGCACGTGTCGTAGTAGAGGCGCGCACGTAGCATGTACACGTCCGTACAGCGGCCAGGGTGCAAGAAAGTAAATACGGCCACGTACGTACATACGGGCGGGGTCTAGAACACCTACTCACGCGTACGTACGACCAGGGCTTGTGTACATGGCTGGGTCGGAACGGAGAAACATCGTCATCGTCGTGTTCATGGGGAGCCAATCGGCTGGGTTGGAACGGAATGCGTCGTCGTGTTCATCGGGAGGGCTTGGACGAAACAGCCGATGGAAACGAGGCCTGGCGTACCGCACAACGGAGGAAACGGCCTTCTGTTCGACCGACCACAGTCAAAACGGGATCCTGATCATCGGGAAGGGTCTGGCGTACCGCAAAATGGAGGAAACAGACCTCCTACATCAAAGCGGGGTCCTGTTCGCCGGGAGGGTGTGGCATCGCAAAACGGAGGAAGCAGACTTATGTTGGAGCGCTACGGCCGGAACGGGGTCCTGTTCATCTAGAGGTGTGGCGCATCGCAAAATGGGACTCCATGGGATCTGTTCATCTCCACCGTCGACCCCTCTAGCCTCCACAGACTCTGTTCATCCACCGTCGACCTCCTCCACCTCCACTGCGACTATTCATCCACGGGCTCCTGTTCATCCGGCCTCCACCGCGCCACTCTCTGGCCATCGCTTCAACCAACCCTCTCCAGGGGCTCTGTTCAACCACCCCTCCACGGACTCTGTTCATCCAGCCCTCCACCTGCTCATCGTTCATCCATCCCTCCACGGGTTGGTCACATTCATCCAGCCCTCCATGGGGTCCTGTTCATCCAGCCCCCAACCGTCTCGATCGATCGGGTCCTGTTCATCCAGCCCCAACCGGCTCGATCGATCGGGTCCTGTTCATCCAGAGGCAACACCACGGGTCCTATTCATCCACCCCACCGAACTGTTCATCCAACCCCCCAAAGAACGCCACTGTTCATCCAGAGGCAGATCGATTGGCTTGATTAGCGGCAATGAAGAATCGCTTCGATCGGGTTCGATTAACGTACCATCGATCGATCGCCGGGTTCGAGAACGCCAGTAGCCTGCGGTCTGATCGCCGAGTTCGATTAGAGCCCAACGCCTCGCTCGGGTTCAGTTAGAGCCCAACGCCTTGCACCCACGCGCGTGCGTGTATGAGAGAAACGAGCATCGCTCGGCCCCGACCACCCACCGTAACCGGGAACACCCTGATATTTTCCTCGCCCTCGCTTCTACCACGGTTTTTCTGTCATGGACGGCCCAAAGAATGTCATGCACCGGCTTCGACCCGCCAGACGAAAAGCCCATTTTACATCATGATTTTTGTCATAGAAGTAGGAGCCCACCATATCTATGATGATACGGGTTTTGTCACAATTATCATCATAGAAGTGTCATAAGTATGACAGGATTTTTTTTTCGTTTGGCTCAAAATGTCACGGATGTGTCTTTTTTTGTAGTGTATTGAAATCAACATACTCGGGGTGTGATACCTTTGGGCCTTTAGCCATTAAGCATCTTCCAATTCCTTCATTTTGTGAGTCAAATATGTCGTAGGAGTTGGTTGACACAAGTGCTAGACCGGCAACACCTTCATCTTGAGTATATTCGGAGTCGGAGTGGTAACTTCTTTCGGAGTGATGGTCGGGTCGGAGCCGGATATCCATTCACCAACATGAGCTTGATGTCTTTGTTTTGTGTAGCTCTTTGATGACTTGTTCTTCCTTTCCGAATCCTTGCTTCTCCAAGAGGGTCTTCGTTCATAACGATCATCTCTACTCCTTCTCTCTCTTGGTGGCGATTCTTCTCTCCTACTCCTTCTTTCGGGAGAATCTTCTCTTCTTTTGTAGGGAGTCGTACACTCGTTGCAGTAGTGTCCGGGTCTTCCACAATTGTAGCAATTTCATTCACGACTTGAAGATTTTTTGTCATTGTAGGACCTTGGCTTGGAACTTCTCTCATTGCTTCTACTCTTGTAGAACTTGTTGAAGTTCTTCACCATTAGGCTCAATTCTTCATTTAAGGTTTGTTTCTCACTTGATGATGTGGGAGCATCACATGAGGCTTTGTAAGCACCGCTTGACTTGTTGTGGAGTTCTTCCTTATCCTTAAGTGACATCTCATGAGCAACAATTCTTCCAATGACTTCCGTTGGCTTGAGATCTTTGTAATTGGGCATCATTTGGATCAATGTGCACAAGGTATCATATTTTCCATCCAAGGCTCTTAGGTTCTTCTTGATGGTGAATCTGTTGGTCATCTCTTCACTTCCTAAGCCGGCAATCTCATTGGTGATGAGACCAAACCTAGATTACATTTCAGCGACACCTTCACCATCCTTCATTTTGAACTTGTCAAGCTGACTTTGAAGCACATCCAATTTGGATTCCTTGACGGAGTCAGCACCTTCGTGCATATCAATCAAAGTATCCCAAATTTCCTTTGCATTCTCAAGACGGCCGATTTTGTTGAATTCTTCGGGGCACAATCCGTTGAAGAGAATATCACAAGCTTGAGCATTGTATTGTAGCATCTTCAACTCTTCCGCGGTAGCTTCACGGTTCGGTTCTCTCCCATCAAAGAATTCACCTTGCAAGCCAATACAACAATAGCCCAAACGGCGGGGTTATGTCCAAGAATATGCATTTTCATCTTATGCTTCCAACTTGCAAGATTAGTACCATCAAAGTAAGGACCTCTACGGTGGTAATTTCCCTTGCTAGACGCCATACTCTCCTAGGTTGTGAAACCAAGGCTATGATCACCAAAAGCTATGGAAATCAAGGCAAATGGAGACCAAAGCTATGATACCACTTGTAGGATCGGAAGTATGTCTAGAGGGGGGGTGATTAGACTACTTGACCAAATAAAAAACTAGCCTTTTCCCAATTTAAGGTCTTGGCAGATTTTAACAACTTAGCACAAGTCAAGTAATCAACCTACACATGCAATTCTAAGAGTATAGCAGCGGAATGTAAAACAATTGCATATGAAGGTAAAGGGAGGAGTTTGAGGGAGCAAACGCAATGTAGACACGGAGATTTTTGGCGTGGTTCCGATAGGTGGTGCTATCGTACATCCACGTTGATGGAGACTTCAACCCACGAAGGGTAGCAGTTGCAACGAGTCCATGGAGGGCTCCACCCACGAAGGGTCCACGAAGAAGCAACCTTGTCTATCCCACCATGGCCATTGCCCATGAAGGACTTGCCTCACTAGGGTAGATCTTCACGAAGTAGGCGATCTCCTTGCCCGTACAAACTCCTTGGTTCAACTCCACAATCTTGACAGAGGCTCCCAAGTGACACCTAACCAATCTAGGAGACACCACTCTCCAAAAGGTAATAGACGGTGTGTTGATGATGAACTCCTTGCTCTTGTGCTTCAAATGATAGTCTCCCCAACACTCAACTCTCTCTCATAGGATTGGATTTGGTGGAAATATGATTTGAGTGGAAAGCAACTTGGGAAGGCTAGAGATCAAGATTTATGTGGTTGGAATGGAATATCTTGACCTCAACACAAGTGTAGGTGGTTCTCTCTCAAAAAAATTATGTTGGAAGTGTAGGCATGTTCTGATGGCTCTCTCCACGAATGAAGAGTGGGTGGAGGGTTATATATAGCCTCCACACAAAATCTAACCGTTACACACAATTTACCAAACTCGATGGGACCGAATCAGAAAACTCGGTCAGACCGATTTAGTTCATAATGTGACCGTTAGGCATTCGGTGGGACCGACATGTCAACTCGGTGGGACCGATTTCATTAGGTTTAGGGCATAACGTAATCTCGGTGAGACCGATTACACAAACTCGGAGGGACCGATTTTGGTAATAAGCTAACCAGAGAGTTGGCCAGGCAAACTCGGTGGGACCGATTCGCTCATCTCGGTTGGGCTGAAACGTTACGAAGGGGAAACAGAGAGTTTGCATCACGAACTCGGTGGGACCGATCGCTCATCTTGGTTAGACCGAAACGTTACGAAGGGAAACAAAGAGTTTGCAATCCCATCTCGGTGAGACCGAGATCCCTATCGGTGAGACCGAAGTGACTAGGGTTTGTGGCAATAGCTATGCCAACAGAACTCGGTGGCGCCGGATAGAAAGTTTCGGTAGGGCCGAGTTTGACTTTTGGCTTGGGACATATGTGGATATGAGAAAGTAGTTGAGGATTTTGGAGCATATCACTAAGCATTTTGAGCAATAACCTCATTAAGCAACACCTCATCCCCTTTTAATAGTATTGGCTTTTCCTATGGACTCAATGTGATCTTGGATCACTAAAAGTAAAATGTAGAGTCTTGAGCTTGAGCCAACATGTGTCCTTAGCATTTTGAGGGGTCCACATTCCTAATCCATGCCATGCCAATCATTGAGCTTTCCTGAAATATTTATCTTGAGATAGCATTAGCTCAATGAGCTATATGTTGTTAGTAATTACCAAAACCACCCAGGGAAAGTTGCACTTTCAAAGGTACCAATCAACTGTAGAAGAATGGGCCAAGTTGATCAAAGCCCTAGAAGAGCATGAGGATGATTTGGATGTGTATGCCAAGAAGAAGAAAGACCACAACTCTATGGCAAATATGTACAAAGAGATCCCTGATAAAGCTTTGGAGACACACAAGCTTTGATCTGTGCACTATTTGTTGTCTGGTCTACCCACTATCAACACCATCTTAAGGCATACTCTGTTACCCAGATCTGGAGATCACAAGATGATTAGAGGACATTCCATCAACTTGCTGCAAATCTTTGACGTCCCTAAAAAATTCATGGTCATGAGTCTGATTGTTGAGACAATAAAGAGGACAACTGCTGACCAGAAGAGATCTTGTGGGTATGCTCCACACATTCAGGTGCTCATCAACTCAAAGATGGGCACAAGGACTAACTTGTTGGACAAAGAGCATTTACCCTTGATCCCAGATTTTGAAGATAATGAAGTTGTCATGAATGAGAATGAACCTTCATCAGCACAAGCACAAGAGAAGAGAGCTAAAGCAAAGGTAGAAAAGGCTACAAGGATGCCAAGTGTCGAGGAAGCATCTCAGGTGTTCCTGAAGAGCAAACAAGATCAGCTTGGATATCTTATTCAAGCTACATTGAGGATTGAGAAGGGCTTGACCACCCTGGCTCAGAATCAGGAGAGCTTGGAGAGGATAATAGAGACCAAGTTCTATGAACTTGATCTGAAAGTCACTGAGATTCAGACTACAGTTGAGCAGCTCCCGAAGGAAGCAGAAGAGAAGAAGGGGAAGGCTACTACAGATGCTTTTCGCAGAGTGCCTAGAGGTCAGAGGTCCGCCGCAAGGTGCGATGCAGATACTAGAGCTACATTTTCAAAGACCAGCAGCCTCTGACTTCAAGTGCCACCTCCAAGAGCCCACTCCACCAGCTCCAACTACATCAATCGATGCCTTCGTCCTTGGAGTTCTCTCTACACCACCTCCCGAAGACCAAGCCTGAGAGACGCATAGCACTATACATTTTCGAACTTTTTGGTAACTTGTTGCCAAAGGGGGAGAAATGTATAGATCATAGGCTTCGAGAGAGAGAGAGAGTGTTGCTTCTTTGTCTCTCTTGCTTTTGGTTGAACTTTATTGTGTGCTTGGTTGACACTCTATGTCTATGTGTGAGATACTTGTTTGATCATGTGTTTGATCATATGCTACTTTAATGCTTGCTTGGATGATATTATCTCTTATATCCCATATATGTTCATTCACTTTGCTTGGTGATGAGTGCATGCTTTTAATTTCCATCATTTTGAGCGCTCCACCAAGATGTACGTGACATGGAAGAGTAACCCATGATCCTAATCGATTGTGCATCTGCATTCAAAAGCAAATTTTAAATAATGCACAAATTTAGGGGGAGCTCTTGTTTATCACATACTTCTCAAAGCGATGATGTATTTCAATCTTATGATCATTTGTCGAAGCTTTGATCTATATGTTGTCATCAATTACCAAAAAAGGGGAAGATTGACAGTGCAACTATCCCTGGGTGGTTTTGGAAATTCCTAACAACATATAGATCATTGAGCTAATGCTATTTCAAGATAAATATTTCAGGAAAGTTCAAAGATTGGCATGGCATGGATCAGGAATGTGGACCCCTCAAAATGCTAAGGACAAAAGATTGGCTCAAGCTCTAAAGCTCAAGACTCTACATTTTACTTTTAGTGATCCAAGATCACATTGAGTCCATAGGAAAAGCCAATACTATTAAAAGGGGATGTGGTGTTGCTTAATGGGTTGCTTGCTCAAAATGCTTAGTGATATGCTCCAAAAACCCTCAACTACTTTCTCATATTACCAAACCAAAAGTCAAACTCGGCCCCACCGAAACAGTCTATCCGGCGCCACTGAGTTCTCTTGACATAGCCACTGCCACAAACCCTAGTCACTTTGGTCTCACCGATAGGGATCTCGGTCTCACCGAGATGGGATTGCAAACTCTCTATTTCCCTTCATAACGTTTCGGTCCAACCGAGATGAGCGATCGATCCCACCGGGTTCGCAATGCAAACTCTCTGTTTCCCCTTCATAACGTTTCGGTCTCACCGAGATGAGCGAATCGGTCCCACCGAGTTTGCCTGGCCAACTCTCTGGTTAGCTTATTACCAAAATCGGTCCCACCGAGTTTGTGTAATCGGTCTCACCGAGATTACGTTATGCCCTAACCCTAATGAAATCAGTCCCACCGAGTTGACATGTCGGTCCCACCGAATATCCTAACGTTCACATTTTGAACTAAAATCAGTCTGACCGAGTTTCATTATTCGGTCCCACCGAGTTTGGTGATTTGTGTGTAATGGTTAGATTTTGTGTGGAGGCTATATATACCCCTCCACCCACTCTTCATTCGTGGAGAGAGCCATCAGAACATGCCTACACTTCCAGCATACATTTTCTGAGAGAGAACTACCTACTCATGTGTTGACGTCAAGATATTCCATTCCAACCACATAAATCTTGATCTCTAGCCTTCTCCAAGTTGCTTTCCACTCAAATCATCTTTCCATCAAATCCAAATCTGTGAGAGAGAGTTGAGTGTTGGGGAGACTACCATTTGAAGCACAAGAGCAAGGAGTTCATCATCAACACACCATCTATTAACTTTTTGGAGAGTGAGTGTCTCCTAGATTGGTTAGGTGTCACTTGGTAGACTCCATCAAGATTGTGGAGTTGAACCAAGGAGTTTGTACGGGCAAGGAGATCGCCTACTTCGTGAAGATCTACCCTAGTGAGGCAAGTCCTTCGTGGGTGATGGCCATGGTGGGATAGACAAGGTTGCTTCTTCATGGACCCTTCGTGGGTGGAGCCCTCCGTGGACTCGCACAACCGTTACCCTTCGTGGGTTGAAGTCTCCATCAACGTGGATGTACGATAGCACCACCCATCGGAACCACGCCAAAAATCTCCGTGTCTACATTGCGTTTGCTCCCTCCAAACTCCTCCCTTTACCTTCATGTGCAATGTTTTACATTCCACTGCTATACTCTTAGATTTGCATGTGTAGGTTGGTTGCTAAAATCTGCCAAGACTTAAAATTGGGAAAATGCTAGATTTTTTTTGGTTAAGTAGTCTAATCACCCCCCCCCCTCTCTAGACATACTTTCGATCCTACACATACCAATGACAAAGGGAACAACGTATATTGTTATGCGGTTTGAGCGATAAACATCTTCATAGAATATGTAGGTACCAATATGAGCATCCAGGTTCCGCTATTGGTTATTGACCGAAAGTGAGTCTCAGTCATGTCTACATAGTTCTCGAACCCGTAGGGTCCGCACGCTTAATGTTTGATGACGATCGGTATTATGAGTTTATGTGTTTTGATGTACCGAAGGTTGTTTGGAGTCCCAGATGTGATCGCAGACATGACGAGGAGTCTCGAATTAGTCGAGACGTAAAGATTGATATATTGGACGGTGTTATTCGGACACCGGATGAGTTCCGGGGGTCACCGAAGAAATATCGGAGTGCCGGGGGGTTATCGGAACCCCCGGGGGAACTAATGGGCCTTAGTGGGAAGAGAGGAAAGGCCAGGAGGGGCTAGCCGCGCGTCCCCCCCCCCTTGGGTCCGAATTGGACTAGGGGAAGGGGCGCCTCTTCCTTCCTTCCCTCTTCCTTCCTTACCCCTCTCTCCCTCTTGGTGGATTCCTACTAGGACTTGGAGTCCTAGTAGGATTCCCCTCTTGGGGGCGCGCCCTAGGGGCAAGGAAAAAAATAGCGTGCTATTTGAAATAGCGCAGACTTAGAAAAACACTATAAACGAAATAGCGTGCTAATAGCGCGCTATTTTGCAAAATAGCTTTTCACAAAACATTATTCAGATTTCAGCATATAGCATACAAATGACAGATTCCAGCAGCTAAAACCAAAGCTAAAACATTGTTTAGATAACAAAGCATGGTCCAGATATAGGCATATAGCACTGTTCAGAGTTCATACATTCAGATTTCAGACAAACAAAGTAGACAGATAAATTAAACAGCCAACAAGCAAGGTCCAGAATAGCAGAAATAATGACTTAGGACATTAGGAGCCAACCAACAACGATGCAGAAGCTCAATCAGAATCAGATGAACTTGCTGCCATGGCATCATCGTCCGAATCAGAAGAAGAACCCACAGATTGCAGCTCATCATCACAAAAAACTGGGAGCAACTTCTTCCTAGGCTGACGAGCTTTATTTCTTTTTGATGCAGCAGCTCTCGGTTGTGGTATTGGTTCTTCTTCAGGTTCATCTGCAGTATCCACAACTAGAACCGGCACAATTCATGTGATCCACTCATTATCTTCATCTTCCACAACATCTGCATGTGTCCTGTCCACAAGTGGATCCATGTCTTTGTTCATTCTCTTTTGTTCAAGTTGGGAGTTGGCCTTGATGAAGACAAGATCTCTCATTTTGTCATGAAGTAGCCTGTTGTGCCTTTTGCTGCCTTGAACCTGATTGTACATTGCAAGTAAATAAACATCAGTAAGAAAAAGAAACATATGTGCATATAAAGGATATGTTAATAGTTTGTACTTTGTACTACATTCTTACCTGCTGAAAAACACTGAAGTTTCTCTCACAAGCTGATTAGCTGCATGTCAAGCTCAAAATCCGCATAGCTAGTACCCCGAGATTTGGTGCAATTGATCCATGATTGGACCACCATTCAGCTGCATCAATAAGTCACAAATAACAGTTAACAAAGCTGCAACATCTAATTCGCATTGCAGCCTACACATCTTATTTCAACAATGTAAATATTTAGTTCTTTACCTGGATCAAAGTTCTTGTTTCTCCGCTGCCTTTTAGCACTGTCCCTTCCAAACGACCCTCTTCATTTTGATATGCCCGACACTCATCCGTCATTATATCTTCCTTCTTACCATCTCTAACCATCTTCTCCATGCAAGCAACAAGGCCATCTTTAAATGTTCCATCCAACTCAATCTCCAAATTTTGTTTTCATAGTAGTAGTATGGGTTTAAGAAGTATCCAGCCCTATGTAGGGGGGCCTTCAATTTTTTGTCCCATCTCTTATCAATAATGTGTAGCACTTCCTGGATACTAGCCTCCTCATTGTCAAATCTAGCTGCAATCTCCTTCTTTGCATCCAAAAAAGCGCCATATATGAAACCCATAGCTGGTACATCGCTGTCCATTTGCCGCAGCAAATTAGCCAAAGGCTCAAAGAAGTTGACAGCACGTTCTACTCCCGTCCAAAAATTTTCAGAGCGCACACTTTGGTTTGAATCACGTCCTTTCACCTTTTTTAAGTAACCCATTTCATCCATCCGATCCGATCCGAATAGCTTCGCAGCTTCTTTCTTGTTGTCCAAAGATGCTTTTCAAGTTCAAGTAAGTTGTAGCAAACCTTGTAATGCCAGACCTCACCAGATCTTTCCCAAGGAATTCCCTCATTAGAGAAAAAAAAATCTAGTGTGTGCATAAAGGAAAACAGTGACAACTGTAGCTTGTGTAATAGTAGAGTCCACTGTTTTAAGCTTGCCAATATCCTCTAACATCAGATCAATAGAACGGGTAGCAAAACCATTCCAAAATATGTTGGGGCGCTTTGCTTTCAACAAGGTTGATGCCGCTTGATTACCACTTGCATTATCAGTCACAACTTGAACTACATGCTTCTCACCAACCTCTTCTATGCATCTATCAACAAGCTCAAATATGTACTTCCCATCTTTCTTCACGGTTGAACAGTCCACAGAATTAAGAAACACCACACCATGAGCACTATGAACTACAAGATTCATTACCCCTCTTCCTCTTATGTCAGTCCATGCATCTGTCATGATTGTACATCCAGTAAGCTCCCAAGTCTTCCTGTGTGCATTGAAGGACTACTGAACTCTTTTCTTCCTCTTATTCAATATTGGGCCACCCAGTTCATAAGGAGTAGGACCGTCCAAGTCCTCACCATCTTGTCCAATTGATCAAGCATGAGGTCAAAGCTGGAAGTGTGGATTGCGTTGAATAGAATGCAAGCTTCATAGAACCACTGGCAGATGTACTCACAAGCACGAGCCCTTTTTTGTTCTCTCTTCTCAGTTGTCAGCTTCCCCTGGATCATGTCAGCACCACGTTTCCTCTTCCTTGTGGCCACAAGCTCTTCGGGAGTTAATTCACAATATTTGTCCATAGGGCCACTTGAAGATTTAGATTTATTTCTTGTTGATCTCGATGGCTGAAGCACAAGTGCGGAATGGTTTAGGCCATCTTCATCACTTGTAGCTTGTTCTTCCCCTTCCGAGTGGCTCAAGTCAACTCCATTTATGCGCCTCTTCTGCTCCATAAGCTTGGATGCCTTTTGTCACCCTTCTTTGTCAAGTACTGAAGGATCTCCTCTTTGACATCAGTTGGCACTTTCTCACAGTGATCCACACCATACTTAGGAATGCATGCAAGGTGCAATTTGATTCGACTAGTGCCATTGTTGGACAAATGACCGAAGAATATGCATTTTAGACAGTTCTTCTTGCTGATGTCCGGACATGTGCAATATTTCCATGCTGGATCTTTTGATCTAGGAACAACCTGTGCTCCTTCTCCCTATGTAGCTGTTGATGCTGTGCTTGACACAACACCGCCTACATTCATGAATACAACAAAGTATTTCAGAAATTTTAACTAGCTTGCAAATAAGGAACATATGATTGCAGCAAAGTATTTATTTACATTTACTAGTACCAAATCTGGAAAGTACTAACTTTGGTTGTACTAACTACAAGCACTGAGACTGAGAGCAATCAGTAAGTACTTACTAGCTTACTACTAACAAAGTTAACATGGAGATGCTTTAATTAGAAAGTAGAGTACTAGATAGTAGACACAACTACACAAGTCATGGACAATTTAAGATTGACTAATTATGAATTTAGGATTGACTATTTTTGGATCGGTGTTCATCAAGAATCAAGATTGACTAATTAAGAATTTAAGATTTATGAATTGAAGCAACTCTAACCTGGCTGCTGGTTCGCCGCCGCTGAAGCTGACGCCGACATCGAGTTGGAGCAAGAGGAGGCGACAGCGACCCGAGAAAGAGGATTAGAGGAGGCGATGAAGACCCGAGGATGCGACGGTGACCCGAGGAGGCGATGCAGCGACCCGAGGAGGCGGCAAGAGGCGGCCGACCGTGGCTGGAGGAGACGGGCGAAGCACCGGCGGCCGCCGCTGCCACCGTCGCCTCGTTCGATTTGGGAAGGGCTCACTCGGTAGGTTGGTTAGGGTTCGCTCGGCTGGAGGACAAGATATGCTTGGTTACTGGGCCAGAAAGGCCAAAAGTATAGTGGGCTGACGAAAAATTCGTCTGAAAAAAAACACCGTCGAAAAAATAGCGCCGATACGCGCTATAGCGCACAATCGTCGTATTTAGCGTGAATAGCGCCATAGCGAGTTAAATCTGCATAGCGTAGTGTTTAGTTTCCAGAAACGCTATAGCGCGCTATTAGCGCCGCTATAGCGCGCTATTTTTTCCTTGCCTAGGGGCCTGCCGGCCTCCCCCTTGCTCCTTTATATACGGGGGCAGGGGGCACCCTAGGACACACAAGTTGATAGTTGTCTTAGCCGTGTGTGGTGCCCCCCTCCATATCCACCTCGGTCATATCGTTGTAGTGCTTAGGTGAAGCCCTGCGTCGGTAACTTCATCATCACCGTCATCAAGCCGCTGTGCTGGCGAAACTCTCCCTCGACCTCAGCTGGATCTAGAGTTCGTGAGACGTCACCGAGCTGAACATGTGCAGATCGCGGAGGTGCCGTACCTTCGGTGCTAAGATTGGTCGGATCGTGAAGACGTACGACTACATCAACTGCGTTGTCATAACGCTTCCGCTTTCGGTCTACGAGGGTACATAGACAACACTCTCCCCTCTTGTTGCTATGCATCACCTAGATAGATCTTGCATGATAGTAGGAATTTTTTTGAAATTACTGCGTTCCCCAACAGTGGCATCCGAGCCAGGTCTATGCATAGATGTTATATGCACGAGTAGAACACAAAGAGTTGTGGGCGATAATAGTCATACTGCTTACCAGCATGTCATACTTTGGTTCGGCAGTATTGTTGGATGAAGCGGCCCGGACCGGACCGACATTACGCGTACGCTTACGCGAGACTGGTTCTACCGACGTGCTTTGCACACAGGTGGCTGGCGGGTGTCAGCTTCTCCAACTTTAGTTGAATCGAGTGTGACTACGCCCGGTCCTTGTTGAAGGTTAAAACAACACACTTGACGAAAAATCGTTGTGGTTTTTTATGCGTAGGTAAGAACGGTTCTTGCTAAACCCGTAGCAGCCACGTAAAATTTGCAAAAACAAGTAGAGGACCTCTAACTTGTTTTTGCAGGGTATGCTATGATGTGATATGGTCAAGACATGATGATATATAAATTATTGTATGAGATGATCATGTTTTGTAACAGTTATCGACAAGTGGCAGGAGCCTTATGGTTGTCGCTTTATTGTATGCAATGCAATCGCCATGTAATTGTTTGCTTTATCACTAAGCGGTAGCGATAGTCGTGATAGCAATAGTTGGCGAGACGACAATGATGCTTCGATGGAGATCAAGGTGTCGAGCCGGTGACGATGGTGATCATGACGGTGCTTTGGAGATGGAGATCAAAGGCACACGATGATGATAGCCATATCATATCACTTATATTGATTGCATGTGATGTTTATCCTTTATGCATCTTATTTTGCTTAGTTCGGTGGTAGCATTATAAGATGATCTCTCGCTAAATTTCAAGGTACAAGTGTTCTCCCTGAGTATGCACGGTTGTGAAAGCTCGTCGTACCGAGACACCACGTGATGATCGGGTGTGATAAGCTCTACGTTCACATACAACGGGTGCAATCCAGTTTTGCACACGCAGAATACTCGGGTTAAACTTGACGAGTCTAGCATATGCATATATGGCCTCGGAATACTGAGACCGAAAGGTCGAGTGTGAATCTTATAGTAGATATGATCAACATAGTGGTGTTCACCATTGAAAACTACTCCATCTCACATGATGATCGGACATGGTTTAGTTGATTTGGATCACGCGATCACTTAGATGATTAGAGGGATGTCTATCTAAGTGGGAGTTCTTAAGTAATATGATTAATTGAACTTTAATTTATCATGAACTTAGTACTTATAGTATTTGCATATCTATGTTGTTGTAGATAAATGGCTCGTAAGCATCGTTCGCTGAATTTTAATGTGTTCCTAGAGAAAGCTAAGTTGAAAGATGATGGTAGCAACTACACGATTTAATTACGCCACGCCCGGAAGCACCGCTAGGTGTACCATGCCGGCAATCGCAGACATTGTGAATGCACGCAGCGTGTTGATGACTACTCGATAGTTCAGTGTGCCATGCTTTACGGCTTAGGATCGGGACTTCAACGACGTTTTGAACGTCATGGAGCATATGAGATGTTCCAGGAGTTGAAGTTAATATTTCAAGCAAATGCGCGGATTGAGAGATATGAAGTCTCCAACAAGTTTTATAGCTGCAAGGTGGAGGAGAATAGTTCTGTCAGTGAACATATACTCAGAATGTCTGGGTACCACAATCACTTGACTCAACCGGGAGTTAATCTTCCTGATGATAGTGTCATTGACAGAGTTCTTCAATCACTTCCACCAAGCTACAAAAGCTTCGTGATGAACTATAATATGCAAGGGATGGATAAGACAATTCCCGAGCTCTTCGCAATGCTAAAGGCTGCGGAGGTAGAATCAAGAAGGAGCATCAAGTGTTGATGGTCAACAAGACCACCAGTTTCAAGAAGAAGGGAAAAGGGAAGAAGGAAAACTTCAAGAAGAACGGCAAACAAGTTGTTGCTCAAGTGAAGAAGCCCAAGTCTGGACCTAAGCCTGAGACTGAGTGCTTCTACTGCAAAGGGACTAGTCACTGGAAGCGGAACTACCCCAAGTATTTGGCGGATAAGAAGGATGGCAAAGTGAAAGGTATATTTGATATACATGTTATTGATGTGTACTTAACTAATGCTCGCAATAGCGCCTGGGTATTTGATACTAGTTCTGTTGCTCATATTTTGCAACTCGGAACAGGGGCTACGGATTAAGCGAAGATTGGCTAAGGACGAGGTGACGATGCGCGTGGGAAATGGTTCCAAAGTCGATGTGATCGCGGTCGGCACGCTACCTCTACATCTACCTTCAGGATTAGTTTTAGACCCGAATAATTGTTATTTGGTGCCAGCATTGAGCATGAACATTATATCTGGATCTTGTTTGATGCGAGACGATTATTCATTTAAATCAGAGAATAATGGTTGTTCTATTTATATGAGTAATATCTTTTATGATCATGCACCCTTGATGAGTGGTCTATTTTTGTTGAATCTCGATAGTAGTGATACAAATATTCGTAGTATTGAAGCCAAAAGATATAAGTTCAATAATGATAGTGCAACTTTTGTGGCACTGCCGTTTAGGTCATATTGGTGTAAAGCGCATGAAGAAACTCCATGCTGATGGGCTTTTGGAATCACTTGATTATGAATCACTTGATACTTGCGAACCATGCCTCATGGGCAAGATGACTAAGACTCCGTTCTCTGGAACAATGGAGCGAGCAACAGACTTGTTAGAAATAATACATACTGATGTATGCGGTCCGATGAGTGTTGGCCTTTCATGGCGGGTATCGTTATTTTCTAACCTTCACAGATGATTTGAGCGAGATATGGGTATATCTACTTGATGAAACATAAGTCAAAACATTTGAAAAGTTCAAAGAATTTCAGAGTGAAGTAGAAAATCATCGTAACAAGAAAATAAAGTTTCTACGATCCGATCATGGAGGAGAATATTTGGGTTACGAGTTTGGTCTTCATTTGAAACAATGTGGAATAGTTTGCAACTCACGCCACCCGAACACCACAACAGTAATGGTGTGTCCGAACGTCGTAACCGCACTTTATTAGATGTGATGCGATCTATGATGTCTCTTACTGATTTACCTCTATCATTTTGGGGTTATGCTTTAGAGATGTCTGCATTCACGTTAAATAGGGCACCATCTAAATCTGTTGAGATGACACCATATGAACTGTGGTTTGGCAAGAAACCCAAGTTGTCGTTTCTTAAAGTTTGGGGCTGCGGTGCTTATGTGAGAAAGCTTCAACCTAATAAGCTCGAACCCAAATTGGAGAAATGTGTCTTCATAGGATACCCGAAGGAGACTGTTGGGTACACCTTATATCACAGATCCGAAGACAAGATATTCGTTGCTAAGAATGGATCCTTTCTAGAGAAGGAGTTTCTCTCAAAATAAGTGAGTGGGAGGAAAGTAGAACTTGATGAGGTAATTGTACCTTCTCCCGAATTGGAAAGCAGTTCATCACAGGAATCAGTTCCAGTGATTCCTACACTAATTAGTGAGGAAGCTAATGATAGTGATCATGAAACTACAGATCAAGTTACTACTGAACCTCGTAGGTCAACCAGAGTAAGATCCACACCAGAGTGGTACGGTAATCCTGTTCTGGACGTCATGTTACTAGACCATAACCAACCTACGAACTATGAGGAAGCGATGATGAGCCCAGATTCCGTAAAATGGCTTGAGGCCATGAAATCTGAGATGGGATCCATGTATGAGAACAAAGTGTGGACTTTGGTTGACTTGCCCGATGATCGGCAAGCCATCGACAATAAATGGATCTTCAAGAAGAAGACCGACGCCGATGATAATGTTATCGCTCACAAAGCTCGACTTGTTGCGTAAGGTTTTGACAAGTTCAAGGAGTTGACTAGATGAGACTTTCTTACCAGAAGCGATGCTTAAGTCCGTCCGAATCATGTTAGCAATTGCCGCATTTTATGATTATGAAATTTGGCAAATGGATGTCAAAACTGCATTCTGAATGGATTTCTGGAAGAAGAGTTGTATATGATGCAACCAGAAGGTTTTGTCGATCCAAAGGATGCTAACAAAGTGTGCAAGCTCTAGCGATCCATTTATGGACTGGTGCAAGCCTCTCGGAGTTGGAATAAACGTTTTGATAGTGTGATCAAAGCATATGGTTTTATACGGACTGTTGGAGAAGCCTGTATTTACAAGAAAGTGAGTGGGAGCTCTGTAGCATTTCTAATATTATATGTGGATGACATATTCTGACTGGAAATGATACATTATTTCTGGATAGCATAAAAGGATACTTGAATAAGAATTTTTCAATGAAAGACCTCGGTGAAGCTGCTTATATATTGGGCATCAAGATCTATAGAGATAGATCAAGTCGCTTAATTGGACTTTCACAAAGCACATACCTTGATAAGATTTTGAAGAAGTTCAGAAGTTCAAAATGGATCAGTCAAACAAAGGGTTCTTGCTTGTGTTACAAGGTGTGAAGTTGAGTGAGACTCAATGCCTGACCACTGCAGAAGATAGAGAGAAAATGGAAGTTATTCCCTATGCTTCAGCCATAGGTTCTATCATGTATGCAATGCTGTGTACCAGACCTGATGTGTGCCTTGGTATAAGTATAGTAGGGAGGTACCAAAGTAATCCAGGAGTGGATCATCGGACGGTCAAGAACATCCTGAAATACCGAAAAGGACTAAGGATATGTTTCGCTTTATGGAGGTGATAAAGAGCTCGTCGTAAAAGGTTACGTCGATGCAAGCTTTGACACTGATCCGGATGACTCTAAGTCGCAAACCAGATACGTGTTTATATTGAACGGTGGAGCTGTCAGTTGGTGCAGTTCTAAGCAGAGCGTCGTGGTGGGATCTACGTGTGAAGCGGAATACATAGCTGCTTCAAAAACATCAAATGAAGGAGTCTGGAGGCAGGAGTTCATATCCGATCTAGGTGTCATACCTAGTGCATCGGGTCCAATGAAAATCTTTTGTGACAATACTGGAGCAATTGCCTTGGCGAAGGAATCCAGATTTCACAAGAGAACCAAGCACATCAAGAGACGCTTCAATTCCATTCGTCATCAAGTGTCGGAAGGGGACATAGAGATTTGCAAGATACATACGGATCTGAATGTTGCGCACTCCATTGACTAAGCCTCTCTCACGAGCAAAACATGATCGACACCAAGACTCCATGAGTGTTAGAATCATTACAATGTAATCTAGATTATTGACTCTAGTGCAAGTGGGAGATCAAGGACATATGCCCTAGAGGCAATAATAAAGTTGTTATTTATATTTCCTTATATCATGATAAATGTTTATTATTCATGCTAGAATTGTATTAACCGGAAACTTAGTACATGTGTGAATACATAGACAAACAGAGTGTCACTAGTATGCCTCTACTTGACTAGCTCGTTGATCAAAGATGGTTAAGTTTCCTAGCCTTTGAAATGAGTTGTCATTTCATTAACGAGATCACATCATTAGAGAATGATGTGATTGACTTGACCCATCCGTTAGCTTAGCACTATGATCGTTTAGTTTATTGATATTGCTTTCTTCATGACTTATACATGTTCCTATGACTATGAGAATATGCAACTCCCGAATACCGGAGGAACACTTAGTGTGATATCAAACGTCACAAGTAACTGGGTGATTATAAATAAGCTCTACAGGTGTCTCCGATGGTGTTTGTTGGGTTGGCATAGATCGAGATTAGGATTTGTCACTCCGTGTTTCGGAGAGGTATCTCTGGGCCCTCTCGGTAATGCACATCACTATAAGCCTTGCAAGCAATGTGACTAATGAGTTAGTTATGGGTTGATGCATTACGGAACGAGTAAAGAGACTTGCCGGTAACGAGATTGAACTAGGTATTGAGATACCGACGATTGAATCTCGGGCAAGTAACATACCGATAACAAAGGGAACAACGTATGTTGTTATGCGGTTTGACCGATAAAGATCTTCGTAGAATATGTTGGAACCAATATAAGCATCCAGGTTCCGCTATTGGTTATTGACCGGAAGTGAGTCTCGGTCATGTCTACATAGTTCTCGAACCCATAGGGTCCACACGCTTAACATTCGATGACGATCGATATTATGAGTTTATGTGTTTTGATGTACCGAAGGTTGTTCGGAGTCTCGGATGTGATCACGGACATGACAAGTAGTCTCGAAATATTCGAGACATAAAGATTGATATATTGGACGATGTTATTCGCACACCGGATGAGTTCCGGGGGTCACCGGATAAATATCAGAGTGCCGGGGGGTTATTGGAACCCCCAGGGGAACTAATGGGCCTCTATGGGCCTTAGTGGGAAGAGAGGAAAGGCCAGGAGGGGCTAGCCACGCGCCCCCCCTTGGGTCCGAATTGGACTAGGGGAAGGGGGTGACGCCCCCCTTTCCTTCCCTTCCCCCTCTTCCTTCCTTCCCCCTCTCTCCCTCTTGGTGGATTCCTACTAGGACTTGGAGTCCTAGTAGGATTCCCCTCTTGGGGGCGTGCCCTAGGGGCCGGCCGGCCTCCCCCTTGCTCCTTTATATACGGGGGCAGGGGGCACCCTAGGACACACAAGTTGACAGTTGTGTTAGCCGTGTGCGGTGCCCCCCTCCACAGATATCCACCTCGGTCATATCGTTGTAGTGCTTAGGCGAAGCCCTGCGTCGGTAACTTCATCATCACCGTCATCACGCCGTCGTGCTGATGAAACTCTCCCTCGACCTTAGCTGGATCTAGAGTTCGTGGGACGTCACTGAGCTGAACGTGTGTAGATCGCGGAGGTGCTGTACCTTCGGTGCTAGGATCGGTCGGATCATGAAGACGTACGACTACATCAACCGTGTTGTCATAACGCTTCCGCTTTCGGTCTACGAGGGTACGTAGACAACACTGTCCCCTCTCGTTGCTATGCATCACCTAGATAGATCTTGCGTGATCGTAGGAATTTTTTTGAAATTACCGCGTTCCCCAACAGATGCAGTACACTAAAGATAATTATTCCCCTCGGTTAAGAACCAAGGTTATCAATCCAGTAGGAGAACCACGCGAAAACCTCGTTAACAACACCTACACAGAAGAGAGCAAATACTTGCACTCAACGCGATCAAGGGGTTGTCAATTCCCTTGGCGGTTATTTGCAAGGATCGAATGTCCTAGTGATAGATAAATAAAATAAAGTAACGACAAATCAAGTGCAGTAAGGTATTTTTAGACTTTATATGTTTTAAAAGTAAACCCGGGGGTCATAGTTTTCACTAGAGACTTCTCTCTCGAACAAAAAGCATATGTGCGTAAACAGATTATTGTTGGGCAATTGATATAAAATCACATAGTTATGACGATATTCAAGGTAATGATCATTTATATAGCCATCACGTCCAAAATAAGTAGGCTGACTCCTGCCTGCATCTACTACTATTACTCCACCCATCGACCACTATCCAGCATGCATCTAGAGTATTAAGTTCATAAAAAACAGAGTAACGCCTTAAACGAGATGACATAATGTAGACAAAGTAAATCCAACCAATATGAATAAACCCCGTCGTTTTTTCTTTAATGGCAATAATACAAATATGTGTCTTGTCCCTTACTGACACTGGGATATAGAGCACCGCAAGATTGAACTCATTACAAAGCATATCTCACATTACAAGATGAATCAATCTAGTTGGCCAAACCAAACGAATAGTTCAGAGAGAAATACAAAGCTATAATAATCATGCATAAAATAATTTAGAGAAGACTCAATTAATATTCATGGATAATATGATCATAAACCCACAATTCATCGGATCCCAACAAACACACCGTGAAAAAAGATTACGTCGAATAGATTTCCAAAAACATCAAAGAGAACATTGTATTGAAGGTCAAAGAGAGAGAAGAAGCCATCTAGCTACTAGCTATGGACCCGTAGGTCCGTGGTAAACTACTCACACATCATCGGAAGGGCGGCAAGGTTGATGTAGAAGCCCTCCGTGATCGATTCTCCCTCCGGAAAAGGCATCCAGATGGGATCGCGGAAGAACAGAAACTTGCGGCGGCGGGAAAAGTATTTTGGGTGGCTCTCTGTCGGTTTCTCAATTTTAGAAAATTTATAGAGGTGGAATTAGGTCAGACGGAGCCACAAGGGCCCACAAGGCATCAGGGCACACCTACCCCCTCGGCGCACCATGTCACCTTGTTGTCTCCTCGTTTTCCTTCTAGTCTCCTCCCGAAACTTCCAGGGTCTCTCTTGTCAAAAATCAAAAAATAATTGTAGCGTTTGGACTTCGTTTGGTACTGATTTCTTGGAAAACCAAAAACAGACAAAAAACAGCAACTGGCACTTGGCACTAGGTTAATAGGTTAGTCCCAAAAAAGATATATAATTGCATATACAACATCTAAAATTGATATTATAATAGCATGGAACAATCAAAAATTATAGATACATTGTAGACGTATCAATTAGAAAGATATTACTTTTGAAAACTTTGGTACATATATATGTTACAGACGAGTGTCTCCGCCCGACGCTCCGGGGTTAGAATTTTTAGTTGGTAATATTAGAGTCGACCAAGGCGGCCGACAACCAACAACGTCACGGCGGACTGGTGCACAGACGGGGTCGCAACAACGACGCAGACTGGGGGGGAGGGAGGAAATGGGGCCGCTAGGGTTTATCCTTATCGCCTGGCTTAAATAGTCAGGTTTATCCTCCCAGGCTACGTGCTAGAGAGGCGACATTAATACAGATCGGTGACCTCCCAGCGGACTGATGGGTATCCTCGTGGGTCCTATCAGTCAGTCTGACGTGGCAGGCGCATCTAGACGTCCTCATAGACGCCTTACATATGGCCTAAATATGAGGGGTGCTAGATGATCTAGACGTTGGGGCTAGGTTTAAGGGGTCCGGTTGGGTGCTAGTTTTAGGACACCTTTATATGCGATCATAATGATCTATCACATGTGATTGTTTATGCAGTATTATGTTTATTAATTGATTATAATTCGTTAGATAAAACTATATAATATTATTTTCCACGTAGGAGATCGGGATATTATAAAGAATCTGCCATCATCCATGATATGTCTAATCAAATGTGACATGTGTATATACACTGACAATGATTGATTGTAATTTGTCTGGGCACAATTATTGTCGTCTATCAGAACAATTTTCTTAGCATTACTTACACAGATTTTATCATTTGTGATCCAGTACTACTAATGAGATCACGTGAGTCCATTAAACTAACAACCGACGTCAAAGGGCACCAAGTTGCTAGGGTTTTCTATGCCTCCCGTTGACGCTGTCACATTTCTGCCTCATCTTCTGCGGCATGAATATGAGGGGTGCTAGATGATCTAGACTGGACGCGGTGGATCTTGATCCTTATTGGATGTTTTTCTAGTTTTGTTAGGGCTTGTGTCATGCTCAGGGAGGCGAGGCGGTGGTGCCTCTCTAAAGATGCAATAAAGTTCTCCCCGCCTAGCCCCCATACCGGCGATGCTTCTAGCATCGTCAGATGGCATGGGAAGGTTTGTCTCCGGTGGATCTCACGGGATTCGGTCGATGCTTGTCTTTAGTGGATCCACGTGGATGCGGCCTTTGTGTCTATAGGTTGGATCCTTTCGATCTACGCATCTCTTAATCGACAATGGTTGCTGCTCTGATACGCTGGTTCTGTAGGACCTTAACACGACGACTTCCTAACTATCTACTACAACAAGGTTTGTCCAGCTAAGGTAAGAGAGGGGCGATGACGGAGACGCATTCGTTTGCTCCAGTGCTTTTAGTCGTCGCTAGATGGATACGGATGTTCTTTATACTACCTTGAATGAATAGATCAATTTTTTTTCTTAAAAGAAATCAAATGATAACGTTTTTCGATGGCAATTCCAGTCAAGTAAAGACGATAATTTCGATGATACACAACAAGTTTTTTGTCAAAAATAAACTGACGCACAAAAGTTGCCATGCTTGTCAACTGAAATTGTCATCTTCATGTATCTAGACCTGCCATAAAAAAGTTTGAAATTGCCATGTGCTATACCTGACGTGTGACACTTATCAGGGTAAAAAAAAAACTGACGCCGCAACGATCGTATGGCAACAGTGTGTCGGTGCGTCTGAGCTGCCTACCCGGCCGGAGGGCCGTGCTTGTTCGTTCATTCATTCATTCCGCAGGTACCCGAAGCCCCATTTACGCATCATCAACTCAACTAAACAAAGGAGGGACAAGATAACACCCTGGTGCATCTGCATTTGAAAAAGAGGATCGCATCAGACCGTTGCTTAGCACGGGGGGGACACTCCGCCCGTTTTATTCCATTCCACGAAAATCAAATCCACGCCACCACGCTCCCACTCGATAAAAACAAGCAAGCAAAGGTTCCGTTAAGCCTTTCCTAATCCTAAGCCGAAAAGGAAAAGAGGTTTCCAAACCCGTCGGCTCGCAGCCAGCCAGCCCAGCCAGCCACTAATCCCCAACGCCTTTTCTTCGCTCCGCCTCCCCATCCCTCTCCCCTCTAGAAGACTCATCGCCGCGGCCGCCATTCCCGTCCGCCTCCTCCTCCTCCCCTCCAGTAAACCCTAGCCGCCGAACCCCCAGCCCCCCGCACCAGCGCCCGAATCCGCCGCCCGCCGCGGCCCCGGTCGACCCAGGGCTCGCCGATTCCGGGCCGGCCCGCCGTGGGCTCTTCGTTTCCGCTGATTTTTTTTCTTCCGGGCAAACATTTTCTCCGGGGGGATTTCCGACTTCATCCGGTGGAGACATGGGGAGCCGGAGGGAGGAGGAGAGGAACGAGAAGATCATCCGCGGCCTCATGAAGCTGCCGCCCAACCGCAAGTGCATCAACTGCAACAGTGTGGTACTGCCCTCCTCCTCCTCCTCCACTTGTTTATCGCGCCGCCGTTAAGCTGATTGACGCGTCTGTCCCGTTTCGCTTCTCGGATCGTTGACCCCGAGACTGTGAGTGAGGTTTGGTGATTTAGCTCGGATTTACGGAATTTGCTGTCTCTGCTGCGGATTACTTGTTCTCTCGCGTGTGTTTAAGCTGCGGCTGTCGGGTTGGGGATGGCAAGGATTGTACTGTTACCTACCTGTATCATTTTGCTTTAGATGGTTAGATGCTTGGTTGATCGATAGGGTAATTACCTTATGGGTTGCATAAACTGTTAATTTTGTTGCCGTTGGAGTAATCTAGGATTGCTGGTTTGGCCTGTTAATTCAGAACTCTTTTTGGTCTGGCAAGATCCTCGTCACTTCTGTGCGCAGTTGCCGTGCATTGTTTGCTAGTGAAGTTGCTTAGTTGGCTAAAAGTGTTGATAGTTTGGTGCTTTTAATGTCAGTAGAAGCAATTTGTGTTGCTCTTGCGTATTTTTCAGGTTGTAGATTTGCTTACTATTTGTGTAATGATGGTCGCTTAGTTGACCGAAAGGTCTCTACATTGCTTAACTTTTGTTGAATCCTACCTTTGTAATCTACTAATCTTGCGTTAAATGTAGTGAGGTCACTGTATTTACTCAACTCTCTGAATGATGCTAGATGCTGTTATATTGACGTTTCTTTGAACCACACAACTAATGTTTATTTTGGTGTAGGGGCCACAATACGTATGCACCAATTTCTGGACCTTTACATGCTTGTCATGTAGTGGGATACAGTGAGTATCTTAGAACTTTGCCGCTTCAGTTCTTCCTTTTAGTCTTTGGCCTACTCTTTGTTGTCATGAAATAGTTAACAATCCAATATCACAATGTCTCACACTATTCCACTGTAATCTTACTGCATATGTGCATATGGAATTTTCCATATAAAACTCTAGGGCATGAGGTCATTTCATGATTATCATGAGATGGTCTCTAGATTAGCTAATTTCTCAAACTGAACATCCCACCAGTCTCCTGAGATAGCCGCATGTAGCCACTTTGCCATTTGCTGAAATAGATGATGAAGTTATGCTGTCTTGTTAAGCTGTCCCCAGTTACTGCATTTTCCTGTCGTGCCCTTAATAGTAATTTTTATTCTGTGTTTGATATAACAGCCGTGAGTTCACTCACCGTGTTAAATCAGTGTCAATGTCTAAATTCACTACCCAAGAAGTGCGGGCTCTTGAACAGGGTGGTAACCAGGTAACTGTGCTCAGAACTGTTCTACCGTTCCCATCTCGAGTTACTTGTTCAACTTTATGACTTACATCGGAGTTGGTAACTAACTGCAGCGAGCACGTGATATCTACCTAAAAGATTGGGACTGGCAGCGAATGAGATTGCCTGACAACAGGTGAGTTTGTTTCATTCTTAAGTTCCTTTTAGTCACGTCCTGCATTCTGAGCTATGAAAAACTGCTACATTTCCTCTTATGCTACCAAGTAACTTTCTGTTTCAGCAAACCAGATAGGATAAGGGAATTTATCAGAACTGTTTATGTAGACAAGAAGTATGCTGGTGCGAAGTCCACCGACAAACCAGCCACTGATAGTGAGGTAATGAGTTAGTAAAATCTAACGAGCGATGGTCTTTACTTCTGGATATCTAAGTGCCGAATTTCCCCTCATCTAACAGTTGAACATTTCTAACACTGTTCATGCTGCAATCCTTTTCATTATTAGCCACACATATGTGCTAACTATGCATTCTAATTTTTCAACAGAGTGTAAAGGGCAATGAAAGTGAAACAAGAAGACCTGACTCCTATCATTCATACTCGCAAAGCCCACCTTATGATTTTCAGTATGAGGATAGACGATATGGTAAGCAAGTTAACACGCTTGCTCGGAGGCCTTCGGATAGGGCACTCTTTGATGGGAAACTCGGCAGCCTATTGTACAGTCCGGTCGCTCCAGGGATCAGATGCATGAAGATCGATTTGCTAATGAGAGTCACGGATCAAGATTTTCTGACTTTTCAGCCTCAAGCACCAGTGACTTTAGAAACGATGTGCTTTCTCCTAGCTCTCAGGATACAGGGTACAGCAGCCCTTCTGTTCACCATTCAAGAAATGTATCAGCTGAAAATCCTCAATCCCAGAGACATCCAAATGCAGTTTCACAAATAGAATCTAATGGAGGTCGTTGCTCACAGGTTATTTATCCTCCCATCTGCATCTTCACTTTGCAGTAAAATTACCTATTCACTTGTGCAATTCTTGAAGTAGATTGGGTAAGACATAAAATATATCTTCTTCATATGTGCAGCGAACAGCTTCTTCTGGAAGTTTTGGATCGTTTGATGGTAGCTCACCATCTAATAAATCAGTTGATTCAGGTGTCCTACCTGATGCACCTACAGAAAGGCCAGTGCCCTCTGCTGCAAACCGTCAGAGTGGGGCATCTTCTGTAGCTCATTCTACACAACCGCATGCCTTGCAGCAGAGTGCGAATTCTTCAGCCAGCCAAATTGGCTCACAAGAATCTCTGCAGCATTTGCCTGTTTCAGCCCAACCACAACCACAACTACAACCAACAGCTTTCACTAATCAAGACCTCTTTGACATGTCAACATTGCCGCAACCCGTTGCTTATGCTCCACCAATAGATTTGTTTGCCGGCTTTAATCAACAGACTGCATCAGTTCCTAACGGTCATTCTGATGTTGTTAAAGAAGCTGTGCATGCTGTGGTTCAGAAGGTTGTCACGACTTCATCGTCTGTATCAGCAGAAGCAGTCCCCACATCTCATCCTGTGCACCAAGATCTCTTCAGTCTGTCAATAGCGCAGGACCCAGCAACTTCCTCTTCCCCTCCGTCAGTGGATCTGTTTGCTGGCTTTGACCAACAGCTGCCACCTATGTCTAGTGTTCATCATATTACACCAGCAGCTCCATTGCCTGCTAATGAAGGGTGGGCATTCTTCGACACACCTCAATATGGTTCGTCAACTTCTGTTTCAAATGTGCAAGCTCAGGTGCCTGCTGCATTGCCAAGTGTTGTTGCCAAAGCAATTGATCAATCAACATTGCCAAATTCACCACCAAGTGCCATCATGTCACAAACATCTCCGCCTACTATGGACCAGTGGAGTTTAAATGCTGAAGAGGTGAAGATCCCTGTCTCCAAGGAAAACTCCCAGGTACTTCAGCATTTGGTATATAAAGCTGTGAAGCTTGCTGCAGCTTTACTTTTACTTAGCTAAATATGAATTTTGATTTCCTTGGTTGCTTCCTAGGACTGGAATGCCTTTGGTGAATCCACTGGGAACATGCCTAATAATGTGTTTGCATTCAATGATATGCCTCAAGTAGCACCTCATCAATTTGCCATACCCAGTGTTCCATACATGGAATCCAGAACTTCACAGGTGTGTGTAACTGGCGTTTTGATCACTTTAAAAAGCTGAAAAAAACATATTTCTTTATTTCTCAAAGAAGGCTGGACTGAACAGTTTGAACCATTCTTTTAGGACTTGGCTAGGGGTGAGCCTGAAAGGTCAACTCCTGGGGATATATTCCCTGGCTTCAATGTCTCTCCTGGTGTCCTGGCCGAGCCATCATTTCCTGCACCACTTCAACCCCAACTGGTATGTGTTATCCATGATTGAAGGTTCTTTCCTCATGTTTCCCTGACATTAGTCCCATATGATTGTAAGCTACTCCCTCTTATATTATGGGACGGAGGGAGTAGCTTACACGGATATATACGTGGCATGGTTTGACATATGATACTGTATGTATTTTGTACTTGGCTAAAATAGAAGTTCAATTAAGGTGATACTAGGAGTGCGGCTAATCTGCACCCAGGCTCAGCTGCACCCATGCTTAGAAAAAAATTCAAAAAAAATACTAGAAAAATTAAAAAAATTCTAATTTTTTTTGTGGTGGTAGATAATTTGACGCGTGAGGTGAGCCCCAAAATTGACCTCATTTGAGCATCAGAGCAGCTCTCGGCAAAAAAGACAAAATCAGGGTCTGTAAAAATGTTTACTGTTCACACACTGTTTTGACCCGATTTGTCTTTTTTGCCGAGAGCTACTCAGATGTCCAAATAAGTTGAATTTTGGGGCGCACCTCACGCGTCAAATTATCTACCACCACAAAAAAAATTGGAATTTTTTGAATTTTTCTAGTATTTTTTTTGAATTTTTTGCTGAGAGGGAGCAGATGAGCCCGGGCTCCAGGATGAATTATCCTGATACTAGGCCTTACAGTTCTTTAGCTCTGACTGTGTGTGTATCGAGGCATTACATGCCTTCTTGTGCTTTTACATGCATGGATTTGTGGCTGCTTTCATGTCTGTATACATATTGCTGGTGTGGGGAAGACTTATAATGCTGTATTTGCTTCTCTCTTATTTTTTTTTTTGCCTGCCAGGCTGTCATGGGGCTACTGGACAACCTAAGCCATTTTACCCCAGTAGTCTCTTAAGTACTCCATTGTACCTGTTTATCTCTTTTAACTGATCTTTTGAATCTGGTTTCAGGGCATGGTGTCTCAGGCTGGAAAATCAACAAATCCGTTTGACATGGCATTTGAGTCTGATGTCGAAGCCAACGACATGGTGTGTAACTGTACTGCTATTTTCTGGTTTGCACTTAGAACTACTAGCCATACCCGCGCGGCGTGCCGCCGCGCCTCGTCGATACCTTACGTATGTATATATTATTTCTTTCCACCAAGACTAAACACCGGACCTAAAACGTTTAGAAAGGTCTCCCCCACACTATGAACATGTCCATCAATAGTTGAGCCTACAAAAAAAAAAGGCAAAAACATCGCCCGAACAAATAGGATATCAAATAAGCAATCCATGATGAATGAAAACCATGGAAATAAATAATGGACACGAACGAACAAGGGACGGATGCAATGCTCACCGGATATGTTCTATTATGCCATGTGTGCTGCCTGAGATAAGGTTGAAAATCGCCAAGATTATGTGATGTCACTCAATATGTTAGTACTAACATTGATCTATATACACATGAATGAAAACACAAATGCATCCATTCCTCGAACTGGACATCACCCAGCAACGGTTTCAACATCAGTTCCCAATACATAAGGTAAGCTATGTATTCATATCAAACTGACACAAAACAGTTAAGGAATATGCAAGCAGAGCTAAGCCTGATAACATGTAATACAAAATAGTACACACAAAGTAGTAGAGGGTTGAGTGCACACAACGGCTCCACTTGATCTGCAACTAACCAGAAACAACACAACCTATTAACAAAGAATAGGAAAGGTACAGATCAATTATGCACACTATAGGTATTTTTCCTAAAAGCAATGTGTTGATACCTCATATGGATTTAGTCCATTTGGCTCCCCGCTCTAGCTGCAAGCATCTCACCTATTCTTGTAAAAATTTCGCCTCGTCTTCGAGGAATGAGAGTTCTTGACCAGCATCAATTAATTATCTAATTCGCAAAAATAATAAACAATTAATCATCTAAGCTGCAGCTTATGTTTTATACCTGTTTAAAACTAACAGAACAAAATAGCATAAGTCGTGTGAGACAAAAAAGAGAAAATAATACCTCCTAGTGTGCTAATTAACACTATCTGACCCTTAAGCTTGTTAGCCTGAAATCTTAGCAAAGAAAACTAAATACAATTCATCCACCTCTCTCCAGTAGCCTGTAAATATTTCTTTCATTGATGCGAATGACAAATGCATCTATTCTACAACACCATATAAACAGGATTAGAAAGATTTCAGCAGATAAGCATTCGGAAAGGAGCAGAAATTAATGGATGTGTTGCAAAACTGATTTTTATTTAGAGTGCACATAAATCGACAAAAATATGACAGCAGTTTGCACATCCAATGCCCACAGGGGCTTTTTCTGTTCTTTCCTTGCCACCAATTAGGACACTCACATCACTTTTACATTGATAGTAGAGGCAGTGGTGGATGGAGAAACATAAATAGTGAAGAACTCGTAATTAGTCTTCAGTTTGGTCACACGCAAACTTCAAATTTCATCTTGGAAAAACTATAGAATAAAGAAATATATCCTATCATGCTCTATAAGCGCTAGTTACATATATAGAACAATATATGTCTAATTTAGGAAAAGAACGTTGCTTGCACACATAATTACCAATACTAGTACTTGATCCACGTTCTCCGGGCTGCTTGCACGCATGAAACTGCAGCAAACATGAAAGAAGAAAAGAACCAAGAGAGAAAAGGTGAACCCCCTTCATGTAGACGTTCCAAATACCCAGGTCATGTTCCACTGCTGCCCGTTCCTTCCATCCTGGCAGTGAATCCACGGATGCTTCATGTATAACAGAAACCGCACAACCACGTACCAATGACTGTCGCCTTAGAGTATCAGGCCACCACTCAAAAGATGAGCTCGAGCTAGGCCTGCCATCCATTGCATGGGAACGCAGTTCATCTACAAAGGACACAAAAAATCATCATCTTCATAGGAGAGGCAGACGACGACCGACGCAGGGGCAGCAAGCACCTGTACAGGGATCTCCCGTCGACCACCTGCGCCTGCGCCGCCGTAGCAAGTAGCAATCGGATCTGCCCAACGCTCCGACCATGGCCAGCCGATGAGGGTGCATGGTGTGACGCAACGCTTCTAGAGTCCATCCCGTTCTTGCTCCCAACGATCTACCGCTGGTGGAGGTGGTGGCCTGGTCGATGTGGTGTGGGGTGGGAAGTAGATCGAGCTGGCAGAGCGCGAAGAATTGAGGAAGATGGGAGGGGCAACTGAGGCTGTAGTGAATGGTCCGATGGAGGACAAGACCCTTTTATAGATGCATACGGCGGTGGAAGATCTAACGGGAGCGCTCGAAAGGGCACGGTCGAGGGCGGCGGCGAGGCATCTAGGCGATCGAAGCAGCATCGCTGTCCTCGAAGTAAGACGGCACCGCTCAGGGAAACAACACCGATTAGGCCACTGAGAACACGTGCGCAGACCGAGGAGAATTGGAAGCCCACGGAAGCACCGATCCACAGAGGAAACGAACTGGCCCACGTAGAGCAAAAAATCGCTAGACAAACCAAGGCGATCGCCACACCCGTTCAACAAATTTGAATAAAAAACCTGTATCCACAAGGCGTTTCTACCCCGCCAGGTACCAAATTAATACCACGTGCCACATGCAAATTTACCCAAACATCATTTTCATACAAGTGGCTGATTCTTGGAGCAAAAACCTTGTCTGGAATAGATGCTTGGGTATTATAACATGGACTACTAATTGTTTCTTTTGTTTGTAAACATACTGTAAGATGTGCTTTAGAATAAGCTGTTGCTAACTCAGTGTAAGATGTGCTTTAGAATAAGCTGTTGCTACCTCACACACAATATCCTTTTACATTCTTCTCTTAGTGGCCGCTATCTCAGAATGCAGTTGTTTCCGTGCTGCCAAAACCCTGTCATACGTGTTCTTATTTATGATCCTTTTTATTCCTCTTTTCAGTTTATGGATTTGACCTCACTACAAGCAACACTGCCGGATCCTCATCTTCCCGCAGAATACTCCGGCAACTTAGCAGAGCCATGGATGTCTCAGAATTCTACCGTGGCATATATTCCTTCTGCATCTCAGGGTAATCCGCCTCTTCACGCCAAATTGATCGTACACAAGTACATGAACACACTAACTCTCATTGTTAATGTACACTATCTGATTATTTGTTGAATTCAGGAGGGTTGTCATACATCCCGGGGCAAGTACAAGACTCCCATATGCTGTAAGCTCCTCCGAAACCTGTTCTTATAGTTTGTAATAGACCTTATGTTTTACATGATACCCTGTAACAGGAACTCAGCACAGCAAGGACAGTTTCCACCAAGAAATCCATTTGATGAATGAGAGTTGCTGGTGAAGAATGGCGCTGATGATGAACAGATGAGGAGAGCCAATTCGCACTGCTCGGAACCCAAAAGGACCATCGGGTGTACTATATGCTTGAAACCAGAAACAACACAGTAGATATCTTTCGATTTCACTGTCTCGCTCTCAGCTCTCCTGTATATTGCTAGAAAGGAATGTGCAGAATTCTATTTGGCCGGTGCGCTGGAGTCCTTTCACCTGAAGCAAAGCTGCTGTGTCCTTCAGCTCTGTTGTATATTGCCGTGTGGCGGTTTTGTGAAAACCATGAGTCTGCTTTCATTTTCCATACAGTCTGTCATTTGCCCGTGGTTTGGGTCTGTGTTCTATTTGAATCAAAATAGGATATTATTGACTCATTTTCAGAAACAGGGGGATCATTCGCATTCTCCAGCCCTTCATGATCTTTATCTTTAAGCAACTGACTGAATTGTTGTGAGATGTTAGTTGAATTGGTGCTAGCTTGCCTTGTTCATCACATCCCCTTATTAATGCATTTATACATGTTAATTGTATGGATACTATTAAAACGGAGTTATTGCCTTGTTCATCTCATCTCCCTGCCTCTGTTCATCCTTCTTCCGCCGTCACCCCCTTATCTTTCTTTACCTGGCAGCATTTTTGCTGCAAGGCCCGGAACCAGCATAATTTTTTAAAGGAAAAAAAAACAGGCATTGCGATACTTGATTATAATATAACACAAATTGAAAAGATCATTTTTGTTTTGGAAAAGAACTTGGACCTATTATAAAAGTTCATTGGAGGTATAAAGCACCCTAAATATAATAAAAATTACATCGAGAGCCCTAGACCATCGGACGGCCACTACCGTCGCCACTCTCATAACAACCACCCTGACTTTGTCGATGACAACCGGAAAGTCTTCGTGCACGTGCCCCTAGGGACCAGTGCCCTGGGCTGTAGTTGTTGTTGAACCCTTGAATTGATCCGAAAAACCAGACACTAAAGCTCGTCGTTGTATATGCACAAGAAACACATAACCTCACCGTCTCAAGTAGCTGGCAGGAGTATACACCGGAGCTCCAGCTAATTGGTCTCGAGAGAAAAACTTGAAGAGAATCAAAGCCTGAAAAACTAACTCAAAAAAGAAGGGTCACCATCTGTCCAATCGTCAGTTTTGCGAGGACTAAAACAATAACCTATTTACTAGCCAGAGCCGAGTTATTCCTTCCCGACACTGGCCGTCGAAGCAACCAAACAGAACGGATCACTTCTATTCTTTTGGAGATCTTTTTTTATCTTCTCTAAACACTCTTATATTTTCTTACGAAGGGACTACTATGTAAACAAGATGCCAAAGATGACAAAGCTCACGAGTCACAATGATATATGAGAAAATTCCTTATATAACACGGTTTTAAACTTTGCTTCCCTATTTAACATCAAGAAAAAATTTCTTCCTTACCCAACACTAAGGCTAAAAATTATGCCTTTTATAACACTTTCATCACTTCCGTTGGCATAAATACCGTTAGACACATGCTAGTTATGTTTAGTTGGACAAAACTGCCCCTGCCCGCACGGGAAAAAAAGAGGCTGGACCGACAGCTCTCTCCCGACCACGACTCGTCCCTGTCTTTTCCCCCCTCTTCTCCTAACCCTAGCGGCCGGCGGCGGCGCTAATGCTCCTAGAGGCGTCGGGACTGCGCGATAAGCTGGGGGAGATGGAGGGCGACGACGCGGCGGAGGGCGGCCAAGGAGGGGCTTCAAGTGGCGGCAGAGGGGCTGCAGATCGCTGACGCAGCAGCATCCCCCTCTTCCACGCCCCACCACCCCGCATCCTTGTCTGCGCCCTAGCCGCCCCTCCCATCACCAACCATCATCGCGATCTACGCCGACCGGAGTAGGCTGATCGACAACGACCTCGAAGTAACATTGCTTCTTTGGTCAAGTGAATTTTTTTTGCTTCTTTTGTCAAGTGAATAATGTTGGTCACATTTGCACCAAGGGTAAAATTATCTTTTCAGGTGTCGTTTAGCACCATTAGTAGGCAAAATGGATGGAAGTGTCATAAAGAGAACACAATTTAGACTTGGTATTATAGAAGGAAGAAAAAGTTCTTCAATGTCAGATAGGGAAAGAAAATTTTAAGACAGTGTTAAATAAGGAATTCTCTCATGATATATTGATAGTGATACATAGTTTTTTTTGAGGGAGATAGTGATACATAGTTACATATACGCAAGAGCCAGATCAAAATACTCCTGGTTGGCAAAAAAAAAAACTCATAGTTGGAGCACAAAACGATCACACGGCGTTTGTAAGCAGAAGAGAACTCAGGAGCGCACGAACGGTCAGACAGACAGACAGACAGCTCTAACTAGTCTCCTCGCCGGACGACCCCCTCGCCTCGCCCCTAAAACCCTACCCAAAATCTTTCCCCACCCGCCTCCGCCTCCCCTCCCTCCGTCGACATGCGCCCCTTCCACCCTCCCCGCCCCAGCGCCGCCCAGCCCCACCACCCGCGGCCCGGCGACCCCGGCCAGCCCCCGCCCCACGCCCTCCCCATGCACCAGCAGCAGCAGCAGATGAACCCCGCCGCGTTCCCCGGCTTCGGCGCCGCCAACCCCATGGCGGCGGTGGCGGCGGCCAACCCCTTCCTCGCGATGCAGCTCTTCGGCCAGGCGCAGCAGCTCCAGAACCTCGGATACCTCGCCGCCGCCGCGCTCCAGCAGCAGCAACACCACCACCACCAACCACAGCAGCAGCAACACCACCACCACCAACCACAGCAGCAGCAAAATCCCTTCTTGCCGGGAGGCTTCCCGCCGAACCCCAATCAGTTCGGGGCCTTCCCTGGCCCGCAGGCCGGCTTCAACGGCGGCGGCGGCGGCGGGTTCCGGCCTGGTGGTGCCGGGTTGGCCGGGCCTCGGCCGCCCCTGCCGATGATGGGCGCTGCCTGGAATGGTGGCAGCGGCGGCGGCGTCGGGGTGAACGGCTCGCCGAGGCCTGCGCTGAACCTTGATGGGAAAGATCGGAGCAGTAGCGGAGGGTCGGTCAGGTGGGTGAATCATTTGCTGCCTAATAACACTACTCTTTTAGCCTTTAGGATCATATCAGCGCACTGCAGCGGTCATTGAAAAAATACTCCATTCTTCTTCTTTTCGATCAGTAAATAGTTGTGATTGTCGTTTTTGTTGCAATTTCCCCCACTAGCGGCATATTTCATTGGGATAGCTGATTAGCTGTCATGTCTTTCTATGGGTGTTAGCAGGAGCATTTAGGATCAGGACACCATGACGATATTCTGATGATGATGAATGGCAATGCTGTATTGTTTGGCTACCCAAGCATGATGTTTCAGTATACAGATAATTTTTGACTGCGCCCAAGTAGTTAGTGTACTGCCTGCCACACACTAGGGAATTTTCTATTGGAGTATTGGTATCTCTTGTTTACAGTATCTGCACCTATGGCATTCTGAATGCCCTTCTGCTTTTTGGGGGCACATATTTGTCCTTCTCAAACTTTATTACTTTTCATAAATGTGTGAAAAATGCTTTTGTTATTGTTTTGGAATGTATATCTATGAACACATCGATTAATATTACCGTTGCTGTTATGAATTGGTAATATGACCGCTATATCATCACTAACCTCTCACGAGCAGACCTCGTCTTGCAACTTTTGTTGTTGTTGTTATTACTTATATGTACTGGTCCCTGTTAATGTACAGCACAGCTCTGTGATCTAATTGATGTTTCTCTTAATTTGTCGCAGGTAAACCAAACTAATAACAAATCAGATGGCACCTCTCATGTTGCCTCTGAAAATGGTGTGAGGAATAATGCAACAGATCAGAAATCCCGATTTAACCCTGGAAGAGATGGTAAGGATGGAAGGAAGTTTGGTCCATCTGGTGGAAGAGGGAGAGGAGATAGTAGGGGTGGAGGGCAATTCAATCCATCTGGTGGAAGGGGGAGAGGAGATAGTAGGGGTGGAGGGCAATTCAGTCCATCTGGTGGAAGGGGAAGAGGAGATGGTAGGGATGGACGGTTTAGCCTATCTGGTGGCAAGGGGAGAGGGAGAAATTTTAATCAAGGCCGTGGAAGAGGTACCGTACTATGATTATGGCATACAAATAGAACTTACTGTGTGTCACCTCATGCTTTTGAACATGCATAGGGGGCCGCGTTCATCAGAATTAAGCAGGGCTGCAGGAGCGTCCATAAGTCTAATTGCATGATAACTCATTTCTACAATGCATTGTTTTCCCACTAAAAAAAGTAGAACCTGCATGATCGTCAGTTAGCCTTGAACTCTTAACTTGTGATGCGTTTGACATAATGTGTAGCTTCATTTTAAGTGCTTATAACTGCAAGGAAAGTAGGAAGCAAAGGAACAATGAAATCTTTGAACAGAAGGCATGCGGTTACTTGTACATAAGGTTAAAGAGGAGGCTAAGTGCCCTCTGGTCAATTGGATTGACTCTTTAGCTTAAGGTCCCATGTATATGTCTTGCTGTGTAGTCTAGTCCACTGTGTTCCTTGTACATATTGTGTGTAAGTTGTAATTTTCCTGTCAGGGCCTCCCCTAAAGAATCTTGAAAAAAAAGAACTGCAAGGAAAGTACAAATGAATATGCTGCAGTTCACATCTTATCTGCCACAGTTGTGTATAACTTTGTGCTATTTTATGATATACATCGAGTCACGTATTTGATCACCTTAGCTACATGATAGAAGAGCATGCCATACAATATCATTAGTATTCTAACTACCATGAGTTACTTTATCATCTTTTCAGGAAGAAATGACTGGAGAGAAGGAAAATCTAATTTTACAAGTAGTGACAGTCCAATATCAGGAGATTGTCACATTGACAGCCCAGCATCTGAAGGAGTTCGAAAGTATGTCATGCTGAACGCTGATTTATTTTTCATATACATAAGTGTAGAACGAGTTTCATTACATGTTTTGATATCTGCATCTCTCCTGGTCTGTGTATAGTAGTAAACTGTCTTCATCATTTCTACCGCTAACTACCAACTAGCTTGTGGTAACAAATTTCTGTTACTCAGCCAGATGCCCATATTTCTGTCTAACCACCAGACCTTTTATGTCACTTTATTCTAAATTATTAAAACATGTTCGTAGTCGTCTGGCAAATGATCGAATCCTTGTATGTTGTTCTAGCAAAAATAAAAGTTCGTCGACTAAAGTAACAGAATTGAACAAGCCGACCTAAAAATTTTGATGCCTATATTTTGTTGTTAACTTGTTATTTGTTGTTCTCCAGTTCACATGTTCTTAGACTATCTCATTTGTTACCAATTTTGTATTGATTTAGTATATACTTGCAGGCGCCCTCCTATCATTTATGACAAAAAAGAAGTTAAACAGTGGGTTCAAGCACGCAAGAAAAACTACCCTACAAGTGCCAACATAAACAAGGTCAATGTTTATATATTTATGTTTTTTATTAGTACTGGGCAACTTTATGTCAACATGAAAGAAGCATTGACTGACTGCTGACCTCATAATACAGAAGTTGTGTCAGAGTCAATTGGATGAGCAAAAGAAAGATGAAGAGGCCCAAATGCGCCGCCGGGTAAGCCTCTCTAGTACTATGGTTCATGTATGTCTTCTCTAGATTTTAAACGGAAGAAGAATTGATCTCTTTAAGTGGTTCACTTTACTACATATGAAAGACTTCAGGTTTATATGTCTTCATATTCAGACGATGCTGTTCCAATATTTCCATCTACGACACGCGTTAATCTTGAATACTGTTGTTTCATTTGGTGCAGGAACTCAAGGATGTTATAGCAAAGCAGAAGGAATTAGGTTTGGAACTCCCTGAACTACCACCTGGCTATCTGTCTGACACTGAGGGTCAACCCAGGGGACGTCAAGGCAATGAAAAGGAAAGTAATTGGAAGACTCGACAGGGAGGTGGTCGTTTTGGAAACCGTGGGCGTGGCCGTGGTCGGGGCCGTGGCCGTGACAATAAGCGACAGAGGTCTGACGACAGAGAAGATTTTCAGTCTAAAAGACCGAGGGAGGGGAACAACAATAGCCGTCGCCATGATGGAGGTGCGATGGCCAAGAGTAGAGAACCAACCCTCTTGCAGAAGCTTCTTAACTCTGATATCAAGAGGGACAGGCACAGGCTTCTGCACACGTTCAAATTCATGGCCTTGAACAATTTCTTCAAGGACTGGCCTGCTAAGCCGCTGGAGTTCCCTATTGTCAAGGTGGACCAGATAGAGCTTGAAAGTGATATTGACGAGGAAGACTCAGATGATGACTTGCCGGATGCCGAGACGGCCAAGGACTCCAGCCTCGGTTTGAAGGAAAACGGCGATCAGCCAGAATCGAGCTCCAGCGATGAGGAGGATGGAAGTGAGGACGATGATGACGAAGCTGACGACAAGGGTGCTGATACTGAAATAACCGAAAAGGTTTCAGATGAGGATTCCGACGCAGAGCAATGCGAAGAAGGTTTCTCAGATTTCTCAGCCTGAGTTTCTTGACTAAAACCAAGTATGGGACCGTGTTTTGCGTGTATAGTCACAGAATATTTGTAAGCCTCCTCACAACTTTATCCTGTTGCCGTGAGCTATGATTTCGTTGTAATGCTTCTGAATGGTAAAATGATATCGTTGTTGCAAGAAACAGCAGGCACATGTCATGTGACTTGTAAGGGTATCATCTGTGCACTTCTGGCTTTTTGCATGTGTCGATGCCGTAATGTTGTTTCTCTCTCTGGCATCTCTACCCGAGCCAAACAGTGCGCAGGAGAAACAGCATAGGCCCAGTTAACTAGTACTTTCTGAAAAAAAAATGCCACACAGAAAAAAAGTTCTCATGCAGAAAATGTAGAGAAACATAATTTACAATTTGCCATGTTCTAATTTATAAAGATGTCATGCTATATTATATGAAACTGCCATCAACTAATTTATAAATATAAATGACAGATAGAAAGGAAAACTTAGAAGAAAGTTTGTACTCGAAACACATCTAGACCATGATCATGGAAAAACTTAGAAAATACCGCCTACCTTCAGCTCCTAACCCCCAAGCCCCCCCCATCCAAAACAAGGATTGGAAGACATCTAGACTTGGCATGATTTAACAAACAATTTTTGTGTGCAAATTTGCCATGTGTATGATGAAAAAATTATGTAAAATGTTACATGTAAACATTTCTCATGGTAAAATAACATCTTAAAAAATATATTTACCATGCTGGTTGTAATAATATTACCATGGTAACACTAAAAAAATGTAACTATAAAAAAATGTAATGGAAGTCTTTAGATTGTGATTGAAATGAAGTTGACATGAGATTTTTTTTAGAAAATTACTGAAAAAGGAAAAAAAGAAATCTATCCTTTTTTTAGAAAATTGCTGAAATCCTGTTTTTTGTTGTTGTTGAACTACAATTTTCATGGCTGTGAAAAGAAGTTGCCATAGTCCAGGGAAAAATAAATTGTCATGGCTCTGAACAATAAATGTGCCATGTCTGTAAAAATTGATATTTCATGGTCTCTCAGTGCAATTTGCCATGGCCCCAGAAAGTTTGAATTTTAAAAATAAATGTAAAGACAAATTTGCCATAGAATCTTTAAATAATTTTCCATGGTATACACGAAAGAATTTATCAAAAACTCTAATTTGCCATGGTATGTACAGTAAATTTGCTATGCTATGAACAATAAATTTGTCATGTCCAGAAATAAAAGTATCAATTTTTCCCGAGAGGGAGCGCCTCCGGAAGACGAAAAAATGAAGGAAAAAACAAGCCCAATTCTGGCTAGAATTTAGCGGCCGGAGGTCGGTGGGGCTGTGTGGTGTCGGCCTTTCGTGCGTGGTCGTCGTCGGAGGTAAGGAACGCAGCGGGGGCGGCCGTGCAGGGGGAAGATAATATTTTGCAACTTGCTACGGCCGCTAAAATTTGAGAGCCACGAAGGATTCTCCTCAAATTTGTAAGGGAGTGAGATCACGCATTGTTTCATGAACGAAACAAACAAGCCTGTTTGATTCTCTTTGGCAACGCTCCGTATCTGCTTGTCCCCCGGCCAATAAAATACCCTGGGGCCTGGGCACACCGGAGCTGTGCCATGGAACCTGCCTGCGGCTGTACCGCTGTAGGGTAGTGGAGGTGATCATTTCACCACCCACCAACCTTACCAAGAGTGAAGCAGAGGTCCATTTCAAAAAAAAAAAGAGTGAAGCAGAGGTCACCAGTGGGCAGTGGCAGCGCATAGACATCTTCAGTGCAACCTGACCATAGCATTGCCTCGTTCCTCAACAGAAAGCACCCGGTCATTTTCCTGCTAGCTATAGCTCCTGAACGCCGTGATGCTACATATGAACACCCGTCGCCGTCGTCGTGTCGCAGCGGCCCCTTGCGGCCGGCCTGACCTGAATCCGCAATCTCCGTTTTCATCGTCACAGCGACGTCCACATGCTCATCCATCCATGATCCATCCATCCGTCCCCCCAGCCCATGGACGGCGACGCCCCATCAATGCGGCTAGAGGAGGCAGATCCATCCGACCTCCTCCGAGCCCCCCAACTGATTTTTGGAGCACACTAATGGCCGGGCGGCCCCGAATCACGGCCCCCCCTGTCCTCCCCCCTCCCAGCCTGTTGTGTGGCGCAGCCAGCCGCATTCATTCAAGGTAGATTCACACTCCACACATGGTCATGGATCATGGGTCGCGTCCATCGGCGGTTCCTCGCTTCGATTTTCCAAGCTGCTTCGCCCGCCGCAGTGATGGGTGGCGCGCGCTGGTACCACACGTGCTACAGTTACTGTGCGGCTGCCGCATTCATTTCGGCATTCATTCGTGGCGACTGGCGAGCAGCAGCCTGTCCCAGCCAGCAACGGCGAGCCTGTAGCGGCGGCGGTGCCACGCCGGAGATCGGGCCGGGTCAGGACGGGCCACGTACGTACTGGACGGACCCGAGCACCACCCCGACCCCGACCGGCCGGCCCGATGGTTTTGGTACGTACAACTGTTGGATTTGACCGTAACAGTGGCTCGCTCCGCCCGTGACTGCACCTCCCTGCACACTGGCAGATCCGGCACGGAATTGGGCGCTTCGACGGGTCATCATCGGTCATCACTACTGTGCGTTCATTCCGTAACAGTATGGGATCGCTATGTAATGTGTTTTCAGCCTCGGACGACACGGCACGGCACCGCACGGCGAGATACGACGCGACTTTATATCGGCCCAAATCTGCAAAGTGCAGAGACTTGTACGTTTGAATTCACTTCAAATTAACAGCCTGGCTGGGTGTGCGTGGTCGCATTAGTTAGCCCATCTAATGGCAAAGGATGTGGATAGGTCTCAGTCAACTGAAACTTAACCAAATCTAAATCAAGTGACATAACATATAAAAAGGAAAAAAAACTAAAAACGATTACTGAGACTCGGCAATCCCATATAACAAAATGCCACAATAAAAATAGCACTGCCCGTAGTAGCAACTCACCAGAAACGGGCATGCACACGCAGCTCGACCGACCGGTCCATTTCGGCGCACCGCCACAGCACCCACAACGGCGGCCCTACTTCCCGCTATATATACTCGCACGCGCACACCGGTCATACGTACTCGACCCTGCCTCCAGTCCATAGCCATACACCACCACCACCTTCCTCCCAAGCGAGCAAACACTTAATCATGGCGGTGATGCGGCGGTGCTCCGGGCTGCTGCTCGCGGCGGTGGCGCTGGCGCTGGCGGCGGGGATGGCGGCGGCGCAGGGCCCGGCCGGCGCGCCGGCGCCGGCGGCCGGGATCAGCTCCGAGTGCATGACCGCGGTGCTCAACATGTCCGACTGCCTGCCGTACGTGGAGAGCGGGAGCAAGACGCGGCACCCGGACAAGGCCTGCTGCCCGGAGCTGGACGGCCTGCTGCAGTCCAACCCCGTCTGCCTGTGCCAGCTGCTCGCCGGCGGCGCCGACTCCTACGGCATCAGCGTCGACTACAAGCGCGCCATGGCGCTGCCCGGCGTCTGCCGCCTCAACGCGCCGCCGCTCAGCGCCTGCGCAGGTAATGTATCCTTCGCTTCTTTTTTGCCGTACCCATTTCGTGCTTGGAGTAAGCTAGTCAGTGATCGAGTAGCTTAAACTGTAAGTACATGGACGAAAGGCAGAAGTATTGCACAAGGCTCACTGATCTGTCTACGCATAAAAGAGATTTCATCTTCAAGCGGGCGATGATAAAATATGGAAACTCGTTAATTATTTACTCATGCCAATCCGTACTCAAGCTGGAGAGCCTAGTGAAAGAAGTACTACGGTCTTTGTCCAACCTAATGGCATGATTTAGCAATCGAATTTCACCGAATTATCCTCGCCGAAAAGAACACATTGAATTTTGTATGTACAGTAGCAGTCAACTTATTAACAGAGACAAAAAAAATGCAGCTTTTGGAGTCCCCGTGGGGCCTTCTTCGGCGCCATTAACAGGAGTGCCCTCTCCATCCGCTACAGGACCACTGATGCCTGGTAAGCCATTACTACTCTGCTTTGCCTTGGTTTTTCAGTCTTTTTTTTACTTCATCGATACCAGTTTTAGAGGGTGCTTGGATACGTTTTAGTCCCATGACTAAAAGTAGTGGGACTAAAACTTGCTAGCCTCACCCATGCTTGGATACAAATACTAAATAGACTAAAATGAGTCAATGAGCATTTATTATTCTCCAAACCCTCCAATCCTTAACTCGCATGTGTTAAAGGAGATGAGTTAAATGAGGAGAGAGAGGACTAATCCATATTTTAGTAGGGTTCCTCGACTAAAAAGTTTTAGTCTCAAGACTAGCTCTAGCCTCTCTTTAGTCAGGGGTGATTGGAACTTTAGCCTCTAAAAGAGACTAGTTTTAGTCAGACTAAAAATAGTCCCTTGGATCCAAGCATGGCCTACACAAGTGGCTACATTGAACACATCAGTTACAAATCAAACACAAGTGTTTTACAATGAGGCATCCAGAGTCTTTTGTTCTTTGAACGACGGAGATATTCACACTAGCTAGCTCACACCCTTAAACATGTATTGCATACATCAGTCATCAAAAGTTATAGTACTAAATCCTTTACCAGTGCCCAATTTTTCTCTGGCATGACCATTTGCAGATTATAAGGATCTTTCCGCGGACTCTACTTCAGAGGATGGCTAAGAGCCAGTGTTTTGTTTATATTCCACTTAAGAGATGCTCTCTAATTCACCATCACACATGTACTCTGCTAACTCTGCCTGCCTCCTGCAGAGAACCCGCCATCCGGAACGCCGTCCAAATCCAAGTCCGACGCCCCCGGCCGCCTCACCGCTCACGGCCTCGTCGCCCTCGCCGCGCTACCGCTGGCGATCACGGCCGCCGCCATGTTCTAGGGCAGCGAGAGCTCGCGGACGTGTGGCATTGTGCCGGTCTCACACGCTTGGCCCGATGAGATCACATTCTTCTCCATTCTTGCCGCGCGTTCTCAATTGCTGTACACGAGAGATTTTTTTTTTCTGATTGATCCATTTCCTTGTCGCAATTCCCTTACCTGTGTGTAATCTGCTAGAGGTGGTTGACAGTCTGTGTATTACGTAGCTTCGCATTGCTACCACATTTAATTCTTTCGTTATGTGTCTCTTCCTCTTATATATAATAGACCAAAACATACATATCATCGCTAATTTTCGTAAGTACTAGTGGTAGTAGGAGTACTGCGCCGTGGTCTACCTGGGTCCTGAATGGGATCACGTGAAGTGTTGGCTGATTTGAGCATTGATGATACGGGAGGGGAGTTGGGGGAAGAAGCATTGGAGTCGCCGTCGGTGGACGGTGGGCAAAGCCATCATGACACCGGCACCGATCGATCTTAAGCGCTGTTGGTTCATCAATGCTAAGATTCGTCCCATTCAATTCCTCAACGGTTCCTCTGCCATCTATCACCAACCACTCCACTAAATACTCAAAAACTAGATGGAGAGAGGGGAATAGATACTCCCTCCGTCTAGGTGAATAAGGCCCCTCCCGATGTTCCATCTTGTATGGGTGCTAAGCATGCCATGTAGACGAAAAATCTGATGTGGCAAGGCAATTAAGAGGAGAGAGATGGGTTTGATGACCCCAGCAAGAACCAATGCCAAACGCGCAAACCTAGATAAAACATTTAAATGAAGCAAACTCACCAATGCATGAGAGAGTTTAGTAGTTAAATCATTATATGAAGGAAGCTTAGCTACAAGAAGCTAAGCACCTATGCATTGGAGAGTTTGGTTGCTAAGCTATTTAATATGCTTAGCACCTTATCTAAGCACCGGTCCATTGAAAGCAGCCTAAGTCATCTTAGGTTATGCACCGTGACCAAGGAGGAAGGAAAAACGAGAGAATTTAATGTTTATTTGCTAATTAATAGTATTGCATGCAATAAACTAACCACTGCATGTCGTGTTTGATAGTCTCAAGTCATTAAAAGCATGCACACCCGCATATCTTAGGTTGGTCATAGTGGGAGTAACTTAGCAAGTAACATAACACACCTCAAGAAAAGTTTGCTTATGTGGCATGTAATTAATGAGGAGAGAGGTATTTGGAGTAACATAATATGTTACAGTAACATAACGCATCTGAAGTCAAAATGAGTCTACATCTTAATAAATGATACCTTGCATGATATCACACATATGTTACTCCCCACTATGAAGGTAGTAATATAGACTAGTAACATATGCATGCTACTAGTCTAAATTACTCCTCACTATGACCAGCCTTATTGGTTGTTATGTCAAGAACCAAGAAACGAGGTAGAAGTTAATGCACCGCGCCTAAGTGTTTTGGAATTATTTGGTTTTTGTAAGATGACTTACACACCTAGACGGAGGGAGTAGATAATTTGGGACACGCACATGAGCTGATACTCTCTCCATCTCAGTTTACAAGGCTTGCAGGTGTATCTAGATCGTCAATTTAACTTATGTAAAATAAATTGTTTAACATAAAAATTATATCATTAGAAAATAGAATATCTAAAGTTTTTAATGATATATTTTTTGCAATGCATGCCTCTTATTAAGTTGTTCAAATTAACGACCTAGATACACGTGCAAGACTTGTAAACTGAGATAAAGGGAGTAGATAATTTGGATCGGGCAGCTAATTTGGGACACACGCATTTAGAGCGTAAAGATTCGAATTTAAGGTATTAAACCAAATTTATCCTATCCTTGCTAGCTACTACCTCCGTCCTGCTTTATAAGTCCTCTTTGTATTTTGTGTCAAATGTTGACTAGTGATTTAATTAATAAAATATGAATGCATGTCACAAAAAATTATATTATTGGATTATTTGAACATAGTTATCAATTATATTATTTTTATAACATGTTAGTTAAATTTAAGATCAAAATTTGGCATATTATAATATAAAGAGGGCTAATAAACCAGGATAGAGATAATATTTATTTGTCTAAGCACACCGTAGTACTGTAATCGCTTGGCCACCACATACCTCCGCCGGTGTGCTGCATTGCAGGTGCGAGAATTATGTAAATGTGTTCGGTTAGGAACCATTTTTTAGCAGAGCAAACATAAGAAGTTAAGGCATAATGGGCAGTTTGAGGGGCTAAATCATCGTCTAAAGATGCTCTAAGCCTTATAATGTAGCCCTTCATATGCCTCCTCAAATGTTAGCCCTTCATAGGAGACTACTTGATGGGTCAATGGCGACGAACTGCGGTACTACACTGCTGCCGAGGGGGGAGTTTATCTTCGCCTGACTGCCATGGATGCGGATAGCCTGCATGTCGTAGGCTCTCGCTTCTTGCTCCGCCGACTGGAAGGAGCCAGTCCAATACCGGTAGCGTGTCACACCTCGAAACATGGGTCAGATGTAACAACTGCGACGTGTTTATAAGCTTTAGTTTATAAACACGTGGCGGCAGTTACGTCCAACCCTACATGAGCTTTTATGATCCACTTCTGGTTTATGCCTGCTTAATCACGCCTTACGTGATTACATGCCTCTGCTTTATAGGCACGCAACGGCTGTCTCACCGAGGCTCGGTCTCGGGACGTGTCACGACGCGTGTCCCAGTCCTTTATCTCCGAAACCTAAGCTCCCACATGATGAGTCCCTTTAGTGATCCGGTAAAAGATAGCAAAAAAGCAAGCTATTGTCAAAAGCTAAGAGTGACAAAAGTGAAATGTCAAATTCTAGAGTGGCATAAGCAAAGTAGGCAAAAACTAGAGTGGCAAAAACAAAGTTTTCCCCCTATTTTATTATAAGTGTTCTTCACTGCAACTTGATTTCAATCCAGTCTAAAAACTGGAATTTAGTACTCTTACAAAAGCTTGTTAGAAACCCTTGTCTTCAAGGTGCACGTCCTCTCGTGAGTTCGATAACTTAGGGTCACCTCTAGGAAAAAAGGTTAGAATCCTTTTAGCTATGGGAAACATGAGTACGAGGACTTCATTCTTACAACCATATCTTACGAACGAGATCATTGTGATATTAATTTGTGCCCTAGGAGACACCCGTCAAGATGTGCTTGCAACGTATCGAAATGGGCAATGCATTCAAATTACATCTTGATCGGAGCACGTCCTGCATCAAGAGTCAGTAGTCCAACCGAAGGCTCTATCTGTCGCGAGGGGTTGTCTCGATAATTAAGATAGAATCAGACAAAAACATTGGGCGTTTAATGACAACACCTCTTGTATTCCTAGAGATAGGATTCACACAACCGTACTAAACCTTTCTGTCACTGGTGTTCAGAATAGCGTTTCACGGTCTCTCTGTCCTTACCTCCTCGTGGCTCGAACTTCATGATCCTGGGTACCTACTTGGACGAAGTTTGCAGGAGAGACAAGAGACAACTACGAAGCAATTTTATTTCACATATACGAGACGTTAGTTCAAAATCATTCCATCGATCCCTCCAACAAGTACATAAGATTGTAAGACTATGCCTCAACCCATGACCTTACCGAAATACTCATACATGGTGATCGGATCGCAAGAAGAAATCATTGACGAACACATAATGATGAATGCTTTATTGATAATATGTCTTAAAATGGTTGTCGGATGCAATACACGATTGCAAAGTATGGCTAACTTGGGATGAATGTTGCGGTGATGGTGATGTTGGTGGCTATGGAGATTGAGATGGAAATGTGTAACATCCTAAAATTCTAAATTTTGAAATGTTATAATAAATAGATAGATTTGATTGATTGTTTGACTGATTGTGTGAAATTGAGTGAAATTCGAAACTTTTTGAAAGTTAAATGAGAGGGAATAAAAGGACTTTCCCAAACTTTCATTTTGCATTCGTGATCTCCGTGAATTCAAATTATTTTCACCATAAAACCCTGGAGAGAAGATGCCATGACTTCTTCCATTTATTTAAATGACAAGGGGTGTTGAAAATATTTCCAAGCCAGGAGCTTTATGCAACTCAATGATTTTCATGAGCGAAGATAAAATGACTTCTTCAAAACATATGAAATATGAGTTGGGAGTTTCAAAGAATTAAATTCAAAGTTCTTTTGAATTTATTTTCAATTTGGAGTTATTTGAGTTTTATTCAAATTATTTTTCTCCAAAAATAAAATATATGGAAAATAGGGTAACATGATTCCCTACATTAAAAAATTGGAGAGAAATAAATTTGAATTAGTTTTAGTATTTTTAAAATGATTTTTACTGGATTTTACTAGAGCAGAAGCACTCTTTGTTTCATTGTAATTTGTGTTTATTTTATTGGGCTCCATAAAAATGTTCAACTCGTAGGAAATCTTTTTCTGAAAATTATGATATATAATATGCCTATATAAAATTTTAATTTATTTTATTTATCCGGTTTCCTTCTGTTTCTATTTTAAAAAAACTGTACGTGCGGCCCATATTTATTTATCGCCTCGCGGTCGCCCCATCATTTTTTTTCTTTTACTAAATGGGCCAGACCCAGCCGACCCTATTCCTCCCCATATTTTTTTTCCATAGTTTTTTTTTCTTTTTTTCTTTTCAGTTGCTCAAAAAAAAAAATTGCAGTGTGCGCGGCCGCCGCGAACCGCCTAAAGCCTTTTGGCCCATGGCGCACCTCCCCTCTGTATTTTTTATATTTTTGTCTATGTTTAGTCCCACATTGCCTAGCCTTTGTCGAATTTTGTTCAGATTTATATTCAAACTTCTTTTGATCATAACTTGAGTTTTATAACTCCGATTTAGTTGATTCTTTTTGCAAATTAAAGCTCTTGACCTAAACTTTCTGATAAGACCAAATTCACATAATTTTAGTACTGTTAGAAATTGGTTTATGTTACAAGAGTTATTTGCTTGGTTTTGATGTTTTCCGAATCGTCTTCTTCGTTCTTTCCGATCTTTTGAGTGATTGCTTATGTGTGATTACTATTGCTTGTTTACGATAGATTGACCGGAGTGTGACGAGTAGAGCTATCAAGAGTTTTGAGTGCGAATCATCTTCATCAACATTGCAGGCAAGTAACACTTTGATCATACCCTTTTCATACCCAGTTTTTATGCATTAGTTTCACCCTCAAACATTGCATGAGTAGGTTTGATAACATGTGGGTATTGGGAAGTAGTTGATGAGGTAGGAACATATTGTCCTGCATTCAAACCTTGGGAGTTACTTCTACGTTATGCTTATATTGCCATGCTATGCTTGTAGACGTGGATTGGGTTTGAGTGTATTCCATGACAGATGTGAGATTGTTTACTTAATGGTTCAACTTAAGGTGGTAACTTTAATACACATCTGGGTGGATTGGTAGGGCACCACAGGGATATACCGGTGGACTTGCCGGACACACAGGGATATACCGGTGTTGTCCTAGGAGATCCCGGGGATACACCGTGTGATCATCCTATGGTTCGCCACCCAGGCTCAAAGGAAACTGAGATATTTTCATGCTAGAAACTTCCGTGTGCAGCCACAAGCTATTATGGGCTCTAGCATAGTTGAGTAAGTTAAGTTTGGTATGGTCTGCCCGGAGTAAAGAGTTAATATTTCCGAAAGACTATGTCTCGGTCATCCGTTTCTCAAACAACATGTAGTGCGAGAAATCCAACGGAGGCGATCGAGTCTTGTGGGGAAAAGTGCACAAACCTCTGCAGAGTGTACAATATAATCATGGTTAGCCGTGTCCCCGGTTATGGACAATCTTGAGTATCTAGTACTTGGAGTATCTTAAGTATCTCATCATATTACTTAAATTAATTTGTTGGGTTAATGATTACTTTTAATTGGGGTTGAGAGGGGGTTTACCTTCTCAATATTTTATCAACCAACTTTGTAGTTAAATAAAATATATTCCTTTGTAATAGGGAAAAATTGGCTTTTCGCAAAAACTATAACCATAGAGCTTTCCACCACCAAATATGCATGTAGTGATAGTTATTATTCATCATTATCCTATGGTGTGAATTTGCCAAGACATTCAATGTAATCGACTTTCTTGCGGCTGCAACGTCTCATGTTGCAGGATTTCTTACGAAGAGTAAGTGATACGTTAGGGTTACTGAGGGAGTCCCGGATTAGGGGGTGTCTGGATAGCCGAACTATCACCGTTGGCCGGACTCCTAGACTATGAAGATACAAGATTGAAGACTTCGTCCCGTGTCCGGATGGGACTTTCCTTGGCGTGGAAGGCAAGCTTGGCGATACGGATATGTAGATCTCCTACCATTGTAACCGACTGTGTCCCTAACCTATCCGTGTCTATATAAACCGGAGGGTTTTAGTCCATAGGACGAACAACAATCATACCATAGGCTAGCTTCTAGGGTTTAGCCTCCTTGATCTCTTGGTAGATCTACTCTTGTACTACCCATATCATCAATATTAATCAAGCAGAGTAGGGTATTACCTCCATCGAGAGGGCCCGAACACAGGTAAAAACATCGTGTCCCTTGTCTCCTGTTACCATCCGCTTAGACGCACGATTCGGGACCCCTACCGAGATCCGCGGTTTTGACACCGACATTGGTGCTTTCATTGAGAGTTCCTTCCGCCGCCGCCATCGTAGGATGCCTCATCTCGTCTTTAAAGGCGATACCATCGCCAAAGAAGCCTTGGCCACCGGTCGACTCTTCGCTAGGCGGTTTTCTCATGAACGCTAGTTCGTTGGCTACCGACGATGACCTCTCGAGTCATCGAAACCAATCTCCATGTTAGTTCGGAACTTGCCGAACAGTTAGATCCGATCGAGCTCTCCTCCATAAATGAGCTCTTGGATCGCATCGCCGCTCTGGGAGTCGCTACAGACTACGACCGGATCGGGTCTAAAACTGATCTGAGAGAGATCAACTCTCCCCAGTCTACCCATCATGTTGCCGTGATAGAGGAGCAATGCGGCGATTCTTCTTCTATCTTAAGGACTAGCTACGTCTGGATTCCTGATCCCTCCACGCAGGATTCCTGCAGAGGGACGGATGTCGATCAAGCCCTGAACTTAAAGTCAGGCGGCGGGTCGGACTCATTGGATAACACTCAAAAATCCAAACTTCCGAGTTTAGAAACTCCTCGGCCCCTGAGTCCTAAATTGTACGGGGTTCCGGATCTAGTTCCACCCGCCCACCCAAACATTAGCGATCTCTCTCGAATTCGGCAAGAGCCCGCTGAAACAAGACACGACATCTTGGGCGATTCCTCCTGGTTTTGAACAGGATAAAGGACTGCCGAGAGGAGGACGCAATCCCAATTTTCCGCAATAATTGCACGGACAAGGGAATCCTAAACGCCATAAGTCGTCGCGAAATTACACGCTTTGCTGACTTGGTGACCATAGTACAAAAGTACTGTGCGATGGAGAGCGCTTGGAAAACCGAAAGTAAATTTTGGGATAATCCGGCCCCGAATACATCCCTAGTCCGAAACAAAAGGGTGCATCATTATAAAGCCCCTGGTCAAATACCAAAAACCAAAACCCCTAAAGGGTGCGGAACCATCTTTGGAGGGTTGGCTAAGCGGACCCTGCAAAATTCATAGCACGTAGGGCGCCACTCCAACTCATAGCCTTCGAGCATACTACGGCGGTGGCCAAAAGTGGCGAAGAGCTTCTAGCTTCGTAATCCCAGCCCAAAGAACACCAAGACGGTATTAACAGTCTTGAGACTTCCGCATCAAATAACATGCGAAACGAACACTCCGCAACCTTGTCAAGTCTACCAAGTAGCAACAATAAATCCATGGGTGACACGGCTATTACCTTTAATGCCGTGATTTAACCTAAATTCGAACAGCCCGAGCACCACCGCATTGGTTCTCGATTCGATAGTGGACGACTTTCGCCTTTACTAAGGTACTCATGGATGGCGGCAATGGACTAAACCTCATCTATGAGGAAACCCTCCAAAAATGGAAATAGACTGGAACCACATTGAGCGAAGCAAAGACAACCTTCAAAGGAATAATCCCTAGCCGGAAGCATGCTTTACAGAAAAATCACACCGGACGTAGTGTTCGCCCGCCAGACAATTACAGGTCCGAGGAGGTCACATTTCAAGTGGCCCCTGCTCAACAGCGGATATCATGCTTTATTAGGACGAGAGGCATTCACAATTTTTAAGCTATACCCCATTACGGGTACATGAAGCTTAAAATGCCGGACCTAACGGAATCATCACTCTTGCTAGTGATCCGAACATAGCACTCGGGCGGAAAACAAGACAGCCGCACTAGCCCTCGAGGCACTATCAAAGCCCTAGCGGCCGAGGAACTCACCGCGATGCGCTCCACGGTGAACAGGGGACGATGTGATACTTGATAAAAGATCCAAGTCCACTTCTTTTAAACCAATGACGAAATAGTCAAATTCCAAGTCCACCCAATGGACCTCGCAAAGACGGCCTCCATTGGGGCACAATTAAACCCTGATGTAGACGCCAAGACTACGAGAATTTCTACAAGAAAACTGGGACATCTTTGCTCGGCACCCTTCGGATATGCCAGAAATCCCACGCCGGTGGCCGAGCACAACCTAAATATCCTCAAAGGATTCAAGCTACCAAACAGGCTCTTCGGCGCTTTTCCGAACCCAAGAGACATGCCATGGGAGAGGAGCTAGCCAAACTTTTGGAAGCCAGATTCATTAGAGATATAAAACATCCGGACTGGCTAGCAAACCTGGTGATGGAACCAAAGAAGGATAAATCCTGGCGCCTATGTGTTGATTTTAAAGACCTTAATAAGGCTTGCCCAAAGGATCCCTTCCCCCTCCCCCGAATTGATCAAATTATCGACGCTACAGCAGGACACGACACATTGTGCTTCCTCGACACGTACTCCGGCTACGACCAAATCAAGATGGCGGAGCCAGACCAAGATGCAACAGCATTCATCACTCCATACAGCCTGTTCTGCTTCAATACAATGCCCTTTGGGCTCAAAAACACCGGCGCAACATATCAGCGCATGATTCAGACATGTCTGGCAAACCAGATCAACAAAACAGTGGAAGCATATGTAGATGACGTGGTCGTCAAAACCAAGCACGTCGAAACTCTAGTAGACGACCTGAGGCTCACATTCGAAAATCTTTGAAAATATGACATCAAGCTCAATCCGGAAAAATGCGTCTTCGGCGTTCCACCGAAAGCTCCCGGGATTCATTGTGTCCTAGAGAGGAATTGAAGCAAACCCAGCCAAGATCCGAGCTCTGTCACAATTGGATATTCCAAAAGACCTCAAACAAATACAAAAATTGACGGATGCGAGCGGCTCTAAGCCGCTTTATTTCCCGCTTGGGAGAAAAAGCGGTACCTCTTTACCGCCTCCTCCGGCGCACCGAACACTTCGAGTGGATGGAGGCCGCCACGGCCGGACTCGAAGAAATAAAGGCCATTTTGGCAACAAATCCGGTCCTGGCCGCGCCCAACGTGGGCGAACCGATGCTATTATATATCGCCGCAACACATCAAGTTGTCGGTAGCGGTTCTCGTTGTCGAACGAGAAATGGACGGACACGGTTCCCTCTTCAAAAAACGGTTTACTATGTGTCCACCGTCCTAACTCCATGCAAGTCCGGTACCCACACTATCAAAAGATAGCATACGCGGTGTTCATGGCATCCGGAAGCTACGACACTACTTTCAAGAGTGTTCGATAACGGTAGCCTCCAAGTACCTCTTAATGACATTATAAACAACCGCGACGCCGACGGGCGGATTGCTAAATGGGCCATAGAGCTCCTTCCATTCGACATAACCTACAAGCCACGGCGAGCTATCAAGTCGCAGGTTTTGGCCGACTTCGTGGCCGAATGGACCGAAGCCGAACTCCCTAAAGAGTACGGCGCATACTCCAATTGGATCATGCACTTTGACGGCTCCAAAATGTTGGCCGGCCTGGGGGCTGGCGTCGTCCTGACATCCCCAACCGGGGACACAGTCCAATACGTCCTTCAGATAATGTATACGGACTGCAACAATGCAGCCGAATATGAGGCCCTTCTGCACGGCCTCCGGATGGCATTCTCCATGGGCATTCAACGCCTAGAGGTGCGCAGGGATTCGAACCTCACAATATCTCAAATAAACGGAGACTTTGATGCCAAAGATCCGAAAATGGCAGCATACCGCAATGCGGTCCTAAAAATGTCAGCACGGTTCGAAGGGCTCGAATTTCATCATATAGCCCGGGATAACAACTAGGCGGCGGATATACTGGCACGCATCGGTGCAAAACGCGATGCCGTCCCACCCAATATCTTTCTGGAACGGCTGTTCAAGCCATCCGCATTATGGGAAGGGAGTCCGCACAACAATCCGGACCCAACCGCACCGCCTCGATGCCGAACACTCGACACAATCGGAGGCTCGCCTCGAGTTAACACCCTCCGCTCACGAAATAATGGCGGTTATCGCCTGCGGACGGAACCATTCCTAGCCTACCTAACTAGGCAGGAACTCCCCGAAGACCAAAATGAGGCTCGCTGCATAGTACGGCGATCTAAAGCCTATAAAGTCCACGAGGGAGAGCTTTATAAGAAAAGCACTTCCGGAGTCCTTCAAAGGTGTATCTCCGAAGAGGAAGGGCGAAACCTCCTGGCTGAAATTCACGCCGGACTGGGTGGGCACCACGCCGCAGCCCGGGCCCTTGTAGGCAAGGCCCTCCGTACAGGATTCTATTGGCCGACGGCCCGGCAGAATCTGCGCAGGATTTAGTCCAACGATGCGTCGGTTGCCGCCTTTTTGCTAACCAAAGCCACATGCCACCCACCGCCCTCAAAACTATACCTATCACCTGGCCGTCATGGGTCCGGGGCTTGACATGGTTGGACCCCTTAAGGGAGGAACCCACAAGCAAAAATATCTATTGGTCATGGTGGATAAATTCACCAAATGGATAGAGGCCAAGCCTGTTAAAACGGCCGAATCCGGACCAGTGATAGACTTCATATCAGGGGTAGTGCACCGTTACGGCGTCCCCCACAGTATTATCACCGATAACGACACCAACTTCACGGCCGATGAGGTCAAATCATGGTGCAAAAACATGGGCATCAAGCTCGATTACGCCTCAGTCTATCACCCTCAAACAAACGGCCAAGTCGAACGAGCAAATGGTCTAATCATGAGCGGCATTAAACCCAGACTAGTGCGGTCCCTCAAGGAATCTAACACGCACTGGGTTGAGGAGCTCGACTCCGTACTCTGGGGGCTGCGGACCACGCCGAATCGTACTACAGGATTCACACCATTTTTTATGGTGTACGACGCAGAGGCAGTCTTGCCCTGCGACATAATACATGACTCACCTCGCGTGCGCATGTACGAAGAAAGAGAAGCCGAGCTCGATCGGCAGGACAGTTTGGACGCATTGGAGGAGGAGCGCGACGTGGCAAAAGCTCGTTCCGCATTCTATCAACAGCAGGCTCGAAGATATCAAAGCAGGAAATGCACGGCCAAAGCTTATAACGTTGGCGAACTAGTTCTACGCCTGCCGAACAAGAAAAAGGACAAACTCAAGCCCAAATGGGAAGGTCCCTTCATCATCGACCAGGTCCTGACCGGCGGAGCATACCGTCTGCGAAACGCATCGGCTAACCGACTCGAGCCTAACCCATGGAACGCAGCCCATCTACGAAGATTCTACGCCTAAGTGCTGGACTCCAAGTTCGTCTCCTTCCTCCGTCCACATTTTTTATTTTTACTGTCTTTTATTTCTCTCCTTCCTCCTCCTTCCTTTTTACAGCCTCTTGAGGCTCGCTTTTGGCGCTTTGTCCTCATATTTGACGCTATTGTCTGCGCTCATTATAATTCGGGGCTTCTTTTACGAAGCTTATCTATATGAGCTTTATGCCCAACACATGCGTTAAACTTCCGCATGTACCTTTTATTCACCATTATATGCATCGATATGACTTAAGTTTTGGCCAAGCTGGCTTGCCTGGCACCTGTGCTTACCCCTACGTTCCCGATTGTTCGTTTAGGTGGTAAAGGGAGCACCTCTGCGATTATTCTTGCCGGGTACCGGATGTGTACCTCGACCGGGTGAAGCCGAAAGCTAGCGTTCTTAAGGGAATATTCGGTCGGTGAACTAAAAGATGATTTTAATTATTTACCCATCTGCCCCGTGATGATTTTACGCTTTCATAGCAGCTTTGACATGCACTTTAGGGCATGCATCCCAAATAAAGGAACCCTTAACGGAACTATTCTCCCTGGAAGATGTTTCTTACTACCCATGTAATATAACATAACTAGTTGGGCACTTGTCTGATACAACACTAATGACCCCTACGCCTTGTCTCCATGCATACCACGGTTCTTATATAACCGTGAAGGTATTCGGACACACTCCGGACTGTTGGGTCCTGAGGTTGAAGCGAAAAGGTCCGCTATGACAAACGATCTACAATCCGGCTAGAAGACATTCTTCATGTCATATTTATTTACAAAGTCAACTTGACTCATTGTATTCCTCCTCAATGCCATCTAACAGGCTATCTAATTTACAATCTTGCTGAGAATACCTGGCGGCCAATTCTACTTGGCCGTACACTAAGCTTACAGGGATCTCTATCCCATCAGGCCTCAGAGGTCTGACCTCGGCCATGTGGTTTGGGTCAGCCTTCGTGTACCGCGTCTTTACCATGGCCCAGGCCTCCCTGGCGCCTTGACGGTAGGCCGATATCTTCCATAGCCGGAAGCGCCGCCGTGCTCCTTGAACCCGCTCTGTCAGCTCCCCAATGCCTTCGGGCAGGGAGATAGATGGCCACAGGGCCTGGCCAATGCCTTTCATCACCTGCCGGACTCGTTCGTCCGGTAGCCTTGATTGGGAAGAAGATCACCAAGAACCGGCATCTCCTCCTCGTGACGACACTGTGAGCAAACCTACATACATGTTTATGTTAGTCGCCTTCCTCGCCAACTCCTTCAAAGTTCGTTCAAGCACTTATCGAAAATGCCGCGACGAAGCCGTCGATTCTCCTTTACTGGTCGGACAACCGGGCACGAACATCATTTAGTTCCTCGCCCAGCTTGGTGTTGGCGCCTTGGAGGCTATTTTTCTCTGCCGCACCCTCGTAAGCACGCTCTCGCGGCCTTTAGCTGGCGCAAGAGCTGCTGCTTGTCGAGATCTAGTCCGCGCCATCTGCAATATTTTTGTCGACGGTACACACGCCACACTTCATTAAGTATTTATCTTCTGAAGCGTATATTACCAGAGGGGGTCTCTATGGCTCCTCCAGTAGCGGCCAGTGCGGCCTCAAGTTGGGCCTTGCACTCTTCAAGCTCCTGGGATAGTCGAGTATTCTTCTCTGTAAGATCCTGCATAACAAATGATCCTTAAATCAGTTATTCTAACTATTTTAAGTCTCGGGGGCTACTGGCATATATAAACTGTCAAATTTCCTTACCCGTATGTCTTTTACATACTGCTCCGTGGCTCTGGCTAGACCATCTTGAGCTGCACGAAGGTGCGCATCTCCCGAATCAAAGGCATTCAAGGCCTCTTGGGAGAAACACGCGTCACGAAGAACTGTCCGGCGGCGCCTGTGATTCAAGGCGCTCTCCACCTCGGAGTTAGTGGCGGACAACCGGTCGGCATCTTCTGTTGGAGGAGCATCCGACGCACGTCTCGTGCTCGCCTCGGCCTCCGGACCCGGCTTTGAAGCCTGGCCAGTGAAGGTGCGATTGGCAAACTCTCCAGACTCAGTCCGGCGAGCGCTCTTTTTCCTGAAAAGAGCACCAACGTTAGTACGCCTTCCAGGAATCAATCTTGGGAGTATGGTGACACACCATACCGTTGCGGCGGAGTTTCGATCCAGACCGCACTTCTTTTTAACTTCATGAGGCCGCCTTTGCCCTTTGTTGGCCAGCCACCGCTGGCTCGGCTTCTGCCTCGAAGGTACCCCTGCGAAAAACCATTGGTATACGGTGATCAAAAATATGCTTGGGTGGGTCATTATCAGGATTTTGGGACCTCGGTCTCGCCACTGTGAGGCTGGAAGTATTCCGGTAATCGGCCGTAATGGCAACCAAAGCATTGTCGATGCTAAGTTGGTAGAACACCCGTCGATCAACTCCACTTTTATATCCGGATCCTCTTCGGAGGTCGATCGAGGACCGCTCCGGATCCTCGGGTTGTGGGGCGGGCTGTGTATCTTCTCCATGATCCGGCGCAGTTCCTCAAAAACCATGAAATGAGATACTTAACCACGGGAACATGGATCGGACAGGTCACAAAGACGCTTTGCTTAGCCAGCCGAGGATTATTCAAGAAAACTCCTTGATGGATTGACGCGAGGAAATCCTCCTCCTCTCCTTTGTACATGGCGCATAAGATCTTCACCAGTTCGGTGACCGATCCCGCCCTTTATGCCATGGCGGGTGGCATCATCCTCCCCGTTGAAGTCCCACATGGGGTGGCCCCTATATTGGAGCGGCTGCACCCCCCTCATAATGCAGATTGCCATGACTCCAATCATGGTTAATCCGTCATGAGCCAGTAACCTTAGTCGACTCATCAGATAAAGGACGTCCTTGTCATCTTCCCTCCGGGGGCTTCGAGGGTGCCAGCTTAGGCGTTTCTTCAGAGGAGCATTGCTGAACTCCGGAAGGCCGATCCGAACAGGATCCGGCAGCGGGACATCCTCCATATAAAACCCTTCCGAGGGCCAGTCTTCGGACGCCTTCTTTGGGGTTCCGGACAGGTATCCGGTCCCGGCGATGCGCCAAAGCTCGGCTCCGCCCACTTGATATATTGACCCCTCATGAGAGCGGGGTACTAGGCAGAATAATCTCTTCCACAGCCCGAAATGGGCCTCGACGCCCAGGAACAGCTCGCAGAGGGCCACGAAGCCCGCAATGTGCAAAATGCAGGCAGGCGTAAGGTGGTGCAACTGGAGGCCGTAGAACTCCAAGAGCCCCCAGAGAAACGGATGGATTGGAAATCCGAGTCCTCTTACTAGATAAGAGATGAAGCACACCCGCTCTCCTTTAGAGGGACCGGGGACACTCTCCGCTTGCTTTCCGCCCTTGTAGGTGGCGAGTCCGGCTCGAACCGGAACCATGAAGGTCGGGGGAAGAAATCCCTTGGTTTGGAGTATAACTAGCTCGCTATGCGGGATCGAGCATCTCTCCCAATTTCTGTGCCGAGGGCTGGAGCGCGAGAGGAGGAGCCACGACTGTCCATGATGGAATGGGCTTTGGTCAGGGGCGCTCCGATGAAAGCTCACAAAGGAGGGATGATGTGACTCAGATCTAGATCCTTGCCCCTTTTATAGGCAGCTCATTTGCGCAGCTAAGGGGCTAATTGTAAAAATACCCTAGCCTTTCGCAATCATTCAAACACGTGGAAGATGGCCATTATTGGGTGCAGAAGCCAAGGAGCGTCGCATTTATCAGAAGCCGTACGCTGTTCGACAGGTATATGGAATTTGGAGAAGAACCCACCTCGCAATGCCGAAGACAATCAACGCGCCGGACTCATCGTCATTGAAGCCTGGTTCGGGGGCTACTGAGGGAGTCCCGGATTAGGGGGTGTCCGGATAGCCGAACTATCACCATTGGCCGGACTCCTGGACTATGAAGATACAAGATTGAAGACTTCGTCCCGTGTCCGGATGGGACTTTCCTTGGCGTGGAAGGCAAGCTTGGCGATCTGATATGTAGATCTCCTACCATTGTAACCGACTACGTGTAACCCTAACCTATCCGGTGTCTATATAAACCAGAGGGTTTTAGTCCATAGGACGAACAACAATCATACCATAGGCTAGCTTCTAGGGTTTAGCCTCATTGATCTCGTGGTAGATCTACTCTTGTACTACCCATATCATCAATATTAATCAAGCAGGAGTAGGGTATTACCTCCATCGAGAGGGCCCGAACCCGGGTAAAAACATCGTGTCCCTTGTCTCCTGTTACCATCTGCCTAGACGCACAGTTCGGGACCCCCTACCCGAGATCCGCCGGTTTTGACACCGACAGTTACGATTTCTACACTCAACTTTGCCGTTGGTGTTGATGGGAATCCACAACCTTGTTACTTCCGCTATTTGGATTAAGGTAATAGTATTTACGTTATTTATACATGTGATTTACCTCTATTATAAATCCTCGAGTACTGTGTGTCAAAGATACCGATCCAGGGATGACACCTAAGCACAGAGACTTGATCCATTCGGGTCGGGTTGCTACAAGATGGTATCAGAGCACATGTTGACTGTAGGACGTGACCCTAGAAACTGGCAAGCCCATAGGAAAGATTTCCTCTACAACTTTCTTTTCAAAAAGATCTCTTACCTCTCTTCTCTTCTGAGATTATTCAAATATTCCTTTCTAGTTAGACTATACCCTTTCCCCTTTTGACCACATGAAGATTCGGCTGATGAGACCACTCCAAGAAGTACAAGATATCGGACAACTTAAGACTACTTTGGAATAAAGAGGATTTTTACCGTGCATTACAATGACGGAAACTACAACGGTGAAGACTCCGAAGACTAGGAGAATTTGAAGGCTTTGAAGAATTTCCGGATTTATATGACCTAGGAAGGCACCCCTTATGGAACTTGGCAGACTATGGAAGCTACCCGAGATCAAGGTGTATCGAAGAAAGACCAGAACATGGAGCATTAGAACTCAAAGTTTTTGTCAAGAAAACCCTAAGACAGGAGATATCAATTATGGAATGAAAGCTCATGGTAGTAACATGGGCGTAGACATGCCTAACCATGGTGTTATTGCCCGCCTATGCTATTGTCACCGTGCTGAGTTAAGCATGCATATGAATGGAAGGATTGGATGGTAGAAGGCTGATGGAGCACCTATCAGCAAGAGGTGAAGTTTTAACCTTAGCTGATGTAACACCGGGATCTGGAGCATTACATCAAGGATTTTAAGATGGACTTGCAGGAAGATATATTCGACAAAGAAGTATTTCGTGAAGAAACTCAGGACCCAGAAGCTGAAGTAGCCAAGCTGGAGAAGCAAAACCCCGAGGTACCAGAGATTCGTCATGCAGTAGGATCATGGTCCATGTCGAGGTTGATGAAACCCAGAAGTTTGGAATGCAACTCCAGAAATATTAAAGGACACCACGAGAGATTTCGCGTCAACAGAGATGATCTAGCAAAAGAATTTTAGAAGGACAAGCATGATCGAAAGAAGCCATCGGAGACATGAACAAGACTTGAAGAGTTTGACGACATTGACCTTTAGAAGACCAAACCTCAGCTTATATACGTGACGTTAGATGCATTTATTGTGAGCTGTCATTTTGTTTGATGTTTCTTCGGACAGCCACAATAAAAACCTGTCTCTTCAAAACCATTATTTGTATTGTGTGCATCCCGCTCTATCTCTCTTATCCCACTCCAAAACCCATGGACCCATTAGAGGATGAATGGAGATGAGCTTGTATTTTCTGGACCAATGAGTCAATTGGAGACAGACCGATGGATTCAGAACATGGAGGATCGCATGGAGAATAACCCCATAGTCGAAAAGGATATAGCCCAGCATGCTCTTCCGTTCTTTGAAAGAGGTGCTGCTACCTGGGTGGAGGATGTACCAAACCATCAATGGATGGCAAGGAATAACCACTTGGAAAGAATTTAAGTGGACTTTGTTAAAGTCTTGGCTAGTGTCCCAAAAATTGAGGCCTTATGGAAAGGATATGAAGAAACCTTGTGCATACAAGCTTTGTGGAGAAATAGGACACAACCATAAAGAAAACAAGGACGAATACCCTCATAATCGGAGGATTATCAAAGGAGTTAGCCGAGGATCTCAGGGAACTTCGGTTGGAGATTGTTCCCAAAGGTTTTGTTGCAGCAATGGAAGTTCAGTCTACATTGTTGAGAAAGATCCGTGAAGCTCAGAAGGATGACAAAGAGATTGCTGAGGTAAAAGAGAGGATGAGCAAAGGAAAGGCCAAAGGTTTTTGTAGGGATGAGCACGACACCTTATGGTTCGAGGACAGTGTAAATGTGCCCAATAATGCAAAGATCAGGGAGTTAATACTTCAGGAGGCTCATGACTCACCATAATCGATTCACCCTGGAAAACATCAAGATGTATTTGAATTTGAAGGAGCATTTCTGGTGAACTAGTATGAAGAAGGATATTGCGGAGTATGTAGTCGTAGGTGATGTAAGCCAGAGAGAGTAAAAGCAGAGCATCAGAAGCCAGCAGGATTACTACAGCCTATGCCGATACCCGAATGGAAGTGGGATAAGCTTGGCATGGATTTCATTACCGGATTTCCAAGAACCCGATCGGGATATGATTCTATCTGGGTAGTAGTTGATTCGCTTGACCAAAGTGGCTCACTTTATCCCAGTGAAAACCACCTATACAAGTGAGAAGTTGGCCAAGATATATTTGACCAGGATCGTATGTCTCGCATGAAGTTCCGAGGACCATCGTATTAGATAGAGGAACACAGTTTACCTCAAAGTTTTGGAATCACCGCACTGGACTTTGGGTACTAGGCTAGAGTTCAATACAACCTTTCATCCGCAGACAGATGGATAAATCAAGAGAGTCAATCAGATTGTGGAGGACATGTTGAGAGCGTGTGCGCTAGATTATGGATCTAGTAGTGATGATAATCTACCTTACGCGGAGTTCTCATACAACAACAGTTACCCAGCCAGTTTGAAGATGGCCCCTTTTGAAGCTTTGTATGGGAGAAGGAGCCAGACACCGTTGACGTGGGATGAAGTTGGAGACTGTCAGTTGTTTGGACCAAATGTGATCAAGGATGTCAGAAGAGAATGTTAAGTTGATTCGAGATAAACTGAAGGTAGCTCACCCTGGCGTAAGAGTTTTGCAGACTCAAAAACGCAAGGAGGTAGTCTATGAAATTGGAGACATAGCATGTCTTCGTGTGTCCCCTCTGCGAGGAGTTAAACGATTTGGAGTTAAGGGAAAGTTAGCCCCGGGATTTGTAGGACCATACCGAGTTTTGGAGCGTATGGAAGAAGTGGCCAACAAGTTGGAGTCACCCGAAGGACTGTCAGGAGTTCATTATGTGTTTTACGTTTCCCAGTTGAAGAAGTGCCATGCAGAGATGACCAATATTCTCCTGTAAGGACGCTTGACCTTGGAAAGGATAATGATGTTCCACGAAGTGGAGTATGGACTTCATAAGTATAAGTTTTTATCTCGGTATGTGGGACATCCCGCGAGGATGAAGAGATGAAGTACTATTGGATATAAAGGAGGTAGAATGTTGATTATGGAGCAACTGTAACTCCATGATGAGTCTGAGTAATCACATTTTAGTTTGGTGCCAATAGAAGGAAGGAAGACAGTACAATTGGATGGATTTTGAGTATGCTAGGAAGATGGAAGTTGAATGTTGGAATAAGATCAGTTGCCCAGAGGATGAGTTCAAGGTTTACAAGTGATGAGATGGGCCATAACCCATGTGCCCCAGATCTCGCCAAGAAGCAAGCACACTCTTGTCAAGGAAAAACCCTGGAAGAAGTTACGATTTTATGGATAGACGATCTTATAGGAGTAACCCAAAACCTGAGAGTTGTTAAGGAACGATAGATGTTTGTTTGGCTTGCAGAATCAATGGATTTATCCAAACTTGGTTCGTCGACAAGAGAAATTCTGCAATGCTTGTGAGGATGTCCGAGTGTTAGAATGCGAGATTCGCTAAACCATGTACAAGGTAATGATTTTGGTGCGGGATGGATTGATCACCATACCGACTTACTCTTATTATTCACCTTGCTATATGGGATGGTAAATCTGAGTGACTTACCTATAGTAGAGAGACGACGATCAAAACCTTGTTTGAACCTTAGAATGGTATAGGTATTTTTTCCCTTGTACACGGCAGTTGTTGCCAACCGTAGGTTATACGGTGAGGTTCAACCCAGACCCATTTCCTGCAGGACAAACCATAAATTTTTGACCACCATGAGATATCGATAGTTGTTTAGTATTGGCGCCCGACCTATCAGCTATGAAGACCCAATCTCGGAATAACCTTACCAAGATGAAAGGACAGAAGAATTGAGGAAAAGGTTATGCCACTACAGGAAGAGCCCAGAGAAGGAATTATCCTTACGATCTGAGAAGACCGACACTGTCAAGAATAAGGATGAAGTATATGAGTTTTGATGGAACCGTAACCATGCTTCTAAAGGTGGTGGCACCCGAGACCCCGGAGACGATCGATGGATTTTTGAGAAGACCCCAAACCTAACCTATTTCTTTCTAGCCTCTCCGAATCTCGAGGACGAGATTCATTTTAAGGGTGGTAGGTTTGTAACATCCCAAAATTCTAAATTTTGGAATGTTATAATAAATAGATAGATTTGATTGATTGTTTGATTGATTGTGTGAAATTCGAAACTTTTTGAAAGTTAAATGAGAGGGAATAAAAGGACTTTCCCAAACTTTCATTTTGCATTCGTGATCTCCGTGAATTCAAATTCTTTTCACCATAAAACCCTGGAGAGAAGATGACATGACTTCTTCCATTTATTTAAATGACAAGGGGTGTTGAAAATATTTGTATTTCATTTGGAAAATATTTCCAAGCCAGGAACTTTATGCAACTCAATGATTTTCACGAAATAAGATAAAATGACTTCTTCAAAACATATGAAATATGAGTTGGGAGTTTCAAAGAATTAAATTCAAAGTTCTTTTGAATTTATTTTCAATTTGGAGTTATTTGAGTTTTATTCAAATTATTTTTCTCCAAAAATAAAATATATGGAAAATAGGGTAACATGATTCCCTACATCAAAAAATTGGAGAGAAATAAATTTGAATGGTATTTTTAAAATGATTTTTACTGGATTTTACTAGAGCAGAAGCACTCTTTGTTTTATTGGAGTTTGTGTGTATTTTATTTGACTCCATAAAAATGTTCAACTCGTAGGAAATCTTTTTCTGAAAAGTTTGATATATAATATGCCTATATAAAATTTTAATTTATTTTATTTATCCGGTTTCCTTCTGTTTCTATTTAAAAAAAACTGTACGTGCGGCCCATATTTATTTATCGCCTACGTGCGCATCATAGTACCAGCGGGCGCCCCATCATTTTTTTTACTAAACGGGCCAGGCCCAGCCGACCCTATTCCTCCCCATATTTTTTTCCATAGTTTTTTTCTTTTTTTCTTTTCAGTTGCTCAAAAAAAATTGCAGTGTGCGCGGCCGCCGCAAACCGCCTAAAGCCTTTTGGCCCATGGCGCACCTCCCCTCTCTGTTTTGTTCGTCTATGTTTAGTCCCACATTGCTTAGCCTTTGACTCTTAAACCTCTTTTCCACCTATAAATATAGACCCAGAGCCTCCAAAAAAATCATCCGATTCGGGTTAAATCAATATTTTGGTTTGACTAGATAAAAATATTTTTCTCCTCTCCAGCGCGACTTTTGAAAATTGTCTCCTTTCTCCAAAGTCATCTTTCTCCACCTTATAAAGATATCTTTCTTTATACTTCCGTACTTTATTATTTCTAGACTAATACGATAGAATAATTAGATTACCAATCAGTCTCTGTATTTATACATTAGATCTTAACCGCAGCTATTTTTCTTTCGTTCCTGGCCCTGATTTTTCAAATAGCCATAATTTTTCACTCATTTATTCAAATTAGATAAAACCAGCGCCTATAGCTTCGTCTTGTTTTCACCTATCCAGTGAACCTGTCACATCAACTTTTTGAAATTTTCAAATTTCGAATTTTGTTCAGATTTATATTCAAACTTCTTTTGATCATAACTTGAGTTTTATAACTCCGATTTGGTTGATTCTTTTTGCAAATTAAAGCTCTTGACCTAAACTTTATGATAAGACCAAATTCACATAATGTTGGTACTGTTAGAAATTGGTTTATGTTACAAGAGTTATTTGCTTGGTTTTGATGTTTTCCGAATCGTCTTCTTCGTTCTTTCCGATCTTTTGAGTGATTGCTTATGTGTGGTTACTATTGCTTGTTTACGATAGATTGACCGGAGTGTGACGAGTAGAGCTATCAAGAGTTTTGAGTGCGAATCATCTTCATCAACATTGCAGGCAAGTAACACTTTGATCATACCCTTTTCATACCCAGTTTTTATGCATTAGTTTCACCCTCAAACATTGCATGAGTAGGTTTGATAACATGTGGGTATTGGGAAGTAGTTGATGAGGTAGGAACATATTGTCCTGCATTCAAACCTTGGGAGTTACTTCTACGTTATGCTTATATTGCCATGCTATGCTTGTAGACGTGGATTGGGTTTGAGTGTATTCCATGACAGATGTGAGATTGTTTACTTAATGGTTCAACTTAAGGTGGCAACTTTAATACACATCTGGGTGGATTGGCGAGGGCACCTGGGGATATACCGATGGACTTGCGGACACCTGGGGATATACCAGTGTTGTCCTAGGAGATCCCGGGGATACACCGTGTGATCATCCTATGGTTCGCCACCCAGGCTCAAAGGGAACTGAGATATTTTCATGCTAGAAACTTCCGTGTGCAGCCACAAGCTATTATGGGCTCTAGCATAGTTGAGTAAGTTACGTGAAGCTCTTGAAGAGGTAGATCAGCAGGTAGTGGGTTTTTTGGTTTGGTATGGTCTGCCCGTAGTAAAGAGTTAATGTTTCTGAAAGACTGTGTCTCGGTCATCCGTTTCTCAAACATCATATAGTGCGAGAAATCCAACGGAGGCGATCGAGTCTTGTGGGGAAAAGTGCACAAACCTCTGCAGAGTGTACAATCTAATCATGGTTAGCCGTGTCCCCGGTTATGGACAATCTTGAGTATCTAGTACTTGGAGTATCTTAAGTATCTCATCATATTACTTGGATTAATTTGTTGGGTTAATGATTACTTTTAATTGGCGTTGAGAGGGGGTTTACCTTCTCAATATTTTATCAACCAACTTTGTAGTTAAATAAAATATATTCCTTTGTAATAGGGAAAAATTGGCTTTTCGCAAAAACTATAACCATAGAGCTTTCCACCAGCCAAATATGCATGTAGTGATAGTTATTATTCATCATTATCCTATGATGTGAATTTGCCAGTACATTCAATGTACTGACCCTTTGTGGCTGCAACGTCTCATGTTGCAGGATTTCTTACGACGAGTAAGTGAAACGTTAGGGTTATGATTTCTACACTCAACTTTGCCGTTTGTGTTGATGGGAATCCACAACCTTGTTACTTCCGCTATTTGGATTGAGGTAATAGTATTTACGTTATTTATACATGTGATTTACCTCTGTTATAAATCCTCGAGTATTGTGTGTGTCAGCATACCGATCCAGGGATGACACTTAAGCACAGAGACTTGATCCATTCGGGTCGGGTCGCTACAAAATGATGGCGGCTAGGGTTTATGGATGCTACTGGTGACGAAGATGGAGATCTGACGAATACTCTGGTCTGATTCTGGTGCCGACCCTTTCAAAAAGTTGGAGGGTTGGACACGGTGCCATGGGCACTACGAGCACATGCGCTCGTATCAGACGTCGTCTTACGCTCTGGAACATTCCAACGCCTCCCACTTGATCTTCCTTATCTCCCTTTTGCTCTGTTCCAAATATGCATATGATTTAGTACATGTATGGCCCAATTCCTATGGAAACAACATTAAGAGAGGAATTTTGGAATCCTTTGCATTCATTAATCTTTAGTGCGAATATCAGAGTGAATATCTCAATTTTTATAACATAAACCAGTTTAAAACTCAGGTGTGACGAGCGTAAAAGGAACACTCATCACAACGTCCACCGTCGCACACTGTGATACTTCTTCTCCGATGGCGGCGACAGGTCGGTGAAGGGTTGGCCTAGACCATCTTGAGCTAAAAACAAATGAGAACTTTTTCGAGTTTTATCACCATCAAGAGACCATGTGGAGGCAAGGATCTTGAGTGGAATGATTTGCTCCGGGGGAAAAATGCTCACTTTTTTCACCAAATGGCCAACATGAAAAAGACGCAAAAATCTCTCCTACTTATATGTATTATATATATATACAGATAAATGTTGGAGTTGGTGATGAGTACATATGAGTCCAACATCATTTTCAAATAAACAAACACACACATCCCTGCTTGTAGAACTAGCAACCTTTCAAGAGGCATATAAACAAATGTACTTTACTCACATGTGGAATTTATCATAAATAAACCAATACACTACTTTCACGCGAGACCATTTTTTCCGTAAAAGGCACAAATAACAAACACAAAAGTAGGACTTCAGCTCAAAATCGATCTTGGTTTTAGTTTCTCTTCCAACCTACAACGGTCATTTTGATGTTGCATACCTCTCACCGTATTATTACTATATTCTCACGCAACGTGTCGGGGATATACCCCGCGGTGTAAACTGGCCGGAAGTTAACCCGGCCGGACTTGGCGGTTTATTTGAGACCCCGCTGAGACTTGGCGGTTCACGACTCATTGGTAATCCGGCAAAGGGTGCGAGGAACGACAAGACTGGTGGCCCATGGCGGTTCATGAAGGCCGGTTCATACTATGGTGGGCCGGTTTAAGAGGAAAGGAATAAGGAATATTTGTCTTACAAGGAGTTAAGACCGGACTTGTATCCGGTTTGTATTAGAGATAGACTAGTCCTAATCCTAATAGGACTCCACATGTAACCCGCCCTTCAACATATATAAGGAGGGGCAGGGCTCCCCAAAGAGGGACAAGCTACAAGCAAGAAGAAACAATCTCTAGGGCTAGACACAACTAGAGGAGAGCCGGTTTACTGGCGACTCCCTCGCGGCCGATAATGAGATCTAGCCTCAAACAACATGTAGGGTTTTACCGGATGATGTTTCCCGGGGCCCGAAGCTGTCTAAATCCCTGTCTTGTGTTGTGTCTTTCGATTCCGCTCAACCCCTCTCAAGCTACCACATAGATGCGTTGGCCTCGTGACTAAGTCCTGACACTAAGGACATCTGACGTGTTAATTCCACGACACAACGGCTACAAGGAAACTAGGGTTTTTTGACCCCCTCCTAAGCCAATGTATCTATGACAACGCACTGGCATCGTGCTAGTAAACTTAAGAGTTTGACAAACTCAGAAAGTGAGGTGGTGAGTGCCGGCTCAGATAAAAGCCATGGCGACAGGATCTTATGGCAATTTGTTTTCTTCAAAGGGAAACCTGCAAATGGAGAAGGTTCTTGATTCGGTCCCATGCAAGATCATGTGGGTGATGAACTCTTTATTAACTCGCCCACAAAAAAACACTTAGATGTTCCTCCCTAAAGTCCCCTGACCAAGACGACTCCCTGAAAAATAAACACCAGTAGGATGTGTGTGGTTCAGACGCCACCCAAGCCGTTTTTTGCATGTTTGAGTAGACCGAGTCCATGGAGAACATTAACAACACTATTTTGGTGCTAATTCTTCCAACCTTTCTCAGTTCCGGTCGATTAACTTATGTAGTGTGTTGTACATGAAAGTGCGTTATATCGACTAGAGGGGGGGGGGGGTGAATAGGCGATTTTTATGAAGTCTTCACTGAGGAATTTGCCGGTGAGGAAATTCCTTAGCGAAGAACTACTTGCAGCGGAATAAGTACTCAGAAGTAAGCATAACAGAATACAGGCATGGTCATCATGATGAAATGAAGACAAGCACATAGTACAAAAAGCGTAATCACAGGATAACACAAGATAAAGGCAAACAGACTGAAGAAATTGAACTGAGGAAATTGAGAAAGTCTTCAGTCAAAGTCTTCAAACACAGATATGATGAAGCACTTAACACAATAATGGGAAATGAAAGGGTTGAGGAAATAGAACCAGTAAGCTTGGTGAAGACAATGATTTGGTAGACCAGTTCCAACTGCTGTCTCAGTTGTACGTCTGGTTGGAGCGGCCGAGTATTTAAACTCGAGGACACAGTCCCCGGACACCCGATCCCGAGCACGCAGCTCAGGACACCAAGTCCTCACCGTATTCTCCTTGAACTAAGGTCACATAGACCTCGTCCAATCACTCGTGGTAAGTCTTCAGGCGACTTCCAAACCTTCACAAACCTGGTCACTCGGCGATCCACAATTCCTCTTGGATGCTCTAGACCTTGACGCCTAACCGTCTGGAAGAAGCACAGTCTTCAAAGGTAACAAGCGTCAGATCCATGCAGGATCAATCTCTTCAATGATGCTCAATCATTTTGGGTTTGTAGGTGTTTGGGTTTTCCTCACTTGATGATTTTCACTCAAAGTCCTCGGAGGATGGGATGCTCTCAATTGACAAGTGTCAGTTTCTCTCGGAGCAGCCAACCAGCTAGTGGTTGTAGGGGGCGGATATTTATAGCCTAGGGAGCAGCCCAACATGATAAGACATAAATGCCCTTCAATGATATGACCGTTAGGTGGATAAGATATTTTGAGACAACAAGCAGAAAGACAAAGAACGGTCGGAAATTTGAGGTTCAAATTCCTCGGGGCTATCATGTTCCTCATCGTAGGCAATCCGCACTTGCAATTCCTAACTCCTCGGTCCGAACAAATTCCTCATTGACTGTAAGAACTTCGCCTCTCACATCAAGAAATTGACTGAATCGTATGAGATTTCCAATGGCTTCACTCAAGGGATTGGTAGGTGTAGGATTTTGAGTTGAGCATCACATTGAAATTTTTCCTTAGTATTTCCTCGACCCCTTTAACAAAGACGGTGTTTCCTATGACTCAAGAAAGAGAAAGCGAAACTATGAAAACAAAAGTCTTCACGCTCATGTCCCTCAAATGAATGCCAAGTCTTCAAGGCCACACCAATTTCTTCACTTTCAAAGTCTTCGTAAAGTCTTGAAATCCAAAGTCTTCAAATAACAATTTCATTTTTAGGGGTCGACTTTCTCTGTAAATATCAAACTCCTCATAGACTTATAGACCTGTGTACACTCATAAAGACATTAGTCCCTTAACCTATAAGTCTTCAATACACCAAAATCACTAAGGGGCACTAGGTGCACTTACAGGACAAGATTTCTTTGAAGATATTGGCAAACCGTTTGAAGAACCTCCCCCCTCATAATATTTGAAGAGAAAGGGGGGAGGAGAGAGCTTGTGATTTGTCTATTTAGAGAATAGTGATACACAATTCTTGTTATGAATTTCATAAGGCAAAGTTGACAACAGTGCGATGCAAGACTAAGGCCCCCTTTGTTTGGGCTACTGATTCCTAAGAATCGGGTGTGGCTTCGATTTTTGAGAATCGGCTGGTGCTACAGATTTTGGAAATCAGCAGTTGACTGCTTGTTTTCCTAGCTTTGAAAATCTGAAGTGTTGTGAAATGTCCACAACACCCCTGAATACATTGGTTAATCATGAAACTTGCAGAGCTAATCACACTCATTGGACAGAGCAACTACTCAGCGGCTCAGCGCCAAGACTGTCCTGTTGGGAAATGTTGCATGGAAAACAAAAAAATTTCTATGCACATGCAATGATCTATCCATGGAGATGCATAGCAACGTGGGGGAGAGTGTGTCTACGTACCCTCGTAGATAGTAAGCGGAAGCGTTTCACAACGCGGTTGATGTAGTCGAACTTCTTCGCGCTTCAACAGATCAAGTACCGAGCGCACGACACCTCGGCGTTCTGTACACGTTAGCTCGGTGACGTCCCTCGCCTTCTTGATCCAGCAAGACATCGAGGTAGTAGATGAGTTCCGTTAGCACGAAGACATGGTGACGGTGATGGTGAAGTGATCTCCGCAGGGCTTCGCCTAAGCACTACAAAAATATGACCGGGGTGTAAACGATGGAGGGGGCGCCGCACACGGCTAGGCAATTTTCTGGTGTGTGCTAGGTGTTGGAAATATGCCCTAGAGGCAATAATAATATGGTTATTATTATAATTCCTTGTTCATGATAATTGTCTATTGTTCATGCTATAATTGTATTAACCGGAAACCGTAATACATGTGTGAATACATAGACCGTAACATGTCCCTAGTGAGCCTCTAGTTGACTAGCTCATTGGTCAATAGATGGTTGTGGTTTCCTGACCATGGACATTGGATGTCGTTGATAACGGGATCACATCATTAGGAGAATGATGTGATGGACAAGACCCAATCCTAAGCATAGCGCAAGATCGTGTAGTTTGTTTGCTAGGGCTTTTCTAATGTCAAGTATCATTTCCTTAGACCATGAGATTGTGCAACTCCCGGATGCCGTAGGAATGCTTTGGGTGTATCAAACGTCACAACGTAACTGGGTGACTACAAAGGTGCACTACAGGTATCTCCGAAAGTGTTTGTTGGGTTGGCACGAATCAAGACTGGGATTTGTCACTCCGTATGACGGAGAGGTATCTCTGGGCCCACTCGATAATGCATCATCATAATCAGCTCAATGTGACTAAGGAGTTAGTCACGGGATCATGTGTTATGGAACGAGTAAATAGACTTGTCAGTAATGAGATTGAAGAAGGTATAGGGATACCGACGATCGAATCTCGGGCAAGTAACATACCGATGGACAAAGGGAATTGTATACGAGATTGATTGAATCCCCGACATCGTGGTTCATCCGATGAGATCATCATGGAACATGTGGGAGCCAATACGGTATCCAGATCCCGCTATTGGTTATTGGCCGAAGAGGTATCTCGGTCATGTCTGCATGGTTCCCGAACCCGTTGGGTCTACACACTTAAGGTTCAATGATGCTAGAGTTGTAATGGGAATAGTATGTGGTTACCGAAGGTTGTTCAGAGTCCCAGATGAGATCCGGACGTGACGAGGAACTCTGGAATGGTCCGAAGGTGAAGATCGATATATTGGACGAAGGGTATTGGAGTCCGGAATTGTTCCGGGGGTACCGGGTGACGACCAGCGTGACCGAAAGGGGTTTCGGAGGCCCCGACAAGCGTTGGGGGGCCTTATGGGCCAAGGGGAGGGGGCACACCAGCCCACTAAGGGGCTATGTGCCCCTCCCACCCCATCTCACGTAACTTGGAGAGGTGGGGCGCCTCCACCTGGCTTGGGAGGCAAGCCTCCACCTGGCTTGGCTTGGGGGCCAAGTCTTCCTAGGATTTCCCTAGGGAGATCCAATCCGCCTTGGCCGCCGCCCCCATGGGGAAACCCTAGGGCGCCTCCTCCTCCCCCTTACCCTATATATAGTGAGGGAGAAAGAGGGCAGCCGCGACCCTTCCCCTGGCGCAACCCTTCCCCCCTCCAACTCCTCCTCCTCCTCCTCCTCCGTAGTGCTTAGCGAAGCTCTGCCGGAGAACCACGAGCTCCACCACCACGCCGTTGTGCTGCCGGAGTTGTCCCTCAACTTCTCCTCTCCCCTTGCTGGATCAAGAAGGAGGATACGTTCCCGGGCTATACGTGTGTTGAACGCGGAGGCGCCGTCCGTTCGGCGCTTGGATCGTATCTTCCTCGATTTAAATCGCTGCGAGTACGACTCCATCAACCACGTTCTTGTAACGCTTTCGCTTAGCGATCTTCAAGGGTATGAAGATGCACAACCTCTCCCTCGTTGCTAGCATCTCCTAGATTGATCTTGGTGACACGTAGGATTTTTTTATTTATTACTACGTTACCCAGGTTCCACCGACCAACCTTACACATACGCTTACGTGATACAGGTTCCACCGACTGACATGCACTTGTTGCATAAGGTGGCTAGCGGGTGTCTGTCTCTCCCATTTTAGTCAGATTGGATTCGATGAAGAGGGTCCTTATGAAGGGTAAATAGCAATTAGCATATCACCGTTGTGGCTTTTGCGTAAGTAAGAAATGTTCTTGCTAGAAACCCATAGCAGCCACGTAAAACATGCAACAACAATTAAAGGACATCTAACTTGTTTTTGCAGGGTATGCTATGTGATGTGATATGGCCAAAAGGATGTGATGAATTATATATGTGATGTATGAGATTGATCGTGTTCTTGTAATAGGAATCACGACTTGCATGTCGATGAGTATGACAACTGGCAGGAGCCATAGGAGTTGTCTTAATTTATTGTATGACCTACGAGTCAATATAAAAGCCATGCAATTACTTTACTTTAGTGCTAACTGTTAGCCATAGTAGTAGAAGTAATAGTTGGCAAGACAACTTCATGAAGACACGATGATGGAAATCATGGTGTCATGCCGGTGACAATGGTGATCATGCCGCGCCTCGAAGATGGAGATCAAAAGCGCAAGATGATATTGGCCATATCATGCCACTTTATAATTTTCATGTGGTGTTTACCATGTTTACATCTTATTTGCTTAGAACGACGGTAGCATAAATAAGATGATCCCTCACTAAAATTTCAAGAAATGTGTTCCCCCTATGTGCACCGTTGCGAAGGTTCGTTGTTTCGAAGCACCACATGATGATCGGGTGTGATAGATTCTAACGTTCGCATACAACGGGTGTAAGCCAGATTTACACATGTGAAACACTTAGGTTGACTTGACGAGCCTAGCATGTACAGACATGGCCTCGGAACACGAGAGACCGAAAGGTCGAACATGAGACGTATGGTAGATGCGATCAACGTGGAGATGTTCACCGTTGATGACTAGTCCGTCTCACGTGATGATCAGACACGACCTAGTCGATTCGGATCATGTATCACTTAGATGACTAGATGTGACGCCCTCGATTCAATCGTATACTAATCATGCACACAAATGTGTACGATCAAGATCAAGGACTCGCGGGAAGATATCACCACACAACTCTAGACACAAATTGAAATAATACAAGCTTTATATTACAAGCCAGGGGCCTCGAGGGCTCGAATACATAAGCTCGAATACACAGAAGTCAGCGGAAGCAACAATATCTGAGTACAGACATGAGTTAAACAAGTTTTCCTTAAGAAGGCTAGCACAAAGGCAACATCGATCGAAAAGGAAAGGCCTCCTGCTTGGGAGCCTGCTAACTACTCCTGGTCGTCGGCGGCCTCCACGTAGTAGTAAGCACCCTCGTGGTAGTAGTAGTCGTCGTCGAAGGTGGCGTCTGGCTCCCGGGCTCCACCATCTGGTTGCCGCATCCCGGAAGAATGGAAAGAGGTGGAAAAAGGGGAGCAAAGAAACCGTGAGTACTCATCCAAAGTACTCGCAAGCAAGGATGTACACTACATATGCATCGATGTCAATGAAATGGGTAGTATATGTGGACTGAACTGCAGAATGCTAGAAGAGAAGGGGAAAGCCTAGCCTATCAAAGACTAGCATCTTCAAGCAGCTCAAAGCCTCTTTCAGCATCAGAAGAGGTAAGAGTAGCATAAAGTAAAGTAGTAGTAGTGTTATCAACCTTGCCCAGAGATCCTTTCTCGACTCCATGCGAGAAAGCAATCCCAGAGCCATACTATCCAGTTATCACCTCAAGTATCCAGTTCTAGTTGTATCGATCGGGATACAACTCCAAGTGTCCGTTACCGTAGCACATGCTATCGATAGATGTTTTCTTCCCTGCAGGGGTGCACCAACTTACCCACCAGGCTCGCTTAACTCCGGCCGGACACACTTTACTGGGTCATGCCCGGCCTCGGCCAAACAATACGCTGCAACCCGACCTAGGCTAAATAGAGAGGTCAGCGTGCCGGACTAAACCTATGCCCCAGGGGTCATGACCCCTGGGGCATAGTAAATATAGGTTAAGTTTTCAACGGGGATAAACATATGAAGTGTAAATACTGATATTGAGGAATTTGATTGCAAGATATAGAAGAACTCCCCCTGAAGATGTGCATAGTGAGGAATTTGCTTTTGAGGCAATGCACACTTGAAGAGTTGAATCATGGAGATCTCCCCCTATATCTTGTAATTCATACACGCATTTGCCATATAATATGAAGAATTTGAAATGCATGATGAAATATGGTGATTGATGTAATTCAGCATGCATGTATTAACATATAGCGAGGAATAAACATGCACAAGAACACATCAAAAGTATCAGAGCACCATCGGGTTTAAGATTACAACTCGGTCCAATAAAGTTTCAGAAGAGCGAGAGTTGTAACTTAGCAAAGAAAAACGCCCATATAATAGACCCGCTTGAAGACTAACTCAACTTTCTCCCCCTTTGTCATCGAATGACCAAAAGGATAGAAATTGAGGACTAACACCCCTGAAGAATATCAAGTTGATGGAGGAGCGCCAGCGTTGTCGGGGTCGTTTGTCGTAGTAGGGCCTGCCGCAGTGTCGTCCAAGACTTCATGTTCATCAGTGTCGCGCGATGAAGAATAGGAGCTGGCCACCAAGGAAGGAACCTTGACCTTCTTGTATTTCTTTGGTGGAGGTGCAGACCAGTCAAATTCTTCCTTGAGACCCATTTTCTTCAGTTCGTCGGCGCTATAGACATGAGACAGAACATCCCATGTACGTTTGAAGGTTTCATGGAGGTAGTATTGGTTTTTCTTCACTGCATTGTGGGTTGAGGTCATGTTGTGAAGAATTGAACCAAACTGACGCTTGACCCATTTATGATTGCGATCAACCTTCTGATGAAGACTGAGGAGAAGCTCACGATCAGTCATCACCCTGGGTGCTGTGCCTTGAGGATTTGGCTTGGTTGTGTTGGCGATAGAGTCATGGGTGGCAGAGTCATCATTGGTTGAGTAGGATGCAGCCTTGCGAAATTGACCATCCAATGGACGAATGCCTTCATCTATCACAGCGGCGGCCTTGCCTTTGTCATCAGCTGAGGAAAATTTCCGTTTGAGGACTTCAATCAGAGGCAAGTAGCTGCAGTGATTCAGAGTATCAGCTTTGTAATTGAGTGAAGACCTTGTTCTGATGAATCTCATAATCCAAGGTGCATAAGGCTTCAGCTCAAAAGGTGACATGGCGACATTGGCCAGAGTCCTCATGAAGAAATCATGGAAGTTGACAGGAACACCATGAATGATATTGGAAAGCAGATTCTTCATGATGCCAACGACTTCTTCTTCATTTGAGTTGTGGCCTTTGATAGGACTCAATGTCTTCATCAAAATGCGATAGACAGTCCGAGGCACATACAGTAATTCCTTGACAAGGAATTTGGTTCGTGGGGCCTGCCCTGGCTTCAAAGGCTTCATCAGAACTTGCATGTAGTGATTTGTAATCTCAGGTTCACTATAGACGCAACGAGCACCGTCAAGGGGAGGACTGAGTGGTAGGGCACGAAGCAATTCAGTAGCTGGTGCCTTGTAGTGAGTGTTTTCTGACATCCAGTCCAGCACCCATGAGTTCACATCTTCAGAATCTCGTGTGATGTGCAACGTCGCAAAGAATTGAAGAATGAGTTCTTCATTCCAATCACATATGTCAGTGCAGAAATTTAACAGTCCAGCATCATGAAGAACACTGAGGACTGGCTCGAAGCCCGGCAGAGATTCCATGTCCACATGAGGAATGTGTGCATGATCGAAGACTTTGTCTTTGTTGAACAGCACTGAGGAATAGAAATTGGCCCGGCTTGGCCCGTAAACGCCTCTTCCTTATGCGAGCAGAGTCATAGGGGTTGTAATCTGTGAAGAACACATGCTCGCCGAAGAAATCTTCAGCCTTGAACTTTTGCTTCCTTGAGAATGGATCCTTTGGCTTTCGCAGTGGAGTGTCAGTGAGTTGCATCGCGACTTCAGGAATCGCAATCTCAGGTTCTTCAGGCTGAGGAATTTCTGGTTCCTCTTTAGTGGCAGTCTGCGTGTTCATGTGATCAGCAGAATAGCTTTCTTCAAAGACTAGTGGCTGGAATTTCTTCTCGCATGAGATGAAGTGGGGTGAGTTTCTTGAGCCCATTTGAACGGTTGGTGCAGGGGTGAGGTATTTCTTTGTAAAGGGGTGAAGAGTGGAGAATTGGGGTGCTGACTTTCCCAAAGGTCATCATTCATCACTGGTGTAGTGCACCCAATATCCACGTCTTCATCATCCATTTCTTCAACGCCAGCCTCTTCAGCTGCGAACTGAGGCATGGGCGAGGAGACAACAGGTGTTGAAGGGATAGCATCCACTTCAATTTCTTCATCAATCTGCTCTGATGAAGCAGCATAATGATTTTCTTCATGAGATCCGCTAGGGATCACATATTCTTCACCAAAAGGAACAAGGTCCTTTGATGGCATGGTTGAGATCGGAACAACATCAATTGGATTTGCAAATGAACTTGTCATAGGCTTCATTTTCTTTGGAGCTGAGGAATCTGAAGCAGCTGATGCTTTCCTTTTCTTCACAGCTGCATGCTCTGCAGCCTTGGTCTTCTTCACATCTAATGCAGATGGAAGGATTGGAGTTGGTGTAGGCGCAGGAGGAGCAGAGGAATCTGGTTGATTTTCTTCAGTGCAAATCGATGCAGCTTTCTGACTTCTTCATTTTCTTCAGGTGCACCATTAGTGGATGCCCTGACAATGTCTTCAGCGGCTGGAATGCAGTCATCAGCCCTGGAACTAACATTTTTCTTCAGCAGTCTGAAAGTCATTAGCGGTCTTTGGCATGTTCTTCAGTTCTTTGAGCGAAAGCTGCACTGAGGAATTTCCTGTTGCGATGGAGCTGCAACATTGGAGGTGAATTTCTCAGTCAGTTTAACAAATATGACTTTGGCACCTTGCCAATCAGCATAGTAGGCATCAAAGTTTTTGCTGAGGGCTTTGATTTCAGACTGATTTTTATAAGCTCATCAGTTGTCATAGAGACAACATTGGTCTTTAAAAACTTTTCTTTCCTATATTGTGCTTTCTTGATCTGCCTGGCCTTCTCAAATTTCCATTTTTCTTCAGAGATGAAATGGGTCAGCATGTGACTTTGGCCAGGAGTCAAATTGAAATCAGGCATATGAGTGTCTGGATCCTTGTGCCAGAGATCAATATAATCGAGGATCAACTTGGGATCCAATAGCAGTGGCACATTAGTACCTTTGGCTCTAGCGGCCCTGACTTGCCTGTCTCTGATGATCTCAGCAAGTTCTTCATCACCAGCTTCGTCTACTTCAGACGGTACTTGGAAGGCAACCTGCTTCTTCTGAGGACTTGGGTGAGGACCTCGTCCTGCAGTGGCCTTTTTCTTCAGTAGAGACGGACCCGTTGAAGAATTGGGTGCAGCTGAGGAACTAGCCGAGACACTGAGGCAATGGAGATGCCTGCCGTCCTTTGGCACGTGGCAAGATGCACAGTGTAGAAGACTTTGTCTGAGCGGCCAAGACTTTGGCGAGGAGTCAAGATTTTGGAGGAGCAGGAGCAGCATGAGGAATTGGCCGTGAGGGCTTTGAGGATTCTGGCCGTGAGGGCATTGCTGAGGAACTAGGCCTTGAGGGCACTGGAGGTGAAGCACTTGGCTTGCGCGCGGGCTTCTTTGCCATAGATTTCTTTGGCTTGAAGGCAGAGGCCTCAGCAGAGGCAGCAGTAGCAGCAGAGTCCTCATTGAATTTCCTCACTGCTTCTTTGGCTTGCCTGGCCAGCTTGGCTTGGCGCTTTGCCCATTCATCAGGATAATCCTCACCGCGCTTGAGGCTGGTGGGATCTGCTACTTGGCCAGGTGCCAATGGTGGTCTTGGGCATGGAGGGCTGAGTGTGAATTTCTTCATGTACTTTGGAGTTACATACCTGTACTCCCTCCATTCTCTTGTCCATCTCCTTTCTATCCTCTGGATGCACACCTTGCGCTGATTTTGTTCTCCTTACCAAACTTGGCCTCATCAGGAGTGCAATAGTCTTTGTATATGTCATCAGGGATCTCAAAGGCAGTCATGACCTCAGGCTTCTTTCCTCCTTTCTGTGGCTTCTTACCGTCTGCCATTTTCTTTAGTTGAGGAATTTGAACAATAGAATTCTCCGAAGAAGTATGCAACTTTTCTTCGAGGAACGCTGCAAATGAGTTAAGTTGATGAGAACCTAGTGATTCAAAGACGGACATGAGTACTGTGAATGCAGTATAGTTGCGAGGAATTTGGAGAGGTCATATGCGTTCTCGTAAGGTTTTTCAAAAAGAACAAGTTTGAGGAATTTTGACTAGATGAGTCTTGAAGAATTTCACTAAGCGTTCTTTGTCTTAGGTTCCAGAGTTGTATAGATCAAAGATCCACACAATTGAGGAATCTTGAAGAAAAATGATGCTTAGAGAAAGAATCAAGAACAGATGACATGTGAGGTGTTTAGTGTGTGAGGATTTGAAGAATAAAACACCTTTGAGGATTTTGTAGTAATCATTTGAATCAAAGAGGGTAGTAAAAGTAACTTTTAATTACCCTGAATGAAGAAAACGACGAACTGTGAGATGGAGAGGTGAAGTTCGTGAGTGCAGATCTTCCACGCCCTAACTCGGCGGAGGAAGACGGCTACGGCGGCGGCGGAGTGAAGATTTCCGCGGCCGGCGCGAGTACGACAGCGACGACATCGAGGCAGCGAAGCTCTTCCTCACCGGCGACGATGAAGTAGCGGCGGTGCTATGGTTTGGGAAGCTCGAGTGGGAGAGAGAGGTCGAGCGGAGTAAAGGAAGTGAGGAAGGGGAGAGGGGGTATTTATAGCCACGGCGAAAAATGGTTCGCCCGAAGATTTAGGACGAACGTGCCCCTGACCCTTCTCATTCGCATGACATGTGTCACCCACGTACTGAAAAGTGGAGATCGTGTTAGATCGTGGGTGAATAGATAAGTATATCGTGGGATGCAGAACGGTTTGAGCGGCAAAGCCGAAAATTTGGATAAGATAAGTTAAAATTTCTGTTCGCAAATTCTTCAGCTGACAAGGACACAGTGAAGATTTTGAACGAGTTTCAAATAGAACGCACATGAAGAATTTGTGAATAGATTGGGTTGAGTATAGCATAGAGGGGGAAGGGTCCGATCACATTCACTTAGCAGAAAATGCAGCTTGAAGAAATAGCCATAAGTGAATGCTGTAGAGGACATAAACCCATATATATATAGCCAATGAAGAAAAATGACGGAACCAGTGAAGATTTTTCAAAGTTGAAGAATTTGAAGAACTGAGGAATTTCACAACTGAGGAAAATCTCAAATTGAAGATTTTCAACTTTGGTGGTGGCGTGACCCACCGTATAAGAATGGTGATTTCAGACACCGCGTACAATTGTCGTAGGGTTCCGAGAATCAAATTCTTCATTAATTTCTTCACACTTAGAGTGTTGTTCTTCATTGATTGAAGAAAACGCTTTCTTCATGTGTTGCACATCTAAGTCATCAATTTTGCATAAGTGTTAGGATGAGTGTCCTTTTCAAAGAACATTCGAAGATTCTAAGATATTTAGCTCACACCGCAACTTGCTAAATCTCTTCTCGTCCAAGGGCTTTGTGAAGATATCGGCTAGCTGGTCTTCAATCTTCACATGCTCAATAGAAATATCTCCCTTTAACACATGATCACGAAGAAAATGATGACGAATCTGAATGTGCTTTGTCTTCGAGTGCTGAACTGGGTTGTGAGCAATCTTGATGGCACTCTCATTGTCATAGTAGAGAGGCACATTCTTCATGTTGATGCCATAATCCTTGAGAGTTTGCTTCATCCATAGCAATTGAGCACAGCAAGAACCAGCAACAATGTACTCAGCTTCCGCAGTAGACAATAATACACAGTTCTGTTTCTTCGAGGACCAACAGACCAAAGATCGTCCTAGGAAATGACAAGTACCATATGTTGACTTGCGGTCCACACGATCACCATCATAGTCAGAGTCAGAATATCCAATGAGATCAAAAGCAGAGCCCTTGGGGTACCATAATCCTAGTGTTGGTGTGTGAGCTAGATATCGAAGAATATGCTTCATAGCCTTATGGTGTGATTCCTTCGGTGTAGCTTGAAATCGGGCACACATGCAAACACTAAGCATTATATCTGTCCTAGATGCACATAAATACAATAAAGAATCAATCATGGAGCGGTATACCTTGTGATCAAAGTCAATACCATTTTCATCAGTGTATAGATGGCCATTTGTGGGCATAGGAATTCTGACGCCTTTGCAATCTTGCATGCCGAATTTCCTTAGAACATCCTTGAGGTATTTCTCTTGAGATATGAATATGCCATTCTTATTTGTTGGCGAATTTGAAGACCTAAGAAGAATTTCAACTCTCCCATCATAGACATTTGATATTCTTCACTCATCATATAGGCAAATTCATCACTATAGCGTTGGTCAGTACAACCAAAGATAATATCATCAACGTATATTTGGCACACAAATATTTCACCATCATAAGATTTAGTAAAGAGAGTAGGGTCGAGTGAACCGGGTGTGAAGCCATTCTTCATGAGGAATTCCTTCAAAGTGTCATACCACGCCCGAGGGGCCTGTTTGAGGCCATAGAGGGCCTTGTTGAGTCTGAAGACTTTGTCGATTCTTTGGATCTTCAAAACACAGGGGTTGAGCAACATATACTTCTTCCTCAAGCTTACCATTGAGGAATGCACTTTTCACATCCATTTGATATAAAGTGATATCATGATGGTTAGCATAAGCAAGTAATATGCGAATAGCCTCAAGTCTAGCAATAGGTGCAAAAGTTTCATCGAAATCAATTCCTTCAACCTGTGTAGCCTTGAGCTACAACTCGTGCCTTATTCCTCACCACAAGGCCATTTTCATCTTGCTTGTTGCGGTAGATCCACTTTGTGCCAATGATATTATGCTTGCGAGGATCTGGACGTTTGACCAGTTCCCAGACATTGTTGAGCTCGAATCGATGTAATTCTTCTTGCATTGCTGAATCCACTCAGGGCTCCAAATGCTTCATCTACCTTAGTGGGCTCTGTGATAGAGACAAAAGCATAGTGCCCACAAAAGTTAGATAAATGTGAAGCTTTTGAGCGTGTGAGAGGACCCGGTGCTTCAATGTCATCGATGATCTTTTCAACTTGCACTTCTTTTGCAACGCGAGGATGAGCTGGTTGTCGCCGAGGAATTTGATCAGCATTTTCTTCAAAGACCATTTTCTTCAGTGCATCATTTCGAAGTTCTTCACGCTTTTAGAATGAATTCTTCAGCAGATTCTTCAAGAGGGAATGACATCCTCAAGAGCTCTGAACTTGATAGAATCCTCGGTGCTGGTTCATCTATCACGTAAGGTAGGTGCTCTCTTTGTGAGCCATTGGTTTCATCGAACCACACATCTACAGTTTCAACAATCTTGTGAAGAACATTGTTGAAGAATCTGTAGGTGTGCGAGTCCTTTCCGTAACCAAGCATAAAACCTTCATGTGCTTTCGGTGCAAATTTAGCATTGTGATGAGGATCTCTAATCCAACATTTAGCACCGAAAACTTTGAAATAACTCACATTGAGTTTCTTGCCAGTAAGGAGTTCATAGGCAGTCTTCTTGAAGAATTTGTGAAGATATACCCTGTTGATGATGTGGCACGCAGTGTAAATTGCATCAATCCAAAAGTGACGAGGCGTCTTGTACTCATCAAGCATAGTGCACGCCATCTCAACAAGAGTTCTGTTCTTGCGCTCCACGACGCCATTTTGCTGAGGAGTATAAGGAGCAGATAACTCATGAGTAATACCAAGTTCATCAAGATAGCCATCAAGACCAGAATTCTTGAACTCAGTTCCATTGTCACTTCTGATGTGCTTGATCTTCACACCAAAGTTGGTTGAAGCCCTTGAGGAAAATCGTTTGAAGACTTCCTTCACTTCATGTTTGTAAGTAAAAATGTGTACCCATGTGTAACGAGAGTAATCATCAACAATAACAAAGCCATATAGAGAAGCATCATTAGTGACTGCTGAGTAATGATTAGAACCAAAGAGGTCCATGTGAAGCAATTCGAATGGTCGAGTAGTGGTCATGATAGTCTTGGCTGGATGCTTGGCCTTGGTCATTTTTCCAGCTTCACAGGGTCCGCATAAGTGATCCTTGAGGAATTTGACATTCTCAATGCCAATGACATGCTTCTTCTTTGCAAGCGTGTGCAAATTCCTCATGCCTGCGTGACCAAGTCGTCGATGCCATAGCCAGCCTTCTGAAGCTTTTGCAAGTAGGCACACGGCTGGTTGAGGTCTTGTAGAGAAATCAACAATGTACAAGTCTCCTCTCCTAAAGCCTTCGAAGACTTTGGAATTGTCAGCTTCCATAACCACAACACAACGATACTTGCCAAAGACAACAACCATATCAAGATCACAAAGCATTGAGACAAACATAGGGTTGTATCCTAAGGACTCAACAAGCATGACTTTGTCCATGTGTCGATCCTTTGTGATCGCAACCTTACCTAGACCCAATACCTGACTTTTGCCTTTGTCAGCAAAGATGATATGCTTCATATGTGATGGTGATAAGGGAGCATCAATCAACAGATTCTTGTCACCAGTCATGTGATTTGTACATCCACTATCGATGACCCACTCAGTGGATTTGGGTTGATCATCCTGCAGATGAATTAGTGCAGCTTACGAACTCATATACTTCATCAGTGAATAATATGATATCAAATTCATCAGATGAATTTCATCAAGCAAAGAAACAGATATAGCAAGATGAGGACGTGTGAAATGAAAGTTCATTTCTTCATGATTAGCCTGCATCCTTTCGTGCATTTTTGTCGCCCCAAAGAAATTCTTCAGACGTTAAAGCACGCCCGGAGACCTGACCTCGCAGAAGAGATTAGTTCCTTTTCTTCACCACCCACATCTCAAGTGGTGGCAAAGAGTTCATCACTCATGCGAGCTCCATATGAGAATGGTGGCAAAGAAGCTGCACCATTTCGCTTTCACATAAGAGGGGTTAGGGTAAGCATATGAATAAGCAGAGAAATTCTTCAAGGACTTATGAACATAATGGTTTGAAGAATAATGCACATATTCATAGCCCTTAGCTCTACCTGCTAAACAGAGTTGTTAGCATGATGATAATCATGTGAGGACTTTGATCCTTTTGAGGAATTTGATCCACGTGAGGAATTTGGTCCGTATGAGGACTTGGATCCATGTGAAGAATTTGGTCCATATGAAGAGTTTGATCTGGGGTTCCTATTCTTCATGTGGTGTCATGAGGACATTCACCGAAGACTTTCAAGGCACCTTTTGGGAACCCAGATTTTCTTCATAGGGGAACCGTTCCTGCAGATTAGTGCCAACATATCTAGCAAATACTTCACCATTCTGATTTTTGAACAGTTTATAGTTGGAGTCAAATGACTCATCAGAAGAATGAGGAGATTCACATGTAAAGCCATATAAGTTAGATGGATCAACTGGTGGTCCCTTTGCGGCAACCCTTGAGGTTTTGGGGTACTGCTCAGGCTTCCAATATGTACCATCAGCATTGATTTTCCTCTCAAAGGCAATACCCTCTTTCCTAGGGTTCTTGTTGAGGATCTGCTTTTAAGCACATCACAAAGAGTCTGATGCCCTTTGAGGCTTTTGTACATGCCTGCCATGTACAATTCCTTCAGCCCTGCATCGTCAATGATACTAGCAATGTCCTCAGATGAGGAATTAGTGATAGTAGAGGCAGGTGAAGAATTTGTAACAATAGAAGCATTTGAACATTCAGGTGAAGAATTAGCAGATTCACGTTCAATGCACTTTAAGCATGGAGGAATAAGTTCTTCCTGAGAAGCGCTGATTTGTTGAGCAAGTAGTGAATCGTGCTCCTTCTGAAGATCTTCATAACTCACTCTTAGCTTCTCAAGATCTTGCTTCTTTTGAAGAAATTCATAAGAAAGCTTCTCATGATCAGATAAGAGAGTGTTATGATGACCTTGAAGGCTGTCAAACCTAGACTCAAGTCTCACGAAGATTTTCAACAAGGCTTTAGTGCGATCCATTTCTTCACCCAACATATCGTCACTTTTTCTAGCATATATTGAACTTTTTTTAAAGCTCTTTGTTGTTTAGTGGCAAGGGAAGGAAGTTTGACATAGCTGGGTCCAAATTCATCACCAGATTCATCATCACTAGACTCGGATAGGTAGCATTCAGTTACCTCAGCACTTTTTGCCATGAGGCATGATGAAGAGGATGATGATTCTGGTTTGAATGTCATCGCTTTGGGAGATTTCTTGAAGTCCTAAAACCAAGGATCATGACGTGTTCGATGACCTTCATAGACCTCAGAGAGACGGTCCCAGATAAGCTTCGCATGATCGAGATGCATGATGTTCCTAAACTGATTTTGAGATGACAGAGGCGAGATGGCGTCCCTTCGCCGTGAGGTTGAGAAGAGTGTACTTGCGAATGTCATCAACTCCCGCCGTCTTGCACAGATCAGTAAGAACAATCTCAGTGACGGTCCGCAGTTTGCTGTTCATGGCCATGAGACGCTTCTTCATCATGGCCTTCCACTTGGGATACTCGTGACCGTCAAAGATGGGGCATGTCACTTTCTTCATACCTGCAGTCGACATAACTAAAACTCGGTGCGGTTAAACCAAAATCACACATAACAAGGGAGTACCTTGCTCTGATACCAATTGAAAGTGCGTTATATCGACTAGAGGGGGGGTGAATAGGCGATTTTTATGAATTCTTCACTGAGGAATTTGCCGGTGAGGAAATTCCTTAGTGAAGAACTACTTGCAGCGGAATAAGTACTCAGAAGTAAGCATAACAGAATACAGACATGGTCGTCATGATGAAATGAAGACAAGCACAGAGTACAGAAAGTGTAATCACAGGATAACACAAGATGAAGACAAACATACTGAAGAAATTGAACTGAGGAAATTGAGAAAGTCTTCAGTCAAAGTCTTCAAACACAGATATGATGAAGCACTTAACACAATAATGGGAAATGAAAGGGTTGAGGAAATAGAACCAGTAAGCTTGGTGAAGACAATGATTTGGTAGACCAGTTCCAACTGCTGTCTCAGTTGTACGTCTGGTTGGAGCGGCTGAGTATTTAAACTCGAGGACACAGTCCGGACACCCGATCCCCGAGCACGCAGCTCAGGACACCAAGTCCTCACCGTATTCTCCTTGAACTAAGGTCACACAGACCTCGTCCAATCACTCGTGGTAAGTCTTCAGGCGACTTCCAAACCTTCACAAACTTGGTCACTCGGCGATCCACAATTCCTCTTGGATGCTCTAGACCTTGACGTATAACCGTCTGGAAGAAGCACAGTCTTCAAAGGTAATAAGCATCGGATCCACGCAGGATCAATCTCTTCAGTGATGCTCAACCACTTTGGGTTTGTAGGTGTTTGGGTTTGGGTTTTCCTCACTTCATGATTTTCACTCAAAGTCCTCGGAGGATGGGATGCTCTCAATTGACAAGTGTCAGTTTCTCTCGGAGCAGCCAACCAGCTAGTGGTTGTAGGGGGCGGCTATTTATAGCCTAGGGAGCAGGCCGACATGAGAAGACATAAATGACCTTCAATGATATGACCGTTAGGTGGATAAGATATTTTGAGACAGCTGGCGCGTAGCACAGCACCGGTCGGAAATTTGAGGTTCAAATTCCTCAGGGCTATAATGTTCCTCACTGTGTAGGCAATCCACACTGGCGAATTCCTAACTCCTCTGTCAGAACAAATTCCTCAGCGACCATAAGAACTTCGTCTCTGTCACTAAAGAAATTGACTGAACTGTATGAGATTTCCAATGGCTTCACTCGAAGGGATTGGTAGGTGTAGGACTTTGAGTTGAGCATCACATTGAAAATTTTCCTTAGTATTTCCTCGACCCCCTTTAACAGTATGGTGTTTCCTATGACTCAAGAAAGAGAAAACGAAACTACGAAAACAAAAGTCTTCACGCTTCATGTTCCTCAAATGAATACCAAGTCTTCAAGGTCACACCAATTTCTTCACTTTCAAAGTCTTGAGAAAGTCTTGAAATCCAAAGTCTTCATCGAAGAACTTCATTTTTAGGGTCGATTTTCTCTGTAAATATCAAACTCCTCATAGACTTATAGACCTGTGTACACTCATAAACACATTAGTCCCTTAACCTATAAGTCTTCAATACACCAAAATCACTAAGGGGCACTAGATGCACTTACAGTACAAGATTTCTTTGAAGATATTGGCAAACCATTTGAAGAACCTCCCCCCCTCATAATATTTGAAGAGAAAGGGGGAGGGATAGAGCTTGTGATTTGTCTATTTAGAGAATAGTGATACACAATTCTTGTTATGAATTTCATAAGGCAAAGTTGACAACAGTGCGATGCAGGACTAAGGCCCCCTTTGTTTGGGCTACTGATTCCTAAGAATCGGGTGTGGTTTCGATTTTTGAGAATCGGCTAGGGCTACAGATTTTGGAAATCCGAAGTTGACTGCTTGTTTTCCTAGCTTTGAAAATCTGAAGTGTTGTGAAATGTCCACAACACCCCTAAATACATTGGTTAATCATGAAACTTGCAGAGCTAATCACACTCATTGGACAAAGCAACTACTCAGCGGCTCAGCGCCAAGACTGTCCTGTTGGAAAATGTTGCATGGAAAACAAAAAAATTCTATGCACACACAATGATCTATCCATGGAGATGCATAGCAACGTGGGGGAGAGTGTGTCTACGTACCCTCGTAGACAGTAAGCGGAAGCGTTTCACAACACGGTTGATGTAGTCGAACTTCTTCGCGCTTCAACCGATCAAGTACCGAACGCACGACACCTCGGCGTTCTGCACACGTTCAGCTCGGTGACGTCCCTCGCCTTCTTGATCCAGCAAGTCGTCGAGGTAGTAGATGAGTTCCGTTAGCACGACGACATGGTGAAGGTGATGGTGAAGTGATCTCCGCAGGGATTCGCCTAAGCACTACGAAAATATGACCGGGGTGTAAACGATGGAGGAGGCGCCGCACACGGCTAGGCAATTGTCTGCTGTGTGCTAGGTGTTGGAAATATGCCCTAGAGGCAATAATAATATGGTTATTATTATATTTCCTTGTTCATGATAATTGTCTATTGTTCATGCTATAATTGTATTAACCGGAAACCATAATACATGTGTGAATACATAGACCACAACATGTGCCTAGTGAGCCTCTAGTTGACTAGCTCGTTGATCAATAGATGGTTGTGGTTTCCTGACCATGGACATTGGATGTCGTTGATAACGGGATCACATCATTAGGAGAATGATGTGATGGACAAGACTCAATCCTAAGCATAGCGCAAGATCGTGTAGTTTGTTTGCTAGGGCTTTTCTAATGTCAAGTATCATTTCCTTAGACCGGATGCCGTAGGAATGCTTTGGGTGTATCAAACGTCACAACGTAACTGGGTGACTATAAAGGTGCACTACAGGTATCTCCGAAAGTGTTTGTTGGGTTGGCACGAATCAAGACTGGGATTTGTCACTCCGTATGACGGAGAGGTATCTCTGGTCCCACTCAATAATGCATCATCATAATGAGCTCAATGTGACTAAGGAGTTAGTCATGGGATCATGTGTTATGGAACGAGTAAAGAGACTTGTCAGTAACGAGATTGAACAAGGTATAGGGATACCAACGATCGAATCTCGGGCAAGTAACATACCGATGGACAAAGGGAATTGTATACGAGATTGATTGAATCCCCGACATCGTGGTTCATCTGATGAGATCATCATGGAACATGTGGGAGCCAATATGGGTATCCAGATCCCGCTATTGGTTATTGGCCGAAGAGGTATCTCGGTCATGTCTGCATGGTTCCCGAACCCGTAGGGTCTACACACTTAAGGTTCAATGACGCTAGAGTTGTAACGGGAATAGTATGTGGTTACCGAAGGTTGTTCAGAGTCCCAGATGAGATCTCGGATGTGACGAGGAACTCCAGAATGGTCCAGAGGTGAAGATTGATATATTGGACGAAGGGTATTGGAGTCCGGAATTGTTCCGGGGGTACCGAGTGACGACCAACATGACCGGAAGGGGTTTTGGAGGCCCCACAAGCGTTGGGGGGCCTTATGGGCCAAGGGGAGGGGGCATACTAGCCCACTAAGGGGCTGTGCGCCCCTCCCACCCCATCTCACGTAACTTGGAAAGGTCGGGCGCCTCCACCTGGCTTGGGAGGCAAGCCTCCACCTGGCTTGGCTTGGGGGCCAAGTCTCCCTAGGATTTCCCTAGGGAGATCCAATCCGCCTTGGCCGCCGCCCCCTAGGGGAAACCCTAGGGCGCCTCCTCCTCCCCCTTCCCCTATATATAGTGATGGAGAAAGAGGGCAGCCGCGACCCTTCCCCTGGTGCAGCCCTTCCCCCCTCCAACTCCTCCTCCTCCTCCGTAGTGCTTAGCGAAGCTCAGCCGGAGAACCACGAGCTCCACCACCACGCCGTCGTGCTGCCAGAGTTGTCCCTCAACTTCTCCTCTCCCCTTGCTGGATCAAGAAGGAGGATACGTTCCCGGGCTATACGTGTGTTGAACATGGAGGCGCCGTCCGTTCGGCACTTGGATTGTATCTTCCTCGATTTGAATCACCGCGAGTACGACTCCATCAACCACGTTCTTGTAATGCTTTCGCTTAGCGATCTTCAAGGGTATGAAGATGCACACCCTCTCCCTCGTTGCTAGCATCTCCTAGATAGATCTTGGTGACACGTAGGATTTATTTATTTATTACTACATTACCCCAACAGTGGTATCAGAGCTAGGTCTATGCGTAGATTCTATGCATGAGTAGAACACAAGTAGTTGTGGGAGATGATTTGGTTATTTTGCTTACCGTTACTAGTCCTATCTTGATTCGGCGGCATTGTGGGATGAAGCGGCCCAGACCAACCTTACAGATACGCTTACGTGACACAGGTTCCACCGACTGACATGCACTTGTTGCATAAGGTGGCTAGCAGGTGTCTGTCTCTCCCATTTTAGTCAGATCGGATTCGATGAAGAGGGTCCTTATGAAGGGTAAATAGCAATTAGCATATCACCGTTGTGGCTTTTGCGTAAGTAAGAAACGTTCTTGCTAGAAACCCATAGCAGCCACGTAAAACATGCAACAACATTTAGAGGACGTCTAACTTGTTTTTGCAGGGTATATGTGATGTATGAGATTGATCATGTTCTTGTAATAGGAATCACGACTTGCATGTCGATGAGTATGACAACTGGTAGGAGCCATAGGAGTTGCCTTAATTTATTGTATGACCTGCGAGTCAATATAAACGCCATGTAATTACTTTACTTTAGTGCTAACTATTAGTCAGAGTAGTAGAAGTAATAGTTGGCAAGACAACTTCATGAAGACACGATGATGGAAATCATGGTGTCATGCCGGTGACGATGGTGATCATGCCGCACCTCGAAGATGGAGATCAAAAGCGCAAGATGATATTGGCCATATCATGTCACTTTATGATTTGCATGTGATGTTTATCATGTTTATATCTTATTTGCTTAGAACGACGGTAGCATAAATAAGATGATCCCTCACTAAAATTTCAAGAAATGTGTCCCCCCTAAGTGTGCACCGTTGCGAAGGTTCGTTGTTTCGAAGCACCACATGATGATCGGGTGTGATAGATTCTAACGTTCGCATACAACGGGTGTAAGCTAGATTTACACATGTGAAACACTTAGGTTGACTTGATGAGCCTAGCATGTACAGACATGGCCTCGGAACATGAGAGACCTAAAGGTCAAACATGAGACGTATGGTAGATGCGATCAACGTGGAGATGTTCACCGTTGATGACTAGTTCGTCTCACGTGATGATCGGACACGACCTAGTCGATTCGTATCATGTATCACTTAGATGACTAGATGTGACGCCCTCGATTCAATCGTACACTAATCATGCACACAAATGTGTACGATCAAGATCAAGGACTCGCGGGAAGATATCACAACACAACTCTTGACACAAATTGAAATAATACAAGCTTTATATTACAAGCCAGGGGCCTCGAGGGCTCGAATACACAACCTCGAATACACAAAAGTCAGCGGAAGCAACAATATCTGAGTACAGACATGAGTTAAACAAGTTTGCCTTAAGAAGGCTAGCACAAAAGCAACATCGATCGAAAAGGCAAGGCCTCCTGCCTGGGAGCCTCCTAACTACTCCTGGTCGTCGGCGGCCTCCACGTAGTAGTAAGCACCCTCGTGGTAGTAGTAGTCGTCGTCGAAGGTGGCGCCTGGCTCCTAGGCTCCACCATCTAGTTGCCGCATCCTGGAAGAATGGAAAGAGGTGGGAAAAGGGGAGCAAAGCAACCGTGAGTAATCATCCAAAGTACTCGCAAGCAAGGATCTACACTACATATGCATCAATGTCAATGAAATGGGTAGTATATGTGGACTGAACTGCAGAATGCCAGAGGAGAAGGGGAAAGCCTAGCCTATCGAAGATTAGCATTTTCAAGGAGCTCAAAGCATCTTGCAGCATCAGAAGAGATAAGAGTAGCATAAAGTAAAGTAGTAGTAGTGTTATCAACCTTGGCCAGAGATCCTTTCTCGACTCCATGCGAGAAAGCAATCCCAGAGCCATACTACCCAGTTATCACCTCAAGTATCCAGTTCTAGTTGTATCGATCGGGATACAACTCCAGGTGTCCGTTACCGTAGGACAAGCTATCGATAGATGTTTTCTTCCCTGCAGGGGTGCACCAACTTACCCACTAGGCTCGCTTAACTCTGGCCGGACACACTTTACTGGGTCATGCCCGACCTCGGCCAAACAATACGCCGCAACCCAACCTAGGCTAAACAGAGAGGTCAGCGCGCCGGACTAAACCTATGCCCCAGGGGTCATGGGCCATCGCCCCGGGAACTCCTGCACGTTGCGTACGCGGCCGGTGAGCAGACCTAGCTACCTCCTTAAAAAAGGCAGGTGCTTACGCAGTCCAACCCGGCGCACGCCGCTCAGTCACTGACGTCTATTAAGCTTCGGCTGATGTATACAAAGCAGAACACCCATACTATGCCCACGTGATGGTTAGTGCTATCCGGACAGAGGCCCCTCGGATCAAATATCCAAATCGTAGTGGATTAGGAGCATGCGGTAACGAGCAGAGACTCACGATCGATGTGACCCCGTCGCCCCGTCTCGAGGACTTGCGGCAAGGGCTAAGAATGCCCGACCATGCCTCGTAAGTATCTCGCGGGCACCTTCCAGGTCAACCCGACTCCACATTACTCGCAATTAAGCTCGCGCGGGTACCCCTTAGGGCCAATCCGTCTTTAGTAACATGGTTCAGTGTAAAGTCATAGTAACCATAGTAACTGTGTGTCTAACACCAAGGGGAACCCTGAGGAACCAGCCTTTGTGGATTCCACTTGATGTAATCATCAAGGTGAACGTAAGAGGAACCACCCTCGAGGTTCACACTTGAGGGGTTGCACGACAGAGTCGTATCGGAAGTGGTTAAGGGGGAAATCACCCTCGATGAGCATGACCGAATAGCTACACTACAGAGATCTCATCGGGAGTGATGTACTAGGTTCCACCATCGGCACTCGATAGTAACTCTGCAGAGTCGTACAACTAGGGGGTGATAACCCACAAGTATAGGGGATCGCAACAGTTTTCGAGGGTAGAGTATTCAACCCAAATTTATTGATTCGACACAAGGGGAGCCAAAGAATATTCTCAAGTATTAGCAACTGAGTTGTCAATTCAGCCACACCTGGATAACTTAATATCTGCAGCAAAGTATTTAGTAGCAAAGTAGTTCGATAGTAGTGGTAACGGTAACAAAGGTAACGGTAGCAGAAGTAATATTTTTGGTATTTTGTAGTGATTGTAACAGTAGCAGCGGAAAAGTAAATAAGTGGAGAACAATATGTGGGAAGCTCGTAGGCATTGGATCGGTGATGGATAATTATGCCGGATGCGGTTCATCATGTAACAGTCATAACATAGGGTGACACAGAACTAGCTCCAATTCATCAATGTAATGTAGGCATGTATTCCGAATATAGTCATACGTGCTTATGGAAAAGAACTTGCATGGCATCTTTTGTCCTACCCTCCCGTGACAACGGGGTCCTAATTGAAACTAAGGGATATTAAGGCCTCCTTTTAATAGAGTACCGGACCAAAGCATTAACACATAGTGAATACATGAACTCCTCAAACTATGGTCATCACCGGGAGTGGTCCCGATTATTGTCACTTGGGTTGCGGATCATAACACATAGTAGGTGACTATAGACTTGCAAGATAGGATCAAGAACTCACATATATTCATGAAAACATAATAGGTTCAGATCTGAAATCATGGCACTTGGGCCCTAGTGACAAGCATTAAGCATAGCAAAGTCATAGCAACATCAATCTCAGAACATAGTGGGTACTAGGGATCAAACCCTAACAAAACTAACTCGATTACATGATAGGTCTCATCCAACCCATCACCGTCCAGCAAGCCTATGATGGAATTACTCACGCACGGCGGTGAGCATCATGCAATTGGTGATGGAGGATGGTTGATGATGACGACGGCGGCGAATCCCCCTCTCCGGAGCCCCGAACGGACTCCAGATCAGCCCTCCCGAGAGGTTTTAGGGCTTGGCGGCGGCTCCGTATCGTAAAACGTGATGATTTCTTATCCTTTATTTTTTTTCTCCCTGAAAGCAAATATACAGAGTTGGAGTTGGCGTCGGAGGAGCTCCAGGGGGCCCACGAGGTAGGGGGGCGCGCCCTAGGGGGGAGGGCTCGCCCCCACCCTCGTGGACAGGGTGTGGGCCCCTGGTCTTCATCTTTTGCAACGATTTTTTATTATTTCCAAATAGACGTTCCGTGGAGTTTCAGGTCATTCAGTACTTACATTTACGCACATAAATAACACCATGGCAATTCTGCTGAAAACAGCGTCGATCCGGTTAGTTCCATTCAAATCATGCAAGTTAGAGTCCAAAACAAGGGCAAAAGTGTTTGGAAAAGTAGATCTGACGGAGACGTATCAACTCCCCAAGCTTAAACCTTTGCTTGTCCTCAAGCAATTCAGTTGACAAACTGAAAGTGATAAAGAAAAACTTTTACAAACTCTGTTTGCTCTTGTTGTTGTAAATATGTAAAGCCAGCATTCAAGTTTTCAGCAAAGATTATGACTAACCACATTTGCAATAACTCTCAGGTCTCATGTTTACTTATATTAATAGCATAATCAACTAGCGAGCCATAATAATAAATCTCGGATGACAACACTTTCTCAAAACAATCATAATATGATATAACAGGATGGTATCTCGCTAGCCCTTTCTGAGACCGCAAAACATAAATGCAGAGCACCTTTAAAGATCAAGGACTGACTAGACATTGTAATTCATGGTAAAAGAGATCCAATCATAGTCATACCCAATATAAATTAATAGTAATGGATGGAAATGGCAGCTGTGCTCTCCAGCTAGTGCTTTTTAATAAGAGGGTGATGACTCAACATAAAAGTAAGTAGATAGGCCCTTCGCAAAGGGAAGCAGGGATTTGTAGAGGTGCCAGAGCTCGCTTTTGAAATAGAGATAAATAATATTTTGAGCGGCATACTTTCATTGTCAACATAACAACCAAGAGATGGCGATATCTTCCATGCTACACACATTATAGGGGGTTCCCAAACAGAATGGTAAAGTTTATACCCCCCCTCCACCAACAAGCATCAATCCATGACTTGCTCGAAACAACGAGTGTCTCCAACTAGCAACAGTCCTAGGGAGAGTTTTGTTTGCAATTATTTTGATTTAGTTTGCATAAAGCATGGGACCGGGCATCCCGGAGACCAGCCATTTTCTCGTGAATGAGGAGCGGAGTCCACTCCTCTTGAGAATAACCCGCCTAACATGGAAGATACGGGCAGCCCTAGTTGATACATGAGCTATTCAAGCATACAAAACAGAATGTTTATTTGAAGGTTTAGAGTTTGGCACATACAAATTTACTTGGAACGGTAGGTAGATACCGCATATAGGAAGGTATAGTGGACTCATATGGAATAACTTTGGGGTTTAAGGGATTTGATGCACAAGCAGTATTCCCGCTTAGTACAAGTGAAGGCTAGCAAAAGATTGGGAAGCGACCAACTAGAGAGCGACAACAGCCATGAACATGCATTAAAATTAATAAACATTGGATGCAAGCATGAGTAGGATATAATCCACCATGAACATAAATATCGTGAAGGCTATGTTGATTTGTTTCAACTACATGTGTGAACATGTGCCAAGTTGAGTCACTTAAATCATTCAAAGGAGGATACCACCCCACTATACCACATCACAACCATTTTAATAGCATGTTGGCACGCAAGGTAAAACCATTATAACTCATAGCTAATCAAGCATGGCATAAGCAACTATGATCTCTAATTGTCATTGCAAACATGTTTATTCATAATAAAATTTGAATCAGAACGATGAACTCATCATATTTACAAAGAACAAGAGAGGTCGAGTTCATACCCGTTTTTCTCATCTCAGTCAGTCCATCATATATCATCATAATTGCCTTTCACTTGCACGACCGAATGACGTGAATAATAATAAGAGTGCACGTACATTGGACTAGTCTGGAATCTGCGAGCATTTAATAAATAGGAGAAGACAAGGCAATATGGGCTCTTCGTTAAATCAACAATAATGCATAAAAGAGCCACTTCAACAAGTTAATCATGGTCTTCTCCTATCGACCCCCAGAAAAGAAAGAAAATAAAAACTATTTACACGGGAAAGCTCCCAACAAGCAAAAGAAGAACGGGAAATATTTTTGGGTTTTCTTTTACTTATTACTACTACAGCAAGAAAGGTAAACTAACTAAAAGCTACACTATTTTTTTTTTGTTTTCTTAGAGTTTTATCAAACACACAACAAAGCAGGAAGAAGAAAATAAACTAGAATGGATATTACAGTGAAAAAGTATGAGCACCGACATCTAGCAATGAGTGTGTGTAAACATAAATGTAATGTCGGTGGGAAATACGTACTCCCCCATGCTTAGGCTTTTGGCCTAAGTTGGTTCATTGCCAAGGCTGGCCTGGCGGATACCCATAGTTGTAGCTGGGGTCATACTGAGATGAAGAGGACTCGATCGCCCTTTGGTGGCAGTCATCTCCGGATCCCAAAAATAATCAGACTGTCATGGAAGCTCAAATTGTGGTTCCGGCTCCGGGGCTGATGTATCGTTCCGGTAGGCTTGAATGGCCGCCCACGGAACAAGATACGGACCTTCAGATAAATTAAAGAAGGAAGGAGCAGGCAAGGTGATAGTCTCAGGGTGATGTTTATGAAAGAACAATTTGTATTTAAGCTCCCCTTCCCTATTCTTAACAATAAAATCATGCGCTAGCATACTCTTATAATCTAAATAAGCACTAGGCAACAATTTTTCTTCTTTCTCATAGAGCCTAATAGGTATGTTAAAATGTGCAGCTAGGCGTGAAGCATAAATACCTCCAAAGATGGGGCCCTTAGTACGGTTCAGACTTAACCATTTAGCAACGATACCGCCCATACTAACAGTGTTATCGCGGGATAAACCATGGAACAAAATGAAAATATCAAGAACACTAAGGTTTCCACAGTTTCCGCGACCAATTAAGCAACGACTAGCAAATATAGCAAAGTAGCGTAAAATAGGAAAATGTATGCTAGTGATTCTTGCATCGGAAACCTTCCTGGTTTCCCCCACAGTAATAGTGTCAATAAACCCATCCACATCTTTACGATGTGGTTCACTAAAGTACCCACAAAAGGTATTTTGCAAACCATGCAAAATTCATCTACTGGCATCTTCTTAACAACATCATATAAATGAAACTCTACTGAAGGAGGTGTTTCCTTAGGAAAATAGTAGAAGTTTTTGATGTCTACTACGCAACCTTCTCATTGTAGACGTTGTAGGGCCTCCAAGTGTAGAGGTTTGTAGGACAGTAGCAGATTTCCCTCAAGTGGATGACCTAAGTTTTATCAATCCTTGGGAGGCGTAGGTTGAAGATGGTCTCTCTCAAGCAACCCTGCAACCAAATAACAAAGAGTCTCTTGTGTCCCCAACACACCCAATACAATGGTAAATTGTATAGGTGCACTAGTTCGGCGAAGAGATGGTGATACAAGTGCAATATGGATGGTAGATATAGGTTTTTGTAATCTGAAAATATAAAAACAGCAAGGTAACTAATGATAAAAGTGAGCACAAACGGTATTGCAATGCTAGGAAACAAGGCCTAGGGTTCATACTTTCACTAGTGCAAGTTCTCTCAACAATAATAACATAGTTGGATCATATAACTATCTCTCAACATGCAACAAAGAGTCACTCCAAAGTCACTAATAGCGGAGAACAAATGAAGAGATTATGGTAGGGTACGAAACCACCTCAAAGTTATTCTTTCCAATCAATCCATTAGGCTATTCCTATAAGTGTCACAAACAGCCCTAGAGTTCGTACTAGAATAACACCTTAAGACACAAATCAACCAAAACCTAATGTCACCTAGATACTCCAATGTCACCTCAAGTATCCGTGGGTATGATTATACGATATGCATCACACAATCATCTATTCAACCAACACATAGAACCTCAAAGAGTGCCCCAAAGTTTCTACTGGAGAATCACGACGAAAATGTGTGCCAACCCCTATGCATAGGTTCATGGGCGGAACCCGCAAGTTGATCACCAAAACATACATCAAGTGAATCACATGATATCCATTGTCAACACAGATACGCACGGCAAGACATACATCAAGTGTTCTCAAATCATTAAAGACTCAATCCGATAAGATAACTCAAAGGAAAACTCAATCCATTACAAGAGAGTAGAGGGGGAGAAGCAACATAAGATCCAACTATAATAGCAAAGCTCGTGATACATCAAGATCGTGCCAAATCAAGAACACGAGAGAGAGATCAAACACATAGCTACTGGTACATACCCTCAGCCCTGAGGAGAACTACTCCCTCCTCGTCATGGAGAGCGCCGAGATGATGAAGATGGCCACCGGTGAGGTTCCCCCCTCTGGCAGGGTCTTAACAGGGTCCCGAGAGGTTTTGGTGGCTCTGAGGCTTGCGTCATGAACTCCCGATCTTTGTCGTCTTCGGAAGTTTTAGGGTACATGGGTATATATGGGTGAAAGAAATGCGTCGGTGGACTTCGGGCTGTCCACGAGTGGGGCGCGCCTAGGGGGTGGGAGCCCCCCACCCGATGGGCAGCCCGGGTCTCCCCGGTCGGCTTCAGGTACTCCGTGGGCTTCTGGTCCAAAAATAAGTTCCGCGGAGTTTCAGGTCAATTGGACTCCGTTTGATATTCCTTTTCTTCGAAACACTGAAATAGGCAAAAAAACAGCAATTCTGGGTTGGGCTTCCGGTTAATAGGTTAGTCCCAAGAATAATATAAACGTGGATAATAAAGCCCAATATTGTCCAAAACAGTAGATAATATAGCATGGAGCAATCAAAATTATAGATACGTTGGAGATGTATCACGCATCCCCAAGCTTAATTCCTGCTCGTCCTCGAGTTGGTAAATGATAAAAAGATAATTTTTGATGCGGAGTGCTACTTGGCATAATTTCGATGTAATTCTTCTTACTTGTGGTAGGAATATTCAGATCCATAAGATTCAAGATAAAAGTTTAATATTGACATGAAAATAATAATACTTCAAGCATACTAACTAAGCAATTATGTCTTCTCAAAATAACATGGCCAAAGAAAGTTATCCCTACAAAATCATATAGTCTGGCTATGCTCTATCTTCACCACAAAAAGTATTTAAATCATGCACAACCCCAATGACAAGCCAAACAATTGTTTCATACTTTTGACATTCTCAAAACTTTTTCAATCTTCACGCAATACATGAGCGTGAGCCATGGACATAGCACTATATGTGGAATAGAATGGTGGTTGTGGAGAAGACAAAAAGAGGGGAAGATAGTCTCACCTCAACTAGGCATATCAACGGGCTATGGAGATGCCCATCAATAGATATCAATGTGAGTGAGTAGGGATTGCCATGCAACGGATGCACTAGAGCTACAAGCATATGAAAGCTCCACAAAAGAAACTAGGTGGGTGTGCATCCAACTTGCTTGCTCACGAAGACCTAGGGCATTTTGAGGAAGCCCATCATTGGAATATACAAGCCAAGTTCTATAATGAAAAATTCCCACTAGTATATGAAAGTGACAAAATGAGAGACTCTCTATCATGAAGATCATGGTGCTACTTTGAAGCACAAGTGTGCTAAAAGGATAGTAACATTGTCCCTTCTCTCCTTTTCTCTCATTTTTTTATTTTTTATTTTTTATTTGGGCCTTTCTCTTTTTTTATGGCCTCTTTTTTTTTATTTTTTTATTTTTCGTCCAGAGTCTCATCCCGACTAGTGGGGGAATCATAGTCTCCATCATCCTTTCCTCACTGGGACAATGCTCTAAAAATGATGATCATCACACTTTTATTTTTCTTACAACTCAACAATTACAATTCGATACTTAGAACAAAATATGACTCTATATGAATGCCTCCGTGATGTACCGGGATATGCAATGAATCAAGAGTGACATGTATGAAAGAATTATGAACGGTGGCTTTTCCACAAATAGGATGTCAACTACATGATCATGCAAAGCAATATGACAATGATGGAGCGTGTCATAATAAACGGAATGGTGGAAAGTTGCATGGCAATATATCTCGGAATTGGTATGGAAATGCCATAATAGGTAGGTATGGTGGCTGTTTTGAGGAAGATATATGGTGGGTGTATGATACCGGCGAAAAGTGCGCGGTATTAGAGAGGCTAGCTATGGTGGAAGGAAGCAAGTGCGTATAATCCATGGACTCAACATTAGTCATAAAGAACTCATATACTTATTGCAAAAATCTACAAGTTATCAAAGCAAAGTATTACGCGCATGCTCCTTGGGGGATAGATTGGTAGGAAAAGACCATCGCTCGTCCCCGACCGCCACTCATAAGGAAGACAATCAATAAATAAATCATGCTCCAACTTCATCACATAACGGTTCACCATACGTTCATGCTACGGGAATCACAAACTTTGACACAAGTATTTCCCAAATTCAAAACTACTTAACTAGCATGACTCTAATATCACCATCTACATATCTCAAAACAATTATCAAGCATCAAACTTCTCATAGTATTCAACACACCATAAGAATTCTTACAAATCTTGTATGCCTAGCATATTAGGATTAAGCAAATTACCATGCTATTTAAGACTCTCAAAATAATCTAAGTGAAGCATGAGAGATCAATAGTTTCTATAAAACAAATCCACCACCGTACTCTAAAAGATATAAGTGAAGCACTAGAGAAAATGACAAACTACTCCGAAAGATATAAGTGAAGATCAATGAGTAGTCGAATAATTATGAAACTATGTGAAGACTCTCTAACATTTAAGAATTTCAGATCTTGGTATTTTATTCAAACAGAAAGCAAAGCTAAATAAAACGATTTCAAGGATAGCACACCTCATGTGAAGAAGCAAAAACTTAGGTTCAACCGATACTAACCGATAATTGTTGAAGAAGAAAGGTGGGATGCCTACCAGGGCATCCCCAAGCTTAGATGCTTGAGACTTCTTAAAATATTATCTTGGGGTGCCTTGGGAATCTCCAAGCTTGAGTTTTTGTGTCTCCTTAATTCCTCTCATATCACGGTTTCCTAAATCTTGAAAGCTTCATCCACACCAAACTCAACAAGAACTCGTGAGATAAGTTAGTATAAACCAATGCAAAAACCTTATCATACTATACTGTAGCAAATCACTAAAATTATTATTAAACATTGCATAATAAATGCCTCTGCATATTTAATACTCCTATCATCAAATAGAATCATTAAACAAGCAAACATATGCAAACAATGCAGACATAACAGCAATCTGCCAAAACAGTACAGTCTGTAAAGAATGCAAGATTCATCATACTTCCCTAACTCCAAAAATTATAAAATAAAATTCCCACTGTAGTAAATTTATCAGAGATTATTATTCAAAAGGTTTCAACATTTTATCACATTCTGACTTTTCTAGGGAATTTTTGCAACAGCGGTAAACTTTCTGTTTTGAAACAGCAACATGTATACTTGCAAAATAAGCATGGTAAAGGCTATCCTTGGAATTTTTATTGAAAATAGGGATGCAAAACATTATTCTAAGTATCATAAAGCAAAAACTAACAAAAGTAAATGACGCTCCAAGCAAAACACATATCATGTGGTGAATAAAAATATAGCTCCAAGTAAAGTTACCGATGAACGAAGACGAAAGAGGGGATGCCTTCCGGGGCATCCCCAAGCTTAGGCTATTGTTTATCCTTGAATATTACCTTGGGGTGCCTTGGGCATCCCCAAGCTTAGGCTCTTGCCACTCCTTATTCCATAGTCCATCAAATCTTTACCCAAAACTTGAAAACTTCACAACACAAAACTTAACAGAAAACTTGTAAGCTCCGTTAGCGAAAGAAAACAAAACACCACTTCATGGTACTGTAATGAACTCATTATTTATTTATATTGGTGTTAAACCTACTGTATTCCAAATTGTCTATGGTTTATAAACTAGTTTACTAGCCATAGAGTCATCAAAATAAGCAAACAACACACGAAAAACAGAATCTGTCAAAAACAGAATAGTCTGTAGTAATCTGTAACTAACGCAAACTTATGGAACTCCAAGAATTCTAAAATAAATTGGTGGACCTGAGTAATTTGTCTAGTAATCATTTTCAAAAAGAATCAACTAAATAGCACTCTCCAGTAAAACTTGAAGCTAATCTCGTGAGCGCTAAAGTTTCTGTTTTTTACAGCATGATCATAAAGACTTCACCCAAGTCTTCCCAAAGGTTCTACTTGGCACAAACACTAAATAAAACACAAAACCACATATACACAGAAGCTAGATGGATTATTTATTCCTAACCAAAAAGCAATAAACTAAAATAAAATTGGGTTGCCTCCCAACAAGCGCTATCATTTAACGCCCCTAGCTAGGCATGATGATTTCAATGATGCTCACATAAAAGATAAGAATTGAAACATAAAAAGAGCATCATGAAGAATATTACTAGCACATTTAAGTATAACACACTTCCTATGCATAGGGATTTTGTGATCAAACAACTTATGGGAACAATAATCAACTAGCATAGGAAGGCAAAACAAGCATAACTTCAAAACTTTAAGCACACAGAGAGGAAACTTGATATTATTGCAATTCCTACAAGCATATGCTCCTCCCTCATAATAATTTTCAGTAGGATAATGAATGAATTCAACAATATATACAGCACCTAAATCATTCTTTTCATGATCTACTTGCATAGAAAATTTACTACTCTCCACATAAGCAAAATTCTTCTCATGAATAATAGTGGGAGCAAACTCAACAAAATAACTATCATGTGATTGAAAATTAAGATCAAGATGACAAGTTTCATGGTTATCATTATTCTTTAAAGCATACGCGTCATAACAATAATCATCATAGATAGGAGGCATGCTTTCATCATAGTAAATTTGCTCATCGAAGCTTGGGGGACTAAACATATCATCTTCATCAAACATAGCATCCCCAAGCTTGTGGCTTTGCATATCATTAGCATCATGGATATTCAAGGAATTCATACTAACAACATTGCAATCATGATCATCATTCACATATTTCATGCCAAGCATTCTATGTAATTCTTCTTCTAGCACTTGAGCACAATTTTCCTTTCCATCATTCTCACGAAAGATATTAAAAAGATGAAGCGTATGAGACAAAATCAATTCCATTTTTTTGTAGTTTTCTTTTATAAACTAAACTAGTGATAAAACAAGAAACAAAAAGATTCGATTGCAAGATATAAAGATATACCTTCAATCACTCACCTCCCCGGCAACGGCGCCAGAAAAGAGCTTGATGTCTACTACGCAACCTTCTCCTTGTAGACATTGTTGGGCCTCCAAGTGCAGAGGTTTGTAGGACAGTAGCAGATTTCCCTCAAGTGGATGACCTAAGTTTTATCAATCCATGGGAGGCATAGGATGAAGATGGTCTCTCTCAAGCAACCCTGCAACCAAATATCAAAGAGTCTCTTGTGTCCCCAACACACCCAATACAATGGTAAATTGTATAGGTGCACTAGTTTGGCGAAGAGATGGTGATACAAGTGCAATATGGATGGTAGATATAGGTTTTTGTAATCTGAAAATATAAAAACAGCAAGGTAACTAATGATAAGAGTGAGCACAAATGGTATTTCAATGCTAGGAAACAAGGCCTAGGGTTCACACTTTCACTAGTGCAAGTTCTGTCAACAATAATAACATAGTTGGATCATATAACTATCCCTCAACATGCAACAAAGAGTCACTCCAAAGTCACCAATAGCGGAGAACAACGAAGAGATTATGGTAGGGTACGAAACCACCTCAAAGTTATTCTTTCCAATCAATCCATTGGGCTATTCCTATAAGTGTCACAAACAGCCCTAGAGTTCGTACTAGAATAACACCTTAAGACACAAATCAACCAAAACCCTAATGTCACCTAGATACTCCAATGTCACCTCAAGTATCCGTGGTTATGATTATACGATATGCATCACACAATCTCAGATTCATCTATTCAACCAACACATAGAACCTCAAAGAGTGCCCCAAAGTTTCTACGTGAGAATCACGACGAAAACGTGTGCCAACCCCTATGCATAGGTTCATGGGCGGAACCCGCAAGTTGATCACCAAAACATACATCAAGTGAATCACGTGATATCCCATTGTCACCACAGATACGCACGACAAGACATACATCAAGTGTTCTCAAATCATTAAAGACTCAATCCGATAAGATAACTCAAAGGGAAAACTCAATCCATTACAAGAGAGTAGAGGGGGAGAAGCAACATAAGATCCAACTATAATAGCAAAGATCGCGATACATCAAGATCGTGCCAAATCAAGAACACGAGAGAGAGAGAGATCAAACACATAGCTACTGGTACATACCCTCACCCCGAGGGTGAACTACTCCCTCCTTGTCATGGAGAGCGCCGGGATGATGAAGATGGCCACGGTGAGGTTCCCCCCCTCCGTGAGTCTTGAACAGTGGTCTGAGAGGTTTTTGGTGGCTATAGAGGCTTGCGGCGGCGGAACTCCCGATCTATTCTTGTCTTCAGAAGTTTAAGGGTACATGGGTATATATGGGTGAAAGAAGTACGTCGGTGGACCTCCGGTACATCCACGAGGCGGCGCGCCCTAGGGGTGGGCGCCCCACCCTCGTGTGCAGCCCGGGACTCACTGAGTGAGCTTCGGTGCTCCGTGGGCTTCTTCAGTCGAAAAATAAGTTCCGTGGAGTTTCAGGTCAATTGGACTCCGTTTGATATTCCTTTTCTTCGAAACACTGAAATAGGCAAAAAACAACAATTCTGGGCTGGGCCTCCGGTTAATAGGTTAGTCCCAAGAATAATATAAAAGTGGATAATAAAGCCCAATATTGTCCAAAACAGTATATAATATAGCATGGAGCAATCAAAAATTATGGATACGTTGGAGACGTATCAGTTTTGCACAATAGTATTAGTGAGTAAGAGATACTGACGACGTTGGTCGCGGAGGAAGTCAGTGAGGCCTGTATTCTCAGCCAATGAATAGAAATCTTCATAAATCCCAACTTTTCTCAAGAAATCATCGGAAGGCCATTCACACGGCCGGACCTTCGCGGTGCGAGGCAAATTATATTTGGGCCTCTGTGCTTCTTCATTTTGCTTTTCCTTCAAGCTTCGACTCGATGAGCCCCTCAAAAGTCTCTTCATTATTTTCAAGGAACAAACCCCCCAAGCAGTTTTGTGAGAGGTGCTTTGAGCAAGGAGATCAAAAATCGCAGCAAAATGAGCTAGGACTCGTGCTTGAGCTGGATATTGGTGTTTGTGGGAGGAAGAAGGAGTGTATGGGTGCAGGAATAAGTGGAGGAGGGCCACCATGGGCCCACGAGGCAGGGCGCACGCCCTGGGCGTAGGGCGCGCCTCCACCCTCGTGGCTGTGTGGTTGACCCCTGCTGTGCTCTCCGCCCATAAATCCTCAAATATTCTAGAAAAAAATCATATTTCATTTTCGTGGCATTTGGAGAACTTTTATTTTCGGGTATTTTATATTGCACGGTAAATCAGAAAATGCATGTAAAATACTATTTTTACTTTATTTCAACTAAATAATGTAAAGTGGAAAGAGGGTACGTAAGGTTGTGCCTTCTAGTTTCATCCACCTCATGCTCATAAAAAAGAACCCACTAACAAGGTTGATCAGGTCTTGTTAACAAACTCATTCCGACTAACATGGAACCGGAGAAATTTCGAATAACACTATGTTACCTCAACGGGGATATGCACATCCCCTATAATAAGAATATCATATTTCTTCTTGACAGTAGGAATAGGAAATTCAAAGCCTCCAAAAATTATTGATTGAAATTTTCCAATAGAGTTGATACTATGAACTTGAGGTTGTTTCCTCGGAAAGTGTATCGTATGCTCATTGCCATTAACATGAAAAGTGACATTGCCTTTGTTGCAATCAATAACAGCCCCTGCAGTATTCAGAAAAGGTCTTCCAAGAATAATAGACATACTATCGTCCTCGGGAATATCAAGAATAACAAAGTCCGTTAAAATAATAACGTTGCAACCACAACAGGCACATCCTCACAAATACCGATAGGTATAGCAGTTGATTTATCAGCCATTTGCAAAGATATTTCAGTAGGTGTCAACTTATTCAAGTCAAGCCTATGATATAAAGAGAGATGCATAACACTAACACCGGCTCCAAGATCATATAAAGCAGTTTTAACGTAATTTCTTTTAATGGAGCATGGTATAGTAGGTACTCCTGGATCTCCTAGTTTCTTAGGTATTCCACCCTTAAAAGTATAATTAGCAAGCATGGTGGAAATCTTAGCTTCAGATATCTTTCTTTTATTAGTAACAATATCTTTCATATACTTAGCATAAGGATTCATTTTGAGCATATCAGTTAATCGCATACGAAAAAGATAGGTATAATCATTTCAGCAAAGCGCTCAAAATCCTCATCATCCTTTTTCTTGGATGGTTTGGGAGGAAAAGCCATGGGTTTCTGAACCCAAGGTTCTCTTTCTTTACCATGTTTCCTAGCAACGAAATCCCTCTTATCATAATGTTGATTCTTTGATTGTGGGTTATCAAGATCAACAACAGGTTCAATTTCTACATCATTATCATTACTAGGTTGAGCATCATCATGAACATCATCATTAACATTTTCACTAGGTTCATGTTCATTACAGATTGTGTTTCAAAGATCGTAAATAGATATATCATTTGGATTCTCAGGTGGTTCAGCAATAGGTTCACTAGAGGTTTGCAAAGTCCTATCAATTTTCTTTTTCTTCCTTTTAGAAGAACTAGGTGCATCAATATTATTTCTCTGAGAATCTTGCTCAATTCTCTTAGGGCGACCTTCAGGATACAAAGGTTCCTGAGTCATTCTACCTGTTCTAGTAGCCACTCTAACAGCATAATCATTTTTCTTACTATTCATTTCATTGAGCAAATCATTTTGAGCTTTAAGTACTTGTTCTACTTGAGTGGTAACCATAGAAGCATGTTTGCTAATGAGTTTAAGTTCACCTCTAACATTAGCCATGTAATTACCCAAGTGTTTAATCATAACGGAACCAAAATAAGCATTGAAGTTTTCTTGTTTGACAATAAAATTATCATACTCTTCTAAGCATTGTCTAGCAGACTTATGGTGAGGAATATCACTTTCATCAAATCTATAGAGAGAATTTACCTTTACTACCTGTGTCGGGTTATCAAGACCATGAGGTTCTTCAATAGGTAATGGATTAAGATCATATGTTTCTTCAACAAAGTGATAAATTAAGACCATGTATTTCTTCAATAGGAGGTAAATTCTTAACATCTTCAGCTTTAATACCTTTTTCTTTCATAGATTTCTTTGCCTCTTGCATATCTTCGGGACTGAGAAATAGAACACCTCTCTTCTTCGGAATTGGTTTATGAATAGGCTCTGGAATTGGCTCAGGAGCTGGCTCAGGAAGTGTCCAATTATTTTCATCTTCCAACATATTATTCAATAGAATTTCAGCTTCATCCGGTGTTCTTTCCCTGAAAACAGAACCAACACAACTATCCAGGTAATCTCTGGAAGCATCGGTTAGTCCATTATAAAAGATATCAAGTATTTCATTTTTCTTAAGAGGATGATCAGGCAAAGCATTATGTAACTTGAGAAGCCTCCCCCAAGCTTGTGGGAGACTCTCTTCTTCAATTTGCACAAAATTGTATATATCCCTCAAAGCAGCTTGTTTCTTATGAGCAGGGAAATATTTAGCGAGAAGTAATAAATCATATCACGGGACTACACACACAACCAGGATCAAGAGAATTAAACCATATCTTAGCCTCACCCTTTAATGAGAACGGAAATATTTTAAGGATATAAAAGTAGCGAGATCTCTCATCATTAGTGAATAGGGTGGCTATATCATTTAATTTAGTAAGATGTGCCACAACAGTTTCAGATTCATAACCATGAAAAGGATCAGATTCAACCAAGGTAGTTATATCAGGATCAACAGAGAATTCATAATCCTTATCGGCAACACAGATAGGTGAAGTAGCAAAAGCAGGGTCGGGTCTCATTCTATCATTAAGAGATTGCTTATTCCATTTAACTAATAGCCTCTTAAGCTCATCGCTATCTTCGCAAGCTAAAATAGCTGCAGAAGCTTCTTTATCAAAAGTATAACCCTCAGGAATAACAATCATGTTTTCATCATCAATTTCATCAACATGATCTGTCGGTGTACTAGAGTAGGGGTACCCTAATATCCCGTACTCGTGCACGGACAGTTGCAGCACCCCGCGGCTGGGTTTGCCTGGTCACCGCCAAGATCCTCCGTGGCTCCTTTGGAGCCATTCAAGAACAAAGTATTTGACTAAGAAGACAAGGCCCCGGCAAGAAGGCCACTCAAGGCATGCAGAAGACAAGGCCCCGGCAAGAGGAGCTTGCCGGGAAGGCTCGGAGTGCGACAAGCCTCCGGACGCGACAAGGATTCAGCCGCGGCAAGGCGCTTGCCGCGGCAAGCAACCTCTCTCCATCTCCGCTCCAGCTCATCCAACAACGTGTCGCCATGAGACCATTCCATGCGCGCGTGTCAAGAGGCTGTGCAGCCAGCGGAGAGCAGCGACAAGCGGCGCTGACAAGCTTGCCATCGTGGCGGCGGTGGCGCACTGACGGTCTCGTTACCTTTGTGTAGGCGACACGCAGACGGGCATTTATTGCTTTTGTCCCTTGCCGTCGAGTTAGGTATTTTGCATTGTATAATCGCTCAAGTAGGTGTACCAACTTCTGTTTTTACATTTGTACCCTCATCTATGTTGCCACCTGTGGGAGACCCCTTGAGCATATAAAAGGAGGCCCATGCGCAACGTAGAGGGGGTTCGGTTCATTCGACTGACTCGAGACCATAGACACTCATGCTAGGTTTTGTAGCTCTCGCCGCTCCCTAGCAAGAACACAATACAATCAAACAAGCAGCAGTAGGAGTTTTATCTCTCCGGAGAGCTCCGAAGCTGGGTAAACTGCTCGTGTGCTTCGCCTCGATCCGCTCTTCGTGCGATCTCCGCCCCCCTCCGAACCACAAGGGGCCTGGTCCGCCGGGCCCATAGGTGTTCGTGGGTGCGACCAGCCTCCCGACATCTTTGGCGCGCCAGAAGGCGTCGAGGCTGCGTGAATCCGATCCGGCGTTCACACGAGCAGCGTCTTCATCATCCTCAACATCTTCCTCAGCATGCCACCGAAGAAGAAGGCTTCGGCGGCAGTAGAGCCGTCCGCGTCGTACCCACCATCACCGCAGCAAACGGGTGGTGGGGCAGACACCGGCGGAGGAACGGGCGCCGACGAAGGTGTTCGCGATGTTGCCAAGTCCAAGGACAAGGCCCCGCAAACCTCGGTGCCCGCGCATCCCAGCGCCCATCTCAGGAGACGCGGGACCAACAACGTCATGGCGTTCACAATGCCATACGTTCGTTAGATCGAAACCCTCAAGACCAGCATGCGCGCCAACATGCTGGCACGAGTGAGATACGGTCGCCTGGACGGGGTGCTGCTCCTTCTAACATAGTTAGAAGTCCGAGCATATCCCGCTCCTCGCACCGTTCCCCAATGCCACCCACTACTCCAGCAGAAGCTCTGGCGAGAGCTCAGCTGCTCCTCGACTACCCTCCAACGGCCGACAAAGTCGACGAGTGGAGGGCCACTATCCAAAGCCTCATCGGCTTTGCCAACAGCGACGCTCCGCGGCAACCAACGCCATCATTGCCGCGGCAAGATGACAAGGCACGAGCCGGTGGCGACGAGACTGTCGGAGGTGCAACTACCATGCACTCTCCGCCCCGAAGGCCAAGATCGCCGACTCACCGGATCCACCTCGACAGCGACTCCACCGCGTCATCGGATCCGCGAGCTCGCCGCGATCAGCGCCAAGTTCTTCATGAGCGACAACAAGAGGACGCTCGAACTCGCATCGAGCGCCGAAGAGAAGCGCAACGTCAGTCTGACAAGCGCGCTGGGCCTACTGTTGACATGCGCGCGCCGGAGGAGCCAGGCGACTTGCCGTACGCGGTAGGTTGCCCTGCGTTCACTCGTGAGCTGCGGCAAGTCCAGTGGCCCAGCCGTAAAAAACTTCAAACCAGATGTGCCGAGAAGTATGATGGCAGGACGCATCCGTCGGAGTTCCTCGGCATCTACACCATCGCGGTGCAAGCTGTGGGGGACGGGGCGACAAGATCTCGCCAACTACTTCCCGCCGTGCTCAAGCCCAACGTCGAGATCTTGGCTCATGCACTTGCCGGACAGCTCCATATCCTCTTGGCAGATCTGTGCCATCGGTTTGTTGGTACCTTCACAGTGGCCACAAACCTCATGGCCAAGAGAGTGACCTTCATCCGCTTCGCCCGTAAGTAAGGAGAGTCCTGCGCAAGTTCATTCAGAGATTCACCGTGCACTACAACATCCCAGATGTCCACCCTGCCGCGGTGATCAGCGCGTTTCATCAGAACGTGCGGAACCGCAGGATGAGGGAGGAGATGGCGATGTGCAAAGTCAAGGACGTTAGTGAGCTGTACGCCTTGGCCGACAAGTGTGCACGCGCTGAGGAAGGGAGGAGACTCCTAGGAGAGAATGCAGAAGCATGATCTGACAGTGAGGAGACCGCCCCGGCAAAGAAGGGCCGGCGGCGAGGCAACAGGAAGAAGAAAGGCAGAGAAGTGTTAGCTATTGAGCAGTCCGGCAACAGGGGTAGCGACAAGAACGCCAAGGCTGGTGGCTCCGGCAAGGAGGTTGCCGCTGACACCAACCACCAGTCTGTGGCGGCCGCCGACAAGCAGGACGGCTCCGGCAAGCAAGATCGCAAGATCCACCGCACCAAGGGCCACGACCTCCGTGAGCTGCAAGAAGGTCGAGCAGCTTGTCGAACAAAGAGAGGGCTGAGTACGGCGGCGCGACAAGGAGAAGGCCCAGGAAGATGCCGGGGAGCAAGCAAGAAAGCCCCGGCCGGGGAGGACGCCTTGTGGCAAAGGCCAAGCAGCGGCAAGGAGACAGACCTCCCCGCGGCCGCGACAAGGATGAAGATGATGACGACGACGAAGATATGGAAGACGACGCCGCCGATGAGCAGGAGTTTCAGAAAGCCACAGAGGTCCTCTGTGTTGACAGAGGTGCTTCCCTGCATACCTCCCACCGCCAACTCAAGCAATGGATGCGGGAGGTCAATGCAGCGGAACCATCCGTAGAGTCACGCAAGCCTCCGAAGTGGTCCAAAGACGCCTATCGTCTTTGATATTGAGGACCACCCCGATCGCATAAGCTGCGGTCGGGTGCTTGCCGATGTTGGTCTCACCAACCATCCGCAACCTCAAGGTCACCAAGATGCTAGTTGACGGCGGGCCGGGCTTGAATCTGATCTCCTCCGCGGTGCTCCAAGCTTCAAATCCTCGACAGCGAGCTCAAGAGACCGGCACTTTCCAAGGAATCAATCCGGGAAGGAGCAAGCGAAGGGGAAGATTACGTTGCGGTAACATTTGGCAGCGAGCTGAACTTTAGGATCGAGAGGGTCACATTCGACGTTGCCGATTTCCCATTGCCTTACAATGGGATACTTGGCCGCCCAAAGACTTGCCAAGTTCATGGCAGCCTCTCACTACGCCTACAATTTACTCAAGATGCCAGGCCCGATAAGCGTCATCTCTGTCCATGGCGACAAGAAGGATGCCCTTATCTGTGCCGACAAGATTTACCGGGATGCGGTAGCCGCGACAGATTGCTGTGCACTTGTCACCGAAGCTCCCGGGGAAGAAGACCAAGTCCAAGTCCGCAAGAGCTCGATGCCCACTCCGCAAGCGCACCTCTTCGGAGTGCTGCGCTACCGTCGAGGACGCACCATCGAGCTCCACCGCAAGTGCAAGAAGAAGATGCTAGCTCCGCCAAAGACCAAGAAGGTGACCGCCAAGGAGGACGCACCGGTGGTACCTTCACCATCGGTGCCTCTCTCGACCCTAAATAGGAAGGCGCTCGTTGCTTTCCTGCGAGGCGAATGTCGACGTGTTTGGATGGCAACCGTCGACATCCCCGTGTTCCTGTGAAAGTGATTGAGCACCGCTTTGGCCGTTTGTCCTCATGCGCGACCCGTCAAGCAAAAAGTCAGGAAGCAAGCAGTGGAGCGCCAAGAATTCATAGCAGAAGAGATCAAGAAACTGGAAGCAACAGGCCTCGTCAGAGGGGTGCTCCATCCCACGTGGTTGGCCAATCCTGTAGTCGTGTGCAAGGCAAATGGAAAGTGGAGACTTTGTATTGACTTCACGGATGTTAATAAAGCTTGTCCCAAAGACCCGTTTCCCTTGCCGCGCATCGACCAGATTGTTGACTCCACGGCTGGATATGATTTGCTTTCGTTTCTTGATGCATACTCAGGATACCATCAGATCTTCATGGCTGAAGAAGATGAGGAGAGGACCGCATTCATTACACCATGTGGCACATACTGTTTCATACGGATGCCTTTCGGTTTGAAGAATGATGGTTCAACGTTTGCAAGAGTAGTCCATGACGCTTTTAAGCCGCAAATGCACATAAATGTAGAAGCCTACATGGATGACATAGTGGTCAAAAGCAAGGACAAAGCAACTCTGGTTCAAGATTTGGACGAGACCTTTGCAAATCTGCGCAAGATCAACCTCAAGCTCAACCCCGAGAAGTGCGTGTTTGGAGTCCCTTCCGCAAGCTTCTCGGGTTCTTCAGAAATCTCAAATGAGGGATTGAAGCCAATCCCGACAAGATCAAGGCCATTGAGCAGATTGAAGCACCAAAGCGCGTCAAGGATGTACGAAGACTTGCCGGCTGCGTAGCTGCTCTCAGCAGGTTTATTTCTAGGTCCGCTGAGCGCGCCCTGCCATTTTTCAAGATTTTGAAGAAGGCAGGTCCAATGAAATGGACTCCCGAAGCGGAGGTTGCACTGCAGGACTTAAAGAGATACCTGTCCTCCACTCCAACACTTGTCGCACCTAAACCACAAGAGAAGTTGCTGCTATATATAGCGGCAACCAATCAAGTGGTTAGTGCTGCGTTAGTAGCGGAGAGGGAGGCGGATGACGAGCCAGCTACCACGGCAAACACATCCGGCGACAAGCAGGGAGCTTCGCCGACAAGCTCTGGTCCCGACAAGGACGAATCCGCGCAGACGCATGAACAGATGCAGAGAAGGATGGTGCAGCGCCCAGTTTACTTTGTCAGTTCCCTCCTGCAGGGGGCTAGGTCAAGGTACTCTGGTGTGCAGAAATTGCTTTTCGGCCTCCTCATGGCCTCGAGAAAGCTGCGCCATTACTTCCAGGCACATGAGATCACAATCGTCACTCGCTTTCCATGAAGAGGATACCGCAGAATCCAGAGGCAACAGTGTGATTGTCGAGTGGGCATTTGGAACTGTCAAGCTTTGGTCTCAAGTTTGAAAGCACATCAACTATCCAAAGCGTAGCATTGGCGTAATTCATAGCAGAATGGACGCCAACGCCAGATGAAGAGATTTGAGACGCAGCATTCCCGTCAAGGAAGCAAGCAAAGAGTGGCTGATGTACTTTGATGGTGCCTTCTCGCTGCAAGGCGCCGGTGCGGCGTCGCTTATCGCACTCCACCGGAGAGCACCTCAAGTACGTAGTCTAGATGCACTTTCCCAAGGAGCAAGCAACAAACAATACTGCAGAGTATGAAGGTTTGCTTGCCGGTCTCAGGATCGCAGTAGACCTTGGGATCAAGAAGCTTATCGTCAGGGGTGACTCGCAGCTTGTCGTCCGCCAAGTGAACAAAGATTATCAGAGTCCGTTGATGGAAGCCTACGTTGATGAAGTGAGGAAGCTAGAAGAGCACTTTGACGGCCTGCAAATGGAACATGTTCCAAGAGCTCGGAATGATATTGCTGACGGCCGTCAAGTGTCTGCACTTAAGTTGCTCGTGGAACCGTGGATTTTCGTGCTCAAGCTGACTCAACCAACCGTAACACCATCAATCGGACAGAGCAAGAAGATGAAGTTGCTCTCTGGTGACTACTTCCCTCAGAGCTTCGAAGCCGCCGCCGCCAAGGTCCCCAAGATCGACACCAACAGAAATGAGCGATCTGCCCGACAAGCCCTAGGGTTTGTTTCGTTGAAGCGCACGCCCCGACAAGTTTTGCTCGGCAAGTTTGCCGGGAACATCAAACTTCTGGCTGAGCCGCAGGTTCTTGCCATAGAAGTCGATGTTCCCGCAGCAGCAGATGTGCCTTTAGTCCTCGTTGTCGAGCCGTTAAGCTCCAAAGATGGGCGCAGCCGATTGTCCTTTTCCTTCAGACAGGAGAACTTCCGAAGAGCAAGAAGAAGCGGAAAGAGTAGCCCGGCAACAAGTATGTACCAGTTTGTCGACAAAGATACCGCATGTAAGAAGACTCAACGGGGTGAAATTGAAGTGTATTTGCCGGAAGATGGATGTAAGCTGTTGGCAGAGATACATGGAGGCATATGTGGTCACCACATTGGCGCAAGAGCACCTGCCGACAAAGCTTTCGGCAAGGTTTCTTCCGCCGACAGCCCTCCAGGATGCAACCGCACAAGTAACCAAGTGTGAAGCGTGCTGGCCCATTCCAAACAGATACACCAGCTAGCTCAAGCTCTCCAGACGATCCCTTTATCCCGCCCTTTCGGTCTGGGGCTCGATATCCTCGGCCCCTTCCCCGAAGCTGTCGGGGCTTTGAGTACTTGTACGCCGCCATCGACAAGTTCACAAAGTGGCCGGAAGTGGAAGCAGTGAGGAAGGTGATGGCACAACAGTGATCAAGTTCTTGGTCGATTGTTTGCCGCTTCGAATCCCAAACAGGATAATCACCGACAACGTCACACAAATTACGAGTATCACATTCATGCAGAATGTCCAATACCTTGGCGCCAAGGACTGCTTTGATTCCGTTGCACACCCCAGAAGCAACGGTCAAGCAGAGAGGGCAAATGCTGAAGTGCTGCGCGGGCTGAAGACCAGAACTTTCGACAGGCTGCACAAGTGCGGAAGAAACTGGATCGAGGAGCTGCCGGTGGTTCTTTGGTCGATCAGGACGACGCCAAATCGAGCCACCGCGGACACCTTTTGCTCTAGTCTATGGAGTAGAGGCAGTTCTCCCCACGGAACTCGTATACGGATCGCCTCGAGTGCTCGCTTACGACGAGCTTGAGCAAGAGCAGCTGCGACAAGATGACGCGCTGCTCCTTGAGGAGGATCGTCTTCAGGCCGCTGTACGAGCTACTCGCTACCAGCAAGCTTTGCGTTGCTACCATAGCCGCAAAGTTAGTGCCAGGAGCCTCGAGGAAGGCGACCTTATTCTTCGGCGCGTCCAGTCCGCCAAGAATTCAAACAAGTTGACGCCGAAGTGGGAAGGCCCTTATCGGGTGAAACGAGTCACTAGGCCCGGCGCTGTCCGCCTTGAGACCGAAGATGGCATTCCGGTGAGCAACTCCTGGAACATTGAGCATCTTCGTAAGTTTTACCCATAGGGCGCGGTTGCCGGAACCTGTTCCGGCAACCACCTTTTGTGCAAGTCTTGCCGCTGTTGCATGTAATCCTTTGTACAAAGCCGGGCGCAGACCCCGTGCATCAGTAAAGCTCATGTGTTGCGCACAACTTGTCAAATTCATGCTTTCATCATTTTATTGCATGTTTTGACTAACACTTTGTGCAGCAACCACACCCGGTAAGCAAAATCGAGCCACTGGGCTCCATAACTTTATTTTCTCTTCTTTCTCTTTTCTCAAAGAAAGAAAGGCTCCCTCGCACACAAGTTAACCAGGGGGAAGGAGAAGATGATACTATAGACCAAGTATCGCTCGAGGAAGTTTCGCCTTGTCGGGAAGCAAGAGACAGAAAAGCTAAGTTGCCAAAGTTTGAGCAATCGATTTTTAAATTTTTAAGTTATCTTCCTCGAACGATAATACTTTGTATGGAAAACCTGTGCGCAGAGGAACCAACCCGCAGGCTAATTGCGCCCTTACTTTGTTTCGAGTCCGCTCAACAACTTAAGTGAGCTGCAGCTAGTCGCGACAAGGTGGCTTGTCGGAGGTAACTGCAAGTCAGGCCGACGTTTCGCACTCAGCTCATGCAAAGGTGCCCGCACCGACAAGTCCCCCAAATGCGAGGGCGTAAACGCATAAAGGAAGGAATCAAGTAGAGGAAATAACGTTGCATTGATCGCCTAAGATAGAGTATATTGCAAAGTAACTTGTCGCTGATCTAACAAAGTGTTCTAAACATGATCAGCAGCGACAAGGGAAAGATAAAATTGGCGGCCTAGTCTACGCAGTCGCCATCAATCCGCTTGATCTTGTTCACCTTGTCCACAATGGGTGCGACAAGGGCTTTGAGCTCCTCCACGCTGGCATCTGGCGGCAAGGATCTGAGGACGCCATTAAGGTTGAGGCCCGGATTGCGGAAGGCCACCTTTATCAACACCTTCTCGAGGGCTCTCGCGCAGATCTGGCGTGATTCCTCGGCCAGCTGCTTTGGGACCTCTTCCGGAGTCGGCTGGAGACCCGCCACCACGCCTTTGAAGAATAAACTGAGTTTGGCGCTGGGTTGGAGATGCTCGTCGGAGGAGTATGTGAGGTCCGCCATCCCCAGCTCCATCACTCGTTGTGGATATCGGCAGCGGTGTCCACAAGACCTTGATCCAATGCTCCACACTCTCCCTCAAGGCGCTCTGGGTGGAGACAACATTCGCTAGCAGCTCCTCCTTGGCCTTGATCGTCTCCAACAAGCCCACCTCCCGCTCTCTGGCGCCGTCCAACGTCTACGTCAGAGTGGTCAGCTTCAACTCAAGATCTGCCTTGGAATCTTTGGCGGTGTCGAGCTCCTTGCCCCTATCGGCGAGACAGCCTTGCAGCTCTCCAAGGGTGTAAGTGTCCTTCTCGCGCTCGTGCTTGAGCGCGGCAAGCTCCTCGCCACTCTTCTTGAGGCTGGCCTCCAGCTGTGCCACCTTCGCCTTCAACTTTTTTTGGCGGCCTCGGCCGCGGCAGCATCCTTCGCTTGTTAAGCGCCCGCCAAGTGACTCCTCGGCAGCAAGGTCTTCTTCGTGGCTGTCCAGGTTGACCTTCCGCTGCGCCAGCTTGCTTTCCTGCGCGGAGAGCTTCTCGGCGGCCAGCCGCTGCTCCTCCTCAGCTGCGGCCTTCTCAAGGATGAAGGCCGTGCGCTCCTCTGCAAGTTGCTCCCACGCTTCCGCTACGTCGCGGAGAGTTTCTTTGTTGGCGCTCCGGAGCTCTTCTGCGCGCTTCTCCATGTCCGCTCCTGCCCTCGCGACAAGTGCTTCCCGGGACTCCAGCTTGGCTTGCCGGGCGAGGTATAGCGACAACAGCTTCTTCAGCAGCTGCTCCTCCTCAGATTCGCCGCTGCTGCTGCTTGGCGCGTCCACCAGCGTCAGCCCAGCGGAGGCGAGCAACTCTCCGTCGAAGGTCTCTCCTTCGACCGGCGCCCTGGAGCTTGACTCCCAGGGCAGTTTGATGAAGACACCGTCGCCGCCTTCAAGTAGGCGCTGGCCGGTGGGGCTCCTCGAACTGACGCCTTCAGCAGCGACGGGGAGTCGGCGGTCGGTCTGCAGCGCTGGCGCTCCTGCGGCCCTCAGGGGCCGTCGGTCGATCGCCTCGACCCTCGCCCGGCTTCTGCGTCGACAGCCTCGGTGGCCTCCTCACGACAGTGCTCCTCGGTGATGGGCTCTTCTTCCACAGCGACGACCTCTTCTTCCACGACAACGGCCTCGTCGGTGTTGCCGCGCGCTTCCTCCTCGCCGGCGGCCTCGACCTCCATCGGCTCTGCGTCAGACGAAGAAAGAGCAGTCAAGCAAATGTTCAAAAAGAAAAATAGAAGAAAACAAGCCCAAGGGAAATTTTCGTGTAAGGGGGTTACCTGCAACGGGATCTGCAGCCGTGGTCCCGACCACTGGAGGGTCACTGGCGCTGTCCCTTGTCGGGGTAGCCTCCCTTGCTGGAGTGGCCTCCCTTGTCGGAGGGCGCTCCCTTGCCAGAGAATCCGCCCTTGGCGGCGTAGTGGCAGCAGACAGGATTTCGGGGGCGGCTTCCGAGCCCTCCTGATGAGGCTGCTCTGCTCCTACACAAACAAACAATCAGGTATCAACGAAGAAGGAGCACCCCTGCACACCTAACAGTAAGGAGAAAACCGCACACTTACTTTGGGGGCTGTGCTGGGGGCTGCTCCGAGGAAGGGTTGCCGGGTCCGACAAGGGGGTCTCAGACGCGTCCTCTGTTGCCACGGGTGGATCGTCCTCAACGACGACCGTCGGGATCTTGGCCCTCTTCGACGCTCTACAGGCTAAGCGTCACGAAAAGGAAAGAGTTCAGAATGAAGCAAATCAGATTCAAGATGAAGCAACAAAATTGAAGAAATACAAGCGCGATATTGAAGCTTACTCTTCTTCTTCCTCCTCGGAGCTGAGCGCGGAGAAGTCGAACTCCGGCTCGCCTCCGGTGCGACGAGGTGGAGGAGGGCTCTCTTGGCCGCTTGGCGGGGCGTCGGCGGAGGCACAGGAGGATCCCGCCCGATTGTCGCAAAGAAGGTGAGGCGCCTCACGGCAACATCGCTGTCAGCGGTAGAGCGCTGCGCGCCGCCGGGCCAGGCCGGGCCTGTCGCCTGCCTCGCCTCCGCCTTGCGGAGACGCCTCTTCAGCGGAGCCGGGCTCACCGGGCGGCAAGTCGCTGGGTGGTGGAGAAGAAGCGCCCTCGGGTCCACTCGACTCGGCCCCGGCTCGACAAGCTCGCCCTCACCGGCGATCTCCTGCGCCGGCAAGGCTTGCCGCCACGCGTCCGCCTCCTCGACGGTGTACCGAAGACTCAGCGGCAGTAGCTGCTGCCGCCTCCTCCAGCCTGGTGGCAATATGCGCCATCTCCTCGTCGGTGGTGTCGCGAGTGAGCCTCTTCTGCTCGTCGGAGCGGATCGGCACTTCTTCCAAATCGTCGAAGAACTGCTGCACGATCTCATCGGGAGGCTCCTGCCAGGTTGGAACGATCCCATGGGAATCGCACAACGGCATCATGGCGCGGATGCGGTCGAGCGCCGAGTTGTTGCACAATGGGACGACCCCCCCTCGGCAACCTAAACCACTCAGGGTGATCGGGGTCGTTCTTGAACAGCTCTAGCAAAGATCGCATCCAGCTCGGGACGGTGAAATTCCGATTCAGGCCCGGCGCAACCTCATGATGTCCGCCAGATTTTGGAACTCCCAAGCAGGCCTCCTCCTCTCCTCGCAAGGGAAGCGATGCGGCGAAGGAAGTCTCGCGCTAACCGCGCTTTACGGTTAATCCGGCAAGCCCGAGGCGCAAAAATCCGGTCACAGACTATCTTCACTTAGCATCCTCCGGCGCCAAGCTACTCCAATCTTTGCCACAAGACTATTGGGGTTTGGCGACGGCAGTGAAGGGCTGCGGTTCTCCTTCACGACCCAACACCAGTTGGCTCTCCACTCCTCCCACTTGTTGCGGAACTCTCCTTCCAGATAGGCTTCTTTCTTGCCGATCCTGGAGACCCAAGCTATCCCTCCGGCAAGTGGCTCTCCTCTCTCGACGCGGGGCACGAAGAAGTGGCGGAAGAGTGCTACATTTGGGTAGACCCCGACAAAGTTTTCGCAAAGGTGTGCGAAAACCGCCATGGTCAAGACAGCGTTGGGGGTGAAATCAAGGAGGCGGAGGCCATATGTGTTCATGATATCGCAGAAGAACTTCGAAAAGGGGGGCAAAGCCCGCAATATAAGAAAAGGGCAAAGAAGGGTACCCAGTTGGGGCGAATCAAGCGGACGCGGGAGTACCTTCGTCTTGGCGGATGCGCACGCGTCTCCGTCGACCAAAAGAGATAGAAGAGCTCCCACAGCTCCTTTGCGCCGAAATGAGGGGAGAAGATGGCCCGGCTCCTTGCGCAGCCATGAAACAAGGCCTCGGCTGACTTGACACCCTTCTCCTTGTCGGCTTTCGGAGCCATGGCGAGGGCAGCGGAGGAAGCCGACGGCGGTGAGTGTGCTTGTGGCGAAAGGGGGAGGGGCGCTGCTCTCTTCGCACTGGAGAAGAAGGGGGGAGCGGCGGTGGTTTTCTTGACAAGACAGCAATGGCGGAGTGGACGGCCTGCCCCTGTTTCCCCTGTTTATGAGGAGGGGGAGGGGGCGGACGTTCCGCTTTTCTTAATAAAGAAACCCCCACGACCACGCCCACGATCTCTCGCCCAACGCCATGTTCGGTGCGTGCCGTTAGTGGGGGTCGTGGTGGGTCCGGGGCGAGTTACGGCGTGATCGAGGCCGCGTGTGACTGCAGACTGCTTTTGGGCCTGGCCCGACAGCCGCTCGGCACTGCAGGTACGCCCAGGCCCGGGGCTCTGCCGGTGTACTAGAGTAGGGGTACCCTAATATCCTGCATTGCCCACGGACAGTTGCAAGACCTCGCCGCGTGGTTTGCCCGTCACCGCTAAGATCCTCCGTGGCTCCTTTGGAGCCATTCAAGAACAAAGTATTTGACTAAGAAGACAAGGCCCCGGCAAGAGGAGCTTGCCGGGAAGGCCACTCAAGGCATGCAGAAGACAAGGCCCCGGCAAGAGGAGCTTGCCGGGAAGGCTCGGAGTGCGACAAGCCTCCGGACGCAACAAGGATTCAGCCGCGGCAAGGCGCTTGCCGCGGCAAGAAACCTCTCTCCATCTCCGCTCCAGCTCATCCAACAACGTGTCGCCATGAGACCATTCCATGCGCGCGTGTCAAGAGGCTCTGCAGCCAGCGGAGAGCAGCGACAAGCGGCGCTGACAAGCTTGCCATCGTGGCGAGCGGTGGCGCACTGACGGTCTCATTACATCGTGTAGGCGACAGACGGGCATTTATTGCTTTTGTCCCTTGCCGCCGAGTTAGGTATTTTGCACCGCATAATCGCTCAAGTAGGTGTACCAACTGCTTTTTACATTTGTACCCTCATCTATGTTGCCACCGTGGGAGACCCTTGAGCATATAAAAGGAGGCCCATGCGCAACGAGAGGGGTTCGGTTCATTCGATCGACTCGAGACCATAGACACTCACGCTTAGGTTTTGTAGCTCTCGCGCTCCCTAGCAAGAACACAATACAATCAAACAAGCAGCAGAGGGAGTTTTATCTCTCCGGAGAGCTCCGAAGCTGGGTAAACTGCTCGTGTGCCTCACCTCGATCCGCTCTTCGTGCGATCTCCGCCCCCCTCCGAACCACAAGGGGCCTGGTCCGCTGGCCCCATAGGTGTTCGTGGGTACGACCAGCCTCCCCGACATGATCAGTCTCAATAATTTCTTTCTCTCTAGATCTAGCAATTTGTTCATCAAGAAATTCACTAAGTGGAACAGTAGTATCAAGCATAGAAGTAGTTTCATCATAAGTATCATGCATAGCAGAAGTGGCATCATCAATAACATGCATACATATCGTAATCTAATAGTAGAAGCAGGTTTAGGTGTCGCAAGATTACTCAAAACAGAAGGTGAATCAAGTGCAGAGCTAGATGGTAGTTCCTTACCTCCCCTCGTAGTTGAGGGATAAATTGTTGTCTTGGCGTCTTTCAAGTTCTTCATAGTGACCAGCAGATATAAATCCCAAGTGACTTAAAGAATAGAGCTATGCTCCCCGGCAACGACGCCAGAAAATAGTCTTGATAACACACAAGTATAGGGGATCGCAACAGTTTTCGAGGGTAGAGTTTTCAACCCAAATTTATTGATTCGACACAAGGGGAGCCAAAGAATATTCTCAAGTATTAGCAACTGAGTTGTGAATTCAGCCACACCTGGATAACTTAATATCTGCAGCAAAGTATTTAGTAGCAAAGTAGTATGATAGTACTGGTAACGGTAACAAAGGTAACGGTAGCAAAAGTAATATTTTTGGTATTTTGTAGTGATTGTAACAGTAGCAACGGAAAAGTAAATAAGCGGAGAACAATATGTGGGAAGCTTGTAGGCATTGGATCGGTGATGGATAATTATACCGGATGCGGTTCATCATGTAACAGTCATAACATAGGGTGACACAGAACTAGCTCCAATTCATCAATGTAATGTAGGCATGTATTCCGAATATAGTCATACGTGCTTATGGAAAAGAACTTGCATGACATCTTTTGTGCTACCCTCCCGTGGCAGCGGGGTCCTAATGGAAACTAAGGGATATTAAGGCCTCCTTTTAATAGAGTACCGGACCAAAGCATTAACACATAGTGAATACACGAACTCCTCAAACTATGGTCATCACCGGGAGTGGTCCTGATTATTGTCACTTCGGGGTTGCCGGGTCATAACACATAGTAGGTGACTATAGACTTGCAAGATAGGATCAAGAACTCACATATATTCATGAAAACATAATAGGTTCAGATCTGGAATCATGGCACTCGGGCCCTAATGACAAGCATTAAGCATAACAAAGTCATAGCAATATCAATCTCAGAACATAGTGGATACTAGGGATCAAACCCTAACAAAACTAACTCGATTACATGATAGATCTCATCCAACCCATCACCGTCCAGCAAGCCTACGTTGGAATTACTCACGCACAGCGGTGAGCATCATGAATTTGGTGACGGAGGATGGTTGATGATGACGACGGCGGCGAATCCCCCTCTCTGGAGGCCCGAACGGACTCCCGATCAGCCCTCCCGAGAGGTTTTAGGGCTTGGCGGCGGCTCCGTATCGTAAAACGCGATGATTTCTTCTCCTTTATTTTTTTCTCCCCGAAAGCAAATATATAGAGTTGGAGTTGGCATCGGAGGAGCTCCAGGGGGCCCACGAGGTAGGGGGCGCGCCCTAGGGGGGAGGGCGCGCCCCCACCCTCGTGGATAGGGTGTGGTCCCCCTGGTCTTTATCTTTTACAATGATTTTTTATTATTCCCAAATAGACGTTCCGTGGAGTTTCAGGTCATTCCGAGAACTTCTGTTTCTTCACATAAATAACACCATGGCAATTCTGCTGAAAACAGCGTCAGTCCGGGTTAGTTCCATTCAAATCATGCAAGTTAGAGTCCAAAACAAGGGCAAAAGTGTTTGGAAAAGTAGATATGACGGAGACGTATCAGGGGTGAGGGGGGTGATGTGCCGTGTCAGGACCTGGACGTCGATCATGTTGATCGAGTCATCGAACCTAAAGTGGGGCAACTGGGACAAGGTGGGGGGTCACCGATGGATCACTAACCAACCTATACTAAGCAGTTTAAGATAATCAGGTAAGGTACAATGAGCAGGTTACAAAAGCAGGCTATGCATCAGAATAGGAGAAAACAATAACAGTAGCAAAATCTAATGCAAGCATGAGAGAATGGAATGGGCGATATCGGGATGATCAAAGGGGGGGCTTGCCTGGAAGCTCTGCTGTAAAGGAAGAAGGGTCATCGGAGACATATTCGATCATAGGGGCAGCATCGGTCTCGGGGTCTACCTGAGAGAAGAGGGGGAAGAAACAATAAATATAAAGCAAACAAAGCATAACATGGAAATATGTTGTGCCGGGTGTGACCTAACGTATGGCTACACGATATAGGTGAAGGGGGAATTCAACCGGGAAGGTTTTCCCGGTTTCGGACTTCTGTCAGACAGATGACCGGAGGGGAATGCTCGATTTTAAACTAGCTAGAGGCATCTGACAGGTAAACAGACCGCGCTTTCGGATTCGTCATGTTTTTCTGAGCAACTTTCATGTAGAAAACATTTTCATCCGAGATACGGTTTATTTTCTACGAAATTCTAAAGATTTAAACATTTTCTGGATTTATCTAAATTAACAGAAATGGAAATATGACATCAGCATTGCGTGGGGATGATGTCAGTAGTCAACAGACTGGTTAACTGGTCAAAATGACCAGTGGGGCCCACTCATCATAGATAGTGGGGCTAACAGAGGTTTATTTTGAGTAAACAGAGTTAATTAGCAGTAGGGCCCCACATGTCAGTGACATGACATCAGCATTGCGTGGGGATGACGTTAGCAGTCAACAGACTGGTTGACTGGTCAAAATGACCAGTGGGGCCCACTTGTCATAGACTATGGGTCTAACAGAGGTTTATTTTAATTAAACATAGTTAATTAGCAGTAGGGCCCCACATGTTAGTGACTGTTTAGGTTAACTAATTAATTTTATTTATAAAAACGTTTAATTAGTCTAATTAACAGAGGGGACCCACATGTCAGTGGGCCATGATGCCCAATCAGCATGTTGACTGGGTCAACCTACCATATGGGGCCTGGGGGGCCCCACCGGCAAGTGACCTGCAGGCGGGCCCTGGTGTGCCATGTCGGCGACGTTAGTTTCACCACTTGACCAAAACAACAAGTGGCGGGGCTCATCGGACTTCACGGAATCACGCACAAGGGGTCTTTTGGCGCGGGACTTAGCGCGTACGAAGGGGAAAAGGATGCCGCGTTGATCTACGGCACCCACGCGGTCTGAAATGGACGGAGTCGACGGCGGCATTGACCGTGGTGGCGCCTGAATTTGGCCGAGGTCCGACAAACAGCCAGAGGGCATGAGGAGACGAGCTAGACGCTTGGGCGACACTAGGAAGGTGCCCTGAGCATGTTCTCATGCTTGCCCGGCCTTGGTAACGACTATAGCGACGGCGGCCAGCTGCTCGGAGGAGCCGAGCTCGGCCATGGCGGCGTGGTGGCTACGGGAGCGCAAGAGGCCAGGGAAGCGAGGGGAGAAGATGAGGGGCTCACCGAGCGGCACACACGATGGCCCTTGGTGGTTTAGTAGCTGCAAAATCGAGGCGGATCGAACGACGGCGTAGCGGTGGCTGCAATTGGGGAAGATGACGTGAGCAACGTCGGTGGTGCTCCTCGGGCTCGATCCGGTGACGAGGAGGAAGAAGCAGTCCACCGCGGACCTCCTGGACACCTCGGAGGGAGGAATGGGCGCCGGTGGCCGCGGTGGAGCACGGTGCTCGGCGGAGATGACGCTTGGTGGCGATGGATCTGGAGGAAGAGAGAGCGGTCAACATGAAGAGGGGAGTGGGTGGAGGTAGGTGGGGGAGGACACGAGGAGCCGGAGGGGGGGGGTGCTCTTATCCACCTGCGGTGTTGCCGGTGGGGTGGTCGGGCGGCGACGAGCCTCTGTAGCGGCGCGCATCAGGGGAACATGAGGGAGGGAAGAGCGATCGGGGTGAGGTAGGTGGGCCGGCCTGCTGGGATGGGCCGAAGCCCAAGGGGAGGCCAGGGGCCCTCCCACCCCTTCTTCTTTCCTTTTCTTTTTTGCAGCTTTTGCATTTTCTTTTAGCCACTAATGACTTTGCAAAATTATGCCACTTGCCAAAACCATTTCAAAGAATTATTGTGCACTGCCACATAAAGATTGTGAGGCTTTTGAAATAGTTTGCAATTTTTATAAATTAAAAATGCATTTAATCTATTGTTTTAGCCACGTCTTTAATTGGTTTAGGCCATTTAAACACCTTGCAAAAAATGTTGGTTCACCACCAATATTAACAAATGATTACTTGCCATAAGATGAACATTTTAGATTTCATGTCTGACAAATATGAATTTTTGACTTTAGATTGGATTTGAATTTGAATGGTGATTTGGATCATGTGAAGATTAGCAATAGTAACATGATGACATGGCACCATTAACAGGGGATTACTGTAGCATGGCGCCGGGGGTGTTACAAATCTTCTCCACTACAAGAAATCTCGTCCCGAGATTTAAGAGGTGGAGTAAGGGGAAATGAATTGGTTATGAAATTCTAGCAAATTTTCTTGTTCTTGTTGCTCTCATCGAAGAGGTTGGTCCATAGTGTTGATGTCTTTAATTAGCTGCAACAGGGCATCATGATGAGGTCATCATCCTTTCTTCAGAAACTCCATCGTACTTACGAATACAATATAAGGGGAAAACTATAAGGCCGGATGTCTGAAAGTATTGGTATCCGGTAATTATCTCAAGGAAGGAGATTTTAGAAGCACCGGGAAACAAATCGAGAGTGCTATAAGGAGGCTCAACAAGTTCGAACCAGTTTGACATCAAGCTCATGCCTATAATAGGTGATGATGGGATTCACAACAATGAAGAATAATGTTGCGTCTGATACCGGAATGAAGCATGGTGAGGAAGTTAGCTCGTGAATTACATACGAAGCCAAGTGCAAATGATATTTCAGAATCAAGGCTGTACAGGAGAGTCAGGTTTCAATCCTGTGGAACTGTGGGTTATGGACCCACCTTGTGTGTTTAGAGTAGGAAGAGCGGCGACATCTTTCACGGATATGATAGCAAGGCGTGTCATAGTATAGCATGTTAGTTATGTTGGCACCAACATTGGTACCAAGGGCGAGGGACGAAGAGAACCATTTTCCTGCTTGTTTAACGAGGCGGACCAATAGGCAAAGTTCTCGTCCATCAGTGGTTACCGGAATGTCATCAACAATAATAACATGGTTTTATTGTAAGAGTTGTACACCAAGATGTTTATTTAATTAGAAGAACATTACTGCTTAGATCATATAGATCACAAGAAAGGTTTAAACAAAACAAGGGAAAGGAAAATGTGATTATTAATTTAATCAGATAAATGGAAAGGAAAATGTGTTTAAACACAAATATCAGGAGTATATTATACCCAAGGACAAGCAGAGGATGACATCCATGACAAGGTAGTAGATTACCTTTTAGGTAAAGGGGAGAGGAAATTCATGACGTTACCCATACAATAGTGTTTTGATAAGTGATCAATAAACATTTAGCATTGCGCCTTCAAATGGTTTTAAAGAGGTTCGGAGTACCACAACCATGCTTTGGGGTAGCATTAACATGGTCATCAGGTAAAGGTCGGACCTTGGGAACACAAAGTATCCATCAGAATTTTTAGAATGTATCATGCTATTTTATCAGGGAAAAGATGAGGAGGTGGCCGATGGGTTCAGTAGCAATCCATCGACATGTCAAAAATGATGTATTCCCAAAATTAATATGAACAAGTTTGTGTTGGGGGGGGGGGGGGAGACAAGAATGTTGTCGATGCTGACACAAATCATCAAGAGGCAAGGATGGTATTTCTAGCCATGAATTCAATTGACATCCCTGAAGAAGCCAAAGTGTTGACGATGATCACGACAAATTTTGTCGAGAGACTCTATGAAGATGCCATCAAGCAGAAAAGGAAGGATGAAGTGAAAGGCTATGAGAACCACGGATTCGACATAAGCTTGAAGTCAAGCTTTTTGTTCGAGGTGAAATGATAAGATGAGGAAGATCGACGTAAGCTTAGCTCATCATCGGAAGTTGCTCTGGGCATAAGGACCATGGAGCATAGTTAAAAGTTGACATGATAAAAATATAGCCAATCAGGCTAGGAATGATGTGATGGGGTATAAAACTTCCTAGTATCAAGTACTAGGTGTATTGCCGGAAGGTAAGTCGGAGTAGAGGTTGGACGGGGGTAATGATTTGCAGATGATAAATATTTTAACTTATCCAGTAAATAGAATCAAGGAGGAAATATGGTCGGAACCACGATTGCAAAGGATCAATTCATAGATACAAGATGAGCTCATACCAAAGAAATAATTATTTTTACGAGCAGCTTCCATGATAAGTTCTACATCGGGTCCATGGGCATGAACACAAAGGTTCAAGGTCGACTCCCACTTCTTCAATGCATAACCTTTCATTCACTCCTCGTTTTTGAAGAAATTGTAGTGCAGAAGATTTATCTGGCGAAGTACCAGAAGAGTAAGACTCGTGAGAATTCTCGGGTTCACACGGATTATGGAAGGCATAAGTTCAACCCATCGGGGCATTTTTACGAATCTATACAACCATCAACCAAGCAAAAGATACGAGTTCGAAAGCAGAGTATTGAAGTCAAAGCAGATGATACAATTTACTGAAGGTATTATGTATCAGGGAGAAACTCACAAGATTTTGGATGTGAAGGACAATGTCGGATAACAACCCAGCAATGGACCTGGAGATTCATGACAGATTTGATGTGAGTATCAGTAATCAATCAAATGAAGAAGGGGATGCAAAGGTATCGGCTTATAGAAACGTCTGAATGTTTCGATGCTTGGGTACAAAGGAATTATGATTTCAAGACGAAGGATCAGAAGCAGAGGCTCTGATCAAAAGATGAGTAAGTTAAATAGACTTAGAGGTGCACCCGATCAAATCTGGATTGGGCAAGAACCAGCTCATATCTGGAAGGATGTCTAAGCCGGAAAGAAAATTTCCAAGGATTAATTGATGATTGTGAGTATTCGCACACACGCTGAATCCATAGGAATAGAATGACAATCACAAAGAATTTTAAAGAATATTGCTAGACATATGGAATTAATCCTAATGCAAGCAGGCAAGGGGAATCAAGAACAATAGGCTGCAGAGGATTTTGAAAGGTCGGATAGCATTTTCAGGTATTTTGGAAAGCATATGAACAACTGGGGATGAATGAACCCTGGTTAAGTGAATTATCCGCAGTGCAAAAAGAAGCTGCAAAGCAGAAGGCACAAAGGATTCTCGGAACAACGGAGAGTACTAGGGGTATCTTGTAATAATAGGAGCAACTGAGGATGAAGGTACAAGCGGCAAGGATGTTATTCACGGGGATTATCGATGGTCAGGAACTGCAAGGCAATTGGCATAGTGTCTCGACAAACATCGAGGAGTATCTGCAGAATCTTCGGGCGAAGCAAGTGATCATCGATAATGTCGGGGCTCCCTGGGAGGAAGTGGGTACTAGAGCCTAATGTCAGAGTTAGTAAAATGTTTAACCCGAATAGACGACATATCAGAGTCCCAGAGTATAGACGAGGAATAAAAGATCCTAATACCACCCAATGGGGACGTGGGCCCATAAGCCACACAGCCAAGTTAGTAAAAACAATTTTGGATGACTAGACTCAACTTCGGCCAAGGAGTTGGAAAGGGGGCTACCTACAGGCAGTCGGCTCTGATACCAACTTGTGACGCCCTCGATTTAATCATACACTAATCATACACGCAAATGTGTACGATCAAGATCAAGGACTCATGGGAAGATATCACAACACAACTCTAGACACAAATTGAAATAATACAAGCTTTATATTACAAGCCAAGGGCCTCGAGGGATCGAATACATAAGCTCAAATACACAAAAGTCAGCAGAAGCAACAATATCTGAGTACAGACATGAGTTAAACAAGTTTGCCTTAAGAAGGCTAGCACAAAGGCAACATCGTCCGAAAAGTCAAGGCCTCCTACCTGGGAGCCTCCTAACTACTCCTGGTCGTCGGCGACCTCCATGTAGTAGTAAGCACACTCGTGGTAGTAGTAGTCGTCGTCGAAGGTGGCGTATGGCTCCTGGGCTCCACCATCTGGTTGCCGCATCCCGGAAGAATGGAAAGAGGTGGAAAAAGGGTAGCAAAGCAACCGTGAGTACTCACCCAAAGTACTCGCAAGCAAGGATCTACACTACATATGCATCGGTGTCAATGAAATGGGTAGTATATGTGGACTGAACTGTAGAATGCCAGAAGAGAAGGGGAAAGCCTAGCCTATCAAAGACTAGCATCTTCAAGCAGCTCTAAGCATCTTGCAACATCAGAAGAGATAAGAGTAGCATAAAGTAAAGTAGTAGTAGTGTTATCAACCTCGGCCAGAGATCCTTTCTCGACTCCCTGCAAGAAAGCAATCCCAGAGCCATACTATCCAGTTATCACCTCAAGTATCCAATTCTAGTTGTATCGATCGGGATACAACTCCAAGTATCCGCTACCGTAGGACAGACTATCAATAGATGTTTTCTTCCCTGTAGGGGTGCACCAACTTACCCACCATGCTCGCTTAACTCCGGCTGGACACACTTTACTGGATCATGCCCGACCTCGGCCAAAGAATACACCGCAACCCGACCTAGGCTAAATAGAGAGGTCAGCACGCCGGACTGAACCTATGCCCCCAGGGGTCATGGGCCATTGCCCAGGGAACTCCTGACGCTATGTGACGTCTGCCGGTGAGCAGACCTAGCTACCTCCTTAAAAAAGGCAGGTGCTTACGCAGTCCAACCCGACGCGTGCCGCTCAGTCACTCATGTCTATTAAGCTTCGGCTGATGTATACGACGTAGAACGCCCATACTATGCCCACGCGATGGTTAGTCCTATCAGGCCAGAGGCCCCTCGGATCAAATATCCAAATTGTAGTGGATTAGGAGCATGCGGTAACGAGCGGAGACTCACGATCAATGTGACCCCATCGCCCCGTGTCGAGGACTTGCGGCAAGGGCTAAGAATGCCCGACCACGCCTCATAAGTATCTCGCGAGCACCTTCCAGGTCAAACCGACTCGACATCACTCGCAATTAAGCTCGCGCGGGTACCCCTCAGGGCCGAATCGTCTTTAGTAACATGGTTCAGTGTAAAGTCATAGTAACCATAGTAATTGTGTGTCTAACACCAAGGGGAACCCTGAGGAACAACCCTTGGTGGATTCCACTCGATGTAATCATCAAGGTGAACATAAGAGGAACCACTCTCGAGGTTCACACTTGAGGGGTTGCACGACAGAGTCGTATCGGAAGTGGTCAAGGGGTAAGTCACCCTCGATGACCACGACCGAATAGCTACACTATAGAGATCTCATCAGGAGTGATGTATGAGGTTCCACCCTCAGCACTCGATAGTAACTCTGCAGAGTCGTACAACTAGGGGGGGTGATGTGCGGTGTCGGGGCGTGGACGTCGATCATGTTGATCGAGTCATCGAACCTAAAGTGGGGCAACTGGGACAAGGTGGGGGGTCACCGATGGATCACTAACCAACCTATACTAAGCAGTTTAAGATAAGAAGGTAAGGTACAATGAGCAGGTTACAACAGTAGGCTATGCATCAGAATAGGAGCAAACAATAACAGTAGCAAAATCTAATGCAAGCATGAGAGAATGGAATGGGCGATATCAGGATGATCAAAGGGGGGCTTGCCTGGAAGCTGTGCTGTAAAGGAAGAAGGGTCGTCGGAGACGTAGTCGATCATAGGGGCATCATCGGTCTCGGGGTCTACCGGAGAGAAGAGGGGGAAGAAACAATAAATATAAAGCAAACAAAGCATCACAAAGCATAACATGGCAATATGCTATGCCGGGTGTGACCTAACATATGGCTACACGATATAGGTGAAGGGGGAATTCAACCGGGAAGGTTTTCCCGGTTCCGGACCTGTGTCAGACAGATGACCGGAGGGGGAATGTTCCATATTCAGCTAGTTAGAGGCATCTGACATGTAAACGGATCGCGCATTCGGATTCCTCACATTTTTTTGAGAAACTTTCATGTAGAAAACATTTTCATCCGAAATACGGTTTATTTTCTACAAACTTCTAAAGATTTAAACATTTTCTGGATTTATCTAAATTAACAGAAATGGAAATATGACATCAGCATTGCATGGGGATGACGTCAGTATTCAACAGACTGGTTGACTGGTCAAAATGACCAGTGGGGGCCACTCGTCATAGACAGTGGGGCTAACATAGGTTTATTTTAATTAAACATAGTTAATTAGAAGTAGGGCCCCACATGTCAGTGACTGTTTAGGTTAACTAATTAATTTTATTTAAAAAAATGTTTAATTAGTCTAATTAACAGAGGGGACCCACATGTCAGTGGGCCATGGTGCCCATTCAGCATGTTGACTTTGTCAACCCAGTCATCTGGGCCCAGGGGCCCCACTGGCAGTGACCCAGGGGCGGACCCCAGGTGTGCCACGTCGGCGGTGTCGGGGTTTCGCCGTCGGCGACCAAAACAGCGACGGGGCCCGCCGGACTTCGCTGGGAATCACGCACAGTGGGTCTATTGGCGCGGGACTTGGCGTGTTTGAATGGGAAAAGGATGCCGCGTTGATCTACGACACCCACGCTGTCTGAAACAGATGGAGTCGACGGCGGTGTCGACCGCGGCGGTGCCGGAATTCGGCCGAGGTGCGACAAACAGCCAGAGGGCATGAGGAGACGAGCTAGAGGCTCGGGCGGCACTAGGGAGGTGCCCTGAGCATGTTGTCGTGCTTTCCCGGCCTTGGCAACGACTACAACGACGACGGCCAGCTGCTCAGCGAAGCCGAGCTCGGCCATGGCGGTGCACTGACTACGGGAGCGTAAGAGGCCAGGGGAGCGTGGGGAGAATATGAGGGGCTCATCGAGCAGCACACACGGTGGCGCTTGGTGGTTTAGTAGCTGTAGACTCGAGGCGGATCGAACGACGGCGTAGCGTGGCCTCTGTTGGGCAAGAAGACACGAGCGACGTCGGTGGCACTCCTTGGGCTCGATCCGGTGACGAGGAGCAAGAAGCAGTCCACCGCGGACCTCCTGGACACCTCGGAGGGAGGAATGGGCGCCGGTGGCCGCGGTGGAGCGCGATGCTCGGCGGAGATGACGCTCGGTGGCGATGAATCTGGAGGGAGAGAGAGAGCGGTCGAGATGAAGAGGGGAGTGGGTGGAGGTAGGTGGGGGAGGACTCGCGGAGCCGGAGGGGGGGGTTCTCTTATTCACCCGCGGCGTTGCCGGCGGGGTGGTCGGGCAGCGATAAGCCCCCAAAGTTGCACGCACCGGGGGAACAGGAGGGAGGGAAGAGCGACCGGGGTGATGTAGGTGGGCCGGCCTGCTGGGATGGGCCGAAGCACAAGGGGAGGCGAGGGGCTCTCCCACCCCTTCTTCTTTCCTTTTCTTTTTTTGCAACTTTTGCCTTTTCTTTTAGCCACTAATTACTTTGCAAAATTATGCCACTGGCCAAAACAATTTCAAAGAATTATTGTGCACTGCCACAAAAAGATTGGGAGGCTTTTGAAATAGTTTGCAATTTTTATAAATTAAAAAGACATTTAATCTATTGTTTTAGCCACTGCTTTAATTGGTTTAGGCCATTTAAACACCTTGCAAAAATGTTGGTTCACCACCAATATTAACAAATGATTATTTGCCACAAGATGAACATTTCAGATTTCATGTCTGACAAATATGAATTTTTGACTTTAGATTGGATTTGGATTTGAATGGTGATTTGAATCAAATGAAGATTAGCAACAGTAACATGATGACATGGCACCATTAACAGGGGATTACTGTAGCATGACACTTGGGGTGTTACACTAGAGGGATGTCTATCTGAGTGGGAGTTCATTAAATAATTTGATTAGATGAACTCAATTATCATGAACTTAGTCTAAAATTGTCTTTACAATCTATCCTGTAGATCCAATGGCCCACGCTAATGTTGCCCTAAACTTCAACGCATTCCTAGAGAAAACCAAGTTGAAAGACGATGGAAGCAACTATACGGACTGGGTCCATAACTTGAGGATCATCCTCATAGCTGCCAAGAAAGCATATGTCTTTGAAGCGCCGCTTGGTGACCAACCCATTTTCCCAGCAGCTCAAGACGTTATGAATGCCTGGCAGTCGCATAGTGATGATTACTCCCTGGTTCAGTGCGGCATGCTTTACAACTTAGAATCGGGGCTCCAAAAGCATTTTGAGCAACACAGAGCATATGAGATGTTCCAAGAGCTGAAAATGGTTTTCCAAGCTCATGCCCGGGTCAAGAGATATGAAGTCTCCGACAAGTTCTATAGTTGTAAGACAGAGGAAAATAGTTCTGTCAGCGAGCATATACTCAAAATGTCTGGGTTGCGCAACCGCTTGTCTCAGATGGGAGTTAATCTTCCAGATGACTCGGTCATTGACAGAATCCTCCAGTTGCTTCCACCTAGCTACAAGAGCTTTGTGATAAACTACAATATGCAAGGGATGGAGAAGTCCATTCCTGAGTTATATTCGATGATGAAATTAGCGGAGGTGGAGATCAAAAAGGAACATCAAGTGTTGATGGTGAATAAGACCACTAGTTTCAAGAAAAGCAAGGGCAAGAAGAACTTCAAGAAGGACGACAAGGAAGTTGCCGCTCCTGCACGTCGATTCTTAGGAAGAAGCCAAAGAATGGACCCAAGCCTGAGACTGAGTGCTTTTATTGCAAGGGAAATGGTCATTGGAAGCGGAACTGCCCCAAGTACTTAGCGGATAAGAAGGCCGGCAACGCCAAAGGTATATATGATATACATGTTATTGATGTGTAGCTTACGAGTGCTCATAGTAGCTCCTGGGTATTTGATACCGGTGCGGTTGCTCACATTTATAACTCAAAATAGGAGTTGTGGAATAAGTGGAGACTGGCGAAGGACGAGGTGACGATGCGCATTGGGAATGATTCAAAGGTTGATGTGATCACCGTCGGCACGCTACCTCTACATCTACCTTCGGGATTAGTTTTAAACCTCAATATTTGTTATTTAGTACCAGCTTTGAGCATGAACATTGTATCTGGATCTCGTTTGAATATGAGAATAATGGTTGTTCTATTTATATGAGAGATATGTTTTATGGTCATGCCTCGCTGGTCAATGGTTTATTTTTATTGAATCTCGAACGTGATGTTACACATATTCATAGTGTGAATGCCAAAAGATGTAAGGTTGATAATGATAGTCCCACATACTTGTGGCACTGCCGCCTTGGTCACATTGGTGTCAAATGCATGAAGAAACTCGATGCAGATGGACTTTTGGAGTCTCTTGATTATGAATCATTTGACACATGCAAACCATGCCTCATGGGCAAAATGACCAAGACTCCGTTCTCCAGAACAATGGAGCGAGCAACCAACTTATTGGAAATAATATATACTGATGTATGCGGTCCAATGAGCGTTGAGGCTCGCGGTGGCTATCGTTATGTTCTCACCCTCACTGACGACTTAAGTAGATATGTGTATGTCTACTTAATGAAACACAAGTCTGAGACCTTTGAAAAGTTCAAGGAATTTCAGAGCGAGGTAGAGAATCAACATGACAGGAAAATAAAGTTCTTACGATCAGATCATGGAGGAGAATACTTGAGTCACGAGTTTGGCACACACTTAAGGAAATGTGGAATTGTTTCACAACTCATGTCGCGGGGAACACCTCAGCATAATGGTGTGTCTGAACATCGTAATAGCACTCTATTGGAGATGGTGCGATCTATGATGTCTCTTACTGATCTACGCTATCATTTCGGGGTTATGCTTTAGAGACTCCCACATTCACTTTAAATAGGGCACCGTCTAAATCCGTTGAGACGACACCGTATGAATTATGGTTTGGGAAGAAACGTAAGATGTCGTTTCTGAAAGTTTGGGGATGCGATGCTTATGTCAAGAAACTTCAACCTGAAAAGCTCGAACCCAAATCGGGAAAATGTGTCTGCAAAGGATACCCTAAGGAAACTATTGGGTATACCTTCTACCTCATATCCGAGGGCAAGATCATTGTTGCCAAGAATGGATCCTTTCTGGAGAAAGAGTTTCTCTTGAAAGAAGTAAGTGGGAGGAAAGTAGAACTTGATGAGGTACCCCCTCTTGAACCGGAGAGTAGCGCAACTCAGGAAGATGTTTCTGTGGTGCCTACACTGACTAGAGAGGAAGTTAATGATGATGATCATGAAACTTCGGGTCAAGTTGCTCTTGAACTTCAGAGGGTCCATGAGGACACGCTACGCACTGTGAGTGGTATGGCAACCCTGTCCTGGAAATCATGTTGTTAGACAACGGTGAACCTTCGAACTATAAAGAAGCGATGGCGGGCCCGGATTCCAACAAATGGCTTGAAGCCATGAAATCCGAGATAGGATCCATGCATGAGAACAAAGTATGGACTTTGGTGGACTTGCCCGATGATCGACATGCCATAGAAAATAAGTGGATCTTTAAGAAGAAGACTGACGCGGGTGGTAATGTGACCGTCTATAAGGCTCGGCTTGTTGCTAAGGGTTATCGAAAAGTTCAAGGAGTTGACTACGATGAGACTTTCTCGCCCGTAGCGAAGCTGAAGTCCGTCCGAATTATGTTAGCAATTGCCGCATTCTATTATTATGAGCTGGCAAATGGACGTCAAAACGACATTCCTTAACAGTTTCCTTAAGGAAGAATTGTATATGATGCAGCCGGAAGGTTTTGTCGATCCTAAGAATGCTGACAAGGTATGCAAGCTCCAATACTCCATCTATGGGCTGGTGCAAGCATCTCGGAGTTGGAACATTCACTTTGATGAAATGATCAAAGCGTTTGGGTTTATACATACTTATGGAGAAGCCTGTATTTACAAGAAAGTGAGTGGGCGCTCTATAGCATTTCTCATATTATATGTGGATGACATACTATTGATGGGAAATGATATAGAACTTTTGGAAAGCATAAAAGCCTACTTTAATAAGTGTTTTTCAATGAAGGACCTTGGAGAAGCTGCTTACATATTAGGCATGAAGATCTATAGAGATAGACCGAGACGCCTCATTGGTCTTTCACAAAGCACATACCTTGACAAGATATTGAAGAAGTTCAATATGGATCAGTCCAAGAAGCGGTTATTGCCTATATTGCAAGGTGTGAGATTGAGCACAGCTCAACACCAAACCTTGGCAGAAGAAAGAGAAAAGATGAGTGTCATCCCCTATGCCCGAGCCATAGGCTCTATTATGTATGCCATGCTGTGTACCAGACCTGACGTGAACCTTACCATAAGTTTGATAGGGAGGTACCAAAGTGATCTCGGTATGGAACACTGGACAGCGGTCAAGCATATCCTGAAGTACTTGAGAAGGACTAAGGATATGTTTCTCGTTTATGGAGGTGCCAAAGAGCTCGTCGTAAAGGGCTTTGACACAGATCCAGTTGACTTCAAGTCACGAACCGAATACGTGTATATTTTGAATGGTGGGGCAATCAACTGGTGCAGTTGTAAAGTACATACGGATCTGAATGTCACAGATCCATTGACTAAACCTCTTCCACGAGCAAAACATGATCAACACCAGAACTCTATGGGTGTTCGATTCATCACAATGTAACTAGATTATTGATTCTAGTGCAAGTTGGAGAGTGTTGGAAATATGCCCTAGAGGCAATAATAAAATGGTTATTATTATATTTCCTTGTTCATGATAATTGTCTATAGTTCATGCTATAATTGTATTAACCGAAAACCGTAATACATGTGTGAATACATAGACCACAACATGTCCCTAGTGAGCCTCTAGTTGACTAGCTCGTTGATCAATGGATGGTTTTGGTTTCCTGACGATGGACATTGGATGTCGATGACAACGGGATCACATCATTAGGAGAATGATGTGATGGACAAGACCCAATCCTAAGCATAGCACAAGATCGTGTAGTTCGTTTGCTAGGGCTTTTCTAATGTCAAGTATCATTTCCTTAGACCATGAGATTGTGCAACTCCTGGATGTCGTAGGAATGCTTTGGGTGTATCAAATGTCACAACATAACTGGGTGACCATAAAGGTGCACTACAGGTATCTCCGAAAGTGTCTGTTGGGTTGGCACGAATCAAGACTGGAATTTGTCACTCCGTATGACGGAGAGGTATCTCTGGGCCCACTCGGTAATGCATCATCATAATGAGCTCAATGTGACTAAGGAGTTAGTCACGGGATCATGTATTACAGAATGAGTAAAGAGACTTGTCGGTAACGAGATTGAACAAGGTATAGGGATACCAACGATCGAATCTCGGGCAAGTAACATACCGATGGACAAAGGGAATCGTATACGAGATTGATTGAATCCCCGACATCGTGGTTCATTCGATGAGATCATCATGGAACATGTGGGAACCAATATGGGTATCCAGATCCCGCTATTGGTTATTGGCCGGAGAGGTATCTCGGTCATGTCTGCATGGTTCCTAAACCAGTAGGGTCTACACACTTAAGGTTCGGTGACACTAGAGTTGTAATGGGAATAGTATGTGGTTACCGAAGGTTGTTCAGAGTCCCGGATGAGATCCCTGACATGACGAGGAACTCTGGAATGGTCCGGAGGTGAAGATCGATATATTGGACGAAGGGTATTGGAGTCCGGAATTGTTCCGGGGGTACCGGGTGATGACCAGTGTAACCGAAAGGGGTTTCGGAGGCCCCAGCAAGCGTTGGGGGCCTTATGGGCCAAGGGGAGGGGGCACACCTACCCACTAAGGGGCTGTGCGCCCTTCCTACCCCATCTCATGTAACTTGGAGAGGTGGGGCGCCTCCACCTGGCTTGGGAGGCAAGCCTCCACCTGGCTTGGCTTGGGGGGCAAGTCTCCCTAGGATTTCCCTAGGGAGATCCAATCCGCCTTGGCCGCCGCCCCCTAGGGGAAACCCTAGGGCGCCTCCTCCTCCCACCCTTCCCCCTATATATAGTGAGGGAGACAGAGGGCAGCCGCGACTCTTCCCCCCTCCAACTCCTCCTCCTCCTCCGTAGTGCTTAGCGAAGCTCTGCCGGAGAACCACGAGCTCCACCACCACGCCGTCGTGCTGCCGGAGTTCTCCCCCAACTTCTCCTCTCCCCTTGCTGGTTCAAGAAGGAGGAGACGTGCCCGGGCAGTACGTGTGTTGAGCGCGGAGGCCCCGTCCGTTCGGCGCTTGGATCGGATATTCCGCGATTTGAATTGCCGCGAGTACGACTCCATCAACTGCGTTCTTGTAACGCTTTCGCTTAGCGATCTTCAAGGGTATGAAGATGCACTCCCTCTCCCTCGCTGCTAGCATCTCCTAGATTGATCTTGGTGACACGTAGGAAAATTTTGATTTATTACTACGTTACCCCAACACTAGGCGCCCCCCTTCTCATATATATAAGTGGGAGGGAGAGGGGAGATGCCAAGGGGCGCCCTAAGTAGGTCCGAATCCTACTTGGGCTCTTGCTTTTGGCCGCGCCCCCTACCCTGTTTGTTGGAGGGGGAAAGAAAGAGAGGGGAGAGAGAAGGAAGTGGGAAACCTAATCTAGAATTACCTTTCCCTTCTCCCCTTTCCTTCTCCTCCTTAGGCCGGCCCATATGGGGGGCGCACCAGCCCCTTGTGGCTGGTGCGTTTCCCCTCTTGGCCCATAAGTCCCATATCTTTTGCCGGGGTTTGCCTGGAACCCCTTCCGATGACCCGATAAGTACCCGGTAACCCCCGAAACACTTCCGGTGTCCGAATGCCATCGTCCTAAACCTGGATGTCCATATTGGCCCGTACATATTCTATGAAGATCTTTATCGGTTGAACCGTTATGACAACCGATAACCCACAAGTATAGGGGATCGCAACAGTTTTCGAGAGTAGAGTATTCAACCAAAATTTATTGATTCGACACAAGGTGAGCCAAGAATATTCTCAAGTATTAGGAGCTGAGTTGTCAATTCAACCACACCTGAAAGACAAAATATATGTAGCAAAGTATTTAGTAGCCAAGTAGTATGGAAGTAACGGTAACTGTGACAAAAGTAACAGTAGCAATTTTGTAGCAATCGTAACAGTGGCAACTGAAAAGTAACTTAGCAAAGATCAATATGAAACAAACTCGTAGGCAATGCATCAATGATGCATCATTATGTCGAATGGCATTCATCATGCAACAATTATAACCTAGGGTGATACAAAACTAGCTCCAATTCATCAATATAATGTAGGCATGTATTCCGTATATAGTCATACACGCTTATGGAAAAGAACTTGCATGACATCTTTTTTCCTACCCTCCCATGGCAACGGGGTCCTATTGGAAACTAAGGGATATTAAGGCCTCCTTTTAATAGAGAACCGGACCAAAGCATTAGCACTTAGTGAATACATGAATTCCTCAAACTACGGTCATCACCGGGAAGTGTCCCAACTATTGTCACTCCGGGGTTGCCGGATCATAACACATAGTAGGTGATTCTAACTTTCAAGATAGGATCAAGACCACGAATATATTCGAAAACATAATAGGTTCATATCTGAAATCATGGCACTCAGGCCCTAGTGACAAGCATTAAGCATAGCAAAGTCATAGCAACATCAATCTTAGAACATAGTGGATACTAGGGATCAAACCCTAACAAAACTAACTCGATTACACGGTAAATCTCATCCAACCCATCACCGTCCAGCAAGCCTACGATGGGATTAATTACGCACGGCGGTGAGCATCATGAAATTGGTGATGGAGGATGGTTGATGATGACGATGGTGACGATTTCCCCTCTCCGGAGCCCAAAACGGACTCCAGATCTTCCCTCCCGAGGAAGAACAGGAGGTGGCAACGGCTCCGTATCATAAAACGTGATGAATCCTTCTCTCCAATTTTTTTCTCCCGGACGTGAATATATGGAGTTGGAGTAGAGGTCGGTGGAGCTTCGGACCCACAAGCCAGGGGGCGCGCCCAGGGGTGTAGGGCATGCCCCCCACCCTTGTGGACAGGTGGTGGGTCCCCCTCGGTTGATTCTTTCGCCAATATTTTTATATATCCCAAAATATTCTCCGTGGATTTTCAGGTCATTCCAAGAACTTTTATTTCTGCACAAAAATAACACCATGGCAATTCTGCTGAAAACAACATCATTCCGGGTTAGTTCCATTCAAATCATGAAAAAAAATTAGAGTCCAAAACAAGGGCAAAAGAGTTTGGAAAAGTAGATACGATGGAGACGTGTCAACTCCCCCAAGCTTAACCCATTGCTTGTCCTCAAGAAATTCAGTTGAGAAACTAAAAGTGAGAAAGAAAAACTTTTACAAACTCTGTTTGATCTTTTTGTTGCAAATTATGAACTAACCATATTCACAATAACATTTAGGTCGTACATTTACTCATATCAATGGCGCAATCAACTAGCGAGCAATAATAATAAATATCGGATGGCAACACTTTTTCTAAACAATCATGATATGTTATAACAAAATGGTATCTCGCTAGCCCTTTCTGAGGCCGCAAAACATAAATGCGGAGCACCCTTGAAGATCAAGGACTGACTAGACATTGTAATTCATGGCAAAAGAGATCCAGTCAGAGTCATACTCAATATTAATTAATAGCAATGCATATAAATGATAGTGGTGCTCTCTAACTGGTGCTTTTTGTAAGAGTATGATGAATCAACAATAAAAGCAAATAGATAGGCCCTTCGCAGAGGGAAGCAGGGATTTGTAGAGGTGCCAGAGCTCGAGTTTTTAAAATAGAGATGAATAATATTTTGAGCGGTATGCTTTCATTGTGAACATAACAACCAAGAGATCTCGATATCTTCCATAATAGATAGATTATAGGCGGTTCCCAAACAGAATGGTATTTATACTCCTCCACCACCAACAAGCGCATTCCACGGCTGGTCCGAAACAACGGGTACCGTCTAACTAACAACAGTCCTGGGGGAGTTTTGTTTGCAATTATATTTTGATTTGATTTGAGCATGGAACTGGGCATCCCGGTTACCAACCATTTTCTCGTGAATGATGAGCGGATTCCACTCATCGTGAGAATAACCCACCTAGCATGGAAGATACTAACAGCCCCCAGTCACTACATGAGTGATTCGGGCATACAAAACATATTATTATTTGAAGGTTTAGAGTTTGGCACATGCAAATTTACTTGGAACAACAGGTAAATACCACATATAGGTAGGTATGGTGGACTCATATGAAACAACTTTGGGTTTATAGAGGTGGATGCACAAGCAGTATTCCCGCTTAGTACATGTGAAGGCTAGCAAGGGATTGAGGAGCGACCAACTAGAGAGCAACAACAGTCATAAACATACATTGAGATTAACCAACATTGAGTGCAAGCATGAGTAGGATATAAATCACCATGAACATAAATATCATGGAGGCTATGTTGATTTTGTTTCAACTACATGCGTGAACATGTGCCAAGTCAAGCCACTCGAATCATTCAAAGGAGGATACCATCCTATCATACTACATCACAACCATTTTAAAAGCATGTTGGCACGCAAGGTAAACCACTAGTACGCGTCGATGATATACAAACGGTTTTAAACCCCTTTCCGCGACGGCATTTGAAACCGTCGCCTAGTGTGTGACGGCGATAGGGGGTCCTTCCCACACGACCCAGAAACCGTCGGGGATATGCCCTCCTGGCACACACGCTCGGCAAAATGAGGTCGTGTGCGACCGACGAGCGCTCAAATACGGAAATACGTATAGTAGAGCTAAAAATACAATTATACAGGCGAAATTGTTTTCGGTCGCAAGTACATCCCACACAGTTAGTCCCCGCTAAACGTTTTTGTTCATACGTACATCCCACATAGTCGCTCCAAGGAAAACGTTTCCGTTCATAGGTACATCACACACAATTTTTCCCGTTAAATCATTTGTGATAGCGTTGCCATTGCACACGATATTAACAATTTTATCGTTTGCGTTATTGAATGCATCACACACGGTGCATAGAAGAAACTGTGTGGCAAAGGCTGTCCATCACACACAGTTTTTATGTGGTAAACGCTATGCAAGGTGGCCTAACGCAAACAGTTTTCAAGAGGATGTCGTGTTTGCAGTGGAGATTGATCGCACACGTAGTGGATCCTAGAAACATTTCTGATCTCAACGTCTATCACAGACGTTTCGCTTTCGCAAACCGTGTGCAGTGTAATCCCTAATTAATCCCTAATTTAAAAATCACATGTTTTTAATTTCAAAGTAGGCAATCACTTATTTCATATCCAACTATGTTTATTACAAATATAGGTTCAACCACGAATGCAAAATTCGATGCATAGGTACATATACTGAAGAACTACAGAAGCACCAAGTAAAGAATGATGAACCACAATTGTACTAAAGACTATAAAGAGAGAGGCGAAAGACATTCTGGTTGCTGGAGAAGGTGAACCGGAATGCCCATATTGTGCCCTCCTCCATGCGTAATGCGCGCACAACTCTAGGCCAACCCCTTGTGATGGCTGCCCGTCCATCCTTCACTATCTTCATTACGACTTCTTGATGCTCATTGTAGTCTGGATGAAATACTTTAACCTTCATTGCGTGTCCACCAATCATGTACTTTGCGAGGTAATCTTGAGTGAACTGCTTCGGGAACCACTGGGAACGAAAAAGATTCAGACATTGTTGTCTAACAACTCATTATGGGCAGTAAAAAGAGAAGGTTGCAGAGTTTGTAGTTACCATCCTACAACTCACTGTTGTGTTGGATAGAGCATAAACAAATAATTTTCTTGCCACCATTCGTATCTTTTTGCTAATAATCCTTATCAGTTTCCTCACTTGATGCTTGTTCATGAATATCTCATTGCCCCATACGCAAAAAGGGTCGATGCGTGGATCCTTGCCAAGGGCATATGTACCTACAAGCAACAAGTCAATATTAGAAGCTAACAAGTGTCCAGTCCTGGATCTATATGCACTACATTATGGAACGACGGGGGAGTACAAGCCGAGGGATGAAGCTAACCTCAGCGGAAAATGGTGGCCACTCCCGTTGTTGTCCTGCATAAGTAGTGGAAAGGCATGATAAGTACAGCAACCTTAACATCAAACAAATATAGCAAAGGTAAACAACACCATCTACAAATGATAGCTTGAATGTGTTGGTTTCAACATGCTGTTAAAGCAGATATAAAATGGAAGACAATGTTATCGACAAAGCAGCTTAATGACCATCAAATATTGCAATTCAAACTGGTATTGTTGAAAATGAATAGAACGTAGGTAATGCTTAAATATCACACTAGATAAATGTGTAAAACTGAAATAAAGGGCATGTGTTAACTACACCAGGAATAACTGGAACCAAATATAGCGTTCAAACTGGTATTGATGTAGTCGAGCGGCATAGTTCCGACTTGCACATAATGAACAACACATTGTGAATGACTAAAATAAACAAGGCATAAATAACCAGTATAACAACCAAATATAGCCATTGAAAACTGGACAGAGTCTCACTGCAACCAACCTAACAGGCAAATACAGATAAACATGGCATATGCTTGAAAACTGGACTAACACTCACTGCAACCAACCTAACAAGCAGATAAAGATAAACAAGGCATCTGCTTGATAACTGGACAAATGCTAAAAAAAGCAACCTAACAACCAAATACAGATAAACAAGGCATCTGCTTGATAACTGGACAAATGCTAAAAAAGGTAACCTCACAACTAAATACAGATAAACAAGGCATCTACTTGATAACTGGACAAATGCTCACTGCAACCCAACTAAGAACCAAATACATATAAATAAGGCATCTGCTTGATAACTGGAAAAATGCTCACTCCAACCAACCTAACAACCAAAGATAGATAAACAAGGAATCTACTCACTATAAACAACCAAATATAGCCATTCGTGAAACTGAAGTGGACAATTCATACTTAAACATCACATAGCCCTATTGAACAATACATTTTTGCATAACTGAAATAATTAAACACGGCACAGTTAAAGCACCACACGGAAAATGCTACTACAACAAAGGGTATGGGTTGGCAAGCTAGAAAAGGTAAGATTTGCTGATAGATGTTGCCTCACATTTCATGGACGGGATCCTTCCAGTTGGAAGAGCACAGACCCATGGTGCGCTCTGATGTCACAGATGGGTTGTTTCACCTTGGAAGAACCTTCGTGGGTGCCCTCCTCGTGGTCGTGGTCGATGAGATCTGACTTGGCAATTGAGGATCCCAAGCCACCGCCGTAGAACGTGTCCTATAGAAATGACAAATTGGGCTCGATGGCGTATAAAGCTCGCAAATCCTTGACCGCTTGGCGGAGGAGATCAGCGGCAGGGCCATCGAAGAGGTAGACGGCGATTGAACCGGAGGGGTTGGGGATGGACCACTTAACCTACGACATGGCCCGCATGAAGCCGTCGCTGTGGACGAGCTTGATGTCGTAGCCAGCTTTCCCGAGATACAGTAATACGCTAGCCCGCTCACATGAAGCCTTCGGCATGGCAACATAGTCAATGTATTCGCCGGCTTCCGCGGCGACGTGTTGCTCCAGGATCGATAGGTCAGGGCGAACAACGACCACCTCGCCAACCTCCGCCGGAGAGGCCATAATAAACCTCTTCTTGGCTGAACGCTCATCGGGCTCCCTGGGTACGTGGTTGAGCTTAGGATGCGACATTCTGGAGCAGGGGATGTGGATACGGCGGGGAGGGACACCGCAGGCCTCATCTAAAAACTCAGGGGAGTGGCGATGGTATGGGAATCGCTGGGTAACCTGAACTCTATTATCTAAGATAGGAGGAACGGGCAGACTGGCAGGGGTTGGCGGTGGCGCCGGCGGCAGCCGCGAGCTAGGATTCGAGGGGGGGGGTGGGGGCGGGTGGGGGACTGTGGAGGGGGGTTTGTGTTTGAGGATACACCACGTCTACTGAAAATTTTAGTAATGGTGGGTGGAGATGGTGGTGGACGAGGGAGGGCGACGGTTCAAATGCCTCGCTCTGCAATTTTACTATAAGGTCGGTCTGGAGGAGTGTGGGCTGACGGTTGGAAATGCTGACTACTACTAAAATTTGGGTAAATGAATTGATGCGGGGCGGGAGTGCCCAAGATCGCGCACGATCCAATAACAATATGCGTGTATGATAATAAGGAAAAGTGGCGCGGAACCGCCGATTTTTGCAACGCTCAAGGCAGGTAGTTTGTTTTTATATTTCTAGCTAGCTGGTCTATCGCACACGGTTCATCCTAATTTCCAAATAAACTTACCCGCCTTTAGCTTGCACAGGTGGTGGTTTTACGGCGCACTTGCATCGCACACGGTTAAGCCAGTACCTCCACCTTTTGCTCGCTCTTGCGCGGTCGTGGTGATTTTACAACACACTTGCATCGCACACGATTGAGCCAGTACCTCCACCTTTGCTCGCGCTTGTGCAGGCGTGGTGATTCACAACACACTTGTATCGCACACGGTTAAGATATTATACCCGTGTCCGTTGAGCGTCATCATAGTCTTTGCAGCAAAAAATAATGTTAGAGAGGGTCAGAAGACAGCCACACCAGTATGTGGCCCAAATATATATGAGTGAAAAGGGTGGTCTGTGATGTTCAAAATTCCAATGCATAACTTTGACCGCGTGGGCTCACGGTTGGGCGCGTCGTCGAAGATCACAGAGAGGGACCAGAAGTCAAGAACCACCTAGAAGTGGCCAAGTATATGTAGGAATATTGGGGATGTTTAAAACTTTAAATACACAATGCATAACTTTGGTGGCACCTGCCTCGCAAACCTGGAAGCACCCTTGGATATAATGACATAATGTCGTGTCAGCGGGGAGGATGCACGTAATGATCGATACTTTGGTCATACATGCATGTCACCAAGACCTACCATAAGACGGACCAATGAATCTATCGTTTGGTCAAACAACAGTTGTTGTTGTTGATAAACCGCTTGGGCCAATAGATTAAACCTTCATAAAAATCGCATGAGAGGGACCACAAAACCAGCACCTCTTGCATGCGGCCCAAAATGATGTATGTTGGGAAGGGGTGATGTGTGTTTTCAATATAGAATAATGTACAATTTGGATGTGGTGCCTACCTCTCGATACAGACAACAACCATGAAGGCAAGGTAGTTAAGGACGAGATACCACTACAAAAAAAAGACACATCCGTGACATTTAGGGCCGAACGAATTTTTTCTGTCATACTTATGACACTTCTTTGACGATAACTGTGACAAAACCCGGTATCATCATACATGTGGTGGGCTCCTACTTCTACAACAAAAAATCATGACAGAAAATGGGCTTTTTGTTGGATTTCGGGTTCCGGCAAAACCCTTGAGGTTTGAACACTGGGGTGCGCATGAAGATCTCTCTCTCCCTCGATGGCTAGCTCGCTCAAGGATCTCACGGCCTAGCTCGACGAACTCAAAGAATAGAGGGACACAAGATTTATACCGGTTCGGGCCACCGTTGTGGTGTAATACCCTACTCCAGTGTGGTGTGGTGGATTGCCTCTCAGGCTGAGGATGAACAGTTACAAGGGAAGAACAGCCTCCTGAGGTGAGGTGTTCTTGTGCTTGGCGAGCTGGTGAACCCCCCCACCCCCACTATGGAGGTGGCTAGTCCTATTTATAGAGGCCCGGGTCCTCTTCCCAAATATTGAGCGGGAAGGGATCCCACAATGGCCAAGTTTGAAGGGGGGCAGCTAGTACAGCTTATCCTGACAAAAGTGGTCTTCGCCTGCCAAAGGCTCTGGTGGTGACGCCGTCTTGGGATCCACGGTGACCTCCGTCCTGCCGTCCTGCTGGTCTTGGTCCCGTTGCACCGATATGGAAACCTTTGCCTGATGCCTCGGGACTCCTCGCCTGCGCTTGCTCCTTTAGAACCAAAGAGGAAACAAGGACACTGCACATGCGGGCGCCCGCCTGGTCGCGGTCGTCATGGCTTGCATCACAGGAACCTCGCGAGGTTCGCCTTTCCTTGATCTCTCTACCCCTTGCGAGCCAGCCTGGTGAGGCCGCTCCCGAGGAGGTCTTGTGTCGTCCGCCTCGCGAGGCTTGGTCCCTTGCGAGGGTCTTGAGTGTTTGCTAGTGAAGACGGGCCGTACCGGGCCGCGAGTGGAGCCATGCCGTGGGCCGCAGGCAGGCAAGTCTAGGGACCCCCGTTCCCAGAACGCCGACAGTAGCCCCCGGGCCCAAGGCACGCTCGGGCTTGGCTTCGAGGCAAAGCAAAAGGGCAAGTACGGAGCGCCGCGGGCCCCAACAGCCTGCGGCCTTGGTCGACATGTGGCGATTGATTGGACGTGGGCGTCTCCGCTTCCCCACGCTGCCTCGGCAACTGCCCGACTGACAAAAGGCTGGCACGGGCAACGCTTGCCTTCATTGCTTCCCTTCGCCTTGCTCTAGATCCCCTTTCTCGCTCCTCGCTTCCGAAATCTCCAGATCTGCTTCAATCCCCTTCCGAGCTTTTGACCAATGGTGCCCCACAAGGTCAAGGCCGCTTCGTCGCCGGCTTGGTATGAGCCAGCTCTAGACGCGCCCAACGTCTCGGAGAAGAACCTCGCTGCCACGCGCTTGCTGACGGCGAGGGAGAGCAATGAGAGGGGGAAGACCGAGCTCCGGGCTGGCCCCGCTGAGCCGCATGCCTCGAATAGCACCTTCTACCCCTTCTTCATGAGCAGCGTCGTCGCGGGGCTGGTTCCCCCCTTCTCCGACTTCTTCTATGGGGTTCTTGGCCATTACAGGCTGCAGGCGCTGTATCTTCATCCCAACTCTGTTCTCCTTCTGTCGATCTTCACCTTCTACTACGAAGCGTATGTCAGCGTGATGCCGTCCGTGGCTCTGCTGTGCCACTTCTTCTTCATCCACATCAATGATGGCTGCACCTTCGGGTGTGCCAATTTCATCGTGGCCGGCAAGGCCAACGCGATCTCGAAGGCTGGGAAGAAGGCAGACAACTTCAGGAGCAAGTGGGTCATGATGGACGCCAAGTGCATCCACCCACGCTTGAGGTTGCCGACGGAGATGCCCCAGTCTAACGCGATCTCGAAGGCTGGGAAGAAGGCAGACAAGCTTCACCTGAGTCCGGGGGCCTTGTCTAACGAGGAGCTGGCTGTAGCTCTCCGCCTCCTGGTCGGGGACGACCAAGAGTATCCGCCGAGTGCCACCGTTCCCTTGTTCCGTCACAAGGACGGGGCGCAGGTTGTGGCCTCCATGCCTACCTTCGACGAGCGCGGCCTGGTGCCGCCGGCGCCCCTTGTAGTCCCAGAGGCGATGACGCCGGTGGACGTGTCTTGTGGCGACTCCCGCAAGGAGGAAGAAGAAGAGGAAGACGAGGAGCGCGACTCGGAAGCGCCCCCCGAGGGGATGGGGGAGACCTCCCCCTTGAGCAAGGCTGACATCCTCCGCACCCTTCATGACGACGACAGGGTCGACGTCCTCCAGGAGAAGGGGGAGCCGCCCGTTGTCCCGACGAGGGACAGGTCGGCGCTGATCTCCCGAGACGCTGCTTCTGCTCCAACACCGCCTGGAGCCGCTTCTGGCCCATCTGCTGTTCCTTCTTCTGCTCCTGGAGCCCGTGCGCCCGTGCCCTAGGCTGTGAGGCTTTCAGGCTTCAAGCTTAGCAAGAGGAGGGTGGACTACGCCGCGGTGGACAATGGTAAGTGCTCTTGCCTTGTTTCGTTCTCGCTTCTGCTGCTTGGCCTTGATGCTTCTCCGTTGTGCGTTTAGGCCGACGCCTGCGGCGAAGAAGAGGAAGGAGGAGGTGGTGCTGCTGCTCGGAACCAACCTGCCTGCTCTGGCTGCGTCTCCCTCCGTGGTGAAGGGCAGCATTGGTGCTCATGTCTCTCCGGCTTGGTCGTCCTCGCGAGGCCTGGGGGAGAATCCTCGGGAGTCATCCCCCGTGGCCCCGCTGGCTCCGGAGGCACCAGTGTTCGGCTCGGTTGCTGAGGTCTCCAAGGCTCAGGAGCCCCCAGTCTCCCAAGCCATGGTGACCTTGTCGCCTCTTCCTCCTCCTGCTGCATCGCTGGCTCCGGGTCCTTCTGCTTCCCCTGACGTCTTGGAGCACGCTCTTTCTGAGATGACCCGGCTACGAGAAGATCTTCAGGGCGCCGACCCCCACCTGGTGGTTGGGCGCCTGGAGCTAGTCTCTGGCTGGCTCCATTCTGACGTGTCCGTTCGGGCGGCGCTGAGCCAGGCCTCGGCGACCTTCAAGAAGGAGAAGCAGGCCGCCGCCCAGGCAGCAGCTGCTCGCGAGGCGGCGCTGAAGGATGCCGAGGCCGCCCAGGGCCACTGCCGGGCGCTGGAGGCCGAGCTGAAGGCCCTGCGTGATGAGCGTGCGGAAGAAGCTCGTGGTCGCAAGGCGGAGGAGGAGAAGATGAAGGCCCGGGAGGATGCTGTCAGGGGCTTTGACGCCGAGCTGGATCAGTCGGTGAAGGCGCATGCCACTGAGCGCGGCCGGCTGGAGGAGCTGGAGCGGAAAGTGAAGGCGGAGAAAGCCGAACTTGACGCCAAGGCGAAGGTTCTGGCCGAGGACCGCGCGGCCTTCGTGCTCCTCAAGGAGAGATCTCGCTTTGCGCTGAAGGAACTCTATGAGAAGGGCCTGGAGAAGCCGCTGACCACTGACAAGGACGGCCCGCCCAGCTGCTTCCCTACTTGGTCGAGGCGCTTGCGGAAGTCGTGAGCGGCATCAGGCCCATGGAAGAGGAAGTGGCTCGCGTCCTTGCTTCAGCTGCGCTGACGCGCGTCTTCAGCCACCTCCATCTTCGCGATCCTGCCGCCCGCCTTGACGAGCTGCTGGAGACTGCGGATGACGAGCACTGCAGCAGCCGCTGCCGCAGTCGTGAAGGGTCAAGTGGAGGCCCTTCTGAAGAAGTTCCGCGCCTTCGCTCCCGTGCCTTCGATAGGCGGCGCTACTAATCCTGCGGCCCCAGCCGATGGTACCGGTGAAGGCGACGCCACCAAGGAAGGAGCGCCTCTTGCGGGTGCCGGCGGTGTCCAGGGATGACTTGCTTGCGGCTCCTTTCCTGTTTAAACTCCTGCAACATGTACCGTGCCTCGTGGAGGCATTTAAACTTGCGTTTGATATTCGGAGAACAATATGTCTTGTAATATTTGCTTTACGATTTTGCGATTACCTTCCTATTTGCTTTACGTTCTACGTCAGCAGAGCCCGACCCCGTGCATACCTCAGCCGCCGCTGACTCGACCAAAAACCAGGACGAGGCCAGGGGTGAGGGGTTACGTGGCCAGTTAGGCTCCTGAGTCGCGATGCTCAGGAGCCCCCCTTGACGCGCAAACAGCTTGTAGAAAGGAGATGCAGGAATAGGCCTTAGTGTTCTATGTCGGCAGGGCTCAACCCCGCGCATACCTCAGCCGCTGCTGACTCGACCGGAAACCAGGACGAGACCAGGGAGTGAGGGGCTACGTGGCCAGTTAGGCTCCTGAGTTGCGATGCTCAGGAGCCCCCCTGACATTCAAACGACCTTCATACCTTTGTCCTCGCCGAGGCTCGGCTCGGGAGGGGCGTGCGACGACCAGGTCCGGGGGACCTGGCTGGGTGGCGTACGCTTGCGCGTGACCCAAGCGCAGCCCCCGTGCCCAGTCCCCTTGCGCGACTCTCCCGAGAGGAGGTGTTGCGATGAGGCCAGACACTGAGCTCAAGGGCTCCCTGAGGTTGATACGGCCGCGAGGCCTCCCTCTGTTGTTTATCACCAGCGCGGAGCATAGCGCTTCCGCACTTGCACGGGCATAGCCACTCCTCGGCAGTGTCGACGGCCAGCATGGAGCATGGTGCTTCCACTGGTGCGTGGGAGGGGACTCCCTACTGCGGAGAGCCCCAGGGGCGTGTACAGCCCCGCCCTGACACGTGGCTTGCACGACAGGGCTAGACGAGGTGTGTCTCGGCACTCGTGAGCCAGCGCGGGACTCATGAGGCCCTACCTCAAGGCGGGTTGCGCCTGGTCTTGATTCTTGATGGTTGTGGTGGTCCTGCGAGATGGTTAGACAACCTGCGCCGAACGAATCTCCTAAGGTTATCGCGTGAGAAGGCCAAGCACCAACGATCCCAGGAGGTGACATGAACGGGGCCAGCCCGCCAGACAGAGCTCACCCATTGGATTTATTGACGCTTCAGGGACGGGCCCGAGCACAGACGCCGTGCCTAGCCTTCTTATGTGAAGGGCCCTGAAGAAAGACGATCGGCGCGCGGCTACCATGGTGGGCGGAAATCTAGCAGGCGATAACCATAGATAGATTATGCATGGAGGTGAGCTAGCTAGGTAAATGCAAGAATGATGCATGCCACTGGGCTGGACCCGAGCGGCTTGAGGATGATGCAGCCCGAGGGGCGCCCCAACAAGGTAAGCTAAAGATGTAAAGGGATACACGCTGCAGGGACGGACCCACGCGGCCTGGGAATGATGCAGCCCGAGGGGTGCTCCTAGCTAAATGAACTTGGAAAATGTGACCTGGTTTAGTTGTTGAAGAGATGTTGGGGCAACTAACGATGTGCGATGAAGGGATTGTTCCTCACGAGCCACCAGGCCCCTGAGCCTCGGGAGGCTCTGGGGGTCCAGGCAGTTCCTTGAGGACCGCCTCCATCTCCACCAGGACCGCCTGATGCCTGGCCTCCTGAGCCGCCAGGATGCTCCACGGGTTGCGCTGGAAGGCGGACGCCACACTCGGCAGGCCAAAAGGCATGCGAACGTAGTTGTGAGGTGCCACCAGTGTCTGCGGTGGCCACGCCTCCCGTGTCTGTGGGCGTGCCTCTCGTGCCTATGGCCGCGCCTCCCGTGCTTGTGGCAATGCCATGTAGGCGGAGACAGAAGCCGGGTGCGTGGAGAGCGACGAGTCGGTGGCCAGCTTCTCTGTGTCCGCCGCCATCATCGAGGAGAAGTAGAACACGGGAGGCTGCCGCCCCTTGGGTCCCATGAAGGCCACCGCTGAGGCGATGACTGTGCATTCAGGTGGTTTCTTTGGTGCTTCGTCTCTTCCGAGGACCTTCGTCGACCCCGCAAGTGTCTGCCGGACATGAGGAAGACAATGGGATCCGCGGGCGGCCATTAGATTAGGTACTCCCTCTCTGGCTATGTAACATCCCAAAATTCTAAATTTTGGAATGTTATATTAAATAAATATTTATGATTGTTTGTTTGATTGTTGTGTGACTGATTGTGTGAAATTGAGTGGCATTTGGAAATTTGGAGAGAATTTGAATTTTATTTGAATTTGGATTCAACTTGGCATTCAAAATTTATTTCATATACCCCCGACAAATACTTGTTTAAAAGTATGAGAGGAGCTAGCATGACACTCCACAATGTCAAGAGAAATTAATGCCAAAAGTTTTTGAATTCAAATTGGAGTTTATTTGGAATTTATAAAAAAATGTTTTTCCTTAAGTTTGGATTTTGCCTCTGGAAAAATGTACACGGTGTAGGATTTATTTTTTTGAGTTTTTTCGATATATATATGTCCTATACAAAAGTATTTTTGTTTTCTCTCTGTATTTTTTGACTTTATTTCAAAAAAAACGCCTCAGCCGGGCGCTAGACCAGCGAGCCCAGCCACCCGGGCCGCAGCCCACCAGCAGGCGCCAGCCCGGCCACAAGAAGCCGCCAGCGCTCCCCACGCACGCCGATCCTTGAAGGAAATATGCCCTAGAGGCAATAATAAAGTTATTATTTATTTCCTTATATCATGATAAATGTTTATTATTCATGCTAGAATTGTATTAACCGGAAACATAATACATGTGTGAATACATAGACAAACAGATAAGTCACTAGTAAGCCTCTACTAGACTAGCTCATTAATCAAAGATGGTTATGTTTCCTAACCATAGACATGTGTTGTCATTTGATTAATGGGATCATCTCATTAGAAGAATGATGTGATTGACATGACCCATTCCGTTAGCTTAGCACTTGATCGTTTAGTATATTGCTATTGCTTTCTTCATGACTTATACATGTTCCTATAACTATGAGATTATGCAACTCCGTTTACGGAGGAACACTTTGGTACTACCAAACGCCACAACGAATCGGGTGATCATAAAGGAGTACTACAGTGTCTCCAAAGGTACTTGTTGGGTTGGCGTATTTCGAGATTAGGTTTTGTCACTCCGATTGCTCGGAGAGGTATCTCTGGCCTTCTCGGTAATACACATCACATAAGCCTTGCAAGCATTGCAACTAATGAGTTAGTTGTGAGATGATGTATTACGAACGAGTAAAGAGACTTGCCAAGATGCGAGATTGAACTAGGTATTGGATACCCACGATCGAATCTCGCAAGTAACATACCGATGACAAAAGGAACAACGTATGTTGTTATGCGGTCTGACCGATAAAGATCTTCGTAGAAAATGTAGGAACCAATATGGGCATCCAGGTCCCGCTATTGGTTATTGACCGGAGATGTGTCTCGGTCATGTCTACATTGTTCTCGAACCGTAGGGTCCGCACGCTTAAGGTTTCGATGTCGGTTATATTATGAGTTTGTGTAGTTTGATGTACCAAGGTTGTTTGGAGTCCCGGATATGATCACGGACATGACGAGGAGTCTCGAAATGGTCGAGACATAAAGATTAATATATTGGACGGATATATTTGGACAGGAAAGGTTAGGAGAAGTTTGGAGCTCGGGGAGGTTACGGAACCCCCGGGAGGTATATGGGCCTTATTGGGCCCATGTAGGAAGGAAGGGAGAAGGAACAAGGGAGGCGCGCCCAAGCCCAATCCGACTGGGGAGGGGGCCGCCCCTTTCCTTTCTCCTTCCCCTCTTCCTATTCCTACTACTAGTACTACTTCCTAATACTAGTACTCCTTCCTTCCCCTCCAAATAAGATAAGGAAAGAGAGGGAAACCTACTTGGAGTAGGTTTCCCTCCCTATGGCGGCGCCCCTTGTGGCCGCCACCTCCTCCCTCCCTCCTTTATATCACGGGGTGGGGGCACCCTAGAACACACAAGTTGATCCTTGAGATCGTTCCTTAGCCGGTGGGGTGCCCCCTCCACCATATTCCACCTCGGTCATATCGTAGCGGTGCTTAGGCGAAGCCTGCGCCGGTGAAACATCAAGATCGTCACAACGCCGTCGTGCTGACGGACCTTCTTCTCCCCGTAGCTTTGCTGGCTCGGAGCCCGAGGAGCGTCATCGAGATGAACGTGAGCCAAGAACTCGGAGGCGCCGGAGAACCCGCGCTGGATCGGGCCGGATCGCGAGGAGAACGACGACTACTTCCTCTACGTCATCATCGACTCGGAGGTGCCGGAGTAACGGCACCTTGGGATCGGAAGGATCGCGAGGAGAACGTCGACTACTTCCTCTACGTTGTGATCGCTCCGCTTTGGTCTACGAGGGTACGTAGACAACACTCTCCCCTCTCGTTGCTATGCCATCACCATGGTCCTGTGTGTGCGTAGGAAAATTTTGAAATTACTACGTTCCCCAACACCCCTCGCTCGCTTGGATGTCTCTCCCTCACGTAACCCCCTCTCTCTCATTTTTTTTCTTCTTTCTTTTTCCTTAACTCCCTCTGATCATTGGACCCCACTCCATCCCCAACCTACCGCAAGATACGCGTACGTATCTCGCACGTATCTCACGCACCGACGCCCGGCCGAGTCCGTGCCTCTCCCAAACCCTAGCTAAAACCTTCCTCGCCCAAGCAACACGTCCCTATATATACTCCGAGCCTCCTTCCTCGTTTCCCTTGAAACTCAAGTCAAAACAGCACCCGTAGAACACGCACTAGACAAACCGATCTCGCTCCGCTGCTTCTGTTCACCGTCCAAAACTTCGCCACCGGTGAGTATCCCCAACCCTCTAACCTCTCGCTATCGGCCTAGCCCAACCCCACACATCTCTTTGACACGTTTTGGACGTCCAGGAAGCACTGGAGCCACCAGCTTGTTCTCCAGACGCCATCGGAGTTCACGGAGTTCACCTCGACGCTACCCTCGACCCCGACGTCCCTTCGCCTCACCGTCCACAGAAAATCGGACGCCCTCGACCTTCCGCATCGCCTGGACATCCTCGCCAACGCCGCCGACAACCGGAGCCTCGCCACCCACCGGCCTCTTCTTCCCAGCCACGCACGTTCTTCTCTGTAAGCACGAGCGCATCTCCTCTGTTCATTTTTCTTCTTCTTTAGATCGAACCATTAAGTTAGATTAGACCGGTTTAGTAGATCGTTTTTCTTTATTAGATCGGTATACTCTGGTTAAGTTACGGTTTAGTCTATACCGGACCGATCGGTTTCACATTAGTTATTCGCACGTGCAGGTTTCTGTTAAGTTGAGCCCGAGCGTTGTATAGCTTCAGATCGCACCACCCCAAGCCCAATAGCGCCCGTTAGTTTTTATTATTATTTTCGTATGGTTTAAAAAAAACAGAAAAGTTTTAGTTTCGTAAATTCTATATCTCTTAGGTTATTTAATATTTTTAGTTGATTCTTTTTGCTCTAGTTTGCAAATTTCCTCTAGTTTCTGTATAAAATAATTTCGCCCGTGTTTTAGTTTTTTTTAAAATAGTTTTATATTAGTTTTAGTCAGATTAGTATTTCTGCTATAATTTGAGTTAGGATTTTTTTTGTGATTCTTTTTTTTCACTACTTTGTTTTGACCTTGCCTAGCAGTAGGAATTAATTTGGGTATCTATAGTTTTTATTAAAAATGTTTTTACTCGAAAACAAGCTTTTCTAGTTTTGTTAGCTTGCTGTTGTTTTCTGCTGTTTTATTTATTTTAAAAATTTATTTTCACCTCTGTTATATTTTAGTTCAGATTTGTTTACGTAGTATTAGAGGGTGAACTTTTATTTACAGAAATATAAAATGTTTTATTTCTTTTTCTTACTAGTTTTGTTTTAAGCATAATTAGAGTTTTAATTTAGCTTTTATGTGTTTCCTTTTGCAAGTAAAACTTTATGAAAAATACTTTCTGTTAACTTAGTTGATTTAAATTTTAATTTTTCTCTTAAAATTATTAGTTTAGTATTTTCTTTGTTAAGTTTTGCTTAGGACAAATTGTTTTTTTGTAGTTAAGGCAAAAGGTTTTCCTAGTAGGTTCTCTATAGTTTTCCTCTATTAGTTCTTTCGATTTGTATTGGGTTTTCTTTTGATTGTAGAGTTGCTTGCTAGAATGCTTGCTTATGTGAATGTGATGGTTGTTATTATAGATTTCATCGGAGAGTTGCGTATAGTCCTATCAAGTTACTTTCGAGAGCATTGTTATCTTCATCAACTTACCAGGCAAGTTCACTTTGACCATGATTTCATACCTATGTTTTATTGCATTTAGTGGCATCTTTGCAACAACCCTCCAGTAGTGATATTGAATTCTTGTAGTTGAGTAGTATGCATGAGGTAGGAACCCATCACCCTGTTACCAAGCCCGGGACGTTATTTTATTTTAATGCTACGCTATAGTAGACGGGGTTTGGTATGAGTGCACGAGAGTGGTGTGAAGAAGGAGGACTCTACGTCAATGACGACAACTCCATGATGGCATCTGCAAGGACTGCATCTTCAAGGCCTCAAGACTTCAAGACTCGAGACAAGAATTCAATACACACTAATGGGTGAAGGACGGTTGACGGGCACCCTGGAGAAACCGGTGGATGGCGGGATGCATGGAGAAGCGCCATGACATCTTATGAAAGCTTCACCTAGACTCAAAGAGACGGAAGAATACTTCATGCCCGGAAGCTTACCTGCGGCAACCGCAAGTCACTATGGGCTCTGGCTTGGTTGACCTTAGTTGTGACTCTGGCTGGGACGGTGCTAGCAGATGTAGAACTACGGTAGGGATTGGATGAGCACGGACAAAGTGGTCGAGGAACTCTTCGAAGACCATGTTTCGGTCATCTTGTTCTCAAACACCCTGAAGTGCGAGAACGTAAAGAGAGGGATCGAATCTTGCGGGTAAAGTGTACAAACCTCTGCAGAGGGTTAAAACCTAATCGATTAGTCGTGTCCCCGGTTACGGACAATTTGAGCATCTGGACTTGGATCTATCTCGGAACTCTCAACACCGGATTGATAACTTAATTGTGGGCAACTTATGATGATTTTGGGCTACGAGACATTGGTTGGCGGAACCATGTCATGATAGAAAACTCCATAGTACAGACTTCATTTATTCCTTTGATGTAGGAAAAATAAAACCAGCTTTTACGCAAACAAAACTCAGACCCAGAGCCACAAAGCCATATTGCATATAGCATAGTTTTATCATCATTTTCTCATGTTGTGATCTTGCGGTACATTCAATGTCTTGACCTACACGGCTGCAACGTATCATGTTGCAGATATTTTTCTTCCGACGAGTAAGAGTACGGTACAAGGTTACGGTCTACACTCAACCTGCCGATGGCGTTGATGGGACTCCACACCCGATTACTTGTTTCCGCTGAGACTTATGAGGTATATATCAGTTTTACGTTATTCATACATGTGATTGTACTTTGATATATACATTGATGTACTGTGTGTGCCAGCATACTGATCCAGGGATGGCATGGATACACAGAGGCTTGACCGTCTGAGGTCGGGTCGCTACAGGCTAGTGGGAAATATTTGTTCTAAGAATGGATAAATTGGATGTATCTATAACTAAAATAAGTCTAGATACATCCATTTCTAGGACAAGTATTTCCGTATGGAGGGAGTATTAATTATACCAAGAGAGCCGGATTAGCACCGCTTAGATCATGTAAATGTAATGAAATCCATCATGTTTATATGAAGATCCGACTTTTTTATACGAAATCCTGTATGCTTATATGAAAACAGTCTGTGTTTGCACGAATTTCATCTGGTTGGTTAGAGTTGTGAAAATGTATGCCGCTGGCGTTTGATGTCTTCCTCCACGGAAGGAAGCGGGAGGAAATTTGCTGGCTGCCGTTGGAGATGCTCTTATGCTGGAAATAATAGTCACATCCAATCCATTTGAGTTAATTGCGTGTATGATTCTCCCTTTATAAAAAGTTAATTGCATGTGTAGTGTACACGTGACTTGCAGGGTGGCTACAGCTTCGTACAGAAAGTTAAAAAGAAACAAGTCCATCCTTAATCTTGTATTATAAGTACTCTGTGGGTTCCACTATCAATACAGTAGCGAAAGAAGTATATATTAAATCAGTAATATATAATATAAAAATCTAAAGTTAAAGACAGAATTTGAAGTCAGGTCATCGCGTTGCAAGCATCTGGCGCTAACCAATCCAGCACATTTTTGTTGTAGACCATGTTGGAGATATATCTCCATGCCTACTCTTATACTCCATCCGTTCCTAAATATTTGTCTTTTTCAGATTTCAAATGGACTACCACATACGGATGTGTATGTAGACGTATTTTAGAGTGTATATTCACTCATTTTGCACCGTATGTAGTCACTTGTTGAAATCTCTAAAAAGATAAATATTCAGGAACAGAGGGAGTAGAAAATAGAGTTGGTGATGATGGTGTGCGTGCCATCCTGCAATATAGGCCGTTGGATTCATATCTAACGGATAGGAAGGAAACTATGGCAATTTTGCAAAAAGATACCCACACCCCTCTCCACGTTTGCAAATAAGGACTTCCCTCGGTCATCCTTTTCTCTACTCTTACTAGCAATGTGCCCGTGCATTGCAACGGATCCAAAATAGAATAATACATGTTCACAAACTTGAAAGAAAAACACTCTAGTTTGGTGTATATATCACTAAAAATATACTCGTATTAGGTTTCACTCAAACTATATTCCTTGTGGCTATTTTGATGAGGTGGGGGAGGGATGTGGTTGGTTTCAAGATACTAAGGGGTTTCTGCAAATTGGAGCAGAGAAGTGGGGTCTTGTTGCAGAAATGCCACGACTTACATCATAGTCGTTAGATGCAGATCTAATGGTCAGAAATGACGGATGGCAGACACACCATGATCATCAAATGAGTCTTTTATACGAGTAGAGATAAAAAAACAGAGTTGGTGATGATTGTGTGCCTGCCATCCTGCAATATAGCCAGTCCAATTTATATCTGACGGATAGGAAGGAAACTATGACAATTTTGCAAAAAGATACGCACACCCCTCTCCACATTGCCAAATAAGGCCTTCCCTCGTTCATCCTTTTCTCTCACAAGATAAACTACTCATATAAATGCATCTTGATGTTCCATGCAACGCATGGGCATCTTGCTAGTCTCTCACAAGATAAACTACCCATACAAATGCATCTTGATGTTCCATGCAACACACGGGCATCTAGCTAGTTTCTTTTAAAATAGTTACTGCGATAATTGGGTTGAAGTGATATATTGTATGTCTGCCCCGAATGATTTCAGATTCACTATTAGTAACAAAGAAAAGGTTGTCTTGTTAATTAACAGAAAACAGGGTGAAAACTATCACATGAGGCCGGTGAAAACAAGTCACATTGGGTTCAGCGTCATCGTCACTACAGCTGTGCGCGCGCGAGAAGTCTACATATCGAGGGGGCTACAAAGAAAAAGACGTATCGAGTGTGTCTGAGCGAGGCACAGAGACACAATGTTTGAGAGAGAAACCAATTGATAGATTAAGATCAGATCAAGTTGTCACCCTTCTGCTATCATTGTTGGGGTTGGGGGGGTGGGGAAGGGGAGGGAGAGAAAGACGTATCGAGAGTGTGCGCGGTAGGCACAGAGGCACAACTAGTGAGTGTGTGTATCTATGTGTGTTTCAAAGAGGAGTAGATAGATTACTATCAAGATCGAGGTGCCACCCTACTCCATCGGTGTCGGGTAGTGTGTGTGTGTGTGTGTGTGTGTGTGTGTGTGTGTGTGTGTGTTTGAGAGAGAAGCCAGTTGATAGATTAATATCAAGATTGAGGTGTCACCCTACTCCTCCGGTGTCGGGAAGTGTGTGTGTGTGGGTGGGGGGGGGGGCAGTGACACTTACATACCTCTACTCTTATAAAAACAGAGTTGGTGATGATGGTGTTCCTGCCATCCTGCAATATAGGCCATCCGATTTATATCTGACGGATGGGAAGGAAACTATGGAAATTTTGTAAAAAGATACCCACACCCCTATCCCCATTTTCAAATAAGGCATTCCCTCGTTCATCCTTTTCTCCCACAAGGTAAACTACTCATACAAATGCATCTTGATGTTCCGTGCAACGCATGTGCATCTTGCTAGTAGGGATAAGGAGTTTGTGTGACCCATATCCATATTAAGGGATAGGTAGATAGGATGTGTGTGAGGCATACTTAAAGCATCACATAGATAAACAAACAGTGTGCATGCAAGTGCCGGAAAAATGAAGCGATAAACAATGTCTACGCGCGCGCGCGCGTGTGTGTGAGAGAGAGAGAGAGAGAGAGAGCGAAATCTCAAAACAAAAGGTGCTCTGCTGGAATCCCATTGTATGTATTCATATGGTTCTGGAACTCGAGTTAACCTTAGGCATATGTGTGAGAGACATAATTATCCTTTGAGACATTAATGGCCGTGGGTGGGCGGAATTAAAGGGGTGGGCGTGTTCGACAGAGAGAGCGTGTGTGTTTCTGTGTGAGAGACTTGTAGGACGGGGTAGAAAGACAAATTCTAACCTTGACGGAGAGAGAGAAATACATGAAGTGCGCGTGTGTGATTCCGATGCCCACGGGGAAATGAGATATGTATGCTTGTGAGAGAGATTGCGGAAAGCATTCACGTATCACTATCTAGCGATCGTGGACGTGCATCGCTTGAACATAAATCAATATCTATTTCGTATTGTGGCCAAAGGTACAATATCGATTGAACGCTATAAAGATTGGACACTCACATATCACATTTTTTATCTAAATAAACCTTTTCAATTGTGCATGCCGAAGTTACAGTGATGTTTCTTCAAACAACCAATGTAGCTATCATGTACATGCACCATTATTACTCTTGCATTCAAATTCATTAGTCTTGGATGATTTAAGGTTCTATTATGAAGTAATATATGTAATATTCATATATGAATTCAACGGGTACGCAATTTATGAAATGGAGGCTATGTAATCATATGAGATAACACTTTTAAGTAGCGGACTACAATATGCATTTCTTTTGTGGGACTACAATATCCATTTATTTTTGTGCGCCTCTACACTAACACGTCAATGCATTATGTTTAAAGTAAATAACCAATGGACTAAATTATCTATTTACACGAGAAATACATAGGCTGAGCATTTGATCCCTTTTTTTGTGAACGCACCTCTACACCCATACGATTGGCCGCGCCCGTGTGAACGTCCAAGTTATCGGCGCATCATCCCGAGTTATTGTATTTTTTCTGGGGTGGACTTCACCCCAGTTATTAATCACGCTGCGTGCCCGTGTACACATCCTCAAGATGACCTTCCCGCTTAGCACGGTCCAAAATTAGTTGAAACTGGATACGAACGATCCCGCGGGCGGCAAAATCTCCCGCCTCCTTCTAAAATTTCCGCCACCTAGTCTTTAGCATGCGAAATTCCCCTTTTGTCGTTGGTGCACGGAGAACAACAATAACAATACCGCCCTCATCTACATAATAGGTCGGGGCTGCTTTGGTAACTTCCGGTTCCCCTCACCACACGGCATCCCGATTTCCTCTCCCTCTCCCGCAAAAACGACTAACTCCACAACACCAGAGCATCTTACATCACGCCATTCGTACCTCATCGGCCTTTCTACCCCTCCCCTCTCGAAACCCTAGACTGCTCATCCACCGGTGTACTAGAGCCCATTCACTGCCAGCGGCGTCCACCTCGCCGAATCTGCTTCTACGGCCGCATCTACCCCTCCCACCTCCACTAGAAACAAGTGGACTGCTCATCCACCACTGTACCACAACCCATTCAGTGTCGGACTTGTCCACGATGCCGAATCTGCTTCATCGGTACTCTCGTCAACCACAGTGCATCTGCAACGGCTCATTCATACTCCCCACCGGAGACGCTTTGTCACCCCCTCGGAGCCGCCCCACCGACGGCCTCTGATCCTCTTCGCCGACACCTTCCTCAACCCTACCGGAGCCGCTTCGCTGACAACATCGTCAACCCTATCGGAGTAGCTTTGCCTATACCATTCTCAACCCTACCAGGGCTGCTTTGCCAACTCACAAGTCCACGACCACAGATCCGCTTCATCGCACCCTCATCCAACCTACCGAAGCAGCTTCTGATGCCCCTTCCACGGCCGTAGATCCGCATCGTTGACACCATCCTTAACCCAACCACCGGAGCAGCTTCACCGACGCCCTCGTCCACGGCCACAGATCTGCTTCGCCCACACCGTAGCCCACCCTACCGGAGCCGCTCCACAAACACCCTACTCGATGGTTCTAGATATCCTTACCGGGCCCTGACAGCCAGCGCAGTGTCATCACCCTTGATGTTTCTAACCTGATTCCCACCGTCTGGCAAGATGCCAAGCACCTGCCACGGCCTAGGTACTTGTCACCTTTAAACTCGTCCAGCATCACCTGCCCGATGTACTTGAAATATACTAATAGGTCGTTGTTACCTGTTATGCAGCTGGCAAAAACTACAAGGATGATGTTTCTTCTGGATCTAACAGCTTGGCCAACCAAGATCCTGGACTGAGGCATTGCTAGGATCTTGTAAGTGCGTCTCTCTCTCTTGTATTGTTGTGTGCCTGCCAGCGTGCTTTGCTAGGATTTTCGACCAGTAATCCCTTTGTGCAGACAATGATTTCTAAACATAAGTCTTTCTAGAGATTCCACTATAGGCTACATACGGAGCAAAATGAGTGAATCTACACTCGAAAATGCATCTATATACATATGTATGTGGTCCATACTGGAATCTCTACAAAGTCATATATTTAGGGACAGAGGCAGTACATTACACAAAATCGTAGGTGGCATGTAGGAATTCCAGTGCACTACATTAGGCTCCCTTAGAGTGCCTGCTAGTCCAGCACACAGAGTCATGGCTAGCTTATGCTACGCACACAATAATTAATTGGTGGTTTAAATATGCGCAAGGTATATGCAATGTATTATCATGTAGAAATGTCTGAAATTAGCCGTGTCAACTTGCAGATAGGATTACACAATGAAAAAGTACAAGATGTATGTGGCAATTTCATGGAACATCGCAAAAAAGAGGCAACGGTGAGCCTATACAGTGTGCTATGGTAGGTCACAACTCCATTGCAATCATTATGACATGTTATTTGTATGTCAGTTCTATTGGCCAAGTTTCTTTGGGACAGTTATTACGAGTTATCCTAAGAAAATAAGCACATGTAAATATAAGCTCCAGGTAATAAGCCAACCAGTTCTTTTCATTGCCTTCATTTTCAGCTTATCTTTGATATGATCAATGAAAAGTCTAGATTGCATTATATTTTTTCATTTTTCTGCCCATATAAAAATTAATTTGACTTGCAAACATCAGAAATTGAACCCAGTGCAGTAATTAATATGATAGGAAAACAGACCATCACTATTTTTTCAAAATGCAAATACAAAGATACCATCTACTTGGCACAATCTACTTTGGTCAATGTATTCCATAGAGATCCCATTGCCTAATTTAAACGAAGAATGCATGACCCACATTAAAATGAAGAACAATTATTTATTGAAATTCGATGGTCCAAGTGGCTGGTTATTATCATATAGCAGCACCACATGAAAGCATCATATAGTAGCAGCAACAACAGCAGTGTGCAATTCATCATATACCAGCAGCAGCTCATAGCAATTCATCATATAGCAGCAGCAGGAGCGGCTCATAGCAATTCATCATATAGCAACAGGAGAAGCAGCTCATAACAATTCATCGTATAGTGGATCAGAATGAAAATTTGGCAAAAAATCAAAGGAGATCCTCACCTTGTTGGATGAGCTCATCCTTCAACATCACCTCAAGGCCACGGCCTGGGAGGAGGGGAGGGGGAATAAGGTGCCTTCTGCAGATGTGGCATCACCCGTGGTTGTCTTGGCGCCACGGAGTAGTGCGTTGGATGGACCACAGTGGAGCAGCTGCTGGAGACCATTAGAATGAGGGGCGGCGGAAGAGGGAGGAGCAGCCGGGGAGATTTGCCCCTACCCGCCGGCCATGTAGCATAGCTGGACAGAGCATCGTCAAGGACCAGGCCAGATGGGACCAGTGGTGACGGTTCGCTGGAGGAACCCTTGTGCTTCAGGCAGGGGATCGAGGTAGAGGGAAAGGGGAGAGGAGATGCAAGCGGGCAGGGCAATGAACGCTTGTGTGTTTGTTTTTACTTGAGGGTCAGGTGTGACGCGGGCGTGAGCAGTTGCATTTTGAGTGTAATATAGGCAGACAACAGAGTCATTTCACTATTCCCCTTCCCTTCAATTTTTAGTGAGCTTCTACCCGAAACACCCCCCTTCAAAGAGAAATAAGTTAATCTCAAGCCCATAACTCAAAATTGACTTCTTTACATATTTTATGGCTTATTTTGACAATAAGCCCTGAAAAGCGGAATCAAACTGGCCCTTAACCTGCAATTCAATTGTGCATGCAATGATGAATCACTCCTGCCTGCTATAGTGTACATTTAGGCATCATCATACATGGCATAACCTAATACATGTGCATTCCATTGTAGAATCTGGAATATGCAATGTTTATTTTAGTTCATACGTTGCACATGATGTTTAAATGCCCCTTAAATCTGGTCAGTCAACTGATGGTCTTTAAGCCTCCTTCTTTGCTTCTTTTCTTGATATGTAAGATTTGCTCACACATCTGTTCAATTGCTTGTTTGCATCAGCCATCCATACTAGGACTGTTTGCTTTGATTACTTGCTGTTCTTGACCTAACACTCTAACAGAGCTTGTCAATGATTTAAACACTAAGGGTTGCTGTAGTGGGGCCTTGTCTAACTCATAGGTGACATAAAGGTTTGGCTGTACACTAAAGTAGGCTCTCCAAGAGTACCTAGAGATCCAGTTCGAAGGTATGCCTAGTTTTTACATAGTGCAGACATAGTAAATGCTCATTTCATTGTGTGCAAGTTCAAGAGATGTGGCATGTTTTGTTATGCGGTATTGTTTTGTTACAATCTCATCCTTTTGTGTTGTTCACAGACTGGAAAGTATGCATACTTATCTTCCAAGGAGACGAGTAACTAGTTTGTGTCACCTTGCAGAGGGGGTGCAATGAAGATAAGATTGAGGATTTCCAAGTACAAGATGTTAGGAAGGAGCCTTGCAAGAGAAGTAGGAGCTGCACTGATCTTGTTCCACCAGTTAAGGTAAGTCATTGTATCCAACGCAATAGTTCAATTCCTTGTTTGTTTCAGGCATAGTTAATTTGCTCTTTTCAATTGCTTTATTTGTCCTCTGTTAATGAGATGACCAAACAATGATGCCTGATGTTGCGTACTTTTGTAACTATTAGTTGACATAATTAAAGGCCTTACCATTTAATTACTCTGGCGAAGTGTGCCTGAAGCTTTGAAGTCTATTAACCAACTATTATTGCATGAGGCTCACAATCTAGTTTATACTAGGCTAATGATTGCATAGCTTTGCTTGCTGTAGTAGGTTTGTATGAATCCCTCTGTTGTTCGTTATGCTCCCTAAGACTTTGCTATAGAATGGCCAACTACTTGCTTACTTATACGCAACATGCTGTCTAAATTTGTAACTGTTCTGTGTTTTGGATTGGGCCCCAACATCATGCTCCTCTAGTGAGCTAAGAGATATTTCTGTATGCAGGCTGCACACACTACCTTTTTTATAATTTTTATGTCACCTGCTTATGCTTCATGACGTGTAACATTATTGTTAGTCCTGTTTCGCCATGTACAAAATAGTCATTCTTGCTCGCTTCACTGTTGTAACTATATTTTTACCCTAGTCATGTGTACTTACAGAAACATTTTAGGATGAAGTGACATCAACACAAAGATCTGTGAGCAGTGCGGCATGGCCGTTACCGAATGATTATGGATTGGAATTGGAATGTGCTGATGTTCTCAAGCATCAACTAGAGGTGGCAAGACAACATGTACATGATTCTCAACGTACAATCAATAAGTTGAGACTGTACATGCAGGTATTAGATGCAGGAGTCAAAAAATGAAACAAGACACTGAGGTAACCACGAAGGAATTGGAGATTTTGCAGACTGAAATTTTGTGCTATCTGAATCCGGCCAATCCTATTTTCTGAAGAGATTATAGTTCAAATGGTAAGTTCTGTTGATGCGTGTCTATGATGGATGAGCTTTATTTGTCCAGTGTATGTAATTTGCTATTTGTGTACGCTTTATAATCACTAGTGCCGAACTATAATGCCTAGTGGGTATATTCGGCTGTAATTTCTTTATTGTATAGTGTAGGATCATTCTATGTTTCTACGCCTTAGTCTTTTTATTGTATAGTGTATGTTTTTAGAGGCGATAGTATAGAGTAGGATAATTCTTGAATATGCTATATCGTTGAAACAGGGGCCAACACACCCAAACATTTCCTGGACGCCATACAAATGAACAAACATGTGTAGTCAAAGCGGGCCTTAATTGGGCTAGTCAAAAAAATATTAAGTGGATCCCAAATGATGTGGCCCACCGTAACAACGGCTCTTAGCAGGCCGTCAACAAGCCTAAAGCTTGATAGGGTCGTATAAATGAAATGGCCCGCGGGCATTTAGCAGGCCGAAATAAATGTCAATTTTGTCTCGGCCCTTTTACTTTACGGGCCAATAAGAGGCCGAAAGTGTTATGGGCCAGAGGAGGCCCAATTTGCAAACTAGGCTTTTAACAGAGCGAAAATCGCGTTGGGCTGAAATGATGCCCTGCGAAATGTGGGCCCCTAATTGACCTAAAGTCAAAGGCCTAACTATTGTGTGAGCCGTTAACAGGCCGAGAGAAAAAATGGCCTAAGAGTTGGCCCATTTACCGAATGGCCTGAGGACAGGCCTAAAGTCAAAGCAGGCTAGAATTGGCCCAACTGCAGAATGGGCCCGGAAAAGGCCGAAAGACGTTCCAAGCCGGTACCGGGCTGGAACTGACGATGGGCTGCTAACAAGCCGAAAGAAGTGTCGGGGGTTGGGCGACATATGCCAAAGGATGGCTTATCATGGAGGGGGCGAGTAGAACGTCGCCGGTGCCTAGAAACGGGATGAGGCGAAGACATGCACGCCGGCGAATCTTACCCAGCTTCAGGGCTCTCCGAGGAGATAACACCCTATCGCTGCTCTCATGGGTCTCCGCATGATCACTATCTCAAGGTGAGTACAAGATTGCTCCTTGAGCTGTTCGGGTGAGGAAGGAGAAGGCACGGCTAGCTCTTCTCTTCCCTCTATGTGTGTGTGTCAAACTACTAGGTTCCAACCCTTTGCTGGGTGCACCGGGGTTTATATAGGCCTACTTCGGGGTACAATGGTAATCCTACTGGACGCTGGTCCCAGCCATCGATCTCTTAAGTCGCCGTCTTCTCCGCCGACTTGGGGCCCACGCCGACTAGTGGGCCCCGCCGACGGCCATCGACATGGGGCCGACAGGCCCTCGTCCGCTTGTGGCGGGTCTTGCCGGTTGCAGGTCATCAGAGCCGCTCTTCTAATGACGCGAAGTTGTTTGGGGTCATGGCAATAAAGTTGCCGCTACCGGCGGGCGATCATCGCTGCCATTCCTCGCCTTGTTCTGGTTAATGGCGCACGGAGCCCGTGGGAGGGGCCGGCCGACTCTAGGAGGCCGACTCCAACGGGTCCGTCTTTGGGGCGTTCTCGCCGTCTTATGCACTCCCGCCGACAGGCGGGTCCCGCCGTCTTCGGGTCATACAGACAGGCCATCGTGGGTACAGGAATCTGCCCACGGGCCGTCGAGCGGCGTGGCTCTGATGTCGCGCCGGACGGAGATCTCCGTCGGTACGGTGCTCTGTGGCCATGCCTGCTCTTTATGAGCGGGGCAGGGACGGGCCGCGAGGCGGCTTTATCCTATCCCGCTCGTAGTCGCCCAGTCAAGAGGTGGACGGAGTTGCGGGCCGACTCCACATGCCCGGCCGTTCGGAAGTCGGCAGCAGGTCGGCTTGTCTTGAGGCCGTCTCACGGGACTCGGTGGGAGGGGTGATCGGCGACTCTGTCAGCCGACTCTCGAAAAAGCGGCTCTTAGTCTTGGGGTCTTGAGGGTCGCATGTCGCCCCGATGTTTTGAAAGGTCCAGGGGCTCGGGTTTGCCTACCCGTAGCCCAGTACTCCGACAGTAGTCCCCGAAGCTGGTGAGGCACCGAGGGCAACATGTCGAGGAGCCTCAACAGCTTCATCCCTTTGGTAGAAGAATCTGGACTCGGCCCGCCGTCTCCATCTGGCTGGAGTCGGCCTTGCAGGGGGCCGTCTTGCTCTTCAAAGGTTTTGAAGGTCGCAGCGGGATCCGGGCGGCGTGCCTGATAAGCTTCCAGGCAGCTGCCCATTGCGGGCCCGCCACGCGGTAGGGCCAGTCTGCCATCCCACGCGTGTGACAAGACAGACCCGTCAGGCGGGGCCCACCACTACCGCGCCTCGGCGCGCAGCAGATCCGCTGTGGTCGTGCGGGCGGTTGGGCTCCCCACGCCGTTACTGCGCGCAGTAACATCGTGGGTTAAATCATGGGGGCGTGGGGACGTGGGCGCAGTTAATCCCACGCCGCCTCAAGCCCGCAGCCTAGGCGCCTATAAGTAGGCGGGGGGAGGGGGGCGGCGACGCACGCGCACCCACTCTTCCCCGCTCCCTCTTGCTCCTTGCTTTGTCTTCCTCCTCGCTCCGCCGTGTCGAACCTCGCCACGCCGCGGAGATGAGCTCCTCCTCCACCACCGCGCCTCCCACCACGCGCTCCGGCGTGTGGGACGGCTCCATCATCGACGACGACATCATTGAGTTTCTCCGCCAAACGCGCGCATCCCCGCAGCCACCTAGTGCGGACGCGCGCGCCAAGGTGAAATTACGCTAGCCGGAGGAGGGCGAGCAGGTTATATTCGCTCGCACCTCATGCGCTGGCTGGGCTGCCGCGAGCGGCTTCTTCCAGCGTTCTCGGAGTTCTTCGGGCTCCAGCCGCACCACCTCACCCCCAACACGGTGGTGTTGCTGGCCGCCTTCGCATCCTTATGCGAGGGCTTTCTTGTCGTTCTCCCCACCATCGAGTTGTGGGGGGAATTCTTCCAAGCCAAGCTCGGGACCCACGTCGCTCGCGTGCCGGGTCTGTGCGGCACGTTCATCGCCAAGAGGAGGCCGGTGCCCGAGAACCCTTTTCCTGCCATCCCCCTCATCAAGTCGGTGAAGATGTGGCAGCGTACGTACTTATATGTCAAGAACGTCGCCCCCGAGGGCGACTGGGTCAACTTTCCGTCTTACGTGGGCGACGAGTTGGCGGGGGACCCCCCAGCTGGTCCCATCGGGCTCGGACGCTGACTCCCACAGGCAACACCGTCGTCGCGCGGCTCCGCGTGATGACGCGGTCGGAGGGCCTGACTGGGGCGGACTTGCTGGCCGCCTTCGTGGCGCGCCGAGTCCTCCCTCTTCAAGGCCGACCTCATCTGATCTGTCAGATGAGCAGCCGCTGGGACCCCAGCCGGCTGTGCTTGAAAGACATGCCCCACGCGGAGGTGGTGGACACGGTGAACTTCCTGGCGAACTGCGGCCTCACGGAGGAATGGCAGTTCGGCAAGGAGCCATACTCGCGCGCCAACCCCCCGCCTATGGTAAGTTATCTCTTGCTTCTCTGTTTCCTTTTTCAGCTGAATCTGGCTCTAATTTTCCTTGGTCATCTCCGACTCAGAATCCCCTCATGCAGCCCTCGGCCGGTGCCGTGGGGCCGGCTCGTGAATTCGTCCCCGACTAGGCGGAGAGCGACGCCGACGACCCCGACTTGGGCGTGGCGGCGATGGAGGCCGACGCCGAGGGAGGAGGAGGGGCCGACGATTTCAGGCCTTCGTCGCCGATTGGCCTGACGACGACGGCGAGAAGGAAGTCGCCCCCCGCCGCCAGCAGAAAGCCGGCCATCCAGGCGCGAGCTCCTCGGCCGCCTTGGGTGGTCGAGGCGGCGCGAAGAAGCGCCAGGCCGGGCCGAGTCTACCAGGCGGCCGGGCGAAGAAATTCAGGGGGACGGCCGCCGCGACCCAGCGCAAAGAGGCGGTCGCGGAGGCTAACCGCTTCCGTAAGGAAGTGAAGAAGCCACCGCTGGTCTCCGCTTAAGTACTTTTTATTTTGTTTTGTTTCTTCTGGTCCATCTTGTCCAAGTCTTTACGTGTCATTTCCTCATCAGGGCTCCCCTCACCCTGGAGAGGGTCACCGTCGCCTCAGTCATGGGGTCGGCGGAGACGTCCGCCAATAGTCGGCGGGTTGACCCTGCGGCCGCCCTCCGGGAGGCAACGGAGCGGAATGCGCAGGAGAAGCGCGACGAGGAGGAGGCCGCCCGTCTGGAGAAGGCGGAGGCTGAGAAGGCGGCGGCTTCCGCCAGTGAATCTGGAGGAGGTCAAGCCGCCGCAGCTAAGAGGCGAGCCGCGGAGGCTGCGCGCCTCCAGTCGGCGTTGTTCGTCACCCCGTTGAGCTCTGCGCCACCGCCGCCGGAGTTCACGGGGCAGTCGGAGGGAGTCGGCGGTGAGGTCCCCGTCGCAGAGAGGGAAGGCGGCGAGGTCTCCCTACCGGGCGCCACCGCGCCACCTCTGCCGCCTCCCCCGCAGTCCGAGAGCCTTGAGGCGAGGCAAGCAGCCGGCGACTACCGTGCTGCCGATCGGCGACGCAGGCCTGGCGCGCAGTTGCTTCTTCAAGTCGCGTCGCCAGCGTGACGCCGTCTTGAGAAGGCGACTTTCGGCGCGCGCTTTTGGAGACCGGGCGCCGCCAGCCCGCCATGCTCGACACCGAGGCGATAAGCGCCATACCACAGGTGCGAGGAGGCGTACGGCCCGAACACGGGCGCTCTGGACGCCCAGCGAAGCTGCGGGCTGAGGGCGACGCCATCCAACCTCTCCAAGGCGCACTGGCATCGCGATCCGCCGTATGGCGGGTATGTTTATTTTTGAACTTTTCTTGTTTCTTCGTAAGCGCGCACACCCACTCGGTGTAGTCCCGAGTTTCGGGCCGCAGCCGAAAGGCGGCTTGGAACTCTATTTCATGCATTCTCCAAGTTTTTACCTTTGTCTGAAACTCTTGTCGCAGGAGTATCCCAACCTCCGCGCCACTGCCTTCAACCGCAACGTTGAGGAGCCAAGCAAGCGGACTGCCGACTTGGCGAGGAGCCTAGGTGAGTGTTCTTCTTGAGGGTGTATTTGGCGCACTCGCTGGCTGTAGTCCCGAGATTACGGCCGACCTCATGCAGTCGGGCCGGATCTTCCTGGCGACCTTCTTAGCTGACTACTTCGCGTCCTTCTTCTTTTTATTCTTCAGAGTCCAACGCCGCTCTTTGGGGGCAGCTGGGTACGGCCGACACCGCTTTGCGCGCCAAAGAGGAGGAGTGCGGCAAGCTCGCCCTTGAAGCGCGACCTTACGCATGAAATGGAGGAGCAGAGGGAGCTGCTCAAGGCGGCGCAGGCTAAGGCGGAAAAGAAAGAGGCCGCTCTCCTAGCCGAATTTGAAAGCGAGCGCTCCTCCTGGACCGACAGGGAAGCGCTGCTGACCTCCGTCTTCCACGAAATCGAGGATATCGTCGATGGTGAGTTCGCTTTTACTTTTTCTTTTGGGTCGCCGACTAAGGGTCAGGTCGACTCCTGTTTTTCTGACTTGCTTCTTCTTCTTCTTGGCAGACTTCTTCCCCGGTCACACGCAGGCGGCCAATCAAGCCATCGAGGCTGATCGCGAGGCTGAAGGGCGGTGGTGCCGAGATCGCAGCCAACGCCCCGGACCCTTGACGAGCAACTTCGAGCATCGAGGCCCGTCTTCGCCGGCCCATCGGATGTCTGCGCCGTCTTCAGCTGCGGCCTTGAGCGACCCGCTGCTCTGTGGCCGGACATGCGGTTCTGGCACTCCTGTACCGGACCGCCGACCGGTGGAGGTCGCGGCTGGCCGTCTTGAGGCCTGGAAGGGTTCCACGGCTCGGGCTGGAGCTCGCCGAGCCCTGGAGTTCGTCAAGGCGTGGTATCCAGGGCTGGATCTGGACCGGCTGGCCGCGTTCCGGTCAGAAGCCCAAGCGGAGCTGCTGGCCGCGGAGGACGCCCTCGTCGAGCGTGCGGTGGCGATTGCCGACTACACGGACACTGGCGTCTTCGTCCTGGCGGGCTAAAGGCGGTGGGGCGCCGCTGAGTGGTTCGGGATGAACCCGGACCACGACGAGGACTTCAGCGGAGGTGATCGACTCGGCCGCCGAGGATGAGGACGAGGCGGAGGGCGGAGGCGACATGGTGGCGCCAGAAGGCGGAGTGGGCGACCAGCCTCGGCTTCAGCCGCGCCTCCAGCAGCAGCGCCCGTCTGGGCCTCTTTGCCGCCGGAGACGATCAAGCCGAGACCGCCCGGCCCGGCCGCCTCGGGCGCCGACGCCGCCGCCGCCTCGGCCTTCCAACCCACCTGCCCGCTTCTTAGGCGCTGCCTTGCCTTTATTTTGTCTATTGCTAGTCTTTTAACAGAACTTGTTAATTTGCCCAATTCCACCCGCGGGGTGTATTCTGAACCTCTGTCCGAAGATCCGGCCAAGGGCCTAAGCTTGTGTAAATATTATTCTAATTTTATCTTTCCTTGCTTATTGCTCTTGTGGCTTTTTCCTTTGCCGCCTTCCCTTAAATGCCGCCTTGCCCATCGGGCAACCGCTCTGCGGACTGCCATCTAGGTCAAGTGCTTGGCTACTTTTGAGAAGGCAAGTACTTGGCCATTTTTTTAGAGTCGTTAAGCAAGTTGGGTAGAAAGCGGCAAGCCGACTACTTAAGAGTCGGTTTTACGAAACGGGCTGGGAGCCAATTTAAACTATGTTTATGCTTTGGGTCCTTAGCCATTTTTTTCGTAGGGTCGTTCTAGCTTACTCCTGCCCACCAAACAGTGATCGCTCTGAGCTGCAGCTTCTGACAGAGACGGGTTAGGCACCGACGTTACTTGTCTCGATCACAGGAAGCATTTCATAGCCTAAAGGCGGCGAGTCCCGGGCCGACTAGTCGAGCCGGTGCCAAATAGCATAACAAAGAGTAACATACTCAAAGGAATAATTCTTATCATCTGAGATAACAAAGAGGGCAGTCCTCGAGCTCGTCTCGGGCCCGGAGTCTTGGTACTTTAAACACAAAGGGTAGCGTGGTACATCGCATCAATCGTAAAATCTTGGAGGAGATTCGCATTCCATGGCCGCTCTGTTTCTTTGCGGAGTCATCCCTCTTGCGTGCTCGGGGCTTCGGCGTTGATCGTAGTAGGAGTCGTTGCTCAGCACTTTGTCGATGATGAATGGGTTTTCCCAAAGGCGCCGACGGCTTGTGCTGGCCGGCATTGTTCGCTGGATCAGCGAAGCACAAGGTCGCCTTCTAGGAATGATCTTGGCTTGACCTTCTTGTTGTAATGGCGCGCATGAGCTCTGCTGGTAGATGCTGGACCGGCTGAGTGCCAGCAGCCGACCCTCTTCCAGCAGATCGACACCGTCTTGTCGTGCTTCTTCTGCTTCCTCTTCGGTGTACATGGTGACTCGCGGGGAGTCGAACTCTATATCCGTTGGGATGACGGCTTCGGCACCGTAGACGAGGAAGAAGGGTGTGAAGCCAGTTGACTTTTTGGAGTCGTGCCACGAGACTCCAGAGGGCGGTAGCGCAACTCCTCAAGCCAGCAGCCACCGAACGCTCCAATGGTTCGACGATCGAGGAGGCTTGATGCCGAGCCGGATGAGGCCGTTATTTCGCTTCACTGGCCGTTTATTTGCGGATGGGCAACGGATGCTAAGTTCGATCGGATGCCTTATGCGTCGCCCGAAAGCGGGCCAAAGGCGCCTTTGGCAAAATTTGTGCCATTGTCGGTGATGATCTTTGTGTGGTACGCCGTACCGAGTCGTGATGTCGGCGATGAAAGTCACTGCCGTAGGACCATTCAACTTCTTGATGGGTTTTGCTTCTATCCACTTGGCGAACTTGTCCACCACGACAAGTAAGTGAGTTAGGCCGCCTCGTGCCGTTTTGAATGGTCCCACCATGTCCAGGCCCCAAACAGCAAAGGGCCAAAGCGATGGGGATAGTCTTGGCCTTGAAGCCGGGTGAAGCGGCTTGGAGCGAACACCGCACCCTTGCATTTTGAACTAATTCCTTGGCCTCTTCTAGGGCAGTCGGCCGAAGAAACCGTGTCGGAAGGCTTTGGCGACGAGTCTGTTGAGGCTGCATGATGGCCGACTCGCTCGATGGATGTCTTCGAGAATTGCATGGCCTTGCTCGACTCGACGCAGCTGGTAGACACCGTGACGCCATACCGACCAGCTCTCTATTGACTATAGTGTAGGCTGCTGCTCGGCGTTGCACTTGCCGAGCCACGGTCTCAGCGGTGGGTAGCTCGCCGCTTACTAATACCTTCAGGATGGGCTGGGCCCAGGCGGGGGCTGCTATTCCTTCGACGGCCAGTACTGCTACTTGGACGAGGGTGGATGGGCTGGGCGGCGGCGGGTTGGAGTCCGCAGCAGCTTCTTGGGTTGAAGAAGTCCCCGACCGGGCGCAGTCCCCGGCCGAAATCCTGGAGTCTTCGCAATGGTCGCCCCCGGGCCGGGTTCAAGTCCCCGGGCCGGCCATTGCCGCGTTCTGGGGCGCGTCTGCAAGGATTCTTGTGCCGTCTACGAGGCTTTGGAGTCGGATTCGACTTCTTGAGGGGGAGCGGCACAAAATGGAGTCGACTCTAGTGACGGCTTGAGATGGCTTGAGGAGGCGCTAAAGGCGACGCCGATGGTATTACTGGCGGGTGGAGCCGATTCTTGCTGTGGTATCCGCTTGGTCGTTGTCATTTCTTGGCACGAGGAGGAATTCGCACCTCAAAATATCCACTCAAGCTGCATTGTGAAAGCGGCAGCTCGCCATATTTGCATCTTTGGCGTCCGATCACGGATGACTGTTGGACCACCAAGTCGAAGTCGCCATAGCACGAGATCCGTGAATGCCAAGCTCTTTGGCAAGCCGGAGCCCGTGAATGAGCGCCTCGTATTCAGCGACTTTGTTGGAGGCGGCGAAATGGATCTGCAGCGCGTACTTGAGCTTGTCGCCCTTGGGGGAAGTGAGGACCACGCCGGCTCCCAAGCCGGTGCGCATCTTGGAGCCATCAAAGTGCATCCGCCAATGGGTGGAGTCGGGCGCTGGCGGCAGGTACTGGGTCTCGGCCCAGTCGACGAGGAAGTCAGCCAATGCTTGTGACTTGATGGCGGTGCGGGATTGGTAATAGATGGTGTAGGGGGGCAACTCTATGGCCCATTTGGCCACTCGGCCAGAAGCATCTCGGCTTTCGATGATCTCTGCTAATGGGGCCGTGCAAACCACGGTGATTGGATGCTCTTGAAAGTAAGGCTTCAACTTCTTGGCGGCAAAGTGCACGCCGTAACACATCTTACGGTAGTGGGGTAGTTACGCTTGGAGGTTGTGATGCCCGCTCGGGTGTAATAAACCGGTCTCACGGGCGGTAGCGCCTTGCCTTCCTCCTTGCGTTTAACTACGATAATCGTGGCCGACTACCTGCCGGTGGCGGCAATATCTGAGCATGGGCTCCTTTGGAGTCGGAGCCGCCAAAGATCGGGGAGTAGTAAGAATGTTCTTCAACTGGAGAAATGCCTCGTCCGCCTTGGAGTTCCATTCGAAGAAGGTGGTCTTCTTCATGAGCTGGTATAGAGGAAAAGCTTTCTCGCCAAATGACCGATGATGAATCGGTGATAGACGCCAAGCGACCGGTGAACTTTTGCACATCTAGCGATCGGCGGGGTACTTCCATCCTTTCGATCGCCTTGATCTTCACGGGTTGCACTCTATGCCGCGTTCAGAGACCAGAAACCAAGGAGCTGGCGGTGGTACTCGAAGACGCATTTCTCGGGTTGAGCTTGATCTGGAATCGGCGCAGATTTTCAAAGGTCTCCTTGAGGTCTTCCAACAGTGTTCCTCGCTTCTCCGTCTTCACCACCACGTCGTCCACGTAAACGTGGGTGTTTCTGCCAAGCTGCTTGAGGAGGCACTTCTGCATGCAACGCTGAAAGGTGGCGCCGACATTCCTCAAGCCGAACGTCATGGTCAGGTAGCAGAAGGCTCCAAACGGCGTGATGAAGGCGGTCTTCAATCTGTCGGCCGGGTTCAGCTTGATCTGGTGATATCCTGAATATGCATCTAAGAAGCTCAACAGCTCGCATCCAGCTGTGGAGTCTATCACCTGATCAATTCTTGGCAAAGTTTAACGGGTCCTTGGGGCAGGCTTTGTTGAGGCTCGTGTAGTCAATACACATCCGCCACTGCTTGTTCTTCTTTAGTACCAAGACCGGGTTCGCTAACCACTCTGGAAAGAACACTTCCATGATGAAACCGGCTGCAAGGAGCCGGGCTATCTCTTCTCCAACAACTCTTCTTTTCTCTTCTGACAGGCGGCGCAAGGGCTGCCTGATGGGCTTCACATCAGATCGGACATGTAACTTGTGCTCGGCGAATTCCGTCGGTACACCAGCATGTCTTTAGGGGACCATGCGAAAATGTCCCGATTCTCACGGAGGAAATCGACGAGCTCGCTTTTCCTATTTGCTGTCGAGGTTGGTACCTACGACAACAGACCTCTCCGGGTGCTCCGGGTCCAAGGGTATCTTCTTGGTCTCTTTGGCGGCTTGAACGAGCCCTCGACCGACTCCTTGGGGTCGGGCGACATCTCCGGCTGCTTGCTGGCCATTGCCACGACCCGATCAAGGAGCCGCTTCTCAGCTGCGATCACCAGGGACTCGGCCAGCCGGCTGCTTTCAGCTGCACAAGCGGATGACTTTCTATAGTCGCCGGCTACGGTCAGAATCCCCTTGGTACTCGGCATCTTCATCTTGAGGTAGGCTTAGTGGGGATCCGCCATGAACTTGGCCAGAGCAGGTCGGCCAAGCAGAGCATGGTAGGGGCTTTCGAGGTCCACCACCTCGAACCAGACTGGCTCTCGGCGAAAGTGATCTTTGTCCCCAAAGAGGACGCCTATCAGAATCTTACCAATCGGTGAGCAGGAAAGGCCAGGTACAATTCCGTGGAACATAGTCCGACTGAGCTGGAGCTGTCTTTGTTTGATCCCTAACTTCTCCATCATATCCTTGTACAGGATGTTGATGCTGCTGCCTCCGTCTATCAGCACTCGCGAGAAGCGAGCGGCCCGCCTATCCGCGGCAAGGGTGGCTCCCAAGACCAGGGCGTAGGAGCCCGGATTCGGCATCACCTCTGGGTGATCAGCACGGCTCCAACTGATGGGCTTCTCGGACCAGTGCATGAATTCTGGAGTATCTGATGCAACTGCATTCACTTCTTGCTCTTGATGCCGCCTGCTGCAGCGATCGTCAGCCACACTAGTAAACACTACATAGGCACCATGCTCTTCTAGGTACTCGTCTTGTACTGCACCGACTGGCCTGACAGCCGACTGCTGGGGCGGTGGTGGAGGCGGCGGCCCAAAGAAAGCGGAGGAGGGCAAGGCCGTCTCCTTGGCGATCTGGTGAGCCAGTGGCACTTCCGGTGGTGGTGTGATTCGACGGCCGTGCCGCTATGGAACTTGCGTGGTCCGTCCGTAGTCTGGCCAGAAGAGAAGGCGGCAACCAGTTGGACTTGCCGCCTTTACGCCGCTTGGTGAGGCTGCCCTCCGCTGCTTTGGTCTCGATCAGCCGCCACCGCCGGCTGTTGGAAGCCGGCTGCGCCTTGCGCTTGTGATCACTTTCTGCTTTCTTTGCCGCCCATTGGCATCGCCACGGAGTTACGGGAGCATGAGGAGCCACCTTGCCAACAGACTGACTTCGATCTCCGACTTCATGGAGGAGTCGGCTGTCAGGCGTCTTGTCTGCTATGATCAAGAGCTCCTCGAGGGTCTCCGGCTCGTCGCAAAGGAGCTTGTGCTTGAGGAGGTGCCTTCTACGCACCCGGCGGTGAAGTACTCGATTGCCTGCACCTCATGCACTCCCTCGCAGGAGTTCTGGAGCTCGGCCCAGCGTGTGAGGTAGTCGCGAGTAGACTCGTTGGGGCCTTGTACGCACACGGAAAGCTGGCGAGGCTTGGGAGGTCGCTTGTATGTGCTCGTGAAGTTGCAGACGAAAACCTCGGTGAAGTCGACCCAGCTGTTGATGCTGCGGGGCTTCAAGATGTTCAACCATGTCCGGGCCGTGCCCTGGAGCATGAGGGGAACATAATTTACGGCAACGCGCTTGTTGCCGTTAAGCTATCTTGCCGACGGGCCGTGGAGTAGTCCACTAGCTGGTCCTCCGGCTTCATGGAGCCGGTGTACTTGGGTGTATCTCGGGGAGTGTGAATCCTGCAGGGAAGGGCTCGTCTCGGATGCGAGGTCAAAACAGGCGGGCCCAACTTGTCTTCTTCTTCAGCGCCAGGATCGGTGGAGTCGCTCGATCCGGTGGCGGGCGTCGTTTTCTCCGACTCCTCTCGGCGGCCAAGGCGGTCGCCGAGAGTCGGATGCTCGGCGAGATGGCGGGAGACTCACCTTTCTCTGCGGGGAGGAGGAGGCAGATAGTCGTCCTGCCGCTCCATCGCCCTCGGGCGGCCGTCTTCGTCGCGCTCGATGGAGATGTGAGTCCGGCTATGGCTGACAGCCGGATCCTTGTTTTTTCTTCCACGGACGCCGCCAGTCGGCGTCCGAGACGTCGCGCCTTGATCTCGGCGGGGAGGCAAGTCGCCGTGTTGTCGTCGCGGCGCCTCCATGCGACGATCGGCCGTCTTCTTGCGCGGCCGCGTCGAGCTGCTTTGGACTTGCTCCGTCATCGGTAGCGCTCCTCGTCTCGAAGTTATCGGCACAAATACGCCGCCGCTGGGCGGCGGATATTCTCCGCAGGCGTGGCGTACAGGCGATTCGCCTCTAAACAGATCGGCGATAGCTACGCGCGCTGCTTTGACCGCGCCTAGGCGGCTAGGCCCAATCGGAGCCGGCGAGCCGCCCACGGTGCGATCCATCTCGCGCTGGTAGGCTTCTGACAAGCGTCTCATGCTTGCCAGCTTTTGTGCACCCACGAGCAGCTGGAGGCGGCGCGCTTCCAGCGTCCCAGCGTCGGCGTCTTCCGGAATGGGGGCGGTCAGGTCTTGCAGAACCGCGTCGAGAGGGTCACGAGCTCCCTCGCCGGAAGGCTCGCCGTGACCAACGGCGAGCACCTCCGTGGCTGTGCTTCCGCCGCTCTCCGAGCGAGAGCGGCTCGTCGATACCAAAGACGTTGATGGGGAACGCAGCGTCGGCGGCGCGGTGTCGAGTCGACCAAAGCATCGGGTCGGTGGAGCCTCTACGGACTCAGTCGTGGCGGGCTCGCCGGTGACATGGAGCTGCTCGAGGAGGCCCGCGAGGAGGCTCTCGGGGCCGTCCGTGCCTGCGTCAGACGCATGCTCGTCGGAGAGGCGAACCTTGCCGACAAGTTCGGCGAGGCAGCTGTCATGAGTGACCTCAGCGCCATGCAAGCGTCGGTGCAGAACTCCGTCTGGCGTTTCTGGCTGCGCTTCGCTGAGGAGGAAGAGGGTTCCGTCGAGCAGGTCTCCGGACGACGGTGCACCTAGCCCCACGGTGGGCGCCAAATGTCGGGGTTGGAGTGCGACATATGCCAAAGGATGGCTTATCATGGAGGGGGCGAGTAGAATGTCGCCGGTGCACAGAAACAGGATGAGGCAAAGACATGCACGCCGCGAATCTTACCCAGCTTCGTGGCTCTCCGAGGAGATAACACCCCTCTTGCTGCTCAAGGGGTCTCCGCATGATCACTATCGCAAGGTGAGTACAAGATTGCTCCTTGAGCTGTTCGAGGTGAGGAAGGAGAAGGGCACGGCTAGCTCTTCTCTTCCCTCTATGTGTGTGTGTCAAACTACTAGGTTCCAACCCTTTGCATGGGTGCCCCGGGGGGTTTATATAGGCCTACCCCCCGGGGGTACAATGGTAATCCGGCTGGACACGGGTCCCAGCCGTCAGTCTCTTAAGTCGCCCTCTTCTCCGCCGACTTCTGGGGCCCGCCGACTAGTGGGCCCCGCCGACGGTCCAGCATGGGGCCGACAACCCTCGTACGCCTCGGGCGGGTCTTGCCGGCTGCGGGTCACTGTAGCCGCTCTTCTAATGACGCGAGCTTGGTCGCGGGGTCATGGCAACAGTGATGCCGCCCGCTGGCGGCGATCACTTGTGCCATTCCTGTCTTAATGCAGTTAATGGCGACGGAGCCCGTGGGAGGGGCGGCCGACTCTGGAGGCCGACTCCAACGGGTCCGTCTTTGAAGCGTTCTCGTGCGTCTTACGCACTCCGCCAGCGGGTCCGCCGTCTTCGGTCGTCTGCAGACAAGCCATCGTGGAGTACAGAATCTGCCCACGGCTGTCGGGCAGCGTGGCTAGCTCTGATGCCGCGGGACGGAGATCTCCGTCGATCTGACGACGCAACCATGCACGCTCTTTATGAGCGGGCGGGGGACGGGCATGGCGGCTTTATCCCATCCCGCTTCATGTCGCTCGAGGCGAGGAGCGGGCGGAGTCATGGCCGACTCCTGTGGCTTAACCGTCGGAAGTCGGCTTGGAGTCGGCTTGTCTTGAGGCCGTCTCGGGACTCGGCTAGGAGGCGGTCGGCGACTCTGTCGCCGACTCTCAGAAGGCGGCTCTTCGTCTTGGGGTCTTGAGGGGCGCAGTCTGCCCCGATGTTTTGAAAGGTCCAGGGGCTCGGGTTTGCCTACGCGTTGCCCATTACTCCGACAAGAAGCTCGGGCCACAATTGGGCCCAAAAACATAGTGGGCCGTTAACGGGCTTAAACTTATGATGGGCTGGAAATTGTCAAATCTAGAATGGGCCTTTGATGGGCCGATTCTGTGTCACTTGTATGGGCCATACTTGTAAATGGGCCTGACTCAAGTAGGCCCCTAATGGGCCGGCCCGCTTATTTTGACCGGCCTGACCTTTTCACCGGAATGCCTCTGTTGGGCCGTGCCACGTGTCGACGTATCATAGGCGCCTCCTGTCCAATGAGTGGACGACATCTGTCCCAACGATGAGCCAACACGTGTTTCCTCCGGCCAATGAGAATTTTACACGTGGAAAATCCCCATTGGTCCGGGCTGTTAACGGGTTATCGGATCCAAAACCGGCCCCGATAGCTTAACGGCGATCCATTACGGTCGATGCCACGTGTCAGTCACCCTTGACGAAAGCACTTCTATGACGCGCGATTTATCGTCATGGAAGTGGACACTTCCATGATGATAATTTTGGTAATGTCATGGAACACTTCTATGACATCACAGGTATGACTATCTTGATTCTGTCATAAAATCGTCGTGGATGTACATGCATGAAAGAAAACGTGACCTACTGTGACAAACACGTATCATCACGGAAGTGTATTTTTTTGTAGTGTACGCAGGGTTTGATGTAGGTCGAACCCAGCAATCCGAGCATGTGGGAGGGAATCCCGACAACGCATGAGCTCGAGCTTTGGTTGAGCGACATGTGACGGTGACTGGCCCTAACACGAACTAGGAGGAATCCATTCATGGCCAACACATACCCCTCATTATCGGTCAAAGGGATGATATATATACACTCGAGGAGCCCACAGATATGCGTGTCATCACAAAAAACCACACAAGGGAGACGTGGTCGATCAGAAGACCCTGTATACACTGCATGCGGCCCAAAAATATGTATGGGTACGATGTGTTTAAATCCCAAATGCACAACTTCGATGGGCCACCAACTACATTACAAACCGAACACCGTACCTGACTCCAAGCCTGGTTCAATATGTACAATGTCAGTTTCCCAACTTCGAGGCAGTGACGACGGGGGAGGGGGGGAGGGGTCGTCCCACGCATGCACTCAGACTTTATTTGGTCTAGCATGGGACACATCTATATATATCTATACATCTATACACCTATATAGTGTGCGAATAACTTTGAAAGTTGGTCGTTGGATGAAGCCAATCCGACAGTTCATAGATGGCAAATCCGAGCACTACTGGCCGTTGGATATCATCTACATTCCATCAGATTCTACCACATGTACAATCTAGAAGAATCCATGGTTGAACTTAAGCATAATGCACAAACCTCAAAACACAAGCACTTCTCCTTTGTTCTCTAGAATCTTCCATATCTTAATTGCCCAAACTTTTTTTTCTAAATGAATTGTCACTTTTTGTTTTTACCTTTACAATGCACAATTCCATGAATCTTAAAATATATTTTTTATAAAACTAATTGATTTTGGATGAGATGAACTAAATTAAACGAACATCTACATCATGCATATATGACTCAAAGCTTACATGTTGTATTCTGGTATTTATTCATAATTTGCTTACCAAATCTCATGCGTGCAATGCACGTGTACCTTACTAGTATCAATAGGAAACCATCATGGTCAAACCCTTCTCGTTGTTGGGTCAAAGGGATAGATTGTGAGGGGCCCTCTAATTGTCAATAAAGGATAGTATATATACCTCGGGGAGCGCACAGATATGTGCGGCGTCTATAAGCCGCACAAGGGAGACATGCTCGAGAAGAACACCCTGCCCCCTATACCGTGCATGCAACCTGAAAAGGGTTTATATAATTGCCATGGTAGGTCAAGTCAATCATTCTTTAATTTTTTTTAGAGGAAAAAATAACCCATAAAAACATAGTAGGTTTATATAATCGCCATGACAAGTCCAGTCAATCAATCTTTAATTTTTTAGAGCAAAAAATAACCAATAAAAACATAGTCTACAAATTAGCAAAACAAGGATCCCAAGGTTTACATAATTGCCATGATAGGTCACTATAGAGATATAATATATCTCTATAATGACCGTGTCATGGCATTTAAATGAAGCTTGAGATATGCAACTTCCCATCGGGTCACCCATCCTTGGACTACTCCAGCCCGAGCATGCTTAACTTCTGCGTTCTATTCGACTAGGCTAGTGGATGGGAAGCCGGCCCTTGCTGATAAGAATTGCCTGCTTGCCATTAAGGCGTTTCCCGCTGGTCACCCTATGGGAGCTACTCCCTCCTATCACACACATTTGTGCTTTTAGAAACTGTGTGGGATATTTTACATGGCCGGTGTGTCGCCGCTAGCCTTCAATGAGCATTGACACTGGTAGCAGGAAAGCGATGGGAGAAGAGGCGGGAAACTGATGAGAGGAGTGGCAAGAAACAGTAGCCTGTTTTGAAAACCTAGTAGAGAAGGAAGCGTGAGCTAGCACGGCCTTGTCATACGGTGCTTACCCATATCTTGCATGTCTTTGTCGAAAGGGCTCAGGGTTGTCGTTCGATCTGGGAGCATCCAACGATGCACACGTACGATCCGTGGGGTTTGGATTCTGGCCAATCAGAACGCATGACTCAGATCGTGCGGGCAGCAGGGGGTAGAATATCATACGGAAACCAACATTCGCTGGAAACTAGTGAAAACCACGAGAAAAAAATATTTTATTGCCACAAAAAATTTCAAGTTGAAACACATTATGAGATGTGAGCTATGAAAAAGACAAAATCAGCGTTGAATAGTGCCGAATAGTAATGTCACTATTTAGGACTGAATTTGTCTTTTTCATAGCTCACATCTCGTAACGTTTTTCAACTTGAAATTTTGTCGCAATAAAACATCACCTTCTTAACATCCCACATATTTTTTTCCAGATTTTTATGAAACTTTAAAATATTGTTTCCACGAAGTTTTCATTGAATATCGGCTTTTGTGAGTGAACCGTGTGCTATTTGAAAACATTTCGTGAGAAGAATCTCGGTTTTTAAATCCCCGTAAATCCAAAATTAAGCTGAAAATCGTGAAACCTGGCATGGTGTTACGACATGGCACTTATATGTCGAGGAATTTTTTCGTCCATTGTGGCGCAAGTTTTATTACAAGCCTCTTACAAACCGGAGCTTCTCTCAAAGAAGCCTCGTGATTCCGATAGGGAAATGTGTCCCCCTTGTGGGCGAAACGTAATCACTGCCTCGTTTCGCCTTGTATTTTCTTCTACGGGCAACATGGAACGACAGGATATATGTGCTGAAATTTAAAGTTATTCAGGGTTCGTTTGGCCTTTTTATACACTAATTGAGTTTCCTAGGCATTTAATGTCCATAATTCAAATCTGAACTTCAAATACATGCTCCAGTTCACCAAAATGGCTAGAAAATTTATACATGTGTCCTTGGGTGCATGTTTAGGTCCCATGCCAGGAATTGGAACGAATTACAACCGTACCCGCATCCTGGCTCGTCCTCAAACATTTGGAATCTCAGTTTTTAAATCCCCGTAAATCCTAAACTCACCAAAAAGTCATCAAAGGTGACATGGTGTCACGTCATGGCACATATATGTCGTGGTAAAAACATTGTCCAATTTGGGCCAAGCTTTATTACAAACCTCTTACAAACCGGAGCTTCTCTCAAAGAAGCCTCGTGGTTCCGATAGGGAAACGTGTTCCCCTTGTGGGCGAAACGTAATCACTGCCTCTTTTCGCCTTGTATTTTCTTCCACGGGCAACATGGAACGACATGATATCCGTGCTGAAATTTAAACTTATTCAGGGTTCGTTTGGCCTTTTTATATAATTGAGTTTCCTAGGCATTTAATGTCCATAATTCAAATCCGAACTACAAATACATGCTCCAGTTCACCAAAATGGCTAGAAAAATTGTACATGTGTCCTTGGGTGCATGTTTAGGTCCCATGCCAAGAATGGGAACGAATTACAACTGTACCAGTGTCCTGGCTCATCGTCAAACATTCCGAATCTCGGTTTTTAAGTCCCCATAAATCAAAAACTCATCAGAAAGTCATCAAAGGTGGCATGGTGTCACGTCATGGTGCATATATGTCGTGGTAAAAACATTGCCAATTTGGGCCAAGCTTTGTTACAAACCTCTTACAAACCGGAGCCTGTCACAAGAACCCTCGTGGTTTTGATAGGGAAACGTGTCCCCTTGTGGGCCAAACGATAATCACTCCCTCTTCTAGCCTCGTATTTTCTTCTACATACGACACGGAACAACGGGGGATTCGTGCTGAACTTTGAAATTATTCAGGGTTCATTTGACCTTTTTATTCATTAATTGAGTTTCATAGGCATTTAATGTCCATAATTCAAATCTGAACTACAAATACATGCTCCAGTGCACCAAAATGGCTAGAAAAATGTAAATGTGCCCTTGGGGTGCATGTTTAGGTCCCATGGAACAAATGGGAACGGATTCAACCATCTCGCCATCCTGGCTTGGCCACAAACATTGCAAATTTCGGTTTTTAAATCTCTGTAAATCCAAAACTCACCAGGAAATCATGAAACTTTGCATGGTGTCACTACATGGTACATATAATTGTCCAATTTGGGCGAAGCTATATTACAAGCCTCTTACAAACCGGAGCCTGTTGCAACCCTCGTGGTTCCGATAGGGAAACATGCCCCTCTTGTGGGCGAAACGATAATCGCTGCCTCTTCTCGCCTTGAACTTTGTTTTCTACATGCAACGTAGAATAACAGGAGTGTCGGGATGAAATTTGAAACTGTTCAGGGTTCGTTTGGCCATTGTATATATATTACTAATTACTAAGTTTTCTATGCATTTAATGTAGTCCATAATTCAAATTTGAACTACAAGCACATGCTCCAGTGAAGCAAAATGGGTGGGAAATCATACATGTGTCATTGAGTGCATGTTTAGGTCTCATTTAAGGAATGGGAATGAATTACAAAATTGTCGTCGTCCTGAAACATTGAGAATCTCGGTTTTTAAATCCCAGTAAATCAAAAACTCACCCAAAAAACATGAAACTTGGCATGGTTTCATGACATGGCACATATATGTCGTGGTAAAAAAATCGTCCAGTTTGAGAAGAGGCGCACACATTAGTAGCCAACGAAGTCCTTTTTGAAACAAAAAGCCGACACGTTAATATCGGAAATGGTTGTATTATATTAACCGTGTCGAAATTTAACCATACTCGGTGGCGTGCGTGCAGCTGTTTGATTAGACGGGAAGGGCGCGAGAAGTCCGCCGTGCAGGATCAACGGGACGCGTGCGAGCAGTCCGCCACGCAGGCTCGACGGACGCTGATAACCCACAAGTATAAGGGATCGCAACAGTTTTTGAGGGTAGAGTATTCAACCCAAATTTATAGATTCGACACAAGGGGAGCCAATGAATATTTGAAGGTATTAGCAGTTGAGTTGTCAATTCAACCACACATGGAGATTAATTATCTGCAGCAAGTAATCAGTAACAAAGTAATATGATAGTCTCGATACTAGTGACATCGATGCTTGATACTTGATACTTGATGATAGCGATAATTTTGTAGCAAGTGTAACAGTGATGATAACAATAGTAACTTAGCAGAAACAATATAAGATAAATGAGTAGGCATTGGATCGGTGACTTGTTGGGAGAGAGTTATAACCTAGGGCGATACGGCACTAACTCCAGTTCATCAATATAATGTAGGCATGTATTCTATAAATAGTCATACGTGCTTATGGAAAGAACTTGCATGACATCTTTTGTCCTACCCTCCCGTGGCAGCGGGGTCCATATTGGAAACTAGGGGATATAAAGGCCTCCTTTTAATAGAGAACCGGAACAAAGCATTAACACATAGTGAATACATGAACTCCTCAAACTACGGTCATCACCGGGAGTGGGCCCGGTTGTTGTCACTCGGGGTTGCGGATCATAACACGTAGTAGGTGACTATAACTTGCAAGATCGGATCTAAAACATGGATATAATGATGATAACATAAATGGTTCCGATCTGAGTTCATGGCACCCGGGCCCAAAGTGACAAGCATTAAGCATGGCAAAGTCATAGGAACATCAATCTAAGAACATAGTGGATACTAGGGATCAAGCCCTAACAAAACTAACTCGATTACATGATGAATCTCATCCAAATCCTCACCGATCAAGGAGCCTATGAAGGAATTACTCACTCCCGGTGGGGAGAATCATGGAATTGGCGATGGAGAAGGGTTGGTGATGATGAAGAACGAAGATCCCCCTCTCCGGAGCCCCAAACGGACTCCAGATCTGGCCTCCCGATGAAGAACAGGAGGTGACGGTGGTTCCGTCTCGTGGATCGCGATAATTCTTTCTCCCTCATTTTTTCTGGAAAAATAGGATTATATTTTATAGCATCGTTTTCAGGGTCTGCGGGGCCACCAGGTGGGGACAACCCACACAGGCGCGCTGATGAGGGGGCGCTACTGGTGGGTTGTGGCCACCCAGGTGCCCCTCTCTGGCAGGTCTTGGCTCTAGAAATTCTCTTTTATTGTATAAAAGATTCCTCGCAAAGTTTCATTCCATTCCAAGAACTTTTATTTCTGCACAAAAACAACACCATGGTAGTTCTGCTGAAAACAGTGTCACTCCAGGGTTAGGTTCATTCAAATCTTGCAAATTAGAGTCAAAAACAAGAGGAAAAGCGTTAGGAAAAGTAGATACATTGGAGACGTATCAACTTCCCCAAGCTTAAACCTTTGCTTGTCCTCAGGCAATTCAGTTGATAAACTGAAAGTGAAAAAGAAAAACTTTAACGAACTCTTTTGCTCTTGTTTGCATAAATAAGCTTAAACAGCACCCAGGTTTTCAACCAACATTATAACTAACCATGCCGACAATAACTCTTAAAGATTATACCCATTCCGGCAAGGGGCTCCACTGATTATCCTGTCATCCAATACGCCGATGACACCATACTCCTAATGCCAGCTTGCCCCCAGCAGGTCAAGAACATGAAACTTCTCCTCACGGACTATGCTGAATCCATTGGCCTTAAACTGAACTTCAATAAATCTCTGATGATTCCCATTAATGTGGACGAGACCTTGGCAACCTACCTTGCTCAGCTTTGGCAATGCACCATTGGCACTATGCCTTTTACTTACTTAGGCTTGCCAATGGGGACTACGAAGCCCTCCATGGTTGACCTGATGCCCTTTGTGGAACGTACTGAATGCAAATTATCGTCCACTCTTTATATGCTGGACCAGGGAAGCAAGTTGACTCTTCTGAACTCACTGATCACATCCATGCTGATATACCCCATGTGCACGTTGAAGTTTCCACCCAAGCTAGTTGAGCACCTGGATAAGATATGTAGAAGGTGCTTGTGGTGCAAGCAAACTGACCAGGGAGAAACTGTCAACTCATTGGCTGCTTGGGACCTCGTTTGTCGACCAAAAACCCATGGTGGACTTGGCATCATCAACATCAGGACACAGAACACTGCTCTCCTGCTGAAGTTTCTTCGGTGCATATTGTTGATGGGACAACCGCCCTTTTTTGGAAAGACTTATGGAAGGAGCACATAACTCAAGATGCATTCCCTAGAGCCTTTTCCTTCACTAAGTTGGAAGATGCCTCGGTTGCAAGCTTTCTAGCAATCAACAATGTTCAATCTGGCTTTCATATTCCCCTCTCTGCTCAAGCTCGAGAAGAACTCAGACACCTTCAGGAATATAGTGCTGGCACGGAGCCTGACATCGCTGCTCAGGATGTTTGGACCTACCCATGGGGACCACATTATACCTCGGCCAAGTATTACAAGTTCTTCTTTCGAAACGTCGTCGCTGATGATGCCTTCTCTTGGATCTGGAAATCCAAATGCACGATGAAAATAAAGATCTTCACCTGGCTACTCCTAGCAGACAAAGTCAACACTAGAAACATGCTGAAAAGGAGACACTATCATGTGGGAGATAATGTCAACTGCTCATTATGTACCCGACAAGAGGAAGAAACAGTCGAGCATTTATTCTTCAGGTGCCCTTTCAGTCAACAATGCTGGAGTACTCTAGGCATCACATGGTCGAATGTTGGTAACAGACTTGCTCTTATCCATGAAGGGCGTCGTAGCTGGCAAACACACATGTTCATGGAAATCTTCATGTTGTCTGCATGGAGCATTTTGAAGGAACGCAACGGCCTAATTTTTAGGGGGTCCAACACACCCTTGCCTCATGGAAAGAGCGCCTTAGAACTGACCTAGCCCTTTTATGCCACCGGGTTAAGCCCTCCTTGGCTGAGTTCATTTCTTTGTTTTTAGACACTACTTTGTAACTCCCATTTCATTTACTTTCTAGGATCAAAACCCCCACACCCATGTGGTATGTGGTGATTTTGGCCCTAGGTATCATGAGCACTTGCTTATGAACCCTATGTAACTACTTCTGATTAATACATGTCAGTAGGATCCTCTCCTACTGTCTTTGACTGTTCAAAAAAACTCTTAAAGATTATAATGACTCGTATCAATGACATAATCAGCTAGCGAGCAACAATAAGGTATCTGAAACGGCAACACGTTGTCAAAACAACCATGATATAATATGAAATAGTGGTATCTCGCTAGGCCTTTCCGAGACCGCAAAACATAAATGCAGAGCACCTCCAAAGTTCAAGCAGCGACTAGACATTGTAATTCATGGTAGAAAAGATCCAGTCATGATGCACCCAACATTAGCTACACACAATGCATAAATCATGACAGTTGTGCTCTCAGGTTCTAGCGCTTGTTTTAGAAGGTGATGACACAACATAAAAGTAAATAGATAGTCCCTTTGCAGAGGGAAGCAATGATTTGAAGAGGTGCCAGAACTCAAGTTTTAAACAGAGATAAATGATATTTTCAGACATGCACCCTTCTCATTTACTTCACAACCATCAGTTATCAACATCTTCCATGCTAAGCATGCTAGTGGCGGTTCTCAAGCGATAAAAGTAAAGGTTTTGACACCAAACGTAGTTTTTGTTTGATTATTTGAGAGATTAACTATATTTCATGTTTGCAGTATGGGACTGGGCATCCCTATTACCGCCCTTTTCTCGTGTGATGGCGAGTGAGTAAACACTTGACCTGAGAATAACCCGCTTAGCATGGAAGATACCGACCACCTCGCTGCTCCATGAGCGATCTAGGCACACAAAAAGGATAATTTTTAGAAGTTTTTAGAGGTGGCACATGCAAATTTACTTAGGCCGGCAGGGTAATACAGTATATAGGTAGGTATGATGGACTCATCTGGAGTAACTTTGGGTTCAAGGTTTTTGATGTACAAGCAGAGTTCCCACTTAGTACAGGCGAAGGCTAGCAATTAGATTGAGAAGCAGCCAGCTAGAGAGCAACAACAATCATAACCATGCATTATGCATAAGTAACATTGGACACTAGCATTAGTAGGATATGAACACCATGGACATAAATATCATAGAGGCTATGTTGGTTTTGATTCAACTACATGCATGAACATGTGCCAAGTCAAGCCACTCGAACATTCAGAGGAGGATACCATATCATCATACTACATCACAATCATTTTAACGCTATGTTGATATCCAAGATAAATCATTATTAACTCCCAGCTACTTATGCATGGCATGAGAAACTATAATCTCTAATTGTCATTGCAAACATGTTTAATCATAATGGGTTGAATCATGGATACTAGGTTAAACATATTTACACAAACCGAACAAGTCGAGTTCATACCAGTTTCTCTCTGCCACGGACAGTTCATCGAATATCGTCATTATTGCCTTTCACTTGCACGACCGAACGATATGAAAATAATAATAGTGCAAGAGTGTCGTGGACTTAGCTGGAATCTGCAAACATTTTATTCAACAGGAGAAGAGAAGGCAAAATGTGCTCCTTATTAGTTCATCAATTATTCATATGAGAGCCACTCAACATTTTCATTGTGGTCTTCTCCTCGGTAAGACTCGAATAAAAAGGAAAAGAAATTCAGAGAAATACACTGAAATATTTTTGGAGTTTTTGGTTTTCTTGAACAAGCAAATAAAAAGGAAAAGCAAAAACGAGAAAAACTATTTACACGGGAAAGCTCCCAACAAGCAAAAAAAGAACAAGGAAATCTTTTTGGGTTTTCTTTTTAGTACTACTACTAAGCATGCATAGAAAGTAAATTACTACAACTAATTTTTTTGTTTTTCTAAAGTTTTTTCAAACACACAAGAAAAAAACAAGAAAATAAATCTAAGCATGGATGATACAATGAAAAAGTGTGAACACCGACAAATAGAATGATATGTATGAACATGAATATAGTGTTAGTGAGAAACACGTACTCCCACAAGCTTAGGCTTTTAGCCTAAGTTGGTAATCGATCAGTAGCCTGGAGGGTAGGGATGCTGAGGAGCAGGCATCCACTCATCCCACTGTTGAGGCTCCTCCTCTGCCTCTGTAGCAGCCTGAGCGTTTCGGTAGGTGATGATGTCCGCAGGCATAATCCTATATCCGCCCCTGGCAGCAGAATCAAACAAATCAGGTGCGGGCAAGGGAATAATATAACGAGTTTTAACGCTAAAGACCAGGTTATAAGGAATGGGGATGTTAGGATAATCTCGTGCAAGAAAATGATGGTGTTCCATGGCTGCACGGTCTAAGTAAACCTTGGTCAAGGGGTAATTATGAGGGTGTATCTCAACATTGAAGCGAGCCGCCAAACGAGTAGCAAAAATTCCACCATGTATTTCACCCTGGGATTTATTAAGATGGAGGCGACGAGCCACAATAGCTCCCAAGCTATGAGTGTTGTCGCCTTCTAGTGCTCGGCGTAAAATAGCAAAGTCTGGTGCGCTGAGCGCACCTACTTTCTTTCTAGCAAGCAAGCACTAAGCAACAAATAAAGCAAAATAATGTACGACAGGAAATTTTATGCCAGCAGCCATGGTGGCTGACACCCCTCTCTCATCTCCCACTATCAAAGTGCGATAAAAGTCCTCAAACCCAGCCGGCCTAGGCTCAGTTAAGCTCCCATCAAAAGGGATCATGCATATGTCACAAAATTCAGTAAGTGGCATCTGATGGTTTCTAGCATATAAATCAAACCTCACTTCAGGAGGATTATTTCTAGGCAGGAAAGTAAAACTCTGAACAAAGATGTTTGTAAGGATTTGGTGCTGGTCACACTCATCTGCGATGAAGTCGGTGAGGCCGGCATTAGTAGCATATTGTGTGAACTCCTGAAGAATTCCAGTCCCTTCCAGGAACGGGGTGTGCGGCCATTCGCACGGTCGTACCTCCGCCAACCTCCGAGGGTGGAGATCATTGTCAGAAGACTCCCCAATAACACCCTTGGAGTTCTTTATAGAGCCAAGCTTCCTAAAGATATTCATGTTCACGTACAATTTTCTGAAAATAAAAATTTTGGGTGACAAAAGTTCTTTAACAGAACTTTATTAAATTGATAGCAACTACTCATAGGGATACATAGAGGCCATAGCAAGCATTCAAACTACTTAGAAATCTAAGAATTCAACATGCGAGCTCATCTACAGCAGCACCAAGATTAGCTAATTATTCAAAATATAAACCATTAAAACAAAAACTAATTGGACAAACAGTGGAGTCACATACCAAGCAACAATCCCCCGAAACAGTTTCGGAAACGGAGCTTCGAGCAAAGAGATCGAAATCCGCGGGTTTGAGAGCAATGGAGATTTTTTTCTGGAGGTAAGTGATGATGTGGGATGAAGAGGTAAGTGAGGGGCCCCACGTGGGGACCACTACCCACCAGGCCGCGCCCGGGGGTCCAGGCGCACCCAGGTGGGTTTGTGCCCACCTGGTGCACCTCCCTCTAATATTATTTGCACTAGAAATTCAGAAATATTCAGAAAAAATTTGTATTAAATTTTCAGAGCATTCTGAGAACTTTTATTTTTGGGTCATTTTTTTATTGCACGTGAAATTCAGAAAACAGACAAAACATGGCATTTTATTTTATTTAACTAATAAAAACAGAAAACAAAGAGTAGGGACAGAAGGTAGTGCTTACTAAATTCATCAACTTCATACCGCTAAAAATGATTCATTAATAAGGTTGACTAGGTCTTATTAACAACCACTTTCGATTAGCATGAAACCGGAGAACTTTCGCAAATCACTAAGTTACCTCAACGGGGATATGAATGTCCCCAACAATAAGCATTTCATATTTCTTTTTGACATTAGGTAGAGGTATTTGAAAGTTTCCAATAGTGATTGTCGGAGATTTTTCAATAACATTAATACCATTCACTTGGAATTGTTTCTTAGGAAAGTGCACCGTATGCTCATTGCCATTGATATGAAAGTGACTTTGCTTTTATTGCAATCGATAACAGCCCCTACAGTATTCAAGAAGGGTCTACCAAGGATAATCGACATGTTGTCGTCCTCGGGCATCTCAAGTATAACAAAGTCAGTCAAAATAGTAACATTAGCAACAACAACGGCACATCCTCACAGATACCGATAGGTATGGCAGTTGATTTGTTAGCCATTTACAAAGTTATTTCCGTAGGTTTGAGTTTATTCAAATCAAGTCTTTTATATAAAGAGAAAGGCATAACACTAACACCATCTCCTAAATCACACAAAGCAGTTTTCACATAATTTTTTTTGATAGAGCAAGCTATAGTTGGTATTCCTGGATCTCCAAGTTTTTTAGGTACTCCATCTTTAAAAGTATAATCCGCAAGCATAGTGGAGATTTCAGCTTCCGTTATTTTTCTCTTATTTGTGATGATGTCTTTCATATACTTTGCATAAGGAGGCATTTTCAAGATATCGATCAGCGAGTACACAAAAAGATCGGCCTCGACATTTCAAAGAAAGCGTTCAAATTCTTCATCATCTTTCTTTTTAGTTGACTTGGGTGGAAAAGGCATAGATTTTTGAACCCATGGTTCTCTTTCTTTACCGTGTTTCCTAGCCACAAAGTCTCTTTTGTCATACATTTTATTCTTAGGTTGTGGGTTGTCAAGATCAACAGGTGGTTCTGTCTCCACATCATTGTCTGGTTCTTTATCATCATTTGGTTGAGCGTCTTCATGAACTTCATCACTATCTTTTTCATTATCACCAGGTGGATGTTCATTACCAGACTGAGTTTCAACATCAGAGATAGAAGTTTCATTTTCATTATCAGGAGGTTTTTCTATTTCAGGTTCACTAGAAGTATGCAAAGTCCTATCATTTTTCTTTTTATTTTTCTTTCTAGAAGGACTATGTACATCAGTGTTAATTCTTTGTGAATCTTGTTCAATTATTTTTGGATGTCCCTCAGGATAAAGTGGTTCCTGAGTCATTTTACCTCCTCTAGTTGCAACTCTAACATCAAAGTCATGTATATTGTGATTCATTTCATCAAGTAATTCTCTTTGAGATTTAGCAACTTGTTCTAACTGAGTTTGAACCATAGAAGCATGTTTTCCAACACCTCTAACATCACTTGATATTCTAAATAACAAGTCACTCAAGCGAGCAATCTTATCAGAATTGTATTTCAATTGTTTCATAACATTTGCATTGAAGTAATCTTGTTTTCTAATGTAGTTTACAAACTCATAAAGGCATTGACTAGGATGCATATTGTGAGGATTGTCATTATCATTGAACTTCATTAGAGAATTTACCTCTACCACCTTAGGCAGTGGTGGTGTATTAAGCCCATGTATTTCTTCAATAGGAGGTAAATTTTTAACATCCTCAGCTTTAATACCTTTTTCCTTCATAGATTTCTTTGCCTCTTGCATATCTTCATGACTGAGATATAAAATACCCCTGTTCTTCGGAGTGGGTTTCGCCTGTGGTTCAGGAAGAGTCCAATCATCATAATTTTTCAATATGTTATTCAATAATTCTTTAGCTTGACCAACAGTTTGTTCCCTGAAAACACAACCAGCACAACTATCTAGGAACTCCCTAGAAGCATCGGTTAGTCCGTTATAGAAGATATCAAGTATTTCATTTTTCTTAAGAGGATGATGAGGCAAAGCAGAACTGGATGGCAGTTCCTTACCTCCCCTCATCTTTGAGGGATAAATCTTAGTCTTAGGATCCTTCAGATTCTTCATAGTGATAATTTGATAATAATCCCAAGTGACTCAACAAATATAGCTATGCTCCCCGGCAACGGTGCCAGAAAAAGGTCTTGATAACCCACAAGTATAGGGGATCGCAAAAGTTTTAGAGGGTAGAGTATTCAACCCAAATTTATAGATTCCACACAATGGGAGCCAAAGAATATTTGAAGGTATTAGCAGCTGAGTTGTCAATTCAACCACTCCGGAAGATTAATTATCTGTAGCAAGTAATCAGTAGCAAAGTAATATGATAGTTTTGATAGTAGTGACAGCAACAATAGTAACAGTAACAGTGATAGTAGTAATGTTGTAGCAAGTGTAACAGTGATGATAATAGTAGTAACTTAGAAGAAACAATATAAGATAAATAAGTAGGCATTGGATCGGTGACTTGTTGGATGATATTCATCATGAGACAGTTATAACCTAGGGCGATATGACACTAGCTCAAGTTTTTCGATATAATGTAGGCATGTATTCCGTAAATAGTCATACGTGCTTATGGAAAGAACTTGCATGACATATTTTGTCCTACCCTCCCGTGGCAGCGGGGTCCATATTGGAAACTAAGGGATATTAAGGCCTCCTTTTAATAGAGAACCGGAACAAAGCATTAACACATAGTGAATACATGAACTCCTCAAAATATGGTCATCACCGGGAGTGGGCCTGGTTGTTGTCACTCCAGGGTTGCCGGATCATAACACGTAGTAGGTGACTGTAACTTGCAAGATCGGATCTAAACCATGGATATAATGATGATAACATAAACGGTTCAGATCTGATTTTATGGCACCCGGGCCCAAAGTGACAAGCATTAAGCATAGCATAGTCATAGCAACATCAATCTAAGAACATAGTGGATACTAGGGATCAAGCCCTAACAAAACTAACTCAATTACATGATGAATCTCATCCAACTCCTCACCGACCAGCGAGCCTACGAAGGAATTACTCACTCCCGGTGGGGAGCATCATGGAATTGGCGATGGAGAAGGGTTGGTGATGACGAAGAACGAAGATCCCCTCTCCGGAGCCCCAAACGGACTCCGGATCTGGCCTCCCGATGAAGAACAGGAGGTGACAGCGGCTCCGTCTCGTGGATCGCGATAATTCTTTATCCCTGATTGTTTCCTGGAAAGATAGGATTTTATAGTGTCGGTTTCAGGGTCTGTGGGGCCACCAGGTGGGGACAACCAACCTCGGCGCGCCAGGAGAGGGGGCGCGCCCTGGTGGGATGTGCCCACCCACGGGTTCCTCTCCGGTAGGTCTTGGCTCCAGAAATTCCTATATATTATATAAAAATTCCTCACAAAGTTTCGTTCCATTCCGAGAACTTCTATTTCTGCACAAAAACAACACCATTGTAGTTCTGCTGAAAACATCGTCAGTCCGGGGCTAGTTTCATTCAAATCATGCAAATTAGAGTTCAAAACAAGAGGAAAAGCGTGAGGAAAAGTAGATACGCTGGAGATGTATCAGGGGGTAGGGCATGCTCTCCATCCTTTTGGCCCACTGGTGAATCCCCCTGGTGCAAGTTTAGTTCCAAAAATTCTCAAATATTCTATGAAAAATCATACTAAATTTTCAGGGCATTTGGAGAACTTTTATTTTCGAGACAATTTTTATTTCACGGATAACTCGGAAAACAGACAGAAACTACTATTTTTTTCTTTATTTATTCTAAATAACATAAATTAAAAGATAGGTACAAAAGTTGTGCCTTCTAAATTCATCCATCTCATGCTCATCAAAAGGAATCCATTAACAAGGTTGATCAAGTCTTGTTAACAAACTTCTTCCGAATGACATGAAACCGAAGAATTTTCGAATAACACTAGGTTACCTCAATGGGGATATGCATGTCCCCAACAATAAGAATATCATATTTCTTTTTGACAGTAGGAAGAGGGAATTCAAAACCTCCAATAGTAATAGTTGAAAATTTTCCAATAGAATTGATACTATGAACTTGAGGTTGTTTCTTCGGAAAGTGTACTGTATGCTCATTACCATTAACATGAAAAGTGACATTGCCTTTGTCACAATCAATAACAGCCCCTACAATATTCAAAAAGGGTCTACCAAGGATGATCGACATACTGTCGTCCTCGGGAATATCAAGAATAACAAAGTTCGTTAAGATAGTAACATTTGCAACCACAACAGGCACATCCTCACAAATACCGATGGGTATAGCAATTGATTTATCACACATTTGCAAAGAGATTTCAGTAGGTGTCAACTTATTCAATTCAATTCTACGATATAAAGAGAAAGGCATAACACTAACACCAGCTCCAGATCACATAAAGCAGTTTTAACATAGTTTGTTTTAGTGGAGCATGGTATAGTTGGTACCCCTAGATCTCCAAGTTTGTTTGCTATTCTACCCTTAAAAGTATAACTAGAAAGCATGGTGGAAATTTCAGCTTCCGGTATCTTTCTTTTATTAGTAACAATATATTTCATATACTTAGCATAAGGAGACATTTTCAACATATCAGTCAAACGCATACATAAAATGATAGGTTTAATCATTTCAGCAAAGCGCTCAAAATCCTCATCATCTTTTTTCTTGGATGTCTTAGGAGGAAAGGGCATGGGTTTCTGAACCCATGGTTCTCTTTCTTTACCATGTTTCCTAGCAACGAAGTCTCTCTTATCATAATGTTGATTCTTTGTTTGTGGGTTATCAAGATCAATAGCAGGTTCAATCTCTACATCATTATCATTACTAGGTTGAGCATCAACATGAACACCATTATTAATATTATCACTAGGTTCATGTTCACCACCAGATTGTATCTCAGCATCAGAAATAGAAATATCATTTGGATTCTCATGTGTGTCTATAACAGGTTCACTAGAAGCATGCAAAGTCCTATCAGTTTCTTTTTTTATTAGGACTAGGTGCATCAGTATTAATTCTCTGAGAATCTTGCTCAACTCTCTCATGATGGCCCTCAGGATACAAAGGTCCCTGAGTCATATTACCACCTCTTGTCATAATCCTAACAGCATTATCATTGTTCTTACTATTCAACTCATTAAACAAATCATCATGTGCCTTAAGTACTTGTTCTACTTGAATTCTAACCATGGAAGCATGTTTACTAATAAGTTTAAGATCATTAACAGTTCTACTCATATAATCACCCAAGTGGACAAGCATGTGAGCATTACGTTTCAGTTGTCTACTAACATAAGCATTGAAATTTTCTTGTTTAACAATAAAATTATCAAGCATTGAATAGCAGACTGAGGAATATCACCTTCCTCAAATCTATAAAAAGAGTTTACCTCTACTACCTATGTCGGGTTATCAAGACCATGTATTGCTTCAATAGGCGGCAAATTCTTAACATCTTTAGCTTTAATACCTTTTTCTTCCATAAATTTCTTTGCCTCTTACAAATCTGTAGGATTGAGGAATAGAATACCTCTTTTCTTCGGAGTTGGTTCAGGAACATGGAGTATGTTATCACGAGCGCACAGGCGCTCGGGATCTGACCCCTTCGTTTTAGCTTTGCGATTCTCTCTATTCAATTCGTTTGACACGGCGCTGGTCCACCACGGACAGAAAAAATGTAATATATTCCTGCCTGGTGGACGGCGAGAGGCAGAGCCGTGGCTCGACATGCTGCCGGTGTCCTGATCTGTGGATCGGAATCCGGCCTTTCCGGTTACGACGTCAAGCTGCTGCAGTAAATGCGGGTAGGTGGTAGGGAGAGGGCGGCTATCTTCCACCTCCCGTCCCTGGATCTTGGAGGCTTCAGAGCGGCGAAGAACTGCAGATAGATCTTGCGGCAGAGCGACGGACAAATCCGACCAGCAATGGAGTTCTGGATGCAGCCCATAAGCAGGTATGGTTCTAGTAGTTCTTGCTACTTCCTCGCTGCCTTGTAGATTGATGGTTATGAAAGGATCTAACAGCTCTTCCCACAAATTGTGAATGCAGTACAACTCTACTAGAGGAGGTAAACGAGAATAACGTCCCCATGAGTCCTCTTCAGTACCCTGTGGCGACGCCGCCGGCTGTGGAGATCCCTACCACGGCAGCGTCAACCGCAGACGCCCATATTTGTGCTGCTTGAAACGCTCAAGAGACCTGAAAACTCCTGGCTCGACTAAAAGGTACATATACATGGTCTCAACTAAATTTAGTTTTGGTTAGCTCAGAAAGTTAACAAAATATCTTATTTGGGGGTGGGCGGTGTTGGGGGAGGAGAAATTACATACAAATGCTGGCAGTATTTAGCATGAATATGCCTAAAGCTAAAGCAGTGTAGAATTGGGGTGCTGTACGTGTGCTGCTGGTTGGTTCCTGTTAAAAGCATTGCATGCCTGTGAAGAAAAAGATGATGCTTAATTCACATGGTTCCTTGGTGGGATAATTTATGATCAGTACAGATACTAACTAGATATAAGGATTCATGGTAGTTCTCCCCAGATTTTTGTATGAGCAGCTCATATGCAAGACTGCATTAGAAAAGTAAAACAATATTTTTTTTATGAGTACGGAAACGAACAGATTCGCTGGGTAGTCACATCAGTGATGATTCTGTAGGGTTTAAACTGTAATGGGACTCACTACTTATACCTATTGTGATTTGTTTTTCAGAGTGAGGGTTGGAGCTGCTGCATTGGGCAGAGCACCGTGCCCTGATAGGACTTCAGCCCTGGAGAAAACAATCAGGCATTTTGCAGAGCAGCTTGGGGATATAGTCATCGTGCCAAAAATACGTACAAGCTTTGACACACTTGGAATTTGTACTCGTGGGAGAAAGGATTTGGCATCAAATACGGAAAAAACAGGATAAATGTAAATCGGACAAAATGCATGCAAGAGATAGTGTGTGGATGTGCGGTACAACATTTTCTGATGAACTATCCTTTTTCTGTTTTAAGAGATACTCAGAAATGTGTTGCAACTAACTTTAGGTTGATGATATTTTTTACAGCGTAAACCAATAGTTGAAAATACTCCCTCCTGCCGTTATGAATGCCCTGCACTGATAAGGTTGTTGCGGTCGAATGACAATGGCTGATACATAGCCGAGCATCGGGAGGAGCACATCCAGCGCCGCTCTGTCGCCCAGATCCAGCGCCTCTGCCACCCAGACACTCGTCGCCCGCCCATAAAAAAACCACTCTTTTGACCTGAGATTTCTGGCGCATGTGGGGTGCGAGGGCTATGAGAGGAAACAGGGTGGTGGGGTGAAAGGGCTCGGTGAGGAAGATGGCGGCAATGGGAAGACAGGGAGAGGCCAACAACGGGAAGATATGGAGACACTGGCGAGGAGCTTCTTGGCGGCGAGGGAGAGGAGCGAGAGGGGAACAAGAGGGAGAGGGCAGCGAGTGGTGTGTGAGAGCGAGGTGGGGGGGGGGGGGGGGTAATTTTGGAAACTCGAAATTTTTCATAACGTGACCAAATTTACAGATGGAATGATTAAACTGTAGTAGCTTAGATTTAGGGCTGAATCCAGTAGCTTGGAATTAACTGGAAATTTTCCTTTAATTAAATTAACTAAAACATTTCCTTTAGTTAAAATTAACTGAAAATTTTCCTTTAATGCTTGCACAAATCAGATCAGTTCTACTCCTAAACATTATAAAGACAATAACACACAAACGTTGGTTGCAAGCATTATAAAGACAATAACACACACATTCTAAACACAATAACAGTTGTTACTCCAGAATGCAGATCCAAGTTTCTAGAATTGTTGATCAGAGGTGGCAAGTTCCCTATGTAAGAACTCATCCATGTTTATTTGAATGATCATGTTCTCTATGTGAAATGAGTACTCAACTGAAATGATCATGTTGTCTATTTGAAATGAGTACTCAACTGAAATGATCATGTTAAACTAAAATGCCCAACTGAGCATTTGTTAGTGTATCAACTCCAGTGTCTGTCAGTCACGATAGCATGGTTTCTCCTGTTTATACACCGTCAATCATGTTTATGCTAAATTGTTTATCATGTAGTGTATAAACAGGATATATACGCTACATGACCACCATCTTGATCTACTCACTACAGGAGTAAATTGTTTATACACTACAGAATCACCATCTTGATCTAAATTGTTTATGCTAAATTGTTTATCCTGTCTATAAATCACCTGTAGGATAAATAGTAGTGTACAAGCTTGCTAGCCTGTAGCAGCTTCAGCATGCTCACAATTTATCCTGTTTATAAATTAACAATTTTAGTATCATGATAGTTTAGTTCCTGAATGTGATCATTTCACTGCGATCATGATAGTTTATAGTCCCTAGGAAATCTACGTAAAAGTAGGATATCACAGTTTAATGATTTTTTTGAAAGAGACGTACTGTTGTGATGCAGGTGCTGGACTTCATATGCATTACAGAAATCCCGAAGAAGCACATAGTTAAAAGATGGACAAAGGATGCAGGGGATGTCCTACCGCCTCACCTAGCGCATTACCAGAAGGACCATGCTCAGTAAAGTCCATTCAGTTACAGGCATTTCAATATGTATATGCATGCTATGGAGCTTGTTCACATGGGTGACAGTAGTGTGGCAGCGTACGACCATCTAATCTCTTTGTTCAAGAAATGTGTTGCTGAAATAAAGCCATCTACAGAGGAAAGGGATGTCGCTAGGACTTGAAGACAGGCTAGCTGATAACGGAGATGTCCTGAACCAGGTTCCGTCTGAAGGCACGGTGGTTGCTGCAGTAGCTAACACACATGGTGTTGTAAGCAATGACGACAACAATTCAGCAAATGATCGTGGAACATGCTTGCAGGGTTATTGCCACCAGCTAAGCGGAAGGAGACGGGGAGGCCTACGACCAGCAAAGAGAACAAGATTCGTCGCAGCCGACATGGATTCTGTGTAAGCAAACAAGATTCAGTGTAGGCCTGCGACCAGCAAAGAGAACAAGATCCAGCGGCGGCGACCGAGGTGGCCATATGATGGTCTGTGTAAGCAAACAAGATTCGGCAGCATATGTCGGCGGCAGGGACACTAATGGACCCTGATCGCAGCGATTCTCCAAAGCAGCCCCGGAAGCCATCAAGATGCAAAAATTGCGGCGTTGAAGGACACGGCGGGAACAACTATCACAAGGGGGCTGAGCTGAGACTGAAAAATAGTGGAGAACTGAGAAAATACTTGATGGGCATCCTGTAGTTCGCCAATTGCATCATCAGCAATGCACCTCCCCCTTCTTATTCTGCTGGATACGACCCAGCTCGTCCGGAGATACCAGTGTTTGAATCACCTTGAACCAGTGCAACTAGATAGATTCATTCACTTGCAGCATGTCTGGTTTGTCCTCCTCCGTCGGCGCAGAGGTGATTCCGCCATTGATCCGTTGCCTGAGTGCGGCGGCCGTGTTTACACCTGGATTGCTCGCAGCGGAGACAATGTTGGCCACAGTTTCTTCAAATGCTTGAATAAAGCTCTAAGATTCTATCCAAGCTGCTTTTGAAATCACATTGGGTTTCTTGCCTTTCTTTTTGATGTGTGATCATATTTCCCACTTTTCCGCGGGCTGGGATATGCGGATACATGAGATCCAGAGAGGAGTATCTTGCTGAGCTGAGCTTCCATTTGGTTACGCCATAGCAGTCAGCGCGCCGGCACCCAGCCAGGAACTTATCTAAACCGCCGAGGTCGTGCAGATGAATCGAACAATCAGTCAGATTCGCGCAAACGAGCAGGCTCGCAGTGTTCCAGCTGATGCCATTGTGTTCAAGGGTCAAGCTTTGGTCAATCAAGCAGGATCAGCTGTCGCCACGCTGCGTCTACTTGTTATTTTAGCTGCAGCCAACTTGTTAGTCATAGTGTTAATGCTAGTTCCCTTAGGGCTTGTTCGGTTAATCCTCCCCCAAGAGGATTGGAGGGGATTGGTTTGTATTTTGACTTACAAGAGGGTTAAATCCCCTTCGAATCCCTTTAATCCACTCGGATTCACGCGCAACCGAACAAGGCCTTAATGAGAGGAGTTTCCCGCCCTAGTAGCAGATAGATTTTATTTTATATAGGGGATGACAGAGTCAGGGATGGATTAGAGTGTTTTCAGTTGAACCACGCCCTTGCTTAGGTGTGTGCTTGTGTTATTTTGCCTTTTTTTGATAAGCTTGTCTTATTTTGCTTGTCAGACTTATCATGCATATGACATGAGACCCACTGTAATCATTGTAATTGGTCATTTGCTTAGTACTAACAAATTTATTTCTAGCAGTAATTTATTTTGTCTGTTGACCCTTGGATTTGAATAATATGCCCTCCATGGAGTACACGTGGCATGCAGATCCCGCTCCACTAGTTCAGAATCTGTGGCAAGACGGCTCACCTTGTCGGCCCCCCTCCTGATCCGTGTCAAAGATAACTGACGGAGTTACAACGCCACCTTCTGACGTGTGGGCCCCAGCCTATATAAAGAAATGGTATCACTAGTCCACAGAACGGGATCACAGGCGCTCGCGCTCACATCAGTACTGGAAGAGTCCAATCATTATCATTACTCCATATATTATTCAATAGCAATTCAGCTTGCTCAATAGTTCGTCCCCTGAAAACACACACTAGTACAACAAGGTGCTATACAAATGGTTTTCAACCCCTTTCTGCAACAAGTGAGTGTGCGTGATAGGGGGTCTTTCCCACACGACCCAGAAACCGTCGGGGATATGCCCTCGTGGCACACACGCTCGGGAAAATGAGGTCGTGTTCGACCGGCGGGCACTTAAATACAGAAATACATACAATAGTGCTAAAAATACAATTATACAGGCGAAATCATTTTCGGTCGTAAGTACATCCCACACAGTCAGTCACCGCTAAACGTTTCCGTTCGTATATACATCCCAAACAGTCGCTCCAAGGAAAACGTTTCTGTTTGCAAGTACATCACACAAAATTTTCCCGGTTAAATCGTTTGTGACAGCATTTCCATTGCACACGGTATTAACAATTTTATCGTTTGCATTATTGAATGCATCACACACGGTGCTCAAGTAAGTAGTCATGTAACCGGACAAGCTGTTCATTCATTTATTATATATATATGCCCTTTAAAGGAGCCGTTTCTTGAACAGAAGTGGATAGCCAAGGCAAAGTTGATAAAGTGTCCGGCTCCCCTCCCAGAGACCACGCCGGATCCCATGTTGACCAATATGTTGAAGGTCGCGCCCTTTGAAGAAGGCGAAGGGAGGAGCGGGGGAGCAATTGCCTCTGCGAAGGAGGCTATGAAGGAAGGAGGGATTAAGAGTCCCACCTTCCGAGGAGAGAAGAGGGCCGCTTCAGAAGATCCGGAGGTCAAGGCCTCAAAGAAAGGAAGGGAATCTTGTTGAGAGAGTCCGTGGGAAGTAACCCACCGCATTATTTCCCCAAGAGGATCAGCCCTCAATGAGCCGTAAGTAGAAAGAAGGGGTCTTGTAAATAAGGAGCATCCCGTATTTATTTATGAAGATAACCGAATTGTACCTTGTAGTTCGGGACCTCGGCCCTTATCGCAGAGCTCGTCTTCGGGAATCTTCTTAGGAGATGATGGAGAGCAAACGCCTCCACCTGTCGCACCCTCATGTGAAGCAGACGACCGGAGGTGCCGTCATGGAGGGTTCCCCAAGTCCGTGAGGCGGAAGGTCCAGCGCCAAATGGTGTGCGGTCGGAGGATCTGAAGGATCTGCTCGGGCGAGCGGCTATCTCAGAAGATCGCCGTGCTCTAATGGGTGCGATGATTGAAAGAATTGCATCCGCGGAGAGCGGATTGCATGAAGCCGTCAGAAGCTTACTGACGGGGTTTGAGGTACGCAAAAAATGATGTACCTTGACGATTATGCATATAAAATGCGCCCTGTATAGATAGTAGCCCCTGAGACTCGGTATGTTGTCAAAATTGACAACGTGCCGAGGATCAAATTCTTAGTTTTAACACATCGCCGCTTCTAAACAGGTGGCGGAGCGTCCGGAGGCCAGCCAGACTGATGAATATGCCGAACTGAAGCGGCAACTTGACGAGGCAGATGCGGACATCGCACTGGTCAATAAACGGTTTGACGAGTCACAAGGTATGCGACTTCTATGCGGACACTGTTAAGGGAGCTTGACGCCCATGTCTTCTTGTGTGTATGCTTTAATGCAGATGGTGCCGCTGCCGTTGAGGAGTCATGGCGAGAACTTGCCCGAGCGAAAAGAGCTAGCCAGAGTAGTAATGTCTGGCTGCTTTAAAAAGGCAGACGAAGAGCTAGAAGCTGAACGGGCTGCTCCTTTGCCCGAAGCAAAGAGGAGATGGCCGAGATGGCCAAAAAGTTAAGGAATGCTACCAATCGCTGCGAGGTTCTTGAAAAAGAGCATCAAGCGGAACAGGAGGGCCTAAAGAAGGCCGCCGCCGAATCCAAGGATGCCCAATCGGCTTTGAGAGCTGCCAAGGAGGAGCTGAGTCGGGCAGGGCAATTGCGGCTGGAAAACCGTTTACGCCGCGGAGGAAATATCTGAGATCAAAGTATGCTCCGTTGGATAAATTATGTAGTTTATAGGATGCTTATCACGGACTTGGTGGCGGCGCCAGGACGGTTGAGCACTTCGGGGCGAGAAGGGGCACGCGAAGGAAGAGCTATATTGGTCGCAATTCCATAGTCCGGGCGTCCTCGCCGTGACCGATCGGTTGGCCGAATGGGCCGAGCTGAATCGATTGTCCGGATTGGCCATGAAGCATGTCTTGACTCACTTGTGGCCGGATGGACCCCAGCCAAAGAGCTATTTTGGTGTAGTGCAGCAGTTTCTTGGTGCGGTGCCGCGTATCGACGCAATGAAGCGATCGGCGTGTATTGAGGGAGCGCGGATGGCTCTTGCCCGTGTCAAGACATACTGGGCAGAGATGAAGGCCACCGACGTTGCATCCCAAGACTCAGACAGAAGCCGAGTACCTGCCGAGCACTACTTTGAAGAAGTCTGCGGTGCTCGTTTAATAGAGACGATGCTTTCGAAGGATATTATGTTGGAATGACATGTATGATTTGTGAAAACAATGTTTCAATGTAATATGAGTGCTTTTTATACTTGTGCGTTCAATTAGTAAACTACTCCAATGCGGCCGTTTATGTATATGTGTATATAACACGAAAGATGGCAGTCCTTGGCTTCAGCCCCACGCACATAGTGCGGGGTGTTTGAAAAAGAAGCGCTTTTTCACTCTTAATCCAACGTCTTGGTCTGTTAAGGAGGTGACAGTAGCAAACCGTGCAACTGCACTATAATGCTTTATCACTTTCACTTAGCCATAGGAGTTCGAGGGTGGGGCTACTATATAGCCTCGGGGCACCGCACTCTCCCGAATTGGGGTGCGTATGTGCACGACCGAAAGCGGTCGCTTCGTTAATGCGGAGGAATTCTAAACATTCCTGTGAGTCATCGAATGGTTGACCAGTCTCTCGCTATATCATGACGGTCAGTTTCGGCTTTCTCTCGAGGTGCTCGCCCGGCGAGCAAGAACTGTCGCAGATAGTTCTCCGGTGCCGCGTTAGCCGTGAAAACGGAACGTAAGGCAGCAAAACACAGAGCCGCAACCCAACACTTGACCAAAGACATGATTCGGAGCTGATGCATATAAGGCCCTAATCTCGAGACGCCGAATACTCCCTAAGGTATTCGGTCTTTATGGAAATGGGCAGAATAATGCCCTAAGCCCACAGTGTCTAGATGCAGCAGAAAATTGCAGTGCGGCCAATGCCAAAGCACCAGCCTCCTCCTCGGTTATATTAAGGAACCGGGGGGATGTGTATCAACAAGAGACAGTGAAAAAAGGTTTACGCATGGTCTTAATCTGAAAAGAATCCTTGCAACGGGTCCCTACTGCACGTCTGCGCCTGTGTCTCCGTTGTGCCGTATCACGGACGGGTGTAGCACGTTGTTCATCTCAGAAAAGAGAGGAACTTAGTTTAAAAGAAAAGGATCGTGCGAAAGATGTACTTAATATTTAAATAAACAAAGTACGGTTCGAAGAAGTGAATAAAATTTGAGCTTTATTGTCTCTTGTTATACATGCATGCAGCCCCTTGTATGGGGGTATGCCGCTAGTGGGCGCCGGACTCGTCTAGCCGTATCCGGGGTTTGAATGACCTATTGCAGGTTCTTTGCCTAGTGGAGCCGGATAGCTGTGGAGTTGTCGATGCAGTCTCCCCTTCTTCCGCGCCGAGTAACACTTAATACTTCCTTTCAACGAGATGATGCCGCTGTGGACCGGGCATTTTAAGTGTTAGAGATGCATAATGCGGTATTATGCGTTAAAGCGGTAAAGCTTTATGCGTGCTTGATGGCTACTTTTAAGCGGGCGACATGGAAGAGTAACCTTTGCGACGGAAGTTGTCGGATGAACCAAACACAACTTCTAGCGATATGGAGCCCGTGCAAAGGGCGTATGGGCTGTGATACTCCTTTAAAGGAGGTGTTGCTATGGCGAATTTTGGTTGGTTTATCCCCATCCTGCGGATTGTGGTCACGATATATCGGTTTATGTCATCGCCGCCATCCATGAGGACATGTGTAAATTGGAATCCGTCGATTATAGGACCCAATATCAAGGCAGTCCATCCTGCGTCCGGATATTATCCGAATAGTCCTGATGGTCGAAGGTGATTGGTTTTGACAACCAGTGTGCGGCGCGCCGTTTAGGGGGCGCCGCTTTGTTTTTCCCTTTGATCATGTGAAGTGAGTTTACTGTTTTAACCTCCTGTGGGAAAAATTTTCGTTTTCCGGAGTGCTGCTTTTGGGTTTCATCACTCGCATTTGGTGTGTCAAGCCCCTTGTGTTCGGCGTTAAGTCGGCCGGACTGCTTGAAGACCCAGCAATCTCTGTGGGTATGGTTTGCAGGCTTCCCGAAGGTACCATGTATTTGACACAGTCTATCCAAAATCTTGTTTAGGTTGGATAGCTCGTCCACCGTTATCCTTTAGGGCGGTGTTTTGTTGTTTGGCCGAGAGCTTTTGAATCCGGCATTGACCGCCGTACTATTTGGGCCATTTTCCTTATTCTCGCCGATCTTTTGGCGTCGTGATTTCCCATTTCCATCCCTGATTTGGATGTACTCGGGTCGCTAGTCTTGCATCTAGCCAGCCACCTGTCCTCTCCGTGCAAAAGCGGGTCATGAGGCTTGTTAATGCAGCCATTGTTCTTGGCTTTTCTTGGCCGAGGTGTCTGGCGAGCCATTCGTCTCGGACGTTGTGTTTGAAAGCTGCTAAGGCTTGGCGTCCGGACGATCGACTATTTGGTTCTTTTTAGTAAGGAACCTGTTCCAATTTCCGGGCCGACTCTCCGGGCTGTTGAGTTATGTGACTTAGATCGTCTCAGATCCGGAGGGCGGACATAAGTCCCCAAAATTTGCCCAAAATGCATCCTCGAGCTCTCCCAGCCTTCCAATGGTATTTTCGGGAGGCTTTTAAGCCAATGCCGAGCTGGGCCTTTGAGTTTAAGGGTAAGTATTTTATGGCGTGGAGATCGTCTCCTCTAGCCATGTGTATGTGGAGGATGTAGTCCTCGATCCAGACTCTAGGGTCTGTTGTTCCGTCGTATGCCTCTATGTTTACGGGTTTAAATCCCCGAATTCATGATCCAAAGACCTCATCGGTGAAACATAGGGGTGTGCTTGGCGCCCTATATTTGGGTGTGCCATGATCTTGAATTTTGGCGTATTGCATTGCTTTGACGAGCCTGCTTTCTTGGCCCATAGATGGACCTAATGGGCCATCCTCTTGATGTGAATCCTTATGCGGATCGCATATTGGCTTGTGTCTTGGCGCCATTCGCCGCTTCTCTTTTGCCATGAGGTCGTTCATCCGACCGGGTGGCCTTCTTGCTTTTTGATTGTGGGGGTTCTAAGGCCTCCTCGTCGAATTCGGCGATAGCTTTCTTTTCGGGTAGCTCTTTGTTCGGCGATCGTCCGCCGCATTTGTTCATGTGCTGAATACTTTGCTCCATCTAATCCTGAGTGCATCTTCCGCTGTTTTGAGCTTCCGCTTCTGCTTTTTCAGGCTACGCGCAGTGGCGACGAGCCTTTTCTGGAGGTCATTTTGCTCCGGTGGTTTGTCCGGTGTGAGACCGTCCGGACTGTTGTCTTCGCCGGGGACAGATTGTTTATCCAAGTTGTCTTGTTCGGACGACTGCTCGATAGCTTGTTCGTTGTCCACCGGTTCGCCCTGCTCTATGGCTGGGTCTTTGTTGAGGCGGGACTTTGTTCGGGCGTTACGTTGCCGTTTTGATCGCCGAGGGATTTATCCTTCAGAGCGCCCTGTTGCTCCTCGTCTTCATTTGCTTTAGGTGTATCCACCATGTATACATCATGGGGTGAGGTTGTCCGACATCCTATAGGTGCTGGTTCATTGTTGTCTCCTACATCGTCGTCCATACCTTCGATGTCTTCGAGTCGAAATCGAGCACGCCGTGTAGGCTATCGGCGGTGGCTACGAAGTGGGTGGTGGGTGGGCGTTGAATTTCTTCATCGTCCGTATCCCAACCTTCCTGACCGTGGTCCGGCCAGGGCTTTCCGGATAAAGAGATAGACTTTAGTGAATTCGGGATGTCACCAAAGGGCAAGTGCTGAAAGATGTCCGCGGCCATGAACTCCATAACGGGCGCCCAATCGGATTCGATTGGCAAGGGCGTGGATGGTTCGGAGTCCGGAGAGGAGTCCGGCACCCTGGAGTCGAGGTCTTCGCAAAGGACAGGGATGGAGTTCGGCTCGATCGCCAGAGAGATTAAAGCCCCGAGGCGGTGTCCAACCACTCGTCCCGATCGGGGAGTCCGGCTCCGGATTAAGGGTCGGAGCGGATTACAGTGCGGCCTCCGTGGCAATCGCTCGCTGCAGAGCTAGATCATGCCCATCGAGGCGGTGTGGCGGCGCTTGGCGTGGCTCGAATCCGTCGAAGATCAAGTCTCCGCGGATATCGGCCGTATAGTTTAAATCTTCGAATCGACTGACGGTCGGGGCGTAGCTTTCGATATGCTCTAGATGGCCAAGCGAATTGGCCCGCAGTGCAAAGCCGCCGGACATGAAGATCTGTCTGGGGAGAGAAGTCTCACCCTGGACCTCGTCGTTGTTGATGATCGAAGGACCATCGGGCCTATCGGTGACGACACAGAGGAACTCTCAATGAAAGCACCAATGTCGGTGTCAAAACCGGCGGATCTCGGGTAGGGGGTCCCGAATCGTGCGTCTAGGCGGATGGTAACAGGAGACAAGGGACACGATGTTTTACCCAGGTTCGGGCCCTCTTGATGGAGGTAAAACCTCACGCCCCGCTAGATTAATATTGATGATGTGTGTTACAAGAGTGGATCTACCACGAGATCAAAGAGGCTAAACCCTAGAAGCTAGCCTATGGTATGATTGTTGTTCGTCCCACGGACTAAAACCCTCCGGTTTATATAGACACCGGATAGGGTTAGGGTTACAGTCGGTTACAATGGTAGGAGATCTACATATCCGTATCGCCAAGCTTGCCTTCCATGCCAAGGAAAGTCCCATCCGGACACGGGACGAAGTCTTCAATCTTGTATCTTCATAGTCTTGGAGTCCGGCCGATGATGATAGTTCGGCTATCCGGACACCCCTAGTCCGGAACTCCCTCAACCACATTGCACAATATAACATACTCCTAATAGAAGATCACACAGTTAACCAAACCAAGCATGCTTAACAACTTGGAAATATAGCAATTGTATTTTTTTCTCATGTATTTACTACAATCGAATTCAATTTATTCCTCACATGGTATACAACAACTGAATGCACCCACAACTATTGAACGTTGCATTGCAGAATTGAACCAAACAAAACAGTTAACTAAACACCACAACAAATGAACCAAACGTTAACTGAGCACCACATTGCACAATATAACATACTCCTAATAGAAGATCATACTGTTAACCAAACCAAGCATGCTTAACAACATGGAAATATAGCAATTGTATTTGTTTCTCATGTATTTAGTATAGCCAAATTTGATTTATTTTCTCACATGGTATACAATAACAGAATGCACCCACAACAATTGAACATCGTATTGCAGAATTGAACCAAACAGCCAATTGCGTCACGTCATCGGCGCGTGGGGCGTCGACTGTGGCCTCGACGGCGAGGTGCTCCTCCAAGATCTAGGAGCCCACATGAATGGCAGCCATCACGACCTCATCCGCGGGGGTCCACATGAATGGCAGCCATCACGACCTCATCCGCGACATGATTTGCTTCTCCGCTGCCAAATGGTCCTTGGGATCTTGGCTATACTGTGCACCATGGCTTAGAGCGGCGCTCATTTGGTGGAGGGGTCGGTGATTTGGGTGGAAGGTGTCGCACCGACGGTCGAGGCATGTGGGATGTGGAAGGAGAAGGAGGATGGGGTTCGGGTGTGGATTACCTGCCTGGATAGGCGAGGCCGAGCAACATGGAGGAGGGTCGCCGGTGAGGAGGCGGTGCTGCAAGCAAGGAGTGAAGGTTTCAACTTGGAAAGGAAGGCAGAAACAGGGGAAATGTGGCCTTTAGTAAGGGGGAGGGGGCGGGGAGGTAGATATTTCCGTGGAAGCCGAAAATTTGGAATCGCTTCAGCGAAAAAACTGGCGCGCAAAGTGTCATCAGACACGGTCCCTTATTCAGAACTGTGTACGATATGTGAACATCACAAACGATTCAGATAGCTTAACCCGTGTGTGTTGAGTTTGAACATCAAAAATTTTGGTTCAAATTTCCCTGGTTGCAGTGGTCATCCACGTCATTGCATTTTGGGTACACAAAGGAGACTACAGCACACCACACTTTTTAATTGAGAAAGTTCAGCAATTAAACAGAGCTAGCTGACCTAAACATTACTCTAGCAAATTAAAGACCGGCTCTCTTAATTAAACAAAACAAAGAGTATTAGTATGTCTGATGCTCGTCCATCTCCGCTGCCGCCTCCATGTCCAGCTTGCGCCCGACGGTCTCCTGGGGAAGGGGCTCCATGGCATCAATTGCACCATACTCGGCAAGCATTTCGCCATCCGCGTCCGCCATATCTTTGGAATAGGCCGCCACGAGCTGGGCGTGGGCGGCCTCGATCTGGGCTATGGCAGGCTCCGTCGTGGCAAGGTATGCGGCGCAGGAACGGACGGCTGCTCAAACTCTCTCGGTGATTGCAAACTCTTCGGTCGTGGGCTGCCGGCCGTTGTCGGAGAACTTCGTTCGATTTGTGCGGTGACCGCCACGATCTGGGCATGGACGGCCTCGACATGGTAGTGGGCAGCCTCCATCAGGGCTAAGGCCGCTCCTACCGAACGGACAGCTGCTGTGCCGCTCTCGCCAGTTGCTATCCCCGAGGCAGATGTTGCTGCCGCCGCCTGAGAAGCAACAACGGCCATTTGGGCTGCCTTGGCCGCCTGGATGCAGACTGTGGTCACCCTCACAAAGCTTGTTAGCACGCGCCTGGCGGCTGCAGCCGCGCTCTCATCGGAGTGGGCCACCGAAGTTGCCCTCACGACATGGTTCCACGTCCCCATCTTTCACCGGCGATGAATGAATGGTGAAATGATATTTGGGGAGTGAGCTAGCGTGCTTGACACGCCGGCTGTGGACTGTAGCCGAAGCACCTTCTCGCGTAAGCCATAGGCGTACTATACACCAACGGTGCTCCAAGATATTTTGTGCTGCATCTGAAAGTGCAACCATCCCTAGGTGGTTCTGGTAATTCATAACAACATATAGCTCATTGAGCTAATGCTATTCCAAGACAAATATTTCAGGAAAGCTCAATGAATGGCATGGCATGGATGATGAAAGTGGATCCCTCAAAATATTAAGGACAAAGGATTGGCTCAAGCTCAAATGCTCAAGACTCTACATTTTACATTCTAGTGATCCAAGATCACATTGAGTCTATAGGAAAAGCCAATACTATCAAGGAGGGATGAGGTGTTGCTTAATGAGCCTCTTGCTTCATGTGCTTAGTGATATGCTCCAAAACCCTCAACTACTTTCTCACATCCACATATGACCTAAACCTAAAGTCAAACTCGGCCCCACCGATTCTTTCTATCCGGCGCCACCGAGTTCAAATGTCATAGCCACAGCCACAAACCCTAGGCAAATCGGTTTCACCGATAGGGATCTCAGTCTCACCGAGATGGGATTGTAATCTCTCTGTTTCCCTTCGTAACGTTTCGGTCTAACCGAAGTGAGCGATCGGTCCCACCGAGATTGCAATGTAAACTCTCTGTTTCCCTTCCGTAACATTTCGGTCTCACCGAAAAGAGCGAATCGGTCCCACCGAGTTTACCTGACCAACTCTCTGGTTAGCTAATTACCAAAATCGGTCTCACCGAGTTTGTGTAATCGGTCTCACCGAGATTACGTTATGCCCTAACCCTAACCATATCGGTCTTACCGAGTTGCATGTCAGTCCCACTGAAAACCCTAACGGTCACTAGGTTTACTGAATCGGTCCGACCGAGTTTGTTGATTCGGTCCCACCAAGTTTGGTAAATTGTGTGTAACGGTTAGATTTTGTGTGGATGCTATATATACCCCTCCACCTCCTCTTCATTCGTGCAGAAAGCCATCAGAACAAACCTACACTTCCAACTTACTAGTTCTGAGAGAGAACCACCTACTCATGTGTTGAGGCCAAGATATTCCATTCCAACCACATGAATCTTGATCTCTAGCCTTTCCCAAGTTGCTTTCCACTCAAATCTTCTTTCCACCAAATCCATATCATGTGAGAGAGAGTTGAGTGTTGGGAGACTATCATTTGAAGCACAAGAGCAAGGAGTTCATCATCAACACACCATTTGTTACTTCTTGGAGTGGTGTCTCCTAGATTGGCTAGGTGTCACTTGGGAGCCTCCGACAAGATTGTGGAGTTGAACCAAGGAGTTTGTAAGGGCAAGGAGATCGCCTACTTCGTGAAGATCTACCGCTAGTGAGGCAAGTCCTTCGTGGGTGACGGCCATGGTGGGATAGACAAGGTTGCTTCTTCGTGGACCCTTTGGGGGTGGAGCCCTCCGTGGACTCGGCATAACCGTTACCCTTCGTGGGTTGAAGTCTCCATCAACGTGGATGTATGATAGCACCACCTATCGGAACCACGACAAAAACATCCGTGTCTCCAATTGCGTTTGAATCCTCCAAACCCTTCCCTTTACATTCTTGCAAGTTGCATGCTTTAATTTCCGTTGCCTATATACTCTTTGCATGCTTGCTTGAATTGCGTGAAGATTGCTTGACTTGTGCAAAGATAGCTAAAACCTGCCAAAGTCTAAAATTGGGAAAAGGTTAAGTTTTTAATCGGTCAAGTAGTCTAATCACCCCCCCTCTAGACATACTTCAAGGTCCTACAAGTGGTATCAGAGCTTTGGTCTCCATTTGCTTTGATTTCCATAGCTTTTGGTGGTCATAGCCTTGGTTTCACAACCTAGGAGAGTATGGCGTCTAGCGAGAGAAATTATTACCGTAGAGGTCCTTACTTTGATGGCACTAATTTTGCTAGTTGGAAGCATAAGATGAAAATGCATATTCTCGGACATAACCCCGCCGTTTGGGCTATTGTGTGTATTGGCTTGCAAGGTGAATTCTTTGATGGGAGAGAACCGAACCATGAAGCTAGCGTGGAAGAGTTGAAGATGCTGCAATACAACGCTCAAGCTTGTGATATCCTCTTCAATGGCTTGTGCCCCGAAGAATTCAACAAAATTAGCCGTCTTGAGAATGCAAAGGAAATTTGGGATACTTTGATTGATATGCATGAAGGTACCGACTCCCTCAAGGAATCCAAGTTGGATGTGCTCCAAAGTCGACTTGACAAGTTCAAAATGAAGGATGGTGAAGGTGTCGCTGAAATGTACTCTAGGCTTGCTCTTATCACAAATGAGATTGTCGGCTTAGGAAGTGAAGAGATGACCGATGATTCATCATCAAGAAGATCCTAAGAGCATTGGATGGAAAATATGATACTGTGTGCACATTGATCCAAATTATGCCAAATTACAAAGATCTCAAGCCAACGGAAGTCATTGGAAGAATTGTTGGTCATGAGATGTCACTCAAGGATAAGGAGGAACTTCAAAACAAGTCAAGTGGTGCTTAGAAAGCCTCATGTGAAGCCCCCAAATCATCAAGTGAGAAACAAACCTTCAATGAAGAATTGAGCTTAATGGTGAAGAACTTCAACAAATTCTACAAGAGTAGAAGCAAAGAAAGAAGCTCTAAGTCAAGGTCCTACAATGACAAAAGATCTTCTAGTCGAGAGCACAATTGCTACAATTGTGGGAGACCGGACACTATTCCAATGAGTGTACGGCACCCTACAAAAGAAGAGAAGAAGTAGAAGAGAAGAATCACCACCAAGAGAGAGAAGGAGTAGAGATGATCGTTATGAACGAAGACCCTCACGGAGAAGCAAGGATTCGGAAAGGAAGGACAAGTCATCAAAGAGCTACACAAAACGAAGACATCAAGCTCACGTTGGTGAATGGGTATCCGGCTCCGACTCCGACAATCACTCTGAGAGAAGCTATCACTCCGACTCCGAACACACTCAAGATGAAGGTGTTGCCGGTCTATCACTTGTGTCAACCAACTCCTACGACATATTCGATTCACCAAATGAAGGAATTGGAAGATGCTTCAAGGCCAAAGGTCCTAAGGTAACACACCCCGAGTATGTTGATTTTAATAGTGATGAAGATGACTTATTAGGTGATGATGATTTACTTGTTGACAACTCTAGTGACGAATACTATGATGAAACATCAATTAATCATGCTAATCAAGATTAAATGAATGACAATGATAAGGAGAAGATTGAGCTTCTAAGTAAAGAACTAAACACTCTTAAGTTAGCTCATGAAACTATCTTCGAAGATCATCGAGAACTTTTAAGGGCTCATGAGAAGTTACGCTTTGAAAAACTCAATCTTGAGCAAGAGCATGAGTTCCTAAAAGCAATCAATGATGATCTCCGTAAGAAAAGTTCTTCTTACATTGCCAAGCGTTTACTCTTATCTACTTACATGCCTCAAGTCAAGTCTAGTAACAAGAACAAGAAAGATTCTTCCTCTAGTAGTAACAATAACAAAGCTAAATCCAATATTGTTGCTTCTAGTAGTTCTCTTGATTCCACTAATGATTCTCTTAGCCAAGTTACTCTTGAGCAAGAAAACAGCTAATTGAAGGGAATTATAGAGAAAGGTGTATACAAGAGCCTTGCCGGGAGTAAGCAATTTGAGGAAATTGTACGCAAGCAAGGAAGGCACCGGAAGAATCAAGGTGTTGGTTTTGAAGAAGGTTCAATGCCAATGGAGTAGAGTGGGAAGAAGATCAATACCCCAAGACGAAGTTTGTTCCTCAACAAGAGAAGTATGATCCTACTTCCTTCAAGGGAACACAAGCACAAGATGATCTTCCACCACAAGACCACAAGAACAAAGGCAAGGACAAGCTTCAAGAGGAGATTGATGCATTTGAAGAAGCACCCAATGCCTTGGTCAAGTGGGTTCCCAAGACTACGTCAAGTTCTACTTCATCAAGTACAACTACTACACCAAGGATTTCCATCAAGATGATGTGGATCCCAAAGAAGAAGAACTAGAGAGTTCTTGAGGGTGACTCGGCCAACATTCTTCACTCATATCATTATGGCAAGGACAAGTGCAATCATCGTCCATATCTTACACTAGTTCAAGGAGTCACAAACCCTCATGTTGGTAAGGCAAGGGACAAGGTAACCTAATGTTTTCATGGACATCATTTTGTGAGTGCATCACTCTATGTCTATGGATATTCTTGTTTGTTCCTTGTGGGACTAACCCATGTAGGTATTGAAAGTGCAACTGTAACATCCCAAATTTTCAATTTGGAATGTTATACATTAAGTCATCATGCATATCATATTTTCTTGCATTTTCCGATCCTAGAGAATTTCACGCAACTCAAGGACCCTCGGAGAGAGTTGGAGATTTCATTATTTTCATATTTGAGCTTTCTCAAATTTTGAATATAGGATCATTCGGATTTATTTATTTTTATCTTCAAAAAAATTTCCAATAAAAAAATAAGAGAGGGAATAATATGACTTTCCCAAAATTTAGGAAAAATGAAGATTTAATAAATAAATCAAATTTTGGATTTTCGGAGTTATTTGCTTTAGGGAAAAAATGAGTATTTAAAAAAAATCGCATTTTGGCCCCTTGTTAAAGTTCATTTTGTTCGACTCATTTTTAAGAGTCGGGAAAAATTTACTTTATTAATTTTGGAGTTCGTTTAGATTTTTTTTTATTATCCGTTTTTCTGCACGAGATTTTATATATAAAAAAACCTTGTACATGAGCTAAGGCCCGACGGCCCACGCCGCCGCCTCCCGCCTTGGGAGACCGCCGCCGCTTGAGTCCGGCTCGGGACGACGCCCGCCGCCGTGGCCCCTCCCTAAGGCACACCCCCTCCCCTCCTTAAAAGCCGCCACCGCCCCTCGACCCACCCCGAGCCGCCGCCGCCGACGCCGCCGAGCCGCGCCGTCGCCGACGCCGAGCCTCGCCGACCCCGCCGGAGCCCCGACCGCCCGCCGGCGACCTCGCCGGAGGTATAGCCGCGCCGCGCCACCCTCCCCGGTTCAGTTTTGTTTTAAAAACCGTTCCGGTTTTCTTTTTGTTGTTCGGTTTTTTTTTAAAAAAAACCCTAGATCGGTTTTTTTTTCGGTTTAGCTACTTAGCGAACGTTCACCGATCCGTTCGTTTTAACGAACGCGTTCACCGGTTAGTTTCTGTTAACGAACATCCGTTCGTTTAACCGTTCGTCGTTTTTCTTTTAATCGGATTTAATCCGTTATTTTCCGATCTCGATTTCAGATCCAATCTTCGTTCTAGTTTATTTTCTCGCTCGTTTATCGGAATCAGGTGATTCAAGCGCCTGGAGTTTTGTTTTGAAACCGCCGTTCCGACTAATCAACTTAAACAAAGTTTTGCTACTGTAAAATTTGACCTAGTTTCAAATTGCTAGAACCGAGTCGTTTTCTTTTCGACGTTTGACTTTCGTTGCTTTATTTGATTCGATTCTTTTTGCAACCAGGGTTCTTAAGTTGAACTTTCTGGTTAGATCTTTTATTCGAGATTTACCTGTGCATTAGATGAGTACTTATTGTATGCTTGTTGTTTATCTGCGATAGATCACCCGGAGTGCGCCGCTTGTTACTTCGAGTCTCTAGGTTTCGCGGATCGTCAGCAAGGCAAGTAACACTTGATCATACCTTTCTACTACCCAGTTTTATGCATTAGATCAATCCTCAAACACTTGCATGATTAGGATTTAATTAAATTGTGGGATGGGAAGTAGATTGAGGTAGTACCTATTACTGCTTTACTTATGAAACCTTTGAGTTACTTCTACGTTTGCTTATTATGCCATGCTATGCTAGTAGACGTGGATTGGGTGAGTGAATATCCATGACAGATGTGAGATTGTTAATTAATGGTTTATTTAAGGTGGCAACTTAAACACACATCTGGGTGGATTGAGGCACTGGTTTCCATCGAGGACTTACTGTATTTCTTGGACCGCCACCCAGGCTCAAAGGGATCATAAGATTATTCAAACTAGAAACTTTCGTGTGCAGCCACAAGCCATTATGGGCTCTGGCATAGTTGACTAAGTTGTGCGAACTCTTACGGGTAGGCTAGCTGATGTAGGGGATGTAGGTTGGTACGGTCTACCCACATGTAAGGTGCTAGTGCTTCTGAAAGGCGTGTCTCGGTCATCCGTCTCTCAAACACCATGTAGTGCGAGAACCAAGCAGGCGATCGAGTCTTGTGGGGAAAAGTGCACAAACCTCTGCAGAGTGTATAAACTAATCATGATTAGCCGTGTCCCCGGTTATGGACATCTTGAGTATCTAGTACTTGAATATCATGTGAATCTCAACATGTTACTCTAATTAATATTATTGGGTTTTTAATGAGTACTTTTAATTGGGATTGAGGATCTGTCAACCATTCTCAATGTTTAACAACCACCATGATAGTTAAACAAATTTATTCCTTTGCGATGAGGGAAAAAGCGGCTTTATGCAAAAGCAGAATCGTAGAGCTTTACCACCAGCCATATATGCATGTAGTATAGGCTATTTCTTCATTACTCTCTATGTGTTACATTGCGGCATATTCCATGTCTTGACCCGTTTTGGGCTGCAATGTTCATGTTGCATACTTTTCCTTGACGAGTAAGGTGTTTTGGTCGTTTTTATATACTAAGTGATGGCTATTGAGTTGTTGTACTCACTTATCTTCCAAGTCTTCATATGTTATCTTTATTAGATGTCCTTTAGCCATATTTATTTGTAATAAGTCCTCTTTTGGACAACGATGTAATAAGTGTGTGATTGCTACTCTATTATAAATCCTTTGAAGTACTGTGTGGTGTCAGCATTACTGATCCAGGGATGACATCTGAGCACAGAGACTTGATCCATTCGGGTCGGGTCGCTCCAGAGATGGTATCAGAGCACACGCTGACTGTAGGACACGACCACTAAGTTAAAGCCATAGATCACTACTCTCTTCTCATTTCTAACTCCTCGTCTTTTCTACTCTTTTAGGATGAAGGTCGCGAAGATCAAGTACACCCAACCGGATGAAGGCACACCTTTTGGATTTCACTTAAAGGAAGTCACCAAGTACCTGAACATTGGACTACCAAGTTTCACCGGGACTTTCAACGCCACCTGCACGAAGAGGAGTATTTGGAAGATTCAAGCTCACGTTCCGGAAGGACATTCGCCCCAATCACCAAGCCTATAGGCAGTGTTTGATTGCACCAACTTTGGAGTGCAGGAAAGAGCATGGCAGCTCATATCACCATGGGACGCATTGGAGAAGTTTATCAAGAAGACCTCAAGGACACTATCTACCAGATTTGCGGACGCCGAGATGAACAATGGGAGATAGTCAACACCAAGAAGGATAGATCCATTGCAGCTTTCATCCAGGAGTTAAACCAGCACATTCGACGCCAGGAGAACCAGATGTGCAATGATATGCTCGAATTGAAGAATGCGAAGGGAAGGATCATCGAACTTGAAGGAGAACTGAAGTCTACACGCAAGGACTACATGGACGAGATTGTAGCTCTAGCAAGGCATAATAACGATCTTAAGTATGAGATTGAAGAACTCAAGAAGAAATTGGCGCTCAAGAATGAAGACAAGTACGTCGGTTGTCCAAGCGACTACATCAACATCGGCGACACCGATTCGGATCCAAGTGAACCCGACTTTGAAGATGAAGCAGGAGGCGGACATCATGGAGTCTTCCACCGTTCAAATTAGTAGATGACCCCACATATTAGTAGTATTTCCTCCATGTAACATTTTAGTTCACGCACTTTTGCGATAGTTAGATCGTTGTAAGCCTTTGTTTGAATTGAATGAAGTGATTTTGTGTGCATTTGCTCATATACATTTGGGTAGTGTTTCTCCTTAGACCCCACTCTATTCTTAATTTCTCATCTTTTCTAAACCCATCAGATGCCTCCGAGACGCGACCCCAGGTTTGTTTTCCCGCCAGAGATCACCCAGTTGATTCAGCAGTAGAACACTTTGATCCAAACATTGGTACAAAATCAAGGCAACAACAACAACAACCCGCCGCCGCCACCACCACCTGCGGATCACTTAACACGTTTCTTAAGGCTGAATCCGCCAGTGTTTTCCAGTAGCACCGAGCCGATAGTAGCAGATGATTGGCTCCATAAGGTAGGAAGGGAGTTGACCACTGCGGGATGTCTGAGATGGAGAGAAGGTGACGTTTGCTGCACACCGGCTTGAAGGACCCGCAGCAAAGCATGGTGGGAGAATTTCTGACCACTTACCACAGAATCTTTGTCACATGGGATCGGTTTCAGCAAGCTTTCCGACCGCCCATGTCTCGGCAGGAGCTATGGCCATGAAGAAGCGTGAGTTTCGCAACTTACGCCAAGGAGGAAGAAGCTGTTGGCAAGATGTGGATGATTTTAGTAATTTATCACATTATGCCCCAGATGACGTTGCTACAGATGCAGCTAAGCAGGAGAAGTTTCTGGAAGGACTTAATGATGAGTTAAGCATGCAGTTGATGGTAGCAAGTTTCAATAACTACCAGGAGTTGGTAGACCGTGCCCTCATGATTGAAGGAAAGCAACAAAGAAATTGAAAATCGTAAGAGGAAGTATGGGCAGGAAAGTATAACTCTGGAGCCCAATGAAGCCCGTTATACCCCTAAACAGGGAGTTCAGTTTCAGCATACCCATGGAGGAGGTAATTCGCACAACCATAATGGCACCAAGAATGGGAACGGGAATGGAGGAAGCAATGGACAGAGCCGCACCAACCCGTCGACACCAACCAAGGTAGACCTGAGCCACATCACTTGCTTTAAGTGCCGCAAGACTGGGCATTACGCAAACGAATGTCCAGAAGGCCAGAATGGAAATGGCAATGGAAGCTCTGGAAAGAAGCCCAACCCTTTCAACAGGGGACAGGTGAACCACATTGATGTGGAGGAGGTTGAAGATCAACCCGATGCAGTAATCGGTAAGTTTTTGGTTAAGTCATTTCTGCGGTTGTTCTTTTTCGACATCTTGGTGCATCGCATTCATACATATCAAGGAGATTTGTGGATAAGTACAAATTACCAACCCAAGCCCTTAGGTCACCCATGCTAGTAACCTCACCGAGCAGAATACATGGCTAGTATATGGTGTGATCGATCGCCATTAAGGATTGGACACTATGTTTTTCCCTCGGACCTAATAGTTACGGAATCCCAAGGATTGGATGTGATATTAGGCATGGATTGGTTATCAAAGTATGGAGGGAACATAGATTGCGCCACTAAGTCAATTTTGCTTACCACCCCGGAAGGAGGAGAATCAAGTATGTATCACGGCATGAGCCGAGGAGAGCACAAGTAAATTCCTTATCGAGGAGTTGTGCAGGAAGAGGTACCAGTGGTGAAGGATTTCCCTGATGTATTTCCGGAAGAGTTGCCAGGAATGCCACCGGATAGGGACATTGAGTTTTTGATTGAACTTTTGCCAGGAACAGGCCCAATATCGAAGCGAACATACAGGATGCCCGCACAAGATTTGGCTGAAATCAAGAAGCAGATTAAGGAGCTATTGGATAAAGGCTTTATACGCCCAAGTTCTTCGCCTTGGGGATCACCCGTACTGTTAGTGGAGAAGAAGGATGGATCGTTAAGGATGGTTGTTGATTATCGTGGATTGAATGCAGTAACGATCAAGAACAAGTACCCACTACCAATGATAAATGATCTGTTTGATCGTTTGCAAGGAGCTAAAGTGTTTTCCAAGATAGATTTGCGATCAGGGTACCATCAGTTGAAGATTCGAGAGCAGGACATACCTAAGACATCATTTACCACGAGATATGGACTGTATGAGTACACCGTTATGTCTTTTGGACTGACTAACGCGCCAGCCTATTTCATGAATCTGATGAACAAAGTATTTATGGAGTTCTTGGATAAGTTCATCGTGGTGTTCATAGATGATATTTTGATTTTCTCGAAGAATGAAGAGGAACATAAGGAACATTTGCGATTGGTTTTGGAGAAACTAAGGGAACATCGATTATATGCCAAGTTCAAAGAAATGTGAGTTTTGGCTAAAGGAAGTTGGATTTCTTGGACATGTTATATCCGGAGAAGGGATAGCGATTGACCCCACAAAGGTTGAGACCGTAACCAAATGGGAAGCACCAACGACAGATGGAGAGATTCGGAGATTCCTTGGACTCGCAGGGTACTACCGAAGATTCATTGAGAATTTCTCAAGGATTGCAAAGCCTATGACAGAATTGTTGAAGAAGGATACCAAGTTCATATGGACTGAGGATTGCGAGGCATGTTTTCAGGAATTGAAGAAAAGATTGGTTGCCTCACCAGTGTTAATTTTGCCAGCTCAGACCAAGGATTATGAGGTGTATTGCGACGCTTCACGTCGAGGACTTGGAGCAGTGCTTATGCAGGAAGGAAGAGTTGTTTCGTATGCTTCACGACAGCTTAAGCCTCATGAGTTGAATTATGCCACACATGATTTGGAGTTAGCAGCCGTTGTGCATGCATTGAAGACTGGACACATTTTCTCATTGGAAATCATTGTGAGGTGTATACGGATCACAAGAGTTTGAAGTACATCTTCACTTGAAGGAATTAAACCTTAGACAGAGGAGATGGCTGGAGCTTATTAAAGATTATGATATGAGATTGCATTATCACCTGGGAAGGCTAACGTTGTAGCAGATGCATTGAGCCGTAAGAGCCACGCCAATACCCTAATGATGGGAGGAATACCCAAGGAGTTAGCCGAGGACCTTCGAGAGCTATGTTTGGAAATAGTTCCGAGAGGCTATGTAGCAACATTGGAGATTCAGTCTACGTTGATGGACAAAATCAGAGAAGCCCAAAAGGCAGATAAGGAAGTTGCCTCTATAAAGGAGAAAATGAGCGAAGGAAAAGCTAAGGGATTTCGTGAGGATGAGCATGATACCCTATGGTTTGAGGACCGTGTTTATGTGCCAAACGACCCGGAGATCAGGAAGTTGATTTTGCAAGAAGCACATGATTCACCCTACTCGATTCACCCAGGAATACCAAGATGTATTTGGATTTGAAGGAAGCGTTACGGTGGACCGGAATGAAGAAGGATATTGCGGAGTATGTAGCAGTTTGCGATGTATGTCGAGAGTGAAGGCGAGCATCGAAGCCAGGATTGTTACAACCATTGCCAATACCGAATGGAAGTGGGATAAACTAGGCATGGATTTCATCACAGGTTTGCCAAAGACTCGTTCAGGATATGACTCGATTTGGGTTATAGTCGACCGTCTGACGAAGGTAGCTCATTTCATTCCAGTCAAGACTACCTATAGCAGTGCTAAGTTGGCAAAGATATACATGACCAGAATTGTGTGTTTACACGGAGTTTCGAAGAGTATCGTATCAGACAGAGGAACTCAATTTACTTCAAAATTTCGGAATCAGTTGCACGAAACATTGGGAACCAGGCTGGAATTGATGACTTTCCACCTGAGACCGATGGGCGGTGACCGAGAGAGTCAATCAGATTTTGGAGGATATGTCGAGAGCTTGTGCACTAGATTATGGATCTAGTTGGGATGATAACTTGCCGTATGCAGAGTTTTCTTATAACAACAGTTACCAAACCAGCTTGAAGATGGCACCTTTCGAGGCTTTATGCGGAAGGAGGTGCAGGACACCGTTATCATGGGACGAAGTGGAGACCGTCGATTGTTTGGACCAGATTTGATTAAGGAGTCTGAACAGAAGGTTAAGTTGATTCGCGATAGGCTCAAGGTAGCCCAGTCCAGACAGAAAAGCTATGCGGATTCAAAACGCAAGGCGATAGAATATGAAGTTGGAGACAGAATTTATCTTAGAGTATCCCCGCTTCGAGGAGTTAAGCGTTTTGGAGTTAAAGGAAAATTAGCACCACGTTTCGTTGGACCGTATAAGATTTTGCAACGCATGGGAGAAGTTGCTTATAAGCTGGAATTGCCAGAGGGTATCGGGGAGTTCATGATGTATTCCATGTTTCTCAGAAGAAATGTCACGCCGAGATGGCGGAAGTACCGTTAAGAGATACAGCGCCGCTTGAAGCAATTCCGTTGAAGGATGATTTAACATATGAGGAGAAACCAGTCAAGATTCTCGATTATGCCAGCAGAGTTACTCGCAGCAAGGTTATCAAGTTTTGCAAGGTTCAGTGGAGCCACCACACTGAGGATGAAGCCACAGGGAAAGGGAAGAGGATTTACTCAAGGATCACCCTCACCTATTTTCTAGCCAACCCGAATCTCGAGGGCGAGATTCATCTTAAGGGGGGTAGGTTTGTAACATCCCAAATTTTCAATTTGGAATGTTATACATTAAGTCATCATGCATATCATATTTTCTTGCATTTTCCGATCCTAGAGAATTTCACGCAACTCAAGGACCCTCGGAGAGAGTTGGAGATTTCATTATTTTCATATTTGAGCTTTCTCAAATTTTGAAAATAGGATCATTCGGATTTATTTATTTTTATCTTCAAAAAAATTTCCAATAAAAAAATAAGAGAGGGAATAATATGACTTTCCCAAAATTTAGAAAAAATGAAGATTTAATAAATAAATCAAATTTTGGATTTTTGGAATTATTTGCTTTAGGGAAAAAAATGAGTATTTAAAAAAATTTCGCATTTCGGCCCCTTGTTAAAGTTCATTTTGTTCAACTCATTTTTATGAGTCGGGGAAAATTTACTTTATTAATTTTGGAGTTCGTTTAGATTTTTTTTATCATCCGTTATTCTGCACGAGATTTTATATATAAAAAACCACAGCCTGACCGCCAAGGCCCTGACGGACCCGCCGCCGCCTCCGCCGGAGACACAGCGCCCGCCGCCTGAGTCCGGCTCGGGACGACGCCGCCCGCCGCCGTGGCCCCTCCCCAAGGCACACCCCCCTCCTTAAAAGCCGCCCGCCACACCCCTCGACCCACCTCGAGCCGCCCCGCCCGAGCCGCCTTGCCGTCGCCGCCCGCGCCGCCGCGCCGCCGTGCGCCGCCGCCGCCCCGCCTCGCCTCACCCCGCCAAGCCCCGCCGAGCCTCGCCGACCCCGCCGGAGCCCCGACCGCCCGCCGGCGACCTCGTCGGAGGTATAGCCGCGCCGCGCCACCCTTCCCGGTTCGGTTTTGTTTTAAAAACCGTTCCGGTTTTCTTTTTGTTGTTCGGTTTTTTTTCGGTTTAGCTACTTAGCGAACGTTCACCGATCCGTTCGTTTTAACGAACGCGTTCACCAGTTAGTTTCTGTTAACGAACGTCCGTTCGTTTAACCATTCGTCGTTTTTCTTTTAATCGGATTTAATCCGTTATTTTCCGATCTCGATTTCAGATCCAATCTTCGTTCTAGTTTATTTTCTCGCTCGTTTATCGGAATCAGGTGATTCAAGCGCATGGAGTTTCGTTTCGAAACCGCCGTTCCGACTAATCAACTTAAACAAAGTTTTGCTACTGTAAAATTTGACCTAGTTTCAAATTGCTAGAACCGAGTCGTTTTCTTTCGACGTTTGACTTTCGTTGCTTTATTTGATTCGATTCTTTTTGCAACCAGGGTTCTTAAGTTGAACTTTCTGGTTAGATCTTTTATTCGAGATTTACCTGTGCATTAGATGAGTACTTATTGTATGCTTGTTGTTTATCTGCGATAGATCACCCAGAGTGCGCCGCTTGTTACTTCGAGTCTCTAGGTTTCGCGGATCGTCAGCAAGGCAAGTAACACTTGATCATACCTTTCTACTACCCAGTTTTATGCATTAGATCAATCCTCAAACACTTGCATGATTAGGATTTAATGAAATTGTGGGATGGGAAGTAGATTGAGGTAGTACCTATTACCTGTTTTACTTATGAAACCTTCGGAGTTACTTCTACGTTTGCTTATTATGCCATGCTATGCTAGTAGACGTGGATTGGGTGAGTGAATATCCATGACAGATGTGAGATTGTTAATTAATGGTTTATTTAAGGTGGCAACTTAAACACACATCTGGGTGGATTGAGGCACTGGTTTCCATCAGGACTTGCCTTATTTCTTCGGACCGCCACCTGTGCTCAAATGGATCATAAGATTATTCAAACTAGAAACTTTCATGTGCAGCCACAAGCCATTATGGGCTCGGCATAGTTGACTAAGTTGTGCGAACTCTTACGGGTAGGCTAGGCTGATGTAGGGGATGTAGGTTGGTACGGTCTACCCACATGTAAGGTGCTAGTGCTTACGAAAGGCGTGTCTCGGTCATCCGTCTCTCAAACACCATGTAGTCACGAGAACCAAGCGGAGGCGATCGAGTCTTGTGGGGAAAAGTGCACAAACCTTTGCAGAGTGTATAAACTAATCATGATTAGCCGTGTCCCCGGTTATGGACATCTTGAGTATCTAGTACTTGAATATCATGTGAATCTCAACATGTTACTCTAATCAATATTATTGGGTTTTTAATGAGTACTTTTAATTGGGATTGAGGATGCTGTCAACCATTCTCAATGTTTAACAACCACCATGATAGTTAAACAAATTTATTCCTTTGCGATGAGGGAAAAAGCGGCTTTATGCAAAGCTGTAATCGTGAGAGCTTTACCACCAGCCATATATGCATGTAGTATAGGCTTATTTCTTCATTACTCTCTATGTGTTACATTTCCAAAGCATATTCCATGTCTTGACCCGTTTCGGCTGCAATGTTCATGTTGCGAACTTCTCCTGACGCAGTAAGGTGTTTAGGTCGTGGTTCTATACTCGGTGATGCCGATGGAGTTGATGGACTCACTTATCTTCCAAGTCTTCCGCTGTTATCGTTATTAGATGGCCTTAAGCCATATTTATTTGTAATAAGTCCTCTTTTGGACAACGATGTAATAAGTGTGTGATTGCTACTCTGTTATAAATCCTTCGAAGTACTGTGTGGTGTCAGCATTACTGATCCAGGGATGACACCTGAGCACAGAGACTTGATCCATTCGGGTCGGGTCGCTACAGCAACTCACTACAAAGGTTTGCTCCAAATGATCTACATCAACATTGAGCATCCACATCTTCAACACCTACATGAAGTCATCATCGACAAAACCCAAGGTTAGTTCATCCCTCTAAGGGGGGATCTCACATCTAGGGGGAGCTTAACTCTAAGAATTGAGTCAAAGCAACTCTAATGATGTGAACACATAAATGCTTTATGTAAAAGTGGTAACCCCACTTGAGCTTAAACGATGAGTATGACCTATGATCAAATGTTCTCATTTGACTCCTAAGTCAATATACTCATATATAGATGACCTAGTCATCGCCAATTGTTTGATAGATGCTAGAATTGGTTGTGCATGCTTTGTCACATATTTCATTTGTCATTTTATTGTGTGAGCATGTTGATTGCATATTTTACTCATTCGAGGACATCCACTTGTTATTTTGATTGATTGGTTTCTTCTTCTTTGGCCAAGTGGATGGACAAGAATGCCTAAGAACCTTCTCTAGCTATCTATGCTTTTCTCGTCTCAAACTCTATTCATGCTACATCACAAAATTTGATCAAGTCAGATTCAAACCACTACGTGTGAGGAGCACTGAGTCCCCGATTCGTCATAGACTTAAAACTTCCAAAACTTCTTTGTGATTTTCGGTCCGACCGATTCATCCATTTCGGTCATACCGAGATCACTAAGTCGATCTAGGTTTTCATCTCGGTGCAACCGATTTGAACTTTTCGGTCACACCGAGTTGCTGTAACTGTTAACAGTTATGCATCTCGGTGCCGTCGAGTTGTTCCACTCGGTCACACCGATAGTGTCGGGCTATATATTCACACGGGCAAAATTTTGGAAAACTTTCTCCGAAACTCTTTGCCCGCGCATAGCTTGCTCTTCCTACTAGGTCTCCGGATTGTTGACTTCGTCGCCAGCCGCCTCCTGTCGCTGGTCTCCGCCGCGGTCAACGGGCTTCATCTCCATCGTTGCCGCCGTAGCGAGTTCACCGCCGAACTAGGGTATGAACTCGATCACAGTGCTATCCTCGTCTGATTCTCAGCACATTGTGTTCATTATGCTTCTTGCCACGATTGAAACTCCTCTATCCAGTCAAAACAATCCTTAGAATAGATGTGATTCGAAAATTTAGGGTTAGGTTTCCGCGGAAACCATCTCGGACCCACCGAGTTGAAAAACTCGGTCCCACCGATTTGGCTAACGCCATTGCACTAGTAACTCTCGCTCTGACCGAGAATTGCTAATCGGTGTGACCGATTTTAAAACTTTGTGAAACCCTAGCAGTCTTGGTGCCACCGAACTGTGACTTGGTCTGACCGAGTTCACTAGTTTAGGTTCCAAAACTGCTTTGGTATCACCGAGTTTGAAAATCGGTAGATCCAAAATGCTTTCTGTGGAAAACTAAAACTAAGTTTTTTGAATCATTCTTTTGCAAAAATCTCTGCATTTTGTGATGCTCATCCACTCTACCTCATCTATAACTATTCACAGGGGTCAGAAGGTGTGTGCAGCATGTCAGACCAACGTGACAGCCAGAACAAGTCAGAAGAGCAGATTCACATGAGTGAGGGCACTAGTCCCTCTAGCAGCTCAGATGAGGGAAGCAGAAGCACTCCCAGCAATTTGCCCAAAGCTGCCACTAGGACAAAGAAGAAGAGAACCTCAGAGTCTGAGGATGAGTATTATGTGGCAGTTGAGGATGAGGCTATTTCAAAGAAGGAAGTACTCAAGAAGGAGTATAGCTCAACTGCAGTAAAGCCAGGGATGAAGATCAAAAGGCCTGCAGGAAGACAACCAATGTCTAAAGCCAGAGTCTCCACTCAAGCATCTTTGGAATCCCAACCCAAAAAGCCTGCTGCAGAAGGAAAGAAAAGGAAGGAAAGGGTCAAGAAGACCATGGCGGAGTAATAGGAAAGCCTTCCATGATGGAAGAAGAGGAAGAAGAAGAGGTTGTTGCACGGCACCCAAGGCACAAAAGGCGATGGGTGATGCTATAAAGTCGAGGGCTGCAACTTCAAAGCCCAAATAAGCACCCAAAGCTGCCTCCAAGCCCAAGAGTGCACCTAAGAGGAATACCGAGGAGTATACCATTTCTTGAAAAGAACAAGGCCCCAAAGGTTCGATGTTCTTCTTGAGGAAGATGATGAAGGGAAAGTCCTAAGGAAGCTCAAACCCAAGATTCCAGACCACAATGATGCACATCCTGTGGCTGAAAACATGAAGATCAGGAGAGATTCAGGGTTGAGGCTATGGAGAGAGTCAGATCCATATGCCACCAGGAGAAGGACTCTTTGTTGATTACAGGTTCCACACAAAGGAGCAGCAGGACTTCTATGAGACAATCTTGTTGGACAAGAAGCCCATAGTGTGTAATATGAGGTGGGTCGATTGGACCTACATACAGGAAAATGAAGAACACTATCCTGGAGTGTATGACAGCTTCAGTGTGTGTGGAGTTGCAGACTTTGTTGGGAAAAAGCTCACAAACTGGAATGATGAGCTCATTATGCAATTCTACTCCACAGCACATTTCTATCCAGATGGCAGGATAGTTTGGATGTCTGAAGGAACGAGATACCAATAAACCATTGAGGAATGGGCAAGTCTGATCAATGCCCCAAAGGAGAGTGAAGATGACTTGGACGTTTATGCCAAGAAGAAGATGGATCACAACTCTATGTCACAGATGTACAAGGAGATCCCAGATGAGGCACTTGAGACTTTCAAGTTTGGGCGATTCATTTTCTTACATCGGGGCTGCCAACGATCAACTGGATCCTAAATCACACTCTGTTGCCCAAATCAGGTGACCACAACATGATCAGAGGGCATGAAATTAATTTGCTACACATATTTGATGTGCCCCAGAAATTCAAGGTCATGAGCCTCATAGTTGAAACTATCAAGAGGACAAAGACAGACCAAAAGAGAAGCCGTGGATATGCCCCACAAATTCAGGAGTTGATTAACTCAAAAGATGGGCACGAGGAAGTATCATTGGATAAGGAACACTTTGTTCTCTATTCGACTTTGAGGACAATCAAGTTGTCATGGTGAGAATGAACCATCATCAGTACAAGCTCAAGAAAAGAAGGAGAAAGCAAGGAAAGAGAAGGCTGCCAAGATGCCAACTCTAGCAGAGGCATCTGAGTACTTTTTGAAGAGCAAGCAGGACCAGCTTGGTTACTTGATAGCATCAACTCTGCGGATTGAGAAGGGGTTGGCCACCCTAACTCAAAACCAGGAGAGCCTGGAAAGAATCATGGAAAAAAATTCTATGATCTTGATGTCAAAGTAATCGAGATTGATCGGTTGTGGAGCGACTACAGGATGATATCCGGAGAGGAAGGGCGGGACAATAAGCGATGCATTTGCGGAGTGCCTCGAGCTCAGAGATCAGCTGCAGAGCCGATGAATGACACACGTGAGTCACTTCATCTGCTCTAGCTACAGCTCCAGGCGCAACCAGCTCCTGCACCAACTCCTTCAGCTCCTTCCACATCAACTCAAGTCTTCGTCCCAAGGAGCCATCTCTACGCCACCAGCTGAAGACCAAGCCTGAGAGACGATATAGTCCTATGCATTTTCTAGGAACTTTTGGTAACTTGTTTCCAAAGGGGGAGAAAAATGTATAGATCATAGGGCTTCGAGAGAGAGAGTTTGCTTTTGTTCTCTCTTGTCTTCTTGGTTGAACTTTGTTTGCTTTTGATTGCTTGAGATACTATGCTATTACCTGTGAGACATTGATGATCATGTGTTTGATCATAAGCTACACTTATGCTTGTTAGATGATATTATCTTATTTACCCTTTTATGATCATTCACTGTGCTTGGTGATGAGTGCATGTATTCAATCCTTATTATTTTGAGCGCTCCACCAAGATGTATGTGACATGGAAGAGTAACCCATGAGCCTAATTCCTTGTGCATTTGCAGTCCAAAGCAAATCTTAATATATGCACAAATTTAGGGGGAGCTCTTGCTTATCACATACTTCTCAAAGCGACGATGTTTTTCAATCTTATTATCATTTGTCGAAGCTTTGATCTATATGTTGTCATCAATTACCAAAAAGGCGGAGATTGAAAGTGCAACTATCCCTAGGTGGTTTTGGTAATTCATAACAACATATAGCTCATTGAGCTAATGCTATTCCAAGACAAATATTTCAGGAAAGCTCAATGAATGTCATGGCATGGATGATGAAAGTGGATCCCTCAAAATATTAAGGACAAAGGATTGGCTCAAGCTCAAAAGATCAAGACTCTACATTTTACATTTTAGTGATCCAAGATCACATTGAGTCTATAGGAAAAGCCAAAACTATCAAGGAGGGATGAGGTGTTGCTTAATGAGCCTCTTGCTTCATGTGCTTAGTAATATGCTCCAAAACCCTCAACTACTTTCTCACATCCACATATGACCTAAACCTAAAGTCAAACTTGGCCCTTGATTCTTTCTATCCGGGCGCCACCGAGTTCAAATGTCATAGCCCTCGCCACAAACCCTAGGCAAATCGGTTTCACCGATAGGGATCTCGGTCTCACCGAGATGGGATTGTATTCTCTCTGTTTCCCTTCGTAACGTTTCGGTCTAACCGAAGTGAGCGATCGGTCCCACAGAGATTGCAATGTAAACTCTATGTTTCCCTTTCGTAACATTTCGGTCTCACCGAAAGAGCGAATCGGTCCCACCGAGTTTACGACCAACTCTACGGTTAGCTAATTACCAAAATCGGTCTCACCGAGTTTGTGTAATAGGTCTCCTTGACATTACGTTATGCCCTAACCCTAACCATATCGGTCCTACCGAGTTGCATGTCGATCCACCAAAAACCCTAACGGTCACTAGGTTTCTTGAATCGGTCCGACCGAAGTTTGTTGATTCGGTCCCTTGAGTTTGGTAAATTGTGTGTAGCAGTTAGATTTTGTGTGGAGGCTATATATACCCTCCACCTCCTCTTCATTCGTGGAGAGAGCCATCAGAACAAACCTACACTTCCAACTTACCGATTACGAGAAAGAACCACCTACTCATGTGTTGAGGCCAAGATATTCCATTCCAACCACATGAATCTTGATCTCTAGCCTTTCCCAAGTTGCTTTCCACTCAAATCTTCTTTCCACCAAATCCATATCCTGTGAGAGAGAGTTGAGTGTTGGGGAGACTATCATTTGAAGCACAAGAGCAAGGAGTTCATCATCAACACACCATTTGTTACTTCTTGGAGAGTGGTGTCTCCTAGATTGGCTAGGTGTCACTTGGGAGCCTCCGAGCAAGATTGTGGAGTTGAACCAAGGAGTTTGTAAGGGCAAGGAGATCGCCTACTTCGTGAAGATCTACCGCTAGTGAGGCAAGTCCTTCATGGGCGACGGCCATGGTGGGATAGACAAGGTTGCTTCTTCGTGGACCCTTCGTGGGTGGATCCCTCCGTGGACTCGCGCAACCGTTACCCTTCATGGGTTGAAGTCTCCATCAACGTGGATGTATGATAGCACCACCTATTGGAACCACGACAAAAACATCCGTGTCTCCAATTGCGTGTGAATCCTCCAAACATTCTTGCAAGTTGCATGCTTTAATTTCCGCTGCCTATATACTCTTTGCATGCTTGCTTGAATTGCGAGAAGATTGCTTGACTTGTGCAAAGATAGCTAAAACCTGCCAAAGTATAAAATTGGGAAAAGGTTAAGTTTTTAATCAGTCAAGTAGTCTAATCACCTCTCCTCTAGACATACTTCAAGGTCCTACAGCATCTCACACGATTGGTGATAATAAACTGTGTGCGATCTACTTGATTTATCATCTTGATTTGAATTACGTAATGGGGCCACAGCTACAAAGGTTGGTGTTTGAATTGCTAGAACTTTTATCTGCAGTGAAGATGCAACTATAGGTGTGTCGTCAAAAAAATTGGAATTATTCAGGGTTCATTTGGACATTTTTATACATTAACTTGGTTTTGTAGGCATTTCAGGTGCATAATTCTAATTTGAACTACATGCACATTCTCTAGTGCATATAAACGGGTTGAAAAATCAAATTCGTGTCCTAGGTTGCATGCTAGATCCCATGCAAGAAATGGGAATGAATGTCACACCCTGCCACCGTCACTTGGCCGCAAACATTGAGATACCTGGTTTTTAAATTCTAGTAAATCCAAAAATCGTTTGAAATTCATGAAACTTGGCATGCTATCATGGAGCGGCATCAACATGCCATGGTAAATTTTTTGTCCCATTTGGGGCAGATTTGGGTATAAGCTTCTCACAAACTAGAGCTTCCAACAACAAGCGTGATGGTTTCAGTAGGGAACGTGCCACCTTTGGGGACGAAACGATATCCATTGCCTCTTATTGCTTTCAAAATTTTTTAAATGTCAACATAGAACAACAAGAGTGTTGTGTTTAATTTTGGAATTTTCGGGGTTCGTTTGGACATTTTTATACATTAACTTGGTTTCCCAGGCATTTTATGCGCATAATTCAAATTTGAACTACATGCACATTCTCCAGTGCAGATAAACTGGTTGAAAAATCAAATATGTGTCCTTGGTTGCATGCTTAGGTACCATGCAAGAAATGGGAATGAATTTCAAACACCCTGCCACCATCACTCGGACACAAACATTGAGATACCTGGTTTTTAAATTCTAGTAAATCCAAAACTCGTCTGAAATTCATGAAACTTGGCATGCTATCATGGAGCGGCATCAACATGCCGTGGTAAAAATTACAAACCAGAGCTTCTCAGAACATGCGTGATGGTTTCGCTAGGGAACGTGACACCTTTGGGGACGAAACGATATCCGTTGCCTCTTATTGCTTTCAAAAAATTTCTAGTGTCAACATAGAAAAATTGGAGTGTTGTGTTCAATTTTGGAATTTTTCAGGGTTCGTTTGGACATTTGAATACATTAACTGGGTTTTCCAAGCATTTTATGTGCATAATTCAAATTTGAACTACATGCACATTCTCCGGTGCATATAAACTGGTTGAAAATCAAATATGTGTCCTTGGTTGCATGCTTAGGTCCCATGCAAGAAATGGGAATGCATTTCAAACACCCTGCCACCCTCACTCGGCCGCAAACATTGAGATACCTGGTTTTTAAATTCTAGTAAATCCAAAACTCGTCTGAAATTCATGAAACTTGGCATGCTATCATGGAGCGGCATCAACATGTCGTGGTAAATTTTTTGTACCATTTGGGGTAGGTTTGGGCATAAGTTTCTCACAAACCAGAGCTTCTCACAACAAGTGTGATGGTTTCGATAAGGGCCGTGCCACCTTTGGGGACGAAACGATCTGTTGCCTCTTATTGCTTTCAAAAAATTTCTAGTTTCAACATAGAACAACAGGAGTGTTGTGTTCCATTTTGGAATTTTCGGGGTTCCTTTGGACATTTTTATACATTAACTAGGTTTTCCAGGCATTTTATGTGCATAATTCAAATTTGAACTACAAGCACACTCTCCAGTGCATATAAACTGGTTGAAAAATCAAATATGTATCCTTGGTTGCATGCTTAGGTCCCATGCAAGAAATGGGAATGAATTTCAAACACCCTGCCACCGTCACTCGGCCGCAAACATTTAGATACCTCGCTTTTAAATTCTAGTAAATCCAAAACTCATCTGAAATTCATTAAACTTGGCATGCTATCATGGAGCGGCATCAACATGCTGTGGTAAGTTTTTTGTCCCATTTGGGGCAGGTTTGGGTATAAGCTTCTCACAACAAGCATGATGGTTTCGGTAGGGAACGTGCCACCTTTGGGGACGAAACGATATCCATTGCCTCTTATTGCTTTCTAAAATTTTCTTGTGTCAACATAGAACAACAGGAGTGTTGTGTTTAATTTTTGAATTTTTTGGGGTTCCTTTGGACATTTTTATACATTAACTGCGTTTTCTAGGCATTTTCATGTGCATAATTCAAATTTGAACTACATGCACAAGCTCGAGTGCATATAAATTGGTTGAAAAATCAAATATGTGTCCTTCGGGGCATGCTTAGGTCCCATGTAAGAAATGGGAATGAATTTCAAACACCAGGGTACTGTTGATTGCTGGCAAAACGTTGAGATACTTTGTTTTTAAATTCTAGTAAATCCAAAACTCGTCTGAAATTCATGAAACTTGGCATGCTATAATGGAATGGCACCCGACATGCTATTGTATTTTTCGTGTCCATTTTGAGAGAAGGCGCACTCCAATAACAGCCAACAAAGGCATTTTGAAACAAATAGCTACCACTGTAACATCTCAAACGTTTTGTATAAATTAAATTGTGTGCGTTCTATTAACCATTCACGTGACTCCACGCCTCACTCTTTTAATGGCTAGGAGGTGCCGTGTGGAAAGGTGCTTGAGTGCTTGACTAAATGGAAGGCGTGCGAGCTGTACTCCAATGCGAAGGCTCACCGGGAAGTGTGCGAGCTGTACGCCGCGCAGGCTCACCGGGAAGCGAGCCCTTTGACTTCCATGGCTGCCCGCCTTGCTCGCATCCTCTACATTAATGGCGTCCAAGCCGCGGTTTAATATGGTTTTTAAATATAAAACACTCATCGCAAACGTTTTAGTTAGAACACCCGTATACAAAACCGACAATTTCCCCAGGAAGCTAAGGGAAAATGTGCCTAGCAGGATTTGTGTAGCTCTTGATCGCAAACATTTTAGTTAGAACACCTGTATGCAAACCAACAGCTTCCCCAGGAAGCCAAGAGAAAATGTGCCGAGCAGGATTTCTGCAGCTCTTGATCGCAAACGTTTTAGATAGGACACATGTATGCAAAGTGAGAGATATGGTCTTCCCCCTTAAGTCGAGGGAAAATCCACAGTGCCACGACCACCACCTCCCACCTTCGGGCCATGGTGGCGGAGCGGGTGATGGCCACGGTGGCCGGCAGTGGGGTGGCGGCCACGATGGCCACCTCCCTCCTTCGGGTCGCGGCGGCAGAGCGGGAGATGGCCCTGGCTTTCGAGGGTGATGTGGCGGCAACAGCGGCCGGCAACAGATGCCGACGAGCAGCGGCGGCGGAGCGTGTGGTGGGTGTTCCACGCACACCCAACAGGGACGCCACATGCACTACACTACGCCGGGGACTGCGCACAACCGCGGTGTAGCCTCCCAGCTGGAGCTGTCCTTTGATGACGGCGGAGTGGCTGATGGACGATGACGGATCGGTGCCATTGGCGATTGTGTGAGAAGAACACGAGATAAGCTACACGGAGGGAGGGGAAAATGCGATGCAGGACTCGCCGGCCGTGAGGGTTTTTATAGTAGGCCGGTAAGCATTGGGATTTTGGGGGATTTCACCGATTCGTGCGGGACGCTTGCGCGGGAACCTGCGAGTTTGCGCGGGAACGGGCTCACCGACGATTCATTGGCACCACTTTGAGCCACCGTTTGGCCAAAAGAACGCCCCAGCGCTTGCCAAAGCTTCTTGTTGTAAGCCGTCTCATGGTAGCGGGGTGACAAGACGTGCGAGAGGAGGACGAAAGGACACGTACACATATAGTTAATACAAAAAAACGTTTTTGATTTAATTACCTACTATACCCCCGTCCTGGTTTATAAGTAGGATTTAACTAATAAAATACGAATGCATGTCGCCAAAGATTATATCGTTGGAGTCGTATTTGAACATAGTTTCCAGCTATACAATTTTGGTAACATGCATTAACACTTTTTTGGTTAAATTTAAGGTTATATACCAACAAGCGTTTTCCCGCAACACACACGGCTTATTCCATCACAAACAGTTCGGATGGATCAACTGTATGCCACGTATCACACACGCAACTCTAATCTGATTCGTTCTTGATGTTTCCGACATCGCTTGCACAGTTCGTCTTATCTGCATGTATCACTGTGCTGGCCTCTGCTCGCGTCCCTCGGCAAGCTGTGCTCGCCGTTAGGCACCGCGGTGCACTCTGCTCGCGTCCGTCGGCGCGCTCGGCTTGTGGACAGATTTTCCTTACGTGTTCAACTGCTATATGCATATATATATATATATATATATATATATATATATATATATATATATATATATATATATATATATATATGGTTGATCGTCGTTGAGGCGACCACGGATCGCTCTGCTTGCGTCCCTCCGCGCGCGCTCTGCCAGGTTGGGCGTGCGCACGATCACGTTGGGGGGCCCATATGCATGTGGTTAAGCCGCGCGTGTTGCCACGCGATGCAGTTACGTGCGGCACGATGGAGTTATGCGCTGCAAATTAGAACTGCCATCAGGGCTTGCCAATATTTCTAGCCGTCCGGATTCCCCTTTAATTCCCGTGGCCATTATAACCTTAGTCTCTTCAACCTTTCGATCGCGCCCCACAACACAACAAGCACACCCACGACGACACATAGATAGGGGTTGTCCAGCGGTGCTCCAATGGAGTTCGGTGAGCATAGAGTGGAGACCCACGCGAGGGAGATGGATCTCTCGATGGTGTACACCATCGACCCGGTCGTGGTGGACGACTACATCAACAACGTTGAGAAGTTGCTTGCTCGAGTAAAGTACAAGGTGGTCGGCATCGACCTCCAATACACCGCCGGTAGTCCTGGCATAGATCAGAAGGTTGCCGTCGCCCAGTTGTGCGTGCGCCATCATGTCCTCATCTACCACTACTGCATGGCCATAGAGCCTTGCGACCATTTCAACAGGTTTGTCAACAGCACCGACTACAAAGTTCGCCACGGTGGAAGCCACCGATGATGTAAACGCGCTCAGTGTTATGGGCTTGGCCTGCAAGAACCTTGTCAAAATTCGAGACCACTACAGGTTCTGGGGCACCACGAAGGACTCCCTGGTCGAACTCGCCTCGGCCATCATCGACCCCTACTACGAAAAGATGAAGCAGGATGCCCAGAGAACAAGTCCCCTATCATGGCTCAAGGCCTGGATGGGGCAACTAGATGAACCTCACCTCAGGTTCGCGGCCAAGAGCGTGTACACATGCTACGAGATGCACAGGCGGATCATTGACATGAGGAAGTGCCTCGTTACCCAAATCAACGAGCCCGGATCGAGCCACAAGTAGAGCAAGCGTCACAAGAAGTAGATGATGATTAGATGATCGTTTATGCTAGTTAATCATGCATGTAATATATAGTTTACTTTATTGATGTGTGGAAATGTCATGTGTGTAGTAGCCACCTATGTAATTATGCATGTAATAGTTTACTTTGGTGTGTGCAAATGCGATGGTTGTAGTAGCCACCTATGTAAGTGGAAGTTTAATTTGGTTATGCAACCATGTCCTTATAAGTGTGTGTGTGTGTGTGTGTGTGTGTGTGTGTGTGTGTGTGTGTGTGTGCGTGTGTGTGTATATGTTGTTGTTCTGTATGCAATCCCATCGCACAACACACACGTCTTATTAGCAGCAACTGTCTGTGTTATTATCGGTCTTCGCACACATTTCCGATTACATACATGTTTGTCGCGTATCACACACATCTTGTTATATTGAACCATTTCTGTTCTCTTGTCTCAACACAAACAGTTCATCCGAGTGAACTGCATGCCGTATATCGCACACACCTTTGATCTGGCTGATCGTTTCTTTTGTGTTGCTTGATCACAAACAGTTTATCCGAGTGAACCGTATGCTGTATATTGCACACACCTTGATCTGGCTACCCGTTTCTTTTGTTCCTCCCCGTCGCAAACAGTTAATTGAACTGAACTGTATGCCCTGCATCGCACACACAACTAAAATCTGAACCGTGTTTGATGCATCCTCCATCGCAAACGTTTTGCACCTTTTTTGATGGTTTTTTTACACCACCGTTTGCGATTATGGCATCGCACACAGTTTTGTCGAAGGGTCTCTGATCGTAGTGTCGCGTTAGCAGCATCCTGCGGTAGTGATAACCAGCACAACTATCCAGGTGGTCTCTGGAAGCATCGGTTAGTCCGTTATAAAAGATATCAAGTGTTTCATTTTTCTTGAGAGGATGATCAGGCAAAGCATTAAGTAATTGGAGAAGCCTCCCCCAAGCTTGTGGGAGACTCTCTTCTTCAATTTGCACAAAGTTAAATATTTCCTTTAAAGCAGCTTATTTCTTATGAGCAGGGAAATATTTTTTAGAGAAGTAGTAAATCATATCCTAGGGACTGCACACAACCAGGAGAAAGAGAATTAAACCATTACTTAGCATCACCCTTTAATGAGAAAGGAAACAACTTAAGAATATAGTAATAGCGAATTTTTTCCTCATGAGCAAATAGGGTAGCCATATCATTCAATTTAGTAAGATGTGCCACAACAGTTTCAGATTCATAACCATAGAAAGGATCAGATTCAACCAAAGTAATTAACTCAGGATCGACAGAGAATTCATAATCCTTATTAGTAACAAAGATAGGTGAAGTAGAAAACTTAGGATCATATTGCATTCTAGCATTCAAAGACTTTTCTTTCAGCTTAGCTAACAGTTTCTTAAGATCATCTCTATCATTGCAAGCAAAAAAAGTCTCTAGCAGTTTCTTCATCCATAATATAACCCTCAGGTACAACAAGCAATTCATATCTAGGGGGAGAATCATAATCTTCAGTTTCAATAATATCATCAGTTTCAGTAATTTTATTCTCTCTAACCCTAGCAAGTTGTTCATCAAGAAATTCAAGTAGTATCATCATAAGCATCATGCGTAGCAGAAGTGGCATCATCAATAACATGAGAAATATCAGAATCCATAGCAGGTGTAGGTGTCGCAAGTTTACTTAAAACAGAAGGTGAATCAAGTGTAGAGCTAGATGGCAGTTCCTTACCTCCCCTCGTAGTTGAGGGATAGATCTTGGTTCTAGTATCTTTCAAATTCTTCATAGTGATCAACAGATATAAATCCCAAGTGACTCAGAGAATAGAGCTATGCTCCCTGGCAACGGCGCCAAAACATGTCTTGATAATCCACAAGTATAGGGGATCGCAACAGTTTTTGAGAGTAGAGTATTCAACCCAAATTTATTGATTCGACACAAGGGGGCCAAAGAATATTCTCAAGTATTAGCAGGTGAGTTGTTAATTCAACCACACCTGAAAGACTTAATATCTGTAGCAAATTATTTAGTAGCAAAGTAGTATGGAAGTAACGGTGACGGTGGCAAAAGTAACAGTGGCAGTTTTGTAGCAATCGTAACAGTGGCAACTGAAAAGTAACTTAGCAAATACCAATATGAAACGAACACATAGGCAATGGATCAATGACGTATAAGTATGTCGGATGGCATTCATCATGCAACAGTTATAACCTAGGGTGACACATAACTAGCTCCAATTCATCAATATAATGTAGGCATGTATTCCGTATATAGTCATACGTGCTTATGGAAAAGAACTTGCATGACATATTTTGTCCTACCCTCCCATGGCAGCGGGGTCCGATTGGAAACTAAGGGATATTAAGGCCTCCTTTTAATAGAGAACCGAACCAAAGCATTAGAACTTAGTGAATACATTAATTCCTCAAACTACGGTCATCACCGGGAAGTGTCCCAACTATTGTCACTCCAGGGTTGCCGGATCATAACACATAGTAGCTGACTATAACTTGCAAGATAGGATCAAGGAACACAAATATATTCATGAAAACATAATAGGTTCAGATCTGAAATCATGGCACTCGGGCCCTAGTGACAAGCATTATGTGACGCCCCCGATTCGACCGTACACTAATCATGCACGCAAATGTGTACGACCAAGATCAGGGACTCACGAGAAGATATGACAACACAACTCTAGACACAAATAAAAGGGCCATTTGCATTTCTGTCCCTAACTCGAACAACCTAATCAGATATACCCCTAATTCGAAAGCCTGCTCAAATTTGCCCCTCCGCCGTTAGTTGCACTTATAAAAATGCCCCTCCGTGCCGTTTTCCGTCGATCAAAGATGTTTGACCGTTATCCGGTCGTTTCTTTGACAATTTTGCCCCTGTGTCCATGTGCCACTTAGTAGTGGGTCCCACTCTTAAAAATAAAAGCGAATAAACACTTTCTCTCACCCTCTTTGTCACCCACACTTACATGTGGGGCCGATCTTAAAAAAGAAAAAGAACATGACTATTCAAACTAGTGCAGCGGTTGCGTGGCGACCAAATCCTGGCGGAGGCACGGTGGGAGGCTGCGAGAGGCCGGTGAGGAACAAGGCGATAGCCCTCGCTCAACCACGCCCGGCGATGTGCTCTTGGACCATATGGTTGCTTTGGAGCAAGCGGCGGCGACCATTCTCGCGGCGGCTCGGGCGGCGCAAGTGCGGCAAATACCATGCGAGGAGGAGAGGAAACCGTCATGTGCCATTAAGGAGCTCACCAGGAGCATGATGGCGACGCCGTTGGGGCTCGGGGAAGACTGGAGCAACGACTTCGACGGTGGCGGCCATGACCGAGCTCAGATTTCATGGGGAAGACGGCTCGAGGCCATGGAGCTTGCTATGGAGGACTCCCAGGTCTTCTTTGGTACATCAGGATGCCATAGGAGCCGCTCGGAGTGGCTCACGTGCTTGAACGGCGTCGAATCGAAGGCGGCGGTCCGAGCTCGGCGGTGGGGTAGATGTGTTGTGGTGCTCATCTGGGACGTCTCTAGTCAAAATCATAGGTCATTAGGATGAGGTTATGGCGTATGAGATTCTGGCGTAGGTGGCGGCTCGGGTTGCCGTTGGCCATGTACTTGATAGACGCCACGTGACGGGCGCTCTGGAGTGCTTGCGTGTGAGGGCTAGAGGGCGGACAGAACGAAGGCAAGCGGAGGGAGAACAAGGAGAGAGGGTTGCAGCGTCGGGGAGGCCAGTGACCAAGGCGACGCCTGTTCGGCACTCTCACGGGAGTTGAGAGGTAGAGATCGCCGGGCGTCGTTCAGGAGAGAGACAGAGAGAGGGGGAGGTGAGAGAGAGTTTTGTTTTTTCTATGGATGAGGGGCCCCACATGTAAGTGTGTGAGAGATAGGGGTGAGAGAAAGGGTTTTTCCATTTTATTTTTTGAGAGTGGGTCCCACCAGTAAGTGAACATGGAGGGAGGGGTAGAAATGTCCAAGAACGCCTCAGAACGGTCAAACCCTTTGACCGGACGGAAACGGAGCGGAAGGGTATTTCTGTAAGGGCACCTAACGGCGGAGGGGCATTTTTGAGCAGGCTTTTGAATTAGGGGCAAATGTGAGTAGTGGGTTCGAGTTAGGGACACAGATGTAAAAGACCCCAAATAAAATAATTCAAGCTTTATATTACAAGCTAGGGGCCTCGAGGGCTCGAATACAAGCTCGATACACAAGAGTCAGCGGAAGCAACAATATCTGAGTACAGACATAAGTTAGACAAGGATGCCTTAAGAAGGCTAGCACAAAAGCAACACGATCGAAGAGGCAAGGCCTCCTGCCTGGGACCTCCTAACTACTCCTGGTCGTCGGCGGTCTCCATGTAGTAGCATCCGTTGGTGGTGGCATCTGGCTCCAGGGATCCATCATCTGGTTGCAACAACCAGAAAGAAGGAAGAAGGGGGAAAGGGGGTAGGAAAGCAACCGTGAGTACTCATCCAAAGTACTCGCAAGCATCAGATCTATACTAAGTATGCATTGGTATCAAAAGGAAGGGCTGTATCTATGGGTGAGCTGCAGAATGCCGTAACAGAGGGAAGGCCTAGCCTATCGAAGACTAGCATCTTCGGCAGCTCCAAGCATCTTACAGCATGTAGAAGAGTAAAGAATATCAGTTTATATTTATCAAACATGTTGTAACAACAATGCCCAGAGATCCTTCCTCGACTCCCTGCGAGAAAGCAATCCCGGAGCCACATAACTTAAGTATCCATTTCTAGTTGTATTAGATCAAGATATAAGTCTGAACGTCCATTACCGTGGACACGGTATTCGAATATGTATCTTCCCCGCAGGGGTGCACCACGTTTTCCAACACGCTTGATCACTCTGGCCGGACACACCTTTCTAGGGTCAATGCCCGGCCTCGGAAGATCAACACGTCGCAGCCCTACCTAGGCTCAGCGGAGAGGTCCCCGACGGTCTACATCCTAAGCACTCCGAGTCTGGGCCCATTGCCGTTGCACTCCGGATCATTGCGCTTGAGGCGTCTGAGCCACCACCAGCTGGGCGCCGACCGTGCCGTGCCTAATCTTTGAATCGGACGTCTGACAAAGGTTCAGCTGATACCACGACGTCGAGGCCCATAACTATTCTCGCGTGGTGGTTGGTGCGTAAAGGCCAAAGGCTAATTCAGAACAAATACCCAAACTGTAGTGTATTATTAGCTTGCGGAGACGAGCAGAGACTCACGATAATGTGACCCCGTCGCCCCGTCTCGAGGAAATACGGCAAGGGCTAGCCCAGCCCACTCGGGGGCGCCCTGCAGGCCCGACCGTGCCTCGTAACCATCTTGCGGGTGCTCTCCGGGCCCGCCCGACTTTCACCGAGGTCTCCAGTAAAGACAAGGTAACCGTGTGTCCAAACATCAAGGGGAAAACCCAAGGAATCACCCTCGGAGGATTCCACTCGATGTAATCATCAAGGTGAACGTAAGAGGGACCACCCTCGAGGTTCACACTTGAGGTGTTGAGCGACAGGGCCGTATCGGGAATGATGAAAGAGGAAATCACCCTCGGTGACCACGACCAAATAGCTACACTACAGAATTATCATTAGGAGTGCGTTATGAGGGATCACCCTCGGCATTCAATAGTAGCTCTGCAGAGTCAAACAACTAAAGGGGTGTGATGTGATGTGCGGTGTCGGGATCTGGTCGTCGATCATGTAGCTCGAGTTGTCGATGATGAAGCAGGGGCAGCAAGGACAAGTGGAGGTCACTGATGGATCACTAACCAACCTATACTGAGCAGTTTAGCATACGCAGGTAAGGTACAACAGCAGGTACAAAAGCAGGCTATGCATCAGAATAGGAGCAATCAATAACAGAACAAAATCTAATGCAAGCATGAGAGAATGGAATGTGCGATATCGGGATGATCAAAGCGGGGCATGCCTGGATGCAACAGAAGAAGGGGTCGTCATCGACGTAGTCGATCACAGGGGCATCAGCAGTGATCTCGAGGTCTACCGGAGAGAAGATGGGGAAGAGCTAGTGCATAACAGGACAACAGGCAGAGCTAGACGTGTTCTAACGCGGTGCTACATGCTATCGGCGAAGGGGGAAAACATCCGGAAATGTTTCCCCAAAGTTTGGCATTTTCGGACAGATGAATCGGAGGGGAAAGGTTTCATGTTCGCTATGCTAGGAGTGTGTGGCGGATGAACGGAGGGTGTAACCGGATTCGTCTCGTCGTTCTGAGCAACTTTCATGTACAAAGTATTTTTATCCGAGCTACGGATAATTTTCTATGATTTTTCAAAGTTTATTCTATTTCTAGAATTACCAGATTTAAATTAATTCAAAACAGTGATTATGATGTCAGCCTGACATCATCACGTCGTCAGCGGTCAACAGAGTTGACCAGGGACAACCTGACGTGTGGGGCCGTTCTGTCATAGACTTAGCAAATTAGCAGGTTAAATTAATTAATTTAGCTAATTAGGCTAATCAAGCAAACTTAATTAAGTTAAGCTAATTAACGTAAATTAAGTTGATTAATTAATTATTTAATTGATTAATCAACTTAATTAATTTTAAAACTATTTTTTTCATTCTCATTTTACAAGGGAAGGGCCCCACATGTCATAAACACAGGGGGCCTAGCCGGCCTCCACAGCGTGGTCGTGCACACGTGTGCAGACGACAGAGGGCAACCACGGCCGGGCGTGGCCATGGGCGGCTCGGCCATGGCCAGCAGGGGAGGGCGCTGGCTGTATGGGAGCGGCCGGAGGCGCGGCCAGTGCCGGGCGGGCAGCGACAGGCCGGAGCGGGGCGGCACGGCGCAACGAGCGCAGCCCCGAGACGAGGGCGGGGCGCGGGCAAACGAGGTGCGACCAGCGACGGGGAGAGGAGTGCAGTGAGCGCGCAACGGGCGCGGCCAGAGCGCGATGACCGCCGCGGGGACGACAGTGAGAAGGGTAAGGGAGAGACAAGAGGGGTTCTCACCCCCGTTGTGAACAGGGGGCGGCGAGGCTTGACGGAGCCGACGAGGGGGAGATGAGGAGGCGAGGCGACGGCGAGCGGCGATGGGTGGCGACGTCGGCCTAGGGGCGCCGCGGGTGCCGGGGCAAGGCGGGGAGGCGACGGTGACGAGGCCCAGCGCGTCAAGGCCATGAGCCGCAGCGACGGCGGGGAGGACATCCGACGTGGTCAGAGGCGGGCGGCATCGGGCGGAGCGGTCGATGTCGAGGGGCAAGCGGGGCGACGCGGGATCGGGGTCGGGGTCGCTGCCCCCCTATCCAGATCGAGGAAGGAGAGAGAGGCGTGTGGGGGGGAACGAGGGGAGTGGGGGGGGGGTCGGTCGTCTAGGGTTAGGTCAGGCGTGCGGGAGCGGGCTGGCCTGGCCGGCAAAAGCCAGTTGGGCCACGAGGCCCACGAGGGAAGGCGGGGGGTTTCTGTTTTCTGTTTTTATTTGAACTTTAACCTTTTCTTTTTTATTTTATGTTAGCGCACTAAAACACTTTACAAAATGTTGGTTCACCACCAAAATTAAGAAGTGAATATTTGTCACATTATCAACATTTTAGTTTCCATGTCTGTGAACTTTGAATTTTGGACTTAAATTTGAGTTCGAATTTGGATTAAGATTTGAATCAAGCGAGGATTAGCAACAGTAAAGTGATGACATGGCATCATTAGCAGAGGATTATTGTAGCTTAATTATCCGGGCGTCATAATTCTCCTCCACTACAAGAAATCTCATCCCAAGATTTAAGGGGTGTAGTAGGGGGAAAGACTCGGAAAGGACGGACCTCATCACATGATAGGTAACTGGGGGCTATCCCAGTGAACGTGGCATAGAGGCATCTCTCGAGTGGAAATTTAAGAAAGTCATCGAGAGCAAGGTAAGAAGGTGCAATAAGAAGCTTCGCGGGTAGGCAATTGTTCCTTGCCTGAAACAGAGGGTGAAAGGGGGTTCAGAGCCATGGGAATAAGTATTGCGTCTAATACCAGAATAGATCACTAGGAAGGCGGTTCCTGATTTACACACGAAGCCAAGTGCAAAGAGTATTTCGAAGTCAATGTTGTACAGGAGAGTCGGGTTTCGATCCTGTGGAACTGTCCGTTATGGGCCCACCATGTGAGTTAAAAGTAGAAAGGGCGCTGATAGCAAGGCATGTCAGAGCATAGACTGTCAGTTATGTTGGCAACAACGTTGGTACCAAGGGCGAGGGACGAAGAGAACCATTTTCACCTTTCGCAAGGCGAGGCGGACCAAGAGGCAAAGTTCTCGTCCATCGGCTGACTCTGGGATGTCATCAACAATAGTAACAAGGTCTTCTTGACAGAGTTGTATATCGAGGCATTTACATAAGCAGCGAATTATTACTGCTCAAATATGTTATGTTACAAGAAAGGTTAACATAACAATGGAAAGGAAAGTGTAGACTTGAATCAGTTATTCCTGTCCTCGAGTGTCTACCAACTCAGAACCCGCGGAAAATTTTCAATCGGCGAGAAATAATAGTTGAGGAAGAACTCATAAGAAGTTATGTAGTTCCGTGATATTCTCGAGATACCAAAGGGTAATACCCGAAGGTAGATCAGAGTAGAGGTTGGACAGGTTAAACGATCTGAAGAAGACAAGTACTTTAACTTGTCCGAGAATGGAATCAAAGGGGAACATTCATAGTCGGAACCACAGTTGCAAAGGTCCAAATATAGATACAAGATGAATTTATCAAAGGGGGATTATTATTGTAACAAGAAGCTCCCATGATAAGTTCCACATCGGGTCCATGGGCATGAACACAAAGGTTCAAGGTCGACTCCCACTTCTCTAATGCACAACCTTCCATTCACTTCCCGTTTTCGATGAAGTCGTAGTGTTGAGATTTTATCTGGCATAACACCAGTAGAGTATGACCCATAGAGGTCTCTGGGTTCACACAAATTAGGGAAAAGGCATAGGTTCAATGCATCAGGGTCATCTTAGTAACATATACCATAAACTTCACGAGTAAATAACTCAAGCCTGAAAGCAGAGTATGGTTGAGAAAGCAGAAGATACAATTTACCAAAGGCATTATGTATCCGAGGAAAGGCTCACAGGGTTACTGAATATGAAGGACGCTGTCGGATAGAACCCCACAAAGGATCTGGTGGTTCACAAGGGATCCGATGTGAGCATCGGTACTCCACCAGAAAAGAAAGAATGCAAGGATATCAAATTATAGAAAATACTGACTAATTCAAAGCTCAAATGCAAAGGAAATATGATTTCCAAAACGATGGATCAGAAGCAGAGGCTCTGATCAAAGACAGGTAGGTTGAATAGACATAGACCGACAATCAATCAAGGTTTGATTTGTTAAACACCAGCTCATGTCAGGGGTGACGTCTGAGCCAAAGGGAAGAATTCTAACTTTGATTGATGATTCCAAGCATTCACAAACATATCGAATGAAATGCTCAAAATTAAATATGACAAAGGATACTACTGAATATTGTCAGACATATGGAAAGCATCCACAATGCAAGCAGACAAGGAGGAGCAAGAGTAACAAGTTTCCAAGGATTTTTGGAAGATCGGATAATATTCCAAAGAAATTTGTGAAACAGTGAACAACTGTGGACGAACAGATACTCGGCAAGCGCGAGTAATTATCCGCAGGGGTATTCATGTGGCAAAGAACTGCAAGGCAGTAGGCTCAACGGATTCTCAGGACAACAGAGAGTAATTCAAGGCATCTTCTAATAACAAGAGCAACTGGAGATGAAGGTATGAATGACAACGTAGGTAGTTACTCATAAGGATTTATTGGTGGTAGGATCGCAACAGCGAAGGGCACAAGGGTTTCGGGAAAACAACGGAGAGTATCTTCAGAATCTTCTGGAGCACCAAGCAATCATATGGAGTGAGGGGCTCCCCGGGAGAAAGTGTTTACGAGAACCTAGAGTCAGAGTTAGCAAAATCATTTAACCCGAATAGAAGAGAGATCAGATTCCCAGAGTATAGACAAGGAATAAAAGATCCTAATACCACCCAATGGCGACGTGGGCAGATAAGCCACACAGCCATGTTAGTAAAACAGTTTTCTTTGACTAGACTCAACTTGGTCAAGGAGTTGGAAAGGGGTTCCTACAAAATGGCTCTGATACCAACTTGTGATGCCCCCGATTCGACCGTACACTAATCATGCACGCAAATGTGTACGACCAAGATCAGGGACTCACGTGAAGATATCACAACACAACTCTAGACACAAATAAAATAATACAAGCTTTATATTCCAAGCCAGGGGCCTCGAGAGCTCGAATACAAGCTCGATACACAAGAGTCAGCGGAAGCAACAATATCTGAGTACAGACATAAGTTAGACAAAGATGCCTTAAGAAGGCTAGCACAAAAGCAACACAATCGAAGAGGCAAGGCCTCCTGCCTGGGACCTCCTAACTACTCCTGGTCGTCGGCGGTCTCCATGTAGTAGCATCCATAGGCGGTGGCATCTGGCTCAAGGGATCCATCATATGGTTGCAACAACCGGAAAGAAGGAAGAAGGGGGGAAAGGGGGTAGCAAAGCAACCGTGAGTACTCATCCAAAGTACTCGCAAGCATCAGATCTATACTAAGTATGCATTGGTATCAAAAGGAAGGGTTGTATCTGTGGACTAAACTGCAGAATGCCAGAATAGGGGGGAAGGCCTAGCCTATCAAAGACTAGCATCTTCCAGCAGCTCCAAGCATCTTACAGCATGTAGAAGAGTAAAGAATAGCAGTTTATATTTATCAAACATGTTGTAACAACAATGCCCAGAGATCCTTCCTCGACTCCCTGCGAGAAAGCAATCCCGGAGCCACATAACTTAAGTATCCATTTCTAGTTGTATTAGATCAAGATATAAGTCTGAACATCCATTACCGTGGACACGGTATTCAAATATGTATCTTCCCTGCAGGGGTGCAGCACGTTTTCCAACACGCTTGATCACTCTGGCCGGCCACACCTTTCTGGGGTCAATGCCCGGCCTCGGAAGATCAACACGTCGCAGTCGTACCTAGGCTCGATGAGAGGTCCCCGGATGCGCATCCTAAGCACTCCGGTGCAGGCCCATCGCCCGTTGCACTCCGGATTGTTGTCTGTGAGCGTCTGAGCCGCCTCCTTTGGCGCCGACTGTGCCGTGCCGCAATGCTAAACTGGACGTTTGACAAAGCTTCGGCTGATACCACGACGTCGGGGCCCATAACTATTCTCGCGTGGTGGTTGGTGCGTAAAGGCCAAAGGCCAATTCAGAACAAATAACCAAACTATAGTGTATTATTAGCTTGCGGAGACGAGCAGAGACTCACGATAATGTGACCCCGTCGCCCCGTCTCGAGGAAATACGGCAACGGCTAGCCCAGCCCACTCGGGGGCGGCCTGCCGACCCAGCCGTGCCTCGTAACCATCTTGCGGGTGCTCTCCATGCCCGCCCGACTTTCACCAAGATCTCCAGTAAAGACAAGGTAACTGTGTGTCCAAACATCAAGGGGAAAACCCAAGGAATCACCCTCGGAGGATTCCACTCGATGTAATCATCAAGGTGAACGTAAGAGGGACCACCCTCGAGGTTCACACTTGAGGTGTTGAGCGACAGGGCCGTATCGGGAATGGTGAAAGAGGAAATCACCCTCGATGACCACGATCGAATAGCTACACTACAGAATTATCATCAGGAGTGCATTATGAGGGATCACCCTCGGCTCTCGATAGTAGCTCTGCAGAGTCGAACAACTAAAGGGGCGTGATGTGATGTGCGGTGTCGGGATCTGGTTGTCGATCATGTAGCTCGAGTTGTCGATGATGAAGCAGGGGCAGCAAGGACAAGTGGAGGTCACTGATGGATCACTAACCAACCTATACTAAGCAGTTTAGGATAAGCAGGTAAGGTACAATAGCAGGTACAAAAGCAGGCTATGCATCGGAATAGGAGCAATCAATAACAGTAACAAAATCTAATGCAAGCATGAGAGAATGGAATGTGTGATATCGGGATGATCAAAGGGGGGCTTGCCTGGTTGCTCAGACAAGAAGAAAGAATTAAATGGTCGGCGTAGTCGATCACAGTCGGCCAAGCGATCTCGAGGTCTACTGGAGAGAAGAGGGGGAAGAAACAGTAAATACATAGCAAGCAAGTGCATAACAGGACAACAGGCAGAGCTAGACGTGTTCTAATGCGATGCTACACGCTACCGGCGAAGGGGGAAAACATCCGGAAATGTTTCCCAAAGTTTGGCATTTTCGGACAGACGAATCGGAGGGGAAAGGTTCCATGTGCACTATGCTAGGAGTTTGTGGCGGATGAACGGAGGGTGTAACCGGATTCGTCTCGTCGTTCTGAGCAACTTTCATGTACAAAGTATTTTTATCCGAGCTACGGATAATTTTCTATGATTTTTCAAAGTTTATTCTATTTCTAGAATTACCAGATTTAAATTAACAAAATAGTGATTATGATGTATTCCTGACGTCATCACGTCGTCAGCGGTCAACAGAGTTGACCAGGGTCAACCTGACGTGTGGGGCCGTTCTGTCATAGACTTAGCAAATTAGCAGGTTAAATTAATTAATTTAACTAATTAGGCTAATCAAGTAAACTTAATTAAGTTAAGCTAATTAACCTAAATTAAGTTAATTATTTATTTATTTAATTAATTAATCGATTTAATTAATTTTAAAACTATTTTTTTCATTCTCATTTTACAGGGGAAGGGCCCCACATGTCATAGACACAGGGGGCCTAGCCGGCCTCCACAGCGTGGTCATGCACACGCGTGCAGACGACAGAGGGCAACCACGGCGGGGCGTGGCCATGGGCGGCTCGGCCACGGCCAGCCAGGGAGGTCGCGGGTTGTCTGGAGTGGCGAGGCGCGGCTGCAGGGGCATGACAAAGCGAGCGGCGGGCACGGAAAGCGCGCCCCGAGACGAGGGCGGGCACGGCGACGAGGCGCGACTAACGACGGGAGAGGAGCGTGGTGAGCGCAAGCAACGGGCCCAGAGCGACCGATCGCGGGACGGCGGTGAGAAGGGTAAGGGAGAGACAATAGGGGTTCTCACCCCCGTTGTGAACAGGGGGGCGGCGAGGCTTGACGGATCCGATGAGGGAGAGATGAGGAGGCGAGGCGACGGCGAGCGGCGATGGGTGGCGACGTCGCCTCGGGGCGCCACGGGTGTCGGGGCAAGGCGGGGATGCGATGGTGACGAGGCCCGGCGCGTCAAGGCCGTGAGCCGCAGCGACGACAGGGAGGAGGTCCGACGTGGTCAGAGGCGGGCGGCGTCGGGCGGAGCGGTCGATGTCGAGGGGCGAGTAGGGCGACGCGGGATCGCGTTCGGGGTCGCTGCCCCCTGATCCATATCGAGGAAGGATAGAGAGGCGTGCGCGGGGGAACGAGGGGAGTGGGGGGTCGGTCGTCTAGGGTTAGGTCGGGCATGCGGGAGCGGGCCGGCCTAGCCGGCAAAAGCCAGTTGGGCCACGAGGCCCACGAGGGAAAAGCGGGGGGTTTACATTTCTGTTTTTATTTGAACTTTAACATTTTCTTTTTTATTTTATGTTAGCGCACTAAAACACTTTACAAAATGTTGGTTCACCACCAAAATTAAGAAGTGAATATTTGTCACATGATCAACATTTTAGTTTCCATGTTTGTGAATTTTGAATTTTGGACTTAAATTTGAATTTGAATTTGAATTAAGATTTGAATCAAGCAAGGATTAGCAACAGTAAAGTGATGACGTGGCATCATTAGCAGAGGATTAATGTAGCTTAATTATTCGGGCGTCACAATTCTCCTCCACTACAAGAAATCTCGTCCCGATATTTAAGGGGTGTAGTAGGGGGAAAGACTCGGAAAGGACGGACCTCATCACATGATAGGTAATTGGGGGCTATCCCAGTGAACGTGGCATAGAGACATCTCTCGAGTGGAAATTTAAGAAAGTCATCGAGGGCAAGGTAAGAAGGTGCAATAAGGCTTCGCGGGTAGGCAATTGTTCGTTGCCTGAAACAGAGGGTGAAAGGGGGTTAAGAGCCATGGGAATAAGTATTGTGTCTAATACCAGAATAGATCACTAGGAAGGCGGTTCCTGGTTTACACACGAAGCCAAGTGCAAAGAGTATTTCGGAGTCAATGTTGTACAGGAGAGTCAGGTTTCGATCCTGTGGAACTGTCGGTTATGGGCCCACCATGTGAGTTAAAAGTAGAAAGGGCGTTGATAGCAAGGCATGTCAGAGCATAGACTGTCAGTTATGTTGGCAACAACGTTGGTACCAAGGGCGAGGGACGAAGAGAACCATTTTCCTGCTCGCAAGGCGAGGCGGACGATGAGGCAAAGTTCTCGTCCATCGGCTCTACCGGATGTCATCAACAATAGTAACAAGGTCTTACTGACAGAGTTGTATATCGAGGCATTTACATAAGCAACGAATTATTACTGCTCAAATATGTTATGTTACAAGAAAGTTTAACATAACGATGGAAAGGAAAGTGTAGACTTGAATCAGTTATTGCTGTCCTCGAGTGTCTACCAACTCAGAACCCATGGAAAATTTTGAATCCGCGAGAAATAATAGTTGAGGAAGAACTCATAAGAAGTTATGTAGTTCTGTGATATTCTCGAGATACCAAAGGGTAATACTCGAAGGTAGATCAAAGTAGAGGTTGGACAGGTTAAACGATCTGAAGAAGACAAGTACTTTAACTTGTCCGAGAATGGAATCAAAGGAGAACAATCATGGTCGGAACCACAGTTGCAAAGGTCCAAATATAGATACAAGATGAACTTATCAAAGGGGGATTGTTATTGTAACAAGAAGCTTCCATGATAAGTTCCATATCGGGTCCATGGGCATGAACACAAAGGTTCAAGGTCGACTCCCACTTCTCTAATGCACAACCTTCCAATCACTTCCTGTTTTCGATGAAGCCGTAGTGTTGAGATTTTATCTGGAATAACACCAGTAGAGTATGACCCATAAAGGTCTCTGGGTTCACACAGATTAGGGAAAAGACATAGGTTCAACCCATCAGGGTCATCTTAGTAACATATACCATAAACTTCACGAGTAAATAACTCAAGCCTGAAAGCAGAGTATGGTTGAGAAAGCAGAAGATACAATTTACCAAAGGCATTATGTATCCGAGGAAAGGCTCACAAGGTTACTGAATATGAAGGACGCTGTCGGATGGAACCCCACAAAGGATCTGGTGGTTCAATCTGATGTGAGCATCGGTACTCCACCAGAAAAGAAAGAATGTAAGGATGTCAAATTATAGAAAATACTGACTAATTCAAAGCTCAAATGCAAAGGAAATATGATTTCCAAAACGATGGATCAGAAGCAGAGGCTCTAATCAAAGACAGGTAAGTTGAATAGACATAGATCGACAATCAATCAAGGATTGATTTGTCAAACACCAGCTCATGTCAGGGGTGACGTCTGAACCGAAGGGAAGAATTCTAACATTGATTGATGATTGCAAGCATTCACAAACATATCGAATCAAATGCTCAAAATTAAATATGACAAAGGATACTACTGAATATTGTCAGACATATGGAAAGCATCCACAATGCAAGCAGACAAGGTGGAGCAAGAGTAACAGGTTTCCAAGGATTTTTGGAAGATCGGATAATATTCCAAAGAATTTTGTGAAACAGAGAATAACTGTGGACGAACCGATACTCGGCAAGCGTGAGTAATTATCCGCAGGGGTATTCATGTGGCAAAGAAATGCAAGGCAGTAGGCTCAACGGATTCTTAGGACAACAGAGAGTAATTCAAGGCATCTTGTAATAACAAGAGCAACTGGAGATGAAGGTATGAACGACAACGTAGGTAGTTACTCATAAGGATTTATTGGTGGTAGGATCGCAACAGCGAAGGGCACAGGGGTCTCGGGAAAACATCGGAGAGTATCTTCAGAATCTTCTGGAGCACCAAGCAATCATCTGGAGTGAGGGGCTCCCCGGGAGAAAGTGTTTACGAGAACCTAGAGTTAGAGTTAGCAAAATCATTTAACCCGAATAGAAGAGAGATCAGATTCCCAGAGTATAGACGAGGAATAAAAGATCCTAATACCACCCAATGGCAACGCGGGCCGATAAGCCACACAGCCATGTTAGTAAAACAATTTTTCTTTGACTAGACTCAACTTCGGCCAAGGAGTAGGAAAGGGGGGTTCCTACAGGCAGTCGGCTCTGATACCAACTTGTGATGCCCCCGATTCGACCGTACAGTAATCATGCACGCAAATGTGTACGACCAAGATCAGGGACTCACGGGAAGATATCACAACACAACTCTAGACACAAATAAAATAATACAAAACTTTATATTACAAGCCAGGGGCCTCGAGGGCTCGAATACAAGATTGATACACAAGAGTCGGCGGAAGCAACAATATCTGAGTATAGACATAAGTTAGACAAGGATGCCTTAAGAAGGCTAGCACAAAAGCAACACGATCGAAGAGGCAAGGCCTCCTGCCTGGGACCTCTTAACTACTCCTGGTCGCCGGTGGTCTCCATGTAGTAGCATCCGTCGGTGGTTGCAACAACCGGAAAGAAGGAAGAAGGGGGGAAAGGGGGTAGCAAAGCAACCGTGACTACTCATCCAAAGTACTCACAAGCATCAGATCTATACTAAGTATGCATTGGTATCAAAAGGAAGGGCTGTATCTGTGGACTAAACTGTAGAATGCCAGAATAGGGGAAAGGCCTAGGCTATCGAAGACTAGCATCTTCCAGCAGCTCCAAGCATCTTACAACATGTAGAAGAGTAAAGAATAGCATTTTATATTTATCAAACATGTTGTAACAACAATGCCCAGAGATCCTTCCTCGACTCCCTGCGAGAAAGCAATCCCGGAGCCACATAACTTAAGTATCCATTTCTAGTTGTATTAGATCAAGATATAAGTCTGAACGTCCATTACCGTGGACACGATATTCGAATATGTATCTTCCCTGTAGGGGTGCAACACGTTTTCCAACACGCTTGATCACTCTGGCCGGACACACCTTTCTGGGGTCAATGCCCGGCCTCGGAAGATCAACACGTCGCAGCCGTACCTAGGCTCAGCAGAGAGGCCCCCGCCGGTCTACATCCTAAGCACTCCGGGGTCTGGGCCCATCGCCCGTTGCACTCCGGATTGTTGTACGCAGGGCGATACAGGCCGCCTCCACTGGGGCGCCGACCAGGCCGTGCCGCAATGCTAAACTGGACGTTTGACAAAGCTTCGGCTGATACCACGACGTCGAGGCCCATAACTATTCTCGCGTGGTGGTTGGTGCGTAAAGGCCAAAGGCCAATTCAGAACAAATACCCAAATCGTAGTGTATTATTAGCTTGCGGAGACGAGCAGAGACTCACGATAATGTGACCCTGTTGCCCCGTCTCGAGGAAATACGGCAAGGGCTAGCCCAGCCTACTCGGGGGCGGCCTGCCGGCCCGGCCGTGCCTCGTAACCATCTCGCGGGTGCTCTCCGGGCCCGCCCGACTTTCACCAAGGTCTCCAGTAAAGACAAGGTAACCATGTGTCCAAACATCAAGGGGAAAACCCAAGGAATCACCCTCGGAGGATTCCACTCGATGTAATCATCAAGGTGAATGTAAGAGGGACCACCCTCAAGGTTCACACTTGAGGTGTTGAGCAACGAGCCGTATCGGGAATGGTGAAAGAGGAAATCACCCTCGATGACCACGACCGAATAGCTACACTCTGAAATTATCATCGAGTGCGTTATGAGGGATCACCCTCGGCACTCGATAGTAGCTCTGCAG